>JALJVW010003023.1:46484166-47207500 GCA_024865655.1 Emberiza elegans
GGAGGGAACAGCTTCGTAAAGGAAAAGAGTGCAGTAAAAGGAGGAATAAAGGAACATGCATTGCTGGCTGGTAGTAGCAGGAATCAGAATAGAAGGGAAACAACAGGAAGACTTTATTCCTGGGAAGGACTGGCAGATGTATTATCATTGTGTGGGGATTGCTGCAGAACCTGGGATGTTTGGAGATCAAGAGGAGGAAAGAGTTGGGATGGGGGAAGCTGCAGTGGGTGGTAGGAAAGAACAAGGAATTGTAAATAGCCACCAGCTCTGGAAAGAATAGAAGTGAACAGGAAAGGTTCTGATTATTTTCTTTCTGTGAACTATCAGCCAAGTTCTTAATTTATGGAGCGTTGCCATTGAGATTCAGTTTTTCTAGGTGCTTTTCTGGTCATATTAATCTAAGTATGCTCTGGCAGCTCTCCCTCTCACAAGACAGGATGCATTGGTCCTTTTGTCACTGGTCATACTTGTAAGAATTGGAACAAATGTGCTGTTCTTAAAACAGAAGTAGTAATTTGCTAGTGGACTTCAAAAGTAGAGTGTACTTTAGCTCCCTCCTGTTCTGAAGCAAGGAAAGTAGATACGCATATATTTTATTGGATCAACTGATGTAATTGCTAAAAACATACTTGGTTTTGGCAGAGTAGCCCTTGACCAAGTTACTGTTCTGTTTTATTGTGTGTAAATTTTATTGGGCAGTCTCCAAATATCTTGCATACTAACAAAGGACACGAGGTTAGCATGTCTGTATGCACTGCAGGTGATGTGGATCACCCCTTGTACATCATTGTGCGTATTTGGCCAGCATGTTATTGATGTTTGTTAACTTGCTTTGCTATTTTCCCTAGGACCGAAGCACGTTGTTGTAAAATTTGTGGTAAAATTCTTCCCACCTGACCACGCTCAGCTGCAGGAGGAACTGACAAGGTTGGTAGCTGTGTGACTGTTTCTTCTTGTTAAATCTCTGATAGACAGAGGGGAGAAAATGGACTTTGAGATGACTGGGTGAGGATTGATGACTGCCTCTTACTTTTAGCTTGGTGTTATTTGTCCCAGCCTTGAATGCACCTGAAAAAACAGGCCCTAAGATTCAGCTGCAGTCTGTGCTGAGAGGTTCTGCAAAGTGCAGGAGTCCTTTGCATCCTTGCATATGGAGTGTGGGAGAGCTTTACTAACCCCAAGAGAAGTCAGTTTGGCACCAGTGTTTTCTGTTTGGCATGATCAAGTCATGTATGGGCACCCGGGGTGCCCCTCTGCCAAGGGACATGTGTGACTCTGCACCCCATTTGGGACAGAGCTGTTTTGTGGGAATTGCTGATTTGCAGCAGCATTAGACCCTGCCTGTATAACCAGCACAAATGCCAAAGGTTTGCACAGGTAGAAGTGTGACTTTGGAGATGGAGAAATGCAAAGGAGAAGGAATAAAAGGAAAAATAAGATTGTAGAGAAGGATACGCACATATGCAGACAGAGTACCTTAACACTAATGTTTAAATACTTTTCAAAAACTTCATTTAAGCTTTGAATTTCACACTGTATTGGCACAAAACCTCCTCTTTCTCTGTAAGTAAATATGTGTATGAGGGACCTGTTAAGGTTCTTTTTTTACTAGCAGGTCCTTCATTTATGGTCAGAAACATTGTTTTGTTGCAGTATTTCTTCATTGCAACTTTTCACTCTTTTTCTGGTCTACAATATTATTAGCTTTTAATTACATGTTTCCATTCTGATTCAGAATATTCACTATTAGTTTTAATTTTCAATCTTACCAAAAGACAAAGTCCTTTTTGCAGAGAGCCCTGGTGTCCTTATGACTTGCATTATAAAGAACAAGTCTACTTTTGTGATATTCACTGTTTATCTTCGTAGTGTTTTTATTTTGGCAATGGAGCATTGGAATAGAAAAAAAATAAATAATTGATATTGCTTGGTGGCCTAGAAAGAGAAAAGTAGAAATGTGGGGTAGGAAGAAGGAGTATTTACTTGGTAAAGACTAAAGAATAAAAGAAAGAGTAAAAGGAATAAAGGGATGAATGAAAACTCACAACATGATGTTATTAATGAAACATTTTTGTTTCTGAAGAGATAACTCTACATACCTGTTTCTTACTATGTGAACTGAAAATTAATTTTTGGTGATCTCTGTCTGTACCTGGAGATGTGTCTCTTAATCCTAATGACTTTTTTTGGTTAGATTTTAAATATGTATGCTAAGGGACTAGAATAGATATACATAGCAGTGTGTAGGATGTGAAAGCATATCCATGGGGAACTGCTTCATCACTTGAAGAAGAAAAGACTATAACATTTTTGTGCTATGTTCCTCTGCCAGGGTGAATTTTGTATGGGTAGACAGATGTCTGCAGGTTTCAAAAGGATGTTATGTAGATCTGCTGTATTATTTCAGTATGTACACACAAGGTACTTTTCCGTACTCTTCAAATCAGCTTGCCCTTTTCATTTAGTGTACCTACATCTTCTTATTCAGAAACTCACTGTTCAAATGAGAGCTTTTGTCTAAATCTCTTAAAATCTAGTCTTAATAAAATTATTGAGATCCTAGTATGAGTTCTCCAGAGGAGCTGCAGTCTTTGGAAGGCTTGTTAAGGTTTGTCTCACCACTTCAGGTTGCATACCAGGTATAGGAAAAATGTCCATTGCTAGCTCTTCTTTTTTTGAGGGAAAAATTGGATACCGAGTGGAACTAAACCAATTTCTGTTGAAGCTAGAAGAAACTTAAATGATGAAACAATTTCTGTTGACAATTTCTGTTGTCTCTGCATTTAAGCTGGCAGTGCAGAATTGCCCTGCATGGCTGAAGTGGTTTGGAGGCAATGTTAGAAAGGGGCTGGTACGTGGACGGTGCAGATATTAGGGCCACAAAGGTATCAGAGCTAGCTCATTGGCATCAGAGTTGTTTGATCAAGATTTTGCACCTCATTCCCAAGTGCGTGCCAAGGTGGAAGTTTAGAGTTCACTTTGTATGTATGCTACAAGAACCAACTGATAACTCTAAATCACTGGTTTATCTGTCATTTCTTCATGGTTAGAAGCAGCTGCATTACCTCTTGCTGAATACTTAATAGCTGCCACGTTTTCTAGCACTGTCATATCTCATTGCTCTGGTTCCAAATGGAGGGAGGAAGAGAGAAAAAGAGAGATATCTTGGTTCTTGAAAGCAGCCACCACGTACAGCTCTAATGGCAGTAATACACTATCTGTGGTGTTTTATTTGCCCTCTCAACTCAGATAATTCAGATCACTTCTGTAGATTCCAAAGTGTGAAGGGAAGGTGCAGTAAAAGCCAGAGTTGGGATACTTTCCCCTCTTTCCCTCCTGTTTTGTGTGACTCTTTGTTCACTTTTGTTTTGCAGGTACCTATTTGCATTGCAAGTGAAGCAGGACCTGGCACAGGGAAGGCTAACATGTAATGATACCAGCACTGCCCTCCTAATCTCACATATAGTACAGTGTAAGTTCCCTTTTTTCTTCTTTCCAGACAGATAAAAAGGATGCTTGGTTGGACATGCTTTGCAGGCTTACCTGTTTTAGCTGCTGTAGGGACAGGCTTAAGCCATGTTGGCAATTAATTGTAGCTCTGTATAATGGCATTCAAATACAGATAATTTACTATTTCAAATAAAGAAGAGTTTCTGGTCACTGGATTTGAATTTCCAAAGCGTTTGATAGGCTGCCAAAGACCATTTAAAAAGTAGACTTTGTGGGCAGTGGCAAACATGTTGAATTCTGCTGAAATCCTGTTTTATTCTACTTTGCATCATGTCAGTAGGGTATTCAAATACCTGGAGATCTGTATGCCGTCTAGAGAATGTAGTAAATAAACATGCTTGGAATGCCAGACTAAATCACAGTCCTAAGAGGAAACTGATAGGGAAGAAAAGAAAACAATAGATTTTAAGCCCGTTTTTTTTTTTAATTGCAAAGTATGCACAATAACACTGTCCAGTGGAATCATACATTAATTTTGTTCATGACATCAAAGCTTCTTTTGGCTTCCACATCACTTGAAAGACAGTACATGTTTTCCCTTTCAAGACTATATGGATACTCATCTTGAGAATAACATTAGGAAAAACCACTGAGGAGCAAGTATAATGGTTGTAATAGACATTGTTTTACACAGTCCTTGTACAATTCCATATAATTCCATATTGGGTGCTTGCACTGTAATGCTGTTGTATGGAAAGTGCAGTCAGCAAGGACATTTGGAAGCTCTTATCAGGGAGCAGATAAATCTCATGATTCTTTGCCATAGTCTGTTAGAGTGTTAGGGCAGTTTCTCATCAATTGCTGTTGGAAAGGCAGGTATTTTATGGTTCTGTTTGCTGTGGTCATCATTGACCAGTGGGCCTGAGTAGCAGTAAGATGCTGTGAAATTCTGTAGTCATACCATTTTAAATTTGAGTATTTTGGCAGCACAGACTTAAAAAAATAAAATCCTTGACTAGTGAGGTTCTTGTCTCTTGTTTTTTCCTGCTACAGTGTCCAACAATACAGCTGTATTTTTTTCTCAGTTAAGCTAATTCTAACTTTCTTTAGTCTCTGGCAATAAAAAAAATATTGATCATTTGGGGAAATTGAGTCTCATTTGCTAAGCTGCATTCTAGGAGCCTGAGTTTTCGTACTTAATATCTGTGCACCAAAGAAAGATGTTGAGGAGCAGACACCCTAATGTATGTGTCTCTCTTCATTTGAGATATTGATTTATGATCATATTTGCTAGAAAACTCTGCTAGAAGTTTGCAGTTGTCCTTTTTATTTGTCCATCTTGTGTCTCATGAACACTTTTCTGTGAAAATTTTCTCTGGTAAGAGTCTGTAGTTGTATCTTGCTTGTGTGGCTGTCTTTATTTATTTTGTCTCTTGCTTATTTTTCAATAGCAAAAGAAATATTATGTATTTGTCTGCAATAAAAATCAGAGTGAACAGATGATAAGAGTAATGGTATCAAAAAGGAAAGATTGAGAATGCAGGTTAGTTATTGTATGTCTTATTAATGCTGTGCCAATGAGTGGTTTCCATGGGGAATATCTGATTCGAGGAGGCCCATATATTATGTATGTAAGCTTTATGTCAATGTTATAGACTGTTACTTATCATAAAATCACAATATGACAGCAAATAGGTTTCTGCTAAATTAGCATGTATATTACAGAATGCTTTTTTTTATTTGAAACATTCAATTTAAAATTACCTTCAAAGCATTGTAAAAAGTGATAGAAGTGAGAGGACACTTGGATACTGCAAAAGGTGCACTACAGTGAGTGTGTGAGGTATGAAGATGGACTGACCATGAGCCAGAGTGTGCCCAGTTTGCCAAGAAGGCCAGTGTCACCCTGGCCTGTATCGGGAACAGTGTGGCCAGCAGAACCAGGGCTGTCATTGTCTGTCCCCCTGTACTCAAGGTCTTATTAGGAGTAGCTGAGGGAGCTGAGGTGGTTTAGCCTGGAGAAAAGGAGGATTGGGGAGGGGGGGCTTATTGTTCTCTGGAGTTGACTGACAGGAGGTTGTAGCCAGGTGGAGGTCACCCTCTTCTCCCAAGTAACAAGTGACAGGACAAGAGGAAATGGCCTCAGGTTGTACCAGGGAAAAGCTTTAGATTGGATACTAGGAAAAATTTCTTCATGGAAATAAGAAATTTAAGCATTGGAAACGGCTTCTCCAGGAAGTGGTAGAGTCACCATCCCTGGAGGTATTTAAGAGACGTGTAGATGTGGCACTCAGGACATGGTTACTGCTGGACTCGGCAGTGCTGGGTTAGCAGTTGGACTCTGTGGTCTTAGAGGTCTTTTCCAAATGAAGCAATTCTATAATGCTGTCACAAGGGGAAAAGAGCTGAAATACAAAGCATTAGATGTATCAGAAGTGCTAATGCACAAAGAATACAGTGTGGTGTAATGCACTTGCCAGGTAAGAGAAAAAAACATCAGCAGTGTAAATAAGTCTTTGGCTAAATCACATGAAAATATTTTTAAGAACAGTTATGTATGAGGCTGACAATATTTGCAATATAATTTCCTCTCATTTTCAATGGAGTGCTACTAGAAAGTTATTCAAGGTGGAAAAGGAGAGTAAGTGGTAAATAAAAGCTTGCTGAGTACGAGGTCAGAGAGAACAAAAAATTCAGAAGTAACTTGAAAGCCAGGAAAACAATTTTGATAAAGGATTAGCAGTTGAAAAATGAGAACATTTTAAAAATCATGTAGAGTTGAAGAACTTGTCTTCTGTAGTGTTGACTCTGAAGAAAGCCCTACAGGAGGTGTGTTAAGCTCAGCTGTGTACACAGACACAGGGGTTTTGAACTGCATGTTGAAGAATCCAGGCCCATGTTATTTGAGGTGTTGCAAACTTAGGTGGGCTTATGGCTTCATTAAAGAACAGAAACTTGCCATTTATTTGAGGTAGGATTAAAAACCGACCCCGAAGATTTTTGAGCCTGGGATGAGTAAAACTGGAAGCAGAGAGCTGTTTCTGAGATGGGCACAAATGGGACACTTTTATGAGGGAAATTCTCAAAAGTTGTGTAGTATTTATACTGTTTTAAGGAATGATTCAGAGCAGATGGGGTGAATGAGGGGGTGTAAATCAGACAGTGTCAGTTTTCAACTATTTTCCACCTCTGACCTTCAAAGTAAAAAATGTCATCATGTGTCTGCAGGCAGTTTGGGTCAAAAAAGCTACTGCTGTGTCATTCACAGATGCTTTGGTTCCTCATTTTGAGTGCCTGCACAGGCTATTGCTTCCCCTGTGCATTTAAGGTACATCTGATCCCAGATTGTCAGAAATACAGTGTTCTAAATGTGATCTGAAACCTTTCCTTTTTCTGAACAGACTTAGTTTGAGCAGAACTGGATCAAGGGTTCATTTACATGGGTGAAGCAGTTGTATCTGAGCGTGGGTCTGTCATATCCTGGGTCACCTGTGCAACAACATGTCTGACTGCATCCTGCATTTAATTTGAGGCACTGCATTTTAATTTCCCTGACGTTACCAAGGTAGCAGCCTTTGTTGCAGCGATGTTGCTTTTACTCCATCAGGTTTGCAGGCAGAAGCTGCTATGCCTGTTCAGTGAAAAAACTAATAGCAAGATTTTTCAGAGACATTCCAAGAATAGCAGGCAACAAGATAGTAATTTGGCACCCACAGATAGATTGCCTGCCCCTCACCCCCACACCTGCCAAAAAAAGGAAATTTCACTGAATGGACTGCAAAATGGAAGGTGGGTGTGCCATACTGTTGCACACACAGTGTTGAATAACTGCAGCAGATGGGAGCAGCTTTGAGGAGGAGGGAGACAGAATGTGTCTCAAACTGCTGCAGAATTAGAGGAAGACAAATGTTTCATAATCCTATGAGGTGGATTACAAGCTAGTGTTCAAACAAGCAAACAGAACCATCTTTCTGACTTTCTCTCAAAGGTTACCATGTGGAGCATGGGCCTGAGAGAAAGCTGGTTCTTGGCTGCTCCATGGAGAGGCACCTGAGCACCATGAGAGAGTGTGAGAGAGATGGATGAGTCCTGCTCAGTTAGTGCTGCCCTCCCTGTTACCCCTGCCCTTATACCCCACACAAGCCAAGGTAGCACTGATGGCTTCATCTCTTCATCTGACATACAACAACTTCCTTAGTTGTGGTAGATGGAGAAATCCTGGGGTTTCACACATCAAATACTAACACAGAGGAGAAGAGAGTAATGTGTGGAAGATAATGTACTGGGAATCTGAATCGTAAAACCATGGCACAGGTTGCAAGGAACTATGTTTGCTTCTCTGCCCTCCTCCCAACTGTCTGGGTCTTCTGGATTGACCAGATTATTCAGATGTAATATGGTGCTTTAATAGAGTCCTCTTGAAATTCTCCACAGCTGAGATTGGGGATTTTGATGAAACCATAGATCGTGAACACTTAGCGAAGAACAAGTATATACCTCATCAAGAAGCACTAGAAGACAAAATCATGGAATTTCACCGTAACCACATGTAAGACGACTGCATCCTGCATTTAATTTGAGGCACTGCATTTTAATTTCCCTGACGTTACCAAGGTAGCAGCCTTTGTTGCAGCGATGTTGCTTTTACTCCATCAGGTTTGCAGGCAGAAGCTGCTATGCCTGTTCAGTGAAAAAACTAATAGCAAGATTTTTCAGAGACATTCCAAGAATAGCAGGCAACAAGATAGTAATTTGGCACCCACAGATAGATTGCCTGCCCCTCACCCCCACACCTGCCAAAAAAAGGAAATTTCACTGAATGGACTGCAAAATGGAAGGTGGGTGTGCCATACTGTTGCACACACAGTGTTGAATAACTGCAGCAGATGGGAGCAGCTTTGAGGAGGAGGGAGACAGAATGTGTCTCAAACTGCTGCAGAATTAGAGGAAGACAAATGTTTCATAATCCTATGAGGTGGATTACAAGCTAGTGTTCAAACAAGCAAACAGAACCATCTTTCTGACTTTCTCTCAAAGGTTACCATGTGGAGCATGGGCCTGGAGAGAAAGCTGGTTCTTGGCTGCTCCATGGAGAGGCACCTGAGCACCATGAGAGAGTGTGAGAGAGATGGATGAGTCCTGCTCAGTTAGTGCTGCCCTCCCTGTTACCCCTGCCCTTATACCCCACACAAGCCAAGGTAGCACTGATGGCTTCATCTCTTCATCTGACATGCAACAACTTCCTTAGTTGTGGTAGATGGGAGAAATCCTGGGGTTTCTTCTCACACATCAAATACTAACACAGAGGAGAAGAGAGTAATGTGTGGAAGATAATGTACTGGGAATCTGAATCGTAAAACCATGGCACAGGTTGCAAGGAACTATGTTTGCTTCTCTGCCCTCCTCCCAGCTGTCTGGGTCTTCTGGATTGACCAGATTATTCAGATGTAATATGGTGCTTTAATAGAGTTCTCTTGAAATTCTCCACAGCTGAGATTGGGGATTTTGATGAAACCATAGATCGTGAACACTTAGCGAAGAACAAGTATATACCTCATCAAGAAGCACTAGAAGACAAAATCATGGAATTTCACCGTAACCACATGTAAGACTTTTTTGGTTTTGTTATTGGCCTTCTTTTCCTGTAGAGTAGTTTTAGTGGTAAGTATATGCTAGATCTGAAGTACAAAAGAGCTTTGGACCTCTGAGTTTCTCAAAGGTTGCTTCTCAAAAACTGTTAAAGCCTATGAACTTTCTGAAGGTTACTCCTGCTTTTTTCCCATCATCATAACAAGATGTTTAAAGCACAGTTGATTCAATGTTCATTCAAGCGTGCTGTTATTTTACAGTCTATTTCATACAAAATGCTTTACTGCTGATTTTGTGCATGCAGGTATGATTGCAAATCACAACTGATCAGTCAGGCACTTCTGACAGTAGTCCTTTGGTCTCAAGGACACTGAATGTTGCCTTTCAACCTTTCCATGCTGTATTTTGAGATTGGTTGAAGAAGGGGTTTAGTGATAGTTTTAGGAAAAGCACGGAGTACTTGCAGAATTATGGATTTGGGGATAGAGAATTCAAGATGATGATGCAAATTGGTATCTTAATGTCTTGAGAAAAGACCTGTACTGGGAAGATGGTGAGCAGAAGTAAGGCTTAGAAAAGTATTTTTTAGCTGTCAAGAACACTTCAAGATGTGAACAGTATCATTTTTGAGCTAGGTTGAGTAATAGGTGAGTGGTAGTGATTTCTGTGGCAGTAATAGTCAAAGCTTTGCATAATTTCATCACAATTAATGATGGTGATGCTTATGGCTTCACAACATTTATGGTAAGGTTTTCATGCCTTCTGTTTTATTTCATTTTGCTATAGCAATCACTTTTACAATGAATAGCATCATTACATGCTTCCGTTCATTATTTTTTTAGAAATGTGGCCTGTCTTCTAGTGGAAAAAACAAATGGAGGTAGTAAATTCTGTTAGAGCTAATGGTTTAAAATTTATCGGTATCAGGTGTCTCAGAATTGGAGCAAAAATTTAGAAATCAAAATTTATAATAGACTGTAAAATCTGTGTATTCTTTGATATTTGTTTAGAGTAAGTTGTTGTTTTAGCTGATAAAAGTCTGGGGATGTAGAAAAACCAAACTGATATTACACCTCTGACAGCTTTCAGTCTCTTTGATCAAATGTCTCTTTGTTCTCTGGAGGACCTCTTGATCTCTATTAAAAGGTGTGACAAGCTTGTGAGTGTTCTCTGTTTTCTCTCTCAAGGGGACAGACACCAGCAGAGTCTGACTTCCAGCTGTTGGAGATTGCCCGTCGGCTGGAGATGTACGGGATACGCCTGCACCCAGCCAAGGACAGGGAGGGGACAAAAATCAACCTGGCTGTTGCCAACACAGGCATTCTGGTGTTTCAGGTTAGAGCATGATTTTGTCCTTCATAAAGTAGAAAGATTTCTGACAGTGGTAAGAATTCAGGAACTCAGCCATGTCTACAAGTATGCAGTTGGGAAAATGCAGGAGCTTCCAAAATTTTTCTAAAAATTACCTTAAACCTATTATAGCTGCATTGGGCCCTTTGCTTCCAGGGCCTCCTGCCTTATGTGAATGCACAGTGTGGAGCTCCATCTGCATCCACAACGTGCTTTCAAGATGCAGACTGAGCCGTGGCTCTTGATTTGCAGGTTGATCATGCTGACTTCTCCTACACATAGGAGCAGGTAGGTCTTGCAGGCCTGGTGCACATTAAATGGGTGAGAAGCAGAGACAAGTAAAAGAACAGACAGATGGAGTCCATGCAGAAGGGTGAAGGCAGAAAATATAAGTTTTCTGTAGTGTTACTTCAAAGTTTTTACAGTTTTCTTGACCAGCCTTGGCCATTGTATCTTTGCTGAATCCGTGGATCTTACTTGTTTCCTTTGAAGATCCAAACCGTTTTCCTTCTATTTTTTTCCTTTCCTTTTCTACTATAGTCATTCAAGTACATATTCATGAAGCATCATTAGTAAATTCTCAAATTCTTATTCTGCAGTTCCCCTTATGCAAACAACAAATTTGGTTTTTGCAATTGTGAAGCTACAGGAGTCAGCTGGTTTCAGCTGCTTTCACTTTAGATGCTTACCTGACTCTGTGCTAAAAACAGTAAGCTGTTCTTTAAAATATCCCTTTTTACAATTGTCAAAAGACTATTCATTTTAACTGTTTTACTATAATTAAAATACCAGGTTTTTTCAGCCTTAAAAAGTACTTTGAATCCTTTCATAAAGAAAAGTAACAGCAACACACAAGCCCAGAAGTGTCTGACCAAGATTTAAAAATATCCAACCAAACAAACAGCCAAAAAGAGGCAGCAAATTAAAAAGATCCCTGATCAACTAAAGGAGTTGGTAGTAGAACCCCAAAACTGAAGCATAGGTTGAAACATGACAACACTAGGACATTGTTAGAAATGCACATAACTCAAGCAAATGTATGTTCAGGCCTTTCCCCTGCTCCCCCACAGCATTTTCATCAGCTGAATTAATGAACTGCCAAGCCTTGTAAATTAAGGCTGTCTTCAAGGTGAAGGTGTGTGTCCACAGGGAGCAGCATGGACCTCAGAGTCCCAGCACGCAGCTGAGATCCTGCTGTGAAGTGTAGCTGCAGGTTGATGGCCCAAAGCTTGATTTGACAAGGTCTGAAGTCATGTCTACTTGGCCTAATGTGTTTGGGACTTTCAAAACAGTTTTGTTTTGTTTTTAAAGTTTCTGAAAAGCTTGGAAATTTTACTGGGTGAAGCTCCAAGACTGAATGCTGGAAAGGAAGTTGGGCTCTGACCTGCTGGAGTCTGCTCAGCAACTGGCGTCTGTCAGTAGGCTTAGGGCTTCCTTCAACCACTTCATAGGTCAAGAGCTAAGTTCTTATTTTTTATTTTGGTTGTAACTGATAGAAATTGAAATACGAGGATCTCATTAGAATGACCCCAATGAAAATAAAAGTTCACTCACAAATGGCATAAGCTGTAGTCGGACTTACTTTAAAGTCTGCCATTTATTTAGAAATCAGTGTCAGTGCTGCTGATTATTTTAAGGAGATTAATTATGTGATTCTTAGACAGCTGGTTGACTTAGCAGAGATCATTACACTGTCATTACTCCTACAGCTGTCTGGTGATGGTGCCCAAATCAACGTGGCACCATCAACTGCTTTTAGCAATCCTGTAGTAGTTCTCTGAAACTTCTGTGCTGTGCTCTAGGAATGTTTGTATTGAAGCCTTCATTGGACAAAGTGCTGTAGTGAATATTTTAACATACCACCTCCAATACCTGCTGACATAGATTAAAAATGAAACTTCTGGAGGGTAGGGCTAATGATGTAGTGGCTGGGAGTTGGAGTATTATGAAGATAGTTTCCTTCTTGCTGTTTGCTTATGGTATTGGTTGCTTTTTCCCAGAAAATAATTTTGTGGTTCTTCAGAGACAAATAATTTGTTTAGATTGCTTTTGCTTCTGGTGGTCCCTATAAAAGGTCAAAATATACAGTGTTTTGCACTTCCAATACAAAACCTGCAGTTACTTTTTTTTCCCCACAGTTAAGCAATATTTAAAGAGATATATATTTTGCCCTGCAGACATAAAAAGAGGGAGAAAATCTACTTCATCAAAGTGAGGTGACATGTGTCTGGATTCCCTGCATTCTCTGTCACTGGTGGAAATACAGTGAGGCACCTGTGGAAGGTGATTTAGTCCACAAAAAATATTGAGTCTGCATAGTGGCCCAAGATAGCAAAATGTGGTCCACCCTGTCTTGTGCAATGATACTGGCTTGGATATTTCCACAGTAACTAGTCCTGTATTGCAAGAGTTTAACCCTAAGTGCCTGCCTTCAGTCATTGCACCAGATGTTTATGGTTTGCATTATCAGAGGATGAGTTATAAGAAATGTCATCATTTCAAGTTAAGGGAACAGATGATTAATTTATGACAAGCTTCTTTAGTGGTTTAGATTTTTCCACTCGGATCTGGAATGATTAAACCCAGCTGGCTTTGTTCTCTGTAGGGTCACACCAAGATCAATGCCTTCAACTGGGCTAAGGTTCGGAAGCTGAGCTTCAAGAGGAAACGTTTTCTTATCAAACTACGGCCTGATGTGAATGTAAGTCCTTGGTAGGAGTTGATGAACTTGACAGAAGGTTTTTTGGTACATTTCTAGTCACAGATCACATGTGGTTTTTATCAGCTCATGAATATTTTAATTGCTTATGTTCACTGTTGGTATTGTGCACATCAACCTGGCATCTCAGGCGAGCAGTCCTGGCGAAGGACATGTAAACGGAGTCAGTCATAATAGAATGTCCCAGAGTCATCTTCTGGTTGCAGCTCTGGTATTGTATCATCAGTTCTTAAGGTATAGCATGTAATCAACTTCTTCTCATTAACATTCAAACCACTGCTTTATCTGTCATATTTGCCAATGAAAGGAAGTTTGAGCAATGGCTTTGATACTGACAGGCAGACCAGCAATGTCTCAACGTTAGAAGAATAGGGCCTGTTAAGCCTGAAAGCCAATAAGTTGGGAAGAAGCTTTTGGTTTTTTTTTTTTTTTTTTTTTTTTCTTTTTTTTAGCATAGATCCTAAATTGTCAATGCATTTCTCTAATCTATGTTGCTACCCAGCTTACATTGCAAATGCTATCCCAATTTTCAGAGTTCATTCCAGGACACCCTGGAATTCCTTATGGCCAGTCGAGATTTTTGCAAGTCTTTCTGGAAGATCTGTGTGGAGCATCATGCCTTTTTCAGGCTTTTTGAGGAACCTAAACCAAAGCCTAAACCCGTTCTTTTTTCTAGAGGTTCTTCATTTAGGTTCAGGTAAGACATGCACTCTTTCCACCTTTGTTGCCTCTCCATTTCAAAATCACATCCATAATGGTCTAGGATTAAACCTGTTATTTTCAGCTCACCTTTTTTACCTTGTAGTTTGCTCCTTTATATTTTCCCTTGCATCTTCTCAGCCAGAATAGTGCAAAAGAACACTGTAGGGGAAAACCCTGCATTAATTTTGTAGCAGCTGTTGCAAAGTAGCTTTCTGGAAGTAAGATATAAAGTATATAGGGTCCTGCTGGTTTTGCACAAGAAAATTCACCTGTGTCCTCAGCAACGCTAGGTAGCAATATCTGGGGATTCTGTGAATCCTCTGCTCCTGGGATGGGGTCTTTCCTATGTATCAGAGTAGAGATTGTTGCATGTCCCTGTGATAAACCCATATTTGTGTAGTTCAAAGCAATGGCTTTATGCTCACAGGATTTACGTGACATGACCACCTCTGCTAAGACCAGGTATACCTGTCTTAGAGTTGAGTTACTGTTTTGGGGTTTTTCTTTTATTACACTGGCAGAAGCATTATTGTAGATATTGCATTGTGTATGCCAGGGGGAAATCCTTTTATTCATACAGTTTATTTTGTTTGTGAAGCTGATACAAGCTGTACAGCCAGAAGTGCTCTTTGCTGAGATGAATGATGCACTCTAGATGCTTTGCATAAGAACACAGTGTATATACAGCCATTCTGACTCTCTTTCCACTTTGTTTGCTGCCTGCAAAGTAAATTAACGTGGAAGGACCTATGTTGGGTAAACAAACTATAACTTGTTAAGTTTCTGCCTGAAGTAAATGAAAACTGTAGGTGCATTCAGCTTACTTCAGACTTTGGAAAGCAGGTTTTGGCTACATCCTCCACTCACTGTGATCTCTGTTACTACATTCAATAACCTTTTCCAGTCCCTGAAAGCCTCTAATGAATTGGAAGACTTTGGCTCTCAGTTGAGCATTCTTGAGGTGTGGGTTTCCTGTGCTGCTTTCAGTTTGCTTTGGAGTTTATAGCTTTGCACAGTAGACAGTGCTGGGCTTTCTGACTACCTCACACCCTGTTGCAGAAGGGTAAAAAGGGATTTCCAGCCTAAACCTCTGCAAAAAGGTGTGTTTTGTAGTAGCAACCAAGGAATGAAGTAGATGTCAGGGGTTTTATCTTATTTCTAGGGTTTACTAATATTGGATAAGGGTGGTATTTGACTAAAAAGGATTGAAGGATATATTAATTAATTAAAGAAAAGCTTAACCCCTGCTTAACTATCCATTGTAGTGACTTCCCAGTAATGTAGTACCCTATAGGGCCCAAAAAGCTGAATTGAAGCAGTTCTGAAATGGCATCAAAAAGTAGCTCCATAGCAAAAAAAACAGACAAATAACATGGAAAATGGTAAAACTCTGTGTGTACCTGACCAGGTCCCCTTCTGTATGATCTTAACATGAGTTTCTGCTGATAGTGCCAAATACTTTTCTGGTTGCTGTGACTTAATATGCAAGCCAAATACAAGGTTGTGATGACCAGGTGGTATATTGTATTAAGTACTTTAACTCTGGTTTTCTTCCAGTGGTCGGACTCAGAAGCAAGTTCTTGACTATGTTAAGGAAGGAGGGCACAAAAAAGTGCAGTTTGAAAGGTAAGAGGAAATAAATTTATTATCCCAATATGTTAAAATCCAAGAAAAGTCGTGATTTCTAGTTAGTTATAGTCTGAGATCTTGGCACCAGTCCAAGGAAAAAAATTCCTTCTCTGCTGGTTTGACTGTTTATCACATGTGTAATATCCCATGGTCCTGCATGTTTTGGCAAAAGTTTCATAACTTTTAAAATCAGTAGTCTTCAATCTGTTTTTCAGCAATGAACATCCTGCTATCACAGGTAACTTTCTCCCAATTTGATTTGCACCCTCTTTGTTGGGATGTGGTTAATGTGTGTGAACAGCCATATTCAGCTCAGAGTAAAACTGAACATAAGAAAAAGTACAGCCAAGCTCAAGGGAGAGGTCTCCAGGGAAACTGAAAGTCTTCTGGCTTGCTGGAGCAGTTCTGTCTGAACTCATCATGCTCATGGTGAGCTGAAAGTAATGGCCAAAATGCCACAAAGACCATGCCAGTAGCTCATTGATTATGATTCATGCTTACCTGGTAGACCATATTTGCTTCAGTGCTTCTCCCTTTTCTTACAGTGGTATGTTTGCAACACGTAGCACATTAAAATTTTACAGAAAGGAGGAATGTTAATCTGTTTTGGAGCTAAATTTTATGAAAGCTGTTATTCAAAGGTTTTGTTTTAAAAGCATGTCTCTTGATTCCTGTTTGTAGGAAAAAAAAACTGAAATAACTCTTTATGTGATTTTCCTTTTATCTCCAGGAAACACAGCAAGATTCATTCCATCAGGAGTCTGACTGCACAGCCTTCAGAACAGCATACAGAGGTGCCAAAACAAGTCAGTGATGTTGATGAAACCCTGGAAATGAAATCCTTTGAAACATTTCTTGTTAGATTACCCTCCACTGATTGCTGTTTTAAAACCCTAGGAGCATAGTTTTCTGCTTGCTTACCATTTAGCTGGGAGCTAAGGAGCCCTGGGTGTCATAAGCTTTAGGTTCTGCTGAGTGAAACAGCCTTGCTTTCAGACAACCAGACGAATATAAATAGTGAGCTTGTCTGAGCTGTACTAATGACCATCTGAAAAATTACAACCCTCAGTGTTGCTGCCAGGGTCCTTGGTTGTAGCTATTGCAGCTGGGGAAAGTGTAATTACTTTTCTTTGCTGAGAGGTCTTGGTTGCCCATTTCAGGGTGTTAGGTTAGTGTTAACCAGGTATTAACCAGGGAAGAGAACAATTATTTCCTCAGAAAAATTACACCTCTGGCCTTGTAAGCCATTAGCTCTGGCAGATACCATATGTATTTATCTCATGCTGACAGCTGCTGTGTGCTGGGAGTTCACAACTCCCAAAGCCCAGTCAGTGGTGGTGAGGCTGCAGCAGCTGCGCGTTCCCAGGTCCCAGCAGGGCTGAGCATGTATTCACTCTAGGCACCCACATGAATGCACACATACAGTGCAGGAACACATAGCCACACACGTAAACACAGGAAACAGCACTCCCACAAGCACAGACAGTGCCAGTGGCCTCACCCTCTTCCGCTCTTTGGCTCTGGTTTCTTCAGTTGCTGGCATCCCAAACACACCCAACATGAGCTGATAGCTCTCCTTGCACAGCCTTCAGAGGAGACAGGTCAGGAAGCTTCATTTTCCTGACTCGGTTGTTGTGGCTTCTCCACTTGCCAGTGTTTTCTGTGCCCATCTGTGTCTGTGGAGATGAACCTTTGATCACATAACCTTATGTTAGGTAGAGCTAAAAATGTCAGGAGCAAGCTACTAGGCTAATGCATTTAAGAATGCTACCTGAACCTTCACCTTCTATGCATCACTTCCTCTTGATATTCACAGGCTCTCTCCTTTCTGAAAATTTAGGAACTTCAGAGAATTTTGTTATAGATGGAGCCCATTTCAAATAGCTTGTAGCATTTTAATGTTGCTGAGACAAGCTCAGGAAGATGGAGCATGGCTGCTGGGCAGATGTCTGCAGAAAAGCCACCCTATGATCCAATGGCAGCTATTTTCCAGGGATTGAATGTAGGGTGCTCAAAAGCCCACACATGACTTTTTTAGTGTATCTAAGTAGGTTGTGCAGAATTTGTTTTATGTTTTTATCTTTTCCTCCAGGTTCTCAGAGTAGTGTGCGCTTGTTGATGTTTTTAGAGTTTTAGTGGCTGCCTTAGAGCATGGAAACACCTCAAGTACCCCTTTTTACATTATCACTGCACTGTGTGCCTTCTTTTCCCTTGTTTAGCCTATGATTTTTTTTCTGTTCTTCCAGATCAGAAACCTTTTTTTTTTTTTTTTTAATTCCAATTAGTTTTAAGGCTTGGGTTACCTCTTTTGTTTCCAAGAGACTCCTATGTTGCTGCAGATGTGAAATTCTGGTGTGTAATTACATGCAGCCTTTTCCCTCTGGCTCCCATCCCTCCCAAACCTCTCCCCTCCCACCCTCCCTCCCCTGTTGTCCTTCCCTTTGTGTCCCCCTTGCCCTTCCTCTGTTATCTTTCCAGACTGCTAGAGCCTATGGAGACAGCAATGATGCTGCAGCAGTGCAGAGCTGCCGGCAAGGGAAGGAGCTGAAATCTTCAACAGAAGACACTGCACAGCACAGGAGCCCTTCCTTGAAGAAGAGTCCAAAGGAAGGCAGAAAGGTGGATGGAGCAGTGGTCTCGGCAGTGGAGGAAGAAGAGGAGCCTGCTAAGGATAGGATGCCGCAGAACAGACCTCAATCACAACAGCCAAGCACAGGTCCAGCTTCCAGGGCTGCTCATGGCAGCAGCACCTCCATTCCTTTCATTGACTGCAGTGATGTAGATAGCGAGTATGATCTCCTCAGAGGACAAATAACCCGGTCATATTCCCAAACAAATGACAATTATGAGGGTGATTTGACCAGTGGTGCCTATATTCACTACAGAGACGAAAATCGCAATAGAACTAGATATAGGGACTCCTCAGCTTCTCTAAAGTCTTCCCAGTATGTCTCAGAAGAGTACCTTGATGATAACACAGCTAATCTCTCCTTCTACACAGGGGAAGCCCCAGGATGCCAAGGCATAGCTCTCTGGTTGATGAAATGTTCCGAGGGCCGGGAAGCCGTAGCCCGCTGGCCACTCCATTGCCTCCCAGCAGCAAAGAGTCCAGCCCGAACATGAGCCTGAGTAGAACTGGCTCTCAGGGCTATGTCTCAGAAAATGGGCACGACTGCAGGGTGAGAAGTGGGGAGGAGGACAGCCATGCCACTAACTGCCATGGCTATTGCAGATATTCTCCAGGTTCTCAACGGCCTCGTGCACAGAAAACGCATAATCTCTGCAATAAGTCAGTTACAGATCCATTTATCCTGAGCCAGATATCCTCAACCCCTGGGCAGGAGTATAGGTCAGAGAGATACTGCAAAGGAGGTGGGGTGGCTAAGATGTCTTCTCCAGAAGGCAAAATGATGGCCAACGGTATGGCAGCTGGGGCACAGTCAAAGCAGAGCCCAGTGATGCAGTCACTGCGTGCCAGTGGCATGATGGATCACATGGCTGCCATCCAGATGATGGAGGGCTCCACCAGCAGTGGGACAGAATCCAGTGATTCTGACTCAGAAGTCATTAATCCCTTCACTCACCCCCTGGTGTTTGGGAACCCCGTTGTGCTGAGCTCCTCTCCCATGCCTAGAAATAAGTACTCCTTTGGAAGCCTTCAGCTGGATGAGGAGGTAGAGGAGGATGTGTCTGTTGGCCTCAGTGATGAAGATGGTGTGCAGGTCTTCAGCTGCTAGGCACCAGTGTGTATGAGACCAGGGGATACGGTGGTTGCTCAGTGGTGTGGTTGCATCTCCTGGGGCTCGTGATGAGTGGCTGGTGATCATTTCAAGTGTGTGGGCTATTTCAGACATTGTTGTGCAGGCCAGCCAGAGGAAAAGGATGCTAGAACACAGTAATAAGTGTGAGTGATGCTTAACAGTTTGCATCTCCTCTGAAAGGCAGGAGGAGAGGAAGATTATTATTGATTTAGGTACCTCTGTAAGACTTAATAACACTCTCCTCTTCTTTGTGTGAAGTCTTGTTTTATATACATGTTGTAGCTGCTTTGATATTTGACTAGTTATTTTGACAAAACAAACAATCAAACCAAGTAGGTACATTGTGCTCTTTTATATGTCTGTAACAATCTTTTTCTCTCCATATAAGGAGAGCAACTTACGAGTGCCTCAACAGAGTTAGGAGAAAAAAAAATTAACTTGCAGCCAAATGCAGGCAGCTTGATATTCAAGACCAGGACTTGTTGAAATCTTGACATATGCTGGAAATTTTTTTCATAGCGAGAATGTGTCTGATCTACTCTTCTTCATAACTCATTTTATAATCTGATGAACTGAGGGTACAAATCAGGCATGTTTAAATTTTCAGTATTGTCTTTTTCTTCAGTGGGTTAAACAGGGTGATTTGGTGATGGAGATTTTGAAACGCCAAACTCTTCCTTGGGCAAGAAAAAGAACAAGGATGAAAGATACATTTCAAGTGAAAAAGACTTTGATCAAAACAGCTCTAATGAAGAGTGATATGAGTATTACTTGCAAGGCAATCCTTTCTATCCTTTATCAGTTAAATATAAAGATGTATTGCAAGAATTTTTTAAATTGCTTATACTTTCAGTGAATTTATTATAGAGACATCTAAGTTCTGTGGTGGGTGGTTTGGAGATGGTGGCTGTTTTATTTTTTGCTTTGATCCCCAAAAATCTTTATCTGTGCAGGATCCAATTACTCTGTCACAGGCTACTTTTTTAGTAGTGCCACCTCAGAAATTTTTCATCCCCTGACAAGAGAATTATAGGAGTAACTGTGCTCCAGGGTGATTGTCTTCTGTTCTATCCATAGAGTGGATATGGGCAGAAGGGCAAAGAGACTAATTCTGTGTATATTTCCTTTTCACAGGTAAAAGTATTGAGAATTAAGGTATCCTAATAAAATCTGATGTTAGTTTCTCCAAGTTAAGTAAGAAAATCCAGATGAAAGGTCCTCTCTATGGAAAATGTTCTACAGTTACTAGAGCTGGGAGACAAGATGTGCTCTTTATAATTGGCCTTATTTTTAACTTTTATATATTTCTCTTGTGGAAGAATGAAAATAAATCCCAGAATTTTAACTGATGAACAACAGCATTGACTGAACTGCAGGTCACTCTCAGTGATCTGCATCATGCAGTTCATGCATGCAGCAATGATTAATCCATTCACAGAAATACTGATGAAAAAGTTACAGGACTTTGTAAATTTAGACAATATAAAAATTTTCAAGATTGTTTTTACAGAAATTATAAAATAAGAAGTCTTTTTAATTTTTCTAATGCCTTGGTCTATGCACACTTTAACAAAGTTTAATCTGAGTAAAGGATATTTAAAAATATACCTAGTATATACCTAGTAGTTAGATATGTGTTGTTATATACTGTTTTGAAAGTAAAATATATCTTTGTGTAAATATAAGTATTAACTCTCTCACCTCCTTTAGTGTGTTGGTTTTCTTAGAGATTAGATACCTCATTCTTGAACAGGAATCATTAAAAGCATCTCTTTAGATACTGATGTTTTGGGGACAGGGAATACTCTCATTTATTCCTGTAGTTAAAAGCATGAGTCTACAAACAGATTGATAATTAGGGAGAAGCTTGCTTGTATATGATTCTAAAGGAGGATGGTTTGTGTTTTGGATTTAGAATAGCTGTAAAATAATTGCCTTGAAGTTCACAATATACAAGATGAAATATAAGTAGTTGAAGCTCACATCAGCAGATAGTGTGAGCATGGGGAAGTGGGTGCATGACTTTCCTTTTGATTTATTTTTTATTGCCTGTGCAGCAAAAGTATCAGTAGGTATAAAGTAAAGTAATAGCAGTTTGGACAGATGAATTAATTGCTTCATTAGCCAGTAAAATTAGAGTTCAGGTAATAGATTTACAACAAAAGGATTTGCAGTCATTTCTGCTACTTAAAAAAGTGAACAGATTTCACATTCACTTTGTATTTAAATGAATATAAAATTTTATAAGTAGTGTTTGCTATTTTGCATCCTTTCAGACACTGTTTCCAGGCCTGATTCTTCTCTCATATGATTACAAAGACATTAAATTCTAAACTTTTTAAGAACAGGCTCACTGGGTAGCTGGAGTTAGCTTAGTTGCTAATAAAGTATCTCAACAGCTTTTCTTTTCCCACTTCAATATTATCCTCAGAAATGCAACATGAGGCATTTTCTGTCTGCTGGCATTTTTTCAGCTTTGAATGGTGAAGTAGTTGTTGTTTCAACACATGGAATTCTTCCAGTTAAAAGAAGTAAAGTTTGTGAATTGCATAGGAAATAATTTCATTTAGGATTAATTACTTCTGCAGCATTCTAATGCCAGTGAAGCTCCGTTTAATATCAGCAGACAAGGTTGTAATTAAAGCAGTCTGTGGGCCAAATTCCTCCACCAGACATGTGGTTCATGTCTGAGCCCTTGCCAAGAATGGTGAAGTGAGAAAGGAGTTTTAAACTTCTATTTCTAAATAGGATCAGGCCCCTTAGAGTTCATCTGGGAATTTGTTTCTGTGGGTCAATCAAAAGGACCTTGCAGAAAAAGAGCAGAAACATTTAGAGCAAGAGTGCAAATGAGATGAGATGGAGGAATTCTTGTCCTGGCTCACAAAGTGCTCATGCCAAGAAGAGCTTGTCAGTTCTGGTTTATTGTTTATTTATTTATTAATCTGAATTCACTTACTAACAAACACTTTTTAAATCTGAATACGCTGGACAACAGCAGTGATCGAAGCGTACCTTTGTCTCAAGTATAGCAGGTAGCTACAGACAGAATAATTACGAGATTCTCCCACCAATTCCAGTAGATTTTGGAATGTGGCTGATTGTAGTTTTGATTCACCCTTCTAAAATTTTTATTGTCAATAATGAACTTTCAGTCCCAAACTCACCAAGTGCCCAGATATCCTTAGGCAGTTGGTGCAAATGAGGCAGCTGAGTCCCAGTGAGACTGAGCAGCTGTGTCCAGTCTGAACTGTGTGGTCCCCCATCTCCTGTCTTTCCAGAGGATGTGGAAGAAGCCTTTTGTTGGGTTGATGAATTCAGCTCTGTCCATGCAGTTGGATAAATATGGAGACAAGTTGCAAAAGCAGTTAGGGGTTTGTCCATAATAATGTGCAGTTCTAGGTAATCTCTGGACAAAAGACCCTCTTTTTAATTAAATTCTTTCTTTACTATTCCAACTACTCGACCACAATCAGCCATCCTCTATAATGGCAGTGGAAGGGTCATGTCAGACAATTTTAAGGTTTCCTCTTACTCAGCAGCAGCTCAAACTTGTGATGTCCTCTTTGGATCTTCTGGAATTTTTTTTCATGGCTGCCTTTCCTAGAATCTAGTTTTCCTCAGTGACCCAGGATGTTAAATCTGTCAATAAATAGATGAAGGAAAGATGGAGAGTGGGCAAGTTGTTGTAGGAGCCAGGAACTGCATAGGATAGGATATTCCAGGTGTGGAGCTTTGGATGATTGGTATCTGAATGGCCTAGACTGCACTGCTTTCAGTTTAAGTCCATATCCCCTAGCAAACATACTCCTTGTGCATGGCAGAGGGGAGTTTTTTATTTTTATTTTGATTTACACCAAGTGCTGCCATTTCACCCATGGCTCATAGCCTGCCTAACAGGCACCACCCCACTAACCATTGCAGTGCATGCTGAATACAAATTATATCAAGAAAAACTGAAGAGAAATTCCTGTAAGTAAAAAATGTCAACATGTGACTGAAAGTCTTTAGGTTTGCTGTATTCTCATTTACCTTATGTCAGCTATACAGAGCTAGTTATAGGCAGATGAGCATAATGAAAGCATTGCATATCAATAGTTTAAAAAATCATATCAGTCTATTAGTTTTCTTCAAGATTAAAGGGCATGCAAAACTAGAAAGAATTTTCTCCACAGAGCAGCATTGGTAATGTTAAATGTAATCAGTAGAAACCCAGTGAAGAGTGAAAAAACAATGGTTTGTGAATTAGTTCACTAAATGGGGCCAGTATTACTTGACCAGACTGCTTCAGGGCCTGTACTTTCTCCCCTGAATATTTGTAGGACAGGTTTTTGTTTGTAGGGAGGCTTTTATTAGTTGAAGCAGCTCTGTTCATTCTGAAGCAAGGGCATTCATGCCAGAAGTTCCGGTTCTGACCTCTCTGTCTGTACATGCAAGTACTTGGTGGTGACCAGAGAAAGTCAAATAGAAAATGGGTGAGACAGATCTAAAAGCTCTTTATAAGCTCCTTTTTTTCTTCACTAAGAAGCAGATAGGGTTGAAATTCTGTTGTCTTCAGTCCCAAGATAAGCACACAAATGTAGAGTCTCTGTAATCACTAGAAGTTTCTTCTGGGGAGCTCAAGGAAAAGAGAAGAATAAAAAACATCTTAAGCACACAGAAAATATCTAGCCCTGTTTATTTGCAGTTCCCTTTGGCATAATGTGCTTTCCACTCTTTTTCTGAGAGTTTCAAGTCCCAGTAGTTTTATAGGGTACTCAGAAAGCAAGCATTATGTTGATCAGTTGAACTGATGAAGCAGACCCGATTTTGAATTTTGGTAAAACCAGTGATTCAGATCTCATTGGTATGATCTACATGCAATTAGCATGAACTGTGGTTATTTCTGAAACAGTTCTTTAACAGAAAAAAGGATGCCTGACCTATAAATTCTGTCAAATTCCGTGTTTGTTTAACTAATCTCATTTGTCTTAATGAGCTGTTAGACTGCTATCAGAGGTGACTTTAGAATGAAATTTTAATTGCTGCAATTTAACTTCTAATGAATGAAAAAGGAATTACCAATCGAAGTTTTTCCTGACTTCCACACACGTTTGAGGAAGTTGGGTGTCAGACCCTTCTGCACAGAGGTGTAGATCACTGGAGAATCCCTGTCATTCAGCAGCATGGTTGTCACCAGCTGGAAAGAGTAGTGAGTTTGAAGGAAAGAGGTTCTCTGTTCAAGCGTGTAAAAAAGTGAAGTAAGCCAAAATCCCTTTTAGTCTTCCAATAATGCTTCTCTCTCTCTGAATTGTGTAGTTTCTTAAGGCAGCTTCTGTATACTTTAGCTCATCTCTTCCCTCTTCATTTAGGGGATCAGTCCTCTTCTCCATAAAAAAATAAGAGAAACCCTAAATATATGAGGAAAATTGAATCTTCTGGAACAATTTTTAATATGTAGGCCTTTCTTTTGTTAGATGCTGTCAGACACAAGTGGTAGGAGAAGAGTTCTTTTCTCAGAAATTCAGCTGCTTGTTGGTGTCCCCTACTTGGTCGTGGTGATGGTTGTGGGTCTTCTGATGGTAGGTGGCAGATGCACAGTGTTAACATCATGAGGACCCAAGGCTCACATCACTTGGTGTGTAAGTTTTCTCAAATGTGAGTAGCAGTGGACTCTGGTTTCAGTCGAGCTACGTCAGGAAAAATTTTTGCCCGTACTGTCAGGTTCTAGAAAGGAAGGAAATTTAAATCCTAGAAAACTGACGTCAGCAAAATCTTTCCTCTTCTATTTCTCTAGTTTCTATAGTTACTGAAGTATGCCTAGACAAAGGCACATATCTTAGTTACTTGTTTGTAAGGGAAATAATTGTTGTGCAACATGTGCATCCTGAGCAAAGGTGTCTTCTGTGTTCCTCCCTATGGTTAGGCTGTGTGGTGCCATTGATATTTTTAAATACAGAATTTCTGCTTAAAAATCAAAGGCATCATATGAGCAAAAATCCTAGTTTGGGTGACATGTAGCAGTTTTACGTAGTGTTTTGTCTTTTGTTCTGATTCTGTGTTCTATAAAGAGCATGTAGAATAAGCTTGGTTTATGTTGTTTGTTATTAAAAGCAGTGAGCACTTTCTTTTAAAAGTTATCCTTTGTGCCTGGCTGAGCAATGTATTCACAGGCACGTTTTCCACAAGTATGTGTGTAAATAATGGTGGTGTTATTACAGTAAAGGGAGTAAAGACCTTAGGATCATAAATTTGCATGACATAATGATAAATAGTTTGCTCAAGAATGGTTCAAGTTTTAAGATGTAATTTTCGTTGATGATTTTTTTTTAAGTTTTGGCCCCTGAGAACCATAAAAATCTACAGTTCACATTGGTAAAAATCAATGCTAAAGGCAGTAATGATACAGCTGTCACTGACTGAGTGTGGAAGGTTGAAGGAAAATGAATGCTTTCTGATTCAAGAGCTTTCAAGCTTGTTAAAATTAGATTAGATGCTTACTTTAAAATGCTGCAAATCTGGTTTTGAGAAGAGAACAGGCTTTTGCCTTTGATGGTTTTCAGCAAGATCTGAGGTAGATCTTTCTGTTTAGTTCAGAGAATGTTAGAGCTCATGCCTGTTGCTTTTCCATGAGGCACTTAAAAATATTTGATTAGCTGAATCCTTGTATTTCCCTTTTCCTGCTAAAAAAATCACCTGGGCCCACTAACAAAAGTACATAAGCTTGGCAGTGTTCACTTACCCAGCCCTTTCCTGATTTCTGTGTGTGCACATGCATAGATTTTTTCAAAATAATCTCAGTAGTAAAAAATATTTTTTAAAATTGGCAATGCTGGGGACTTCATTCTCATTTTTGTCATTTGTTTAATACCTTTTAAAGAGAAACATTTTTTGTTTCATTGTATGCACTGTTTTGTCAGCATGTACCTCTCTGGGAGAAAAAGCCTTTTCAATGTTCTGTCTATCCTCAAAGCATGGTATATCTTCTGTTCCTTGCATTGTTTGGAGCACTGTCTCAATGTCCTTTTACTGCAGAAATGCCTATTTTGTATTTGGAGTACCTGATTCCTCCTGTTACAGTGATCCTGCCTCACGGAGCACTCCTCGCCTCAGAATTAATGAAAACCCTTGCCAGGTTGTGACTCTCAGGCTGAGAAACCACACCATGCTGGGGAGCAAAAGAGAAGAGGGAAGCGAGGGGAGAAGGTCTCTTTTCCAGGGCATTTGGGCTTCACTGAGCACAATCAGATTGTCCTTCATTCCTAATGAAGGCTGCACCCAGCAATCCGGGCTGTGGGCTCGTAAGCAGGATCACTGCAGTCCTGGGGAGGTGTCTTGATGGAATGGACAGTAGCTGTGGCATTAGCTTACATGGGGCTGAAGGTTTCCAATTCTATTGTGGCACTGTGTCGTGTTGGTTTAAAGGCAAACAAAGGCAAACTAACCCTAACCCCGGGTTCAAGAGGAAAACCTTCTGTAGGTCGCTCTATTTCTGTCTGGAGAGATCAAGGCTAGACAAAGGGCTGATGCCCAGTGACCTTGCATTCTCCCCAGACTGTAATGCTCACTCTTTGTTCTTAACATGGGAGGAGACCCTGATGTAGGCCAACAGCAGTTACTGTCTGATTTCACACTCACCGCTGTCTAATACTGCAGCACACCAATAAAGCATGGACCTTTACCAGCTGGGGAGGCTGCTGGCTACTAAACCAACACCAAGCTTGATGAGACTATAAGCATGTCAAGCCATTTAACTGTGTATGCATGGAATTGATTTTTTTATTATTATTTTTAGTTTCACCTGTACCTGAAGGCTTTTACTCATTCTAACTGGTATTTTGCTGTAAAACTGTCACTGGTTTAATTGTTCTGTCCAATTGCTGGCTGATGCTTTGTCCTAAATATGAGGAAATTGGTTCATTGAGAAGTGCACCATTTTCCCAAATTCTGCTCACTGCCGTGGGCGTGCATTTTGCAACTGTGACATCAAAGTGAACCTTTCTTCCCCTCAAGCTCCTGTTCAAGCCAGGCAGAGTTAGTGGTTGTGTGACATTGGATTTCTTCACAAGTTTGTTTTTAATTCCTGTTCCTCCTCAAAATCTTTGGTACTGCATTCAGGGATGTTTGTACGTTGATTTACAGCTGTTGTGTAACTACTTTCCAAACTAACAAACTGTATCCACTGCTCCAGCTTGATTCATGTAATGGGGAAGAGAAGTGCAGCTTGATGAACTGGTTCCCCTCAAACTTTTGTGGAAGTCACTGGGATTTTTTTTCTTACACTGAGGGAGAACAGAGCAGAATCTCTATCCCGTAACTCTTCAGCAGCATGACTGTGCCTGGTTCACAGCTGGGGAGAGAAGGGATGGACACCATTATTGAACTCTTGTTCAGTCTGAGGTACTTTAGTGATTGGTGAAGTGCATATGAAAACTTCTGCTGCTTCATCTGGTGCTATCTCTCCCCCATGCCACATATCTTCTCTGACCAAAACATTTAGATGCACATTAGAGCTATGCAACCACTGTGAAAATGGAAAATTAAGCTGGACTGTGTGGCCACAGCAGTGGCAGCTCTGTCAGATACTTTCTTGTTAAAGAGCCTTCATAAGTGATATGCTCAGTAATGACAAGGAGAGAGGGGAAACAACTTGGGTTTAATCTGCCAGACTGGAGTTTAGAAAACACTGATCAGACATTAAAGTTGAGTAAGTGGGATATGGATGTCACAAGCCTCCCCTGACTGCCGAGCAGGCCATGGAGCAGGAGTAAGAGAGAATATGCCCTGCGACATTCCAGGTATTCAAAAAGGTGCTTTTCTAGCTCTTAATATGTTTTTAATATTTAATAATAATAATAATAATAATAACCTTGAGAACAATAAAACTCTCAAGAGTTGACTTGATGATGACTTAAGCGGTACATGAAGTTTTCCAGCAGAATTTCAGTCACTTTTAATAATGTTTTCTCTCACTTTCCGTAATTGAGTCATTATCACTTCTCAGTACTCCACAGAAAAGAAGCATTCCCATGGGCATCTTAACACTTCTGTACTCTTCCTCTCTGTTAAAAAACCACTGTGTATGAATGGGAACTGCTCCTTTTGAAGTAGATGCAGAACACTAAATGGCCTGAGTTTGTTATTCTGCAGTTTCAGAAGAAAAGGAATGGAGGAGGAATATCTTCAGGATACACTGAGTCCCATTTGTCTCCCTCACAAAGAGAGAAGCTCCCCTGTGTTAGGTTAGTTTCTAACCAGGGATTTCAAGTCATCTCATGCTGCCTGTGTAGTCAGCAAAGAGGCAACAGGCAGTTCAGGCCACCTGTGGTGTGAATTGACCTCTGGGAGAGACTTCCCTCATCATGTGGGAAGTACTGATTTTAACTGGTTTTCCTTTGATAAGAGCCATGCTTAGAGCAGTGTCACTCAGCCCAGCACTCCACAGGCACCACCCTCAGCCCCTGTGTGTTCACAGCTGTGTGTGGCAGGAGCCAAGAGTATCCAAGGTACAGTGAGTGGGATGGATTGCCTCTGCTGGCCCAGGGCAGAGCCCCCACAGCTTGCCAGCACTCTGTGCCTTCCTACCCCCAAACCGCAGCAAGCAGCTGATGTGTGTTTGACAAGGGTGTAGCTGTTAAGCATTTGATTCTAGCTGCTGGCTTCTTTTTGTGTGGCACATGGAATGCGTATGTTGGTTGGGAGGGGTTTGAGACACGTGTAAAGCTAGGGAGATAACCCATACTTTCATGTCCTGTGGCCATGTAAAATGCCATTGTCATTTCATAGATGTTTTCCCCCAAGTTAGATTTCAATCTGTCTTGAATAGATTTCAATTAAGTTTTGCTTCTTTTGTTACCTTCACTCCTGCAGCATTTTTCTCTGGTGTCAGTGGAACTAAGAATCACTCCAGGTATTTTGGCATTGATGGTAAAATCTGGCATGCCATGGTAAAGTGCATTCTCATTATTTGCCACTGTCATCACCAGTGTTGGTTTCTCTTCTTAAACCCATACTTAGAAAATAATTGGAGCACATGCATAATAATTCCTACCCAGTCCTCCAATGATGTAATTTTACTGTACACTTAAATAATCCTTAGATAAACATTCTTTTGTGCTTTCTCTTGATTTGTGTGTATACAGCTGACTCCATTAAATTTGAAAGATGGCCCAATTCTGAATCTAAATAAAAATCACTTGAAGTATGAGCAAAGAAAATTCCATGTTACCAGCTGCAAACCATTTAGGCCTCCAGTGTGCAGTAGCATTTGCTATCTGGCAAATGATATGCTAATAATTGCTTGTCAATCCATGAATCCTTTAGGGTGAATTGTAAGGGATTTCAGTACCTTGTAAATAGGATTGGTCTTCTCCCTTCTGCTTTTGTTTATATTCTGCAGTATGTAGTTGATGAGCAGAGCCTGTATGAATATACTCTTCTGTGGCAGGAGATGAGATGAAACACTTTGCTAATTCAGGTTATTTATTCCTCACCTCTGTAAAAAGAGAAAGTGGCTTTGCAGCACTGCCATGACCCATCAGCATGACACGTGTCCTGGCTGATTGGTGATGGGCAAGGGAAGAACCTCCATTTTCATTTCTTCATTTTTTCACACCAAAACAAACTTGTTTCCCACATTTCCCAGAGCAGCATCCACTGTGGTGATATCTGTGGCTGTGTTGGTTGTAGTTAGGCCCCAGAATGTACCAATGTAAGGACATTTTGAGGTCCTCTCATAATGCAGCCACTTTCTTATAACCAGTTTCAATTTTCACTTGTTCAGTGTATTGGCAGGTGGGGTCTGGCTGAGCTCTTGCTTGTAGGTGGTGGTGGTGGTTGGGTTTGGTCACTGCCCGTGCCCACACTGGTACTAAAAGGGAGGATGCAGCATTTCAGCTTGCTGCAAAGTAACTTTGAGAATGTCAGTGATGCATTGACATGCAAAGTCTTTTATCAGTTGGGTGTATACACAGTGCTGTGAGCCACCAGGCACATTTTTTGTGATACTTTCCATAATACTTTTCCCAGGTTAATGTCTTCCAACTGTAAGATAGGGTGTCTTTCTAATTCATTGTCGTTTTGATATTTTGTAGTTTGAAATACTTGAGTTGTACTGATAAAAGTAACAGTACATCAGAGCTTAGTTTTAGGATTATAGATAGGTAGATAGATATGTGAATATATCTATATCTATCTATCACAGATAGGTGCTATTTAACTCCTAGACTACAATGCTGTGAACTTCTCACAGAGGTGCAAATCATTTATTCGCTGTCGTATGACAGGCATAGTGCCAGAATTTCTTTGTTTCCACGTTTGAGGTGATATCACTTTTCTTATGTCTTTTGTAATGTAGTTAAGTACTTTTAACCTTACAACCTTGCTATTAATCTGTTTCACTATTTCTCAATGATGAATTCCATTTCTTTGGAAAATACTGTATACAGTTGTGTGCTAGTGTCAATAAAATTGACATTTGTGTAACAAGCTGTGGCATTTTCTCAAATTTCACTGAACATTGATTTAGTGTGAAACTGTTGGTCAATCCTTTCTTGCTAGCTGTAATAATACAGACCTTTATTTCAGACAAATACTGCTTTGACTTTGATTTTTAATAGGCTACATAACTGTCATGATTACATAAACTGATAACTGTGCTGTTTTTTCCTTCTCTTTTCAAAGGAATGATTTATAAACGTGAACTGGTTTGGAACTGGAAAACATTCATGTTCTAGCAATAAAGCTTGAGTTCTTCCAGAAAATAAATAGGTTCTACTACTGGCCTAATTATATTTCTTTTACATTATATTTACTGGAGTATCTCAGCTGTGTTTTTTTAGCAACAGGAAAATTTACCTATCATAATTTAGGGAGGACATAATCACATGATAGTAAATTGTATTTGACCCTAATTATACACAGTGATGTATGTGTTTTACATTTCATCTTAGACAGCCTGTTGGCTGTGGTAGTCAAGAGCTTGTCACTTTTTTTTTTTTTGGTTGGATTTTAATGTATGATGCCAAAATGGCACAGACTGTAAATGTTCTTCCACATGACAGATTCTTCTTCTAAAACAGGTTTAGATTGTCAGATGTATGGAGGAGGGGATAACTGGGAGAAGACTGGGCATTTTTGGCAAACTTTCTTTCTGTGCAGTCATTAATCTGGCTGCATCCCAGAAGACAAAATGCTAATTTCAGTAATTTAATCTAGTGTATATGAATCCATGGAAGTGTAACTAATTGTGTAATTCTTTATATTTTCAATCCGAAATGAAGTGGGACTTTATATCTGTGGAAATCTGAAATTGTCATGCTTTGTGCATTAAAAGTATTGCTTTTCTTATGTAAATGTAATGCTAGCATTTCCATCCCAAACAATCAGAGGAGCATGGAAAGACCTACAAGGTATAATATACATACTCGTGTTGTGTGTAGAAGTTGGGGAACTAGTAGTTTTCTCCCTTCATGTTAGATCTGACTGATCTTAGCAGCAACACTTCTGTAGAAAGTCATCCTTTTTCTCTAGACCTCAACTAGATAAATTTGTACTAACTTGCCCTGTAGTTCCCTATGAAGTACTTATTTGAGTGTTTGAAGTTCTACCTTGCTGGAAAGAATGGCGCTCCTGGAACAATTACTGTTTTGTTGTAATTATTCTCTTTCTATAGAGTGGATTGCAACGGTGAAGTGTTTTATATTAAGTCAATGTTCAGAATCATAGAATGGCCTGGGTTGGAAGGGACCTTAAAGATCTCCTAGCTCCAACCCCCCCTGCCATGGGCAGGAGCACCTTTCATTAGACCAGGTTATTTAGAGCTCCATCCAGGCTGGCCTTGAGCCCTGCCAGGGCTGGGACAGCCACAGCTTCCCTGAGCAAGCTGTTCTAGTGCCTCACCCCTCCCACGGTAAAGAACTGCAGCTCAGTCATCTGTGCCTTGATTCCTTCCCTACAGAGACAGTAATTTCAGCCAGTTTTATCAGCTAAAAGACACTTAGCCAGTCCCATGGTGAATGCAATGGATGCAGTTCCTCTGGCTTCAAGGCCATTTGGGCTAGTTTGAGGACCCTGATGGCTGTGTGTTGTTGCATAATTTCACATGCTGCAATTTAAGGTTATAACTCCTTGTAGTACTTTCTTGAGAAAGCTTGTCCTAATTGATTTCTCTTTTATCATTTTTCTTAGCAGGTTCTCTGACTGGCAGCCCTCACCTTTCAGAGCTTTCCATCAATTCCCAAGGAGGACCATCGGTGGCAAATATGACTTTATCTCCAAACTTGAGCCCTGATGCCAAGCAGTCATCTCCCTTGGTCAGCCCTTTGCTGAATGACCCGTCATGCATCAGGGCTGATGATGAGGAAGAGGTCAAAAGAAAGGTAAGGTGAATGAAGTTGGCCTTGTCTCTCTTCTCTCTGATGTGTTGTGATAAATCTGGGTCGTTCCTATTGCTCCTGAGGTTCCAAGCAACCTCAGGAGCTTGTTTGGATGGGGTGTCCTATAAATTTGAACTTGCTTTTAAGGAGTGGAGTTTGGTAGTTTGTTAAAACAAAACAGTCAGCTCCATTGTCTTACTGGAGAGAAAATTACCAGGTGACAGAAAGAAAAGGAAGTGTTAAGCCTGTTATAGGAATATCCAACCCAGGCTCTCCAGTCTGTCTCTGCTGGGAGCACCACTGGGAGCATCTGGTTGTGGGAGTAGAAAATGCTCTCTTTGAGCCACAGCCTGCAGCAATCAGCTGGGAGTGTTTGGCTCAGACCCATCATTGCAGCAGAACCATAAGGAAGCATCACATCCAAAACTGCTCTCTGAAGATAAAGTGTTTGTCTGAGCCGGGCTGTTCTGGGTGCCTGCTGGCTCATCCCTGGGTGAGAGGGGATTCCTCTTGCCCTTCTGTGGCTGTTTTTTTCTCCTCATCTTGGAGCATCTCAGGAGGGGGAAAGAAACTCTGATGGCTTTGCTGGGAAGTGGGAGTTTGTGTAAGGAAGATTTTTTTCCCCACTGTGCATAGTTAGCAAGATGTGTGAAGGAAATTTGAGAAGAAGAAAATCGGAGACTCGGTTAATGGAGCCAGCACTCTGTGTGCCAGTCCAAGACAGACAGGCAGTGACTGTGTGCCCCAGCTGATGGTGGTTCCTGGGGGTGCATTCTGACTGGGAAATGCCCACACAGACTCCGTGTGCAGGGCAATCACAGTGTTTGCACTGCATCATTTGTCTTCAGGGAGAAAACAAAGGAAGAATATCTATGGATGTTTTTTTCTTAATTTTTGCTTCCTGAGCAACACAGAGGAAGATCAGCTGGGTTCCTTTGGCTCTTCAGAATTAAGACATTTTAAATCTGTAGCCTAATCTAAAATCCTTCCCCTCTCCAATTGTTAGGTTATCCAGCCAAGAAAATCTTACAAGTTTGAATTTTTTCAGAAGTATTTTTCCTGTGGATTACCATCCTGATGATGAAACTTCAAATTATCAGACACAAATTTTTGTTGTTCTGTCAAATTTGACACTTGATTTAAATGGTCATTTAGCCAGCAAAGGATTTCTTTGTGAACTTCACATGTCCTGCTCCAGAAATAAACTGAAAGGAACATCAGCACCCCAAAGCAGTAGAAATCATTTTGGAAGAAAAAGAAGTCTCTCAAAAACCCACAGAAAGTTCTTGTTCTCTTGTGTTTGCAAGGAAGGGTTGCTTTTAGGGCTTCAAAGCTTAGGAACATTTAAGGATGAGTCACAGCATAACCACAAGCAAGGGTCACTGGTTTGTAACTCTCTCTGTGATTTATTATCTACAGTTTTTTTCTCCATAAAAGCAGAGGAAAACTTAATGTGCTTGCAATTCACAGAGGTTCCCAACTGAGAAAGCTTACTTCATTGCTAAGGAAGTGGCGACCACGGAGCGAACATACCTGAAGGACCTTGAAGTCATCACATCGGTATGTTTGTTGAGCCTGACTCACAGAACACGTGAAGCTCTGGGCTGGGGTGGTGTTTCATCTGCTCCATTTAACATCCTTGCTGCTCTGTGCTGCTGTTACATTCTGCACTGTGGTTACTCTTTGCTGTAACTGCAGGGCAGTTCTCCTCCAGGGAGGAAGTAACGCCAGAATCAGAGAGCAGAGGTTTGCTTTGTGGTTAGTAACATGCACTAAGAAACTGTATCAGGTTGAGAAACTTGGGACACACTTCACTTATATTTTCTTGCTCTCATGCTTTGTGGTTATAATTACTAAAAATGCCTGTGGGTTTTCAATGACTTCTCTTAAAACTGAAGCAGCTCCTTAGGGGCACATATAAATGTTTTCTACTGTATTAAACGCCCTCCATTTAACATAAAATATTGCAGAGTACCTATTTGAATGATTCTGATTTTCAGAAAGTGAAACTGTGAGCTAAATGAGTCATTCATCTGTAGCACCTGATCAGAGTGTGATTGTTAAAATAACCAAGGCAAGTAGCTGCCAACTTTGCACACACAGCAACAGTCTTGTTTCACTTCCGTGAATAATGTGTGTAAGATCTGGTCTGAAACAACCATTTTTCTGTGAATGGCACTGGATCCAAACCCCTTCATGGTGTTTTGGCCAGCTCCAGACCTCTCAGCTCTTAAATCACCCAGCGAGGTGCATTGCCCACTCCTGTGTTGAGTGTTGTGGTGAGGAGGACATGCTTCAGGGGAGAGTGTTGGGATCAGCTGGGAACCAGGGACACACTTTCTCCTCAGCTGCTTCTCTGTTCCAGGATCTCAGGTGACAGATGCAGCTAATGAGACCCCAGCCTGGACAGAGCCAGTAATGCATGGTTTTTACAGGCAGCAGGGTAGCTGTGGCCCCATTGCTACTTACCCTTGCTTTTTGGGAAACCAGCCTGCTGGGAGAAGAGGCCAGGTTCTGAGGGACAGTTCTGCAGTCATTGCTGCAGTCTCAACAGCAGATATGCTGTTCTCATCTAGTATTTCACCCAGTGGCAGCAGAAACAAAAGGTTTTGGCTCTTCAGAGCTAAACACCATTTTCCACCCCATCCTCTCATTCTTGTGATAGGCAAATTTGAATTTGCTGGATCACCAAGAGGGGTGGGCCTGATGGTTAGCATACAGTTGTATCAGCTGTGCTCCACAAATGACTGGCCCAGGAGGCCACTGAAAGTGAACAAGTAGCCAGTGTAGCTGGAAAAGGAACAACTGCTGTGCATGAATTTTGAGACTTGGTAGATGAGCTTCAACTTTAGTTCTGCTTGGTGCTGAGATAAAGCAGGGGAGAGGGAAGCCTGGGAGGGATCTCTTTTTATCCCAGCTCTGGCTCAGCTCCAGCTGATGCAGTGTCAAGCAAGACTGCTCTAACAGTGTTCTGTGGTCCCAGCAGCCTTCTAGGCACTGCTGGAAGTCAACCACAGAAAGCTGGAACCCCTCAGGGCAGTAAGGAGTGGGCCCTGTTACCCTGTTGAAGACAATAGGCATCACTGCCTTGGCAAGCTGCCTAGTCCTATGGTTTTGTGTCACCCATAGTCTGTTAGGGTGAAATAAAGAGAATATGGAGCAGGGCTGAGCAGGAGCCTGTTTCAGTCCTTACAGCGCCTGTCACTGCCACTCCAGTTTTGTGATAGCAGTGTCTTCCACTTGCTCACTTTGCAAAGTGGTGTCCTCTGTGTGCACACAGCAGCAGGGGCGTGGGTGCTCGCTGAGCCAACTCCTGCCAAAGGCATTTCAGATGGAACTCAGCAAAAAGAAAATGCAGAGCTTTTTTTTTTTGCTTTTACTGAATTGTTTACAAGTATTGTAATGCTCTTTCTCCTGCACCTGCAGCATTTGCAAATTCAGTTTGTATTGACTGACCAGTTTGGGTTTGAAAAGAATTTTCAAGTTTTGATCAGTGATGGCAAAAGGGAAGGGAGTTCCATTTTCAGCTGTGCAGGGTCTGATCTCTGATAAGAGCACCAGTTCAGCACACAGGAATGTCAGGGATAGTCTGGGTTGTGTTCCTAGTGCCAGATAAATAAGATCCTTGCTGGCTTAGCTGTTAGGAGTACTTGGGTTAGGTACATAAAGACAGAAAATGATTATACCTTCTGCATTCCACCCACTGATAATTTTGCTTCTTTTTTCCTTTGTAGTGGTTTCAGAGTGCAGTGAGTAAAGAGGATTGCATGCCTGAAACACTGAAAAATCTAATTTTCTCCAACTTCGAACCTTTGCACAAATTTCACACTGGTTTTCTCAAGGAAATTGAGCAGAGACTTGCTCTGTGGTAAGACTGTTGATTGTTATTTATCTGTATTCTTTCGTGCAGTTTAGCATTTTTGCATCCCCTTTTTGCTAACTCCTTGTGATCTACTCTAGGGCTCAATTTGTGAAAGTCACAGATGTTGGTTATTAACAGACAGGGTTTATTGAATCGTGCTTTGTTCATGTTTACTTGACAAACTCTGTTGTTCAGATATCTCAGTTACAGACATATGCAAATGAGATCATAATTCTGGATGAAGCTTTCCCTTGCCAAATGTCAGTGTTTCTACCTGGCAGCTCCTTTGAAGAACATGTTACAAGCAAGGCTTATCAGTAATAAAGAGGGAGAGGCAAAGGACCAGGTTCTGTTTCTGTCAAAATAGGTACAGGCTGGGAGGATTTCACAGAGCAGCTTCTCATTCTGCAGCATCACAGCTGTGACACTCACAGGGCCTACAGTGCTCTCTACAAATTGAAAGAGTGTTGGAAGAGGACACTGGGCTTGAAAATTATCTATTCTTAACATAATACTGACAGTAAAACATAGCATTTTTTACAGAATAGCTATGAAGTGAATAATTCTTCCCTGGCAAGGCCCTTAGTTCATTTGACCACTGAAATCTTAGCAGAGGCAGCAGCATAAGCAGAAGCCTTCTGCTTGCTCTGATTAGACCTGTCTGGACTAGATTGTCTTGCTCTCTGTAGGCATTTTTTGTAACTTGTCTTTGGTTCTAGGAGCTGAGCTTTTCCCTTCTCAGTTAGAAAAGTGACAATGAAAATCACATGAAAGCAGAGCAGGCAGTCCTAATGGGTGTTAATTAAGACGGGTGCCTCTTTAACTAATGAATCAAAACAAAAGCAAAACACAATCTCAGAGTGTATGAGTTTAACTCTTGTGATGTATTGAGATCATTTAATAAGGGCACAGCGCTTTGCAGACTAGTGCTGTCCAAACCCACCCTGCACAGTTGCAGAATTAGCAGGTATTTTCTGGGAGGAGGGGAATGTGGTACTGCCTCTTAGAGCTGACATCCTCATCCAGGAGTTTGGTTGACTCCTAATATAATTTTTATATCTATATATAGATATCTATATCCATATCTAAATCAATATCGATATAGATATTTGTGTGTATATATATTTGTATATGTAGTTATATATAACTAATATAGTTACTCCTAAGACATGTTCTGCACAGCCACCCTGCCTGTATCACTCTTTTTTTCATTGGGCTGCTGCTGGTGTTGATTGCACTGCCCCAAGCAGCATTTATTACAGATACTCCAAGAAGGCTCTTTCAGATGTTATAAAATACTGGTTGTTTCTTCAACCTCGGTGTAAGATTAACAGTAGTTGGAGTTAATCCCCAGCTAGCTGGGGTTAACCTGTGTGGTGAGAAAAGGGAAATTTATGCAGTTAGTAAGGACCAAGTTCTGCTCTCTGTCAGACCAGGCTGGTCTGGCTGGGTGCTGACTCCTGGGCAGATGTTGAAATAGAGATATCCCCTATATCCTTCTGGTGGCATTAGAGGTGGATGCAAACCTCCTGTTCAGGTGTGATGTTTTGCTAAAATTGGATGATGCTGCACTACCAGCCTGCTGTGGAAAGGTGACATTGTGGTAAGTGGAGGGAAGGACCAGTTAGGTTAAAAGAAAGAAAAAGAATTTAGGCTTCTAGACTTTCCTTGGGTTTACTTTGTTTCTCCTCTTCAGTTGGCTTCTTTTAGAGCTGAGTAAACCTTCTGTTTTTCAGCTTCTCCATAAAGTTTCACAGGGTGGTAAACCTCATTTTAAAGCTTCTAATATCATATTTTAACTGCACTTACCCAGTGATTTAAAGTGCTGATCTGCTACAAAGTTACTTTGCAATCCAAATTTATTCAGAAATATTCTGCTGAGGTAACTTTGTCCCAGCTGGGCACCTCCTTGTGATTTTGTCAGCTCAGCTATTGCATGTTCTTCCACAGTTAGTGTAAAGCCACTGGGATTTCTCCCTTGGCTGCTCTGAACCCCTTGACAGAAGAGCAGTCAGGTTCCTGCATTCAGTGTGCAGCCTGGATGCACCTCGTGTAATACCCCTGCTGTAGCCAGTGATGGTTGCTGAAGTTCTGGCAGATGTGAGCGTGTGCCTTGGGAAGGAGGCAGCCCTGCTGACAGGCATTATTGTTGAGGTGTTGATGTTTCTATATAATGCCACAGATGCTGAGATAAACTACAAGCAATAAACTCTATCCTATAGAGATTAGTGTTTAATTAAACAGTGAAAGACAAAATTAAGCAGCCCTTCAGCATCCCCAAGAAGCTGGTGGCAGTGTGGTAGGGAATTCCTTCAGCATCCTGGTCAAGGTCACTTAGCTCAGTGCCAGATTGGTGCCTCTCTCTCTGGCCCCAGGAGTTTTTAAGGCAGAGGGCTCTGGCTGTGTTCACAGCTCAGGGCAGGTCACTCCCAGCTGCCCAGCAAATAAACCATGGGGCTGGCTGGGCACAGCTGCAGCCAGGTGTGGGCAGGATTCAAGCCAGCTCATTTAAATCTGACCCTTACATGTCAGCTCAAATTTCCAGGCAGGTGGATGGGGGAGGAAGGTGGGACCCATGTTCTGAGACATCAGCTTGCTCTGCATTTGCCAGAGGGTGAAATGCCCTACAAAAAATGGGCCTTTGAATGAAAGGGTTGTGGACTTCATCAGGCTGCTGGAAACCCCTAGCTACCAACATGTGCTGTGGGAGAGAGAGCCTCCTGCAACCAGTCCTCTGTGTTCCCCTAGTGAGTAGGATGCTGGGTTTTATCAACTTAAAGTGCAATTCAGCCTGTTCGCTCTACACAGACACAAGTGCAGTCCTCTAAGGTTTGTTTCAAACTTCATGTTGGAAGATCCAACAGGAGGTCGGTCATTCCCTGCTTTCTTAGGCTTGGCATCATATTGAAGCTGCTGCTGATGCAAAAGAGCTGTGGTGAGAACAAGGCTCAGGGGGATTGTGTATAACAGTTGTTAGATGTCCCCATGCCTTTAATTTGTTAAAACATCTATAGACTTTTAGTATTTGGCTGGAGGAAGCTCAGGTTGTGTACATTATTAAAAGCATTTCTGGCTTGCTTGAAGGCTTCTGAAGTGTTTGAATCTGCAATCAGGGACAGGCTGTTTGCTACAGAACACCTTAAGGGCCAGGTTCCTTTTGACCTGGCTATAGATTCTGGCAAGTCTGATCTGCTTCTTTACACAGTTCACCCATTTTTCTCTTCAGTGCTGCCTTTCCAAAGAGCAGCATGTCTCAGTGTCCAGGGCCTAGTGACAGCTTTTAGTATGACATAGATTGATACTGACACCAATAGTCAGCTGCAGAATATAGGCAGTCAGTGCATTTTTCTCAGCCAGAGTTTCTTTCTGGCCATGAAACTGAGAAGGTTCCTGGTAGTTTTATTGCACAGCATCCTAAGATGAGTGATACCATGCTCTGGGCCACATTTCCAGCCCTGCCTGTGTTGTTGCAAGGCCAGTAAAGCATTCCATGAATCTCCTCAGTTACCACAACTGTGCTGAGCTCTGGAGCCTGCCCATGTTCCTGGGAGCAAGCGAAAATTCCCCACTGGAGGCTGTGTGGTTTGAGGAGAGGAAGGGGGGGACCTTTGGTGGTTGCAGGCAGGCATGGGGCTTTGCCCTCTCACTGAGGAAGGGAAGAGAAGAGCAGGAAGCTGCCTCAGGTGGGAGAGGGGACAGCACATGCCAGGCTGTTCAAGTGCCACAAGAGCTGCATCCAGCCCTTGGGCATCCAGATGGTCCTGGCTGCCAGGACTCCTCAGCAAGGCTTTGGATGCAAGGCCAGGAGCTCCCAAGCCTTTTTGCTGGGAGAAAATATGGGAGCATATGTCAGTGACTTTAGGCTGGCTCCTGTTTCCCAAGACCAGGGATATTTTGTGGCGAGGAGGAAGAGGTGTGGGCAGTGCAGGCAGAGGGTGACATTCTTCATCAGCTTCTGGCTGGCTGAATCTGAGAAGTCAGTTTGGGGGAGTTGGGTTCTACTCCTTCTTTTACCTCAGCTGTTTAATAAGCTGTTCATTTGGGCCACAAGCACCATTTCCCATCCAAATAATTGAGCTCATCTTTCCACACCCTGTTAAATGTATTGCAAATTTCCACACTGATATCTTTAAATGAAGACAGAAAGTGGCAAATAGAGAACCATGAGTATCTCCCTTTTCTGACCACGGAGCAGCAGAGAGAGCAATGCTGGGGAAAGCCAGGATAGCTGTTTCTGCCAAGGATGCTCGCACCAGGTAGTACAAATCTGTGTTTTGGGCCTTATCCATGTGCTAGGAAAGAAAAGTGTTATGTACCTCCCAGAAGTGCAGGCAGACTCCTCTTCTCCCAGGGAAGCTGCTAGTTTGACTTGCAGATCTTTCTGAGGAAAGCTGCTGCTCAGTGTTACCAGATGGGAATGTGTGGCTGTAATTTGCAAGAAAAAGGGCTCTTAATCTTAGCATATGAAAGGAGAAGGCGCAATCAGGGTTTGTGGAAGCAAAATTGAAAACCTCTAATAAAAAAGCACTCAGGGAGGTGTAGGAAGATGAGCCAAATGTTGATTTATTAACCATTTTTTGTTTGAGAAGAAATACTTGTGCTCAGGAAGAGCAGCCTGACAGACAGTTTATATAAACAAGGCAGCAATCCTTATCTGCCTCCTCAAAGGCAGCGTGCAGGCTGCTCGTGTCTGCTGGGGAGGCACCAGGAGTGTCTCTGTCCTGTGCACAGAAATGAGGTGTGTGCAGCAGTACAAACCTCTGAGTTATGCTCTGCGGATTCCTGAGACCAGGGCAGTGAGAGGGGCTGGGTGCCAGCACACTGGGCTCGGTTTTGGGAGGATAGTTTTCATTGCTGAAGTCACTTCTGGGTACCTCTGGGAATTGGAGCTGTGCTACGCCCAAATTAACTGGAAATGGTGGGAGAGAAGGAGCACATCCAGGATCTGTTAGTCAGAGCTGGAGCCATGTTGCATCAGTCTCTGTGGCTCTCCCAGCAGGATATGCCCAGGGTCAGCTCTGAGGCTGTTCCACAGCAAGGTATGGAATGGAATACTCTTGCATTTACAGCCCAGTCTCATGCAGTGCTGTTACTTGCTCGGATCCCTTACCCTTTAAAATGCATGTTTGCTGTGGGTTGGGTTTCTCCCAAAACAGGGGTAGCCATCCCAAAGTCTTTAAATGTATGCAGACCCTCCAAAGGCTTGGAGTGACTCTGGGAAGCCCTGATGGCTTCAGCAGTCTGTTTCTCAGGTTCTGAGCAGCGTGTCATGCACCACTCACTGCTGAAAGTCCAGCTGCAGTGCTGGCTGAACGGGCAGGGCAGTAAGAAGCAGGGTGTGAGCAAGGAAAGGGGTGTTTGCTTTTATTGGCTCTTCTTTTCCAATTACAAAACATGCCTCTTATTTAAAAGGCAGTTGTAATGAGAAATGTTTAAGGTATTTTTAGTATTAGAACTTTAGTTAATAATAAAGTCATAACTTCAAAGTGTGTAGGTGTTCAAAGAACCAGCTATGGTATTCAAGAGGGAGTTCCTGAGCATGTAACACAAGGTCACACATTGTAAATATAATTTGTTACAATTGATTTATTATTATTTTGGCTGCAGTTCAAGGGCTGCAATCAAAGACTTCTGTGTTTGCCTCAAAAAAATCTTTATTGAGATATATTTCTCTTCTTTTTTGCCTTTCCACCATCCCCATTGAATACCTTCTGATTGAGGGTATGGGCTGACTTGAGATTTCCTTCTATTAATTTTTTTAATTATATACACTAAAAACATCATGTAATGCAAAAATCTGACAGGGCTGCTTGTGTAATCCCTGTAAGTCAAGCTGTTGGCTTGTTTGGAGTAATACATATAAGGTAGTGTCTGAATTTCTTGCCAGGTGTAAGCCAGTCTTCTCTTTTCTTGCTATTGTACACTTGCATTGCTGTAAAAAGGAAGGGACTACTTGGATAAAAATGGGAAATGGTCTTATAATGACCAATAACATCCTCACTTTTTTAGCATGATTTTCAGTGGCTTTAGACCTCCCCACAATGTCAGTGGAGTAAGGGCACATTATGCATGGGGGAAACTGCTCCTACATCTTCTGTGGAGATGGGCACCATAAATCAGCTCCTGATGAAAAGCTGTGAGACCCTAGGCCCTGAGTTTTTTCCCTTGTCACTGGCAGATAGAAACCATGTTCAAACAGTGACCCGTGAAAACAAGGAGTAAGAAGAACAATTTAGCCATTGATGCACAACAAATGAGCAGCTTCTTCCCTCTCAGCAAGCTGAGTGTTGTTATTCAAAACATACACCACAGGGAGAACTCTCTTTTGTGCTCCCGTGCTTTGGGCTGTTGCAGCAGCAAGACATCATCTGATATGTTGTGTGTTTGGGTTTTATTTTTATATTCTGTGTATTTGGATGCTCTTTTCTTGGTGTTTCTTGTTTTCTTGGGATTTGCACGTTGAGGATCTGGGGAAGATGGCAGTGTAGCTTGGGGCTGTCTCTGGGCTCCCAGCATGGAGCTGGGGTAGAGTGGAGGTTGGGTTTTAGGAGGCAGATGGGAAACTCTCATGTTCCCTCATGCCCAGTTTCAGCCTTCCCTGCCTCTTTGTCCACATCACAGCCTACAGGCCTGTGCACCATCTCCAGAGGGAAAATCATCTCTGTTGCAAGGGAAATTCATTTGCCTGGAAATAAATAACTAAAGCAAGAAGAGTGGCTGGAACAAGGAGCAGTATGCGGCCATCACATTTCTGTATTATCTCCTAAGAAAAGCCTGGATTTGTTTCTTCCATCAGGATGCATCTGTGTGCAGCACAGGTCATCTCTGTCAGCCTGGCCTGAGGGCTCTGGTAGCATTCAGCTCTTGACTGCTCAGCCAACAGCTGGAGAGAGGCTGTTGCTTCTGGGGACCCCCTTCTCTCTGGCTCTGTCACTCTGCCAAGGTGCAGAGTAAGTTTTGAAAGCCCTGAAAGTCTGTGGCTGATGCTGATGAAGGGGGACTGTTCCTGCTGTGGTGAGATGCTGTGCAAGCAGTCACTGCTGGTGGTGCTGAAGAGGGTCCAGCAGGTCAGCTTTTAGGAAATAAGGACCTGGCTGTTCCATGAACAGCCCCATTAATTATTAGCTGTTGGAAGCACTCAGTGTGACTTTGGTAGGCTCAGCCTTCAAGTAGGCAGCTAGTAGATAAGACATTTGCACTGTGTATTCCAGCCAATCTGTATTGTAGCCTTCAGATCAGAAAAGCAGTGTCTATTTAGAAAAAGCAGTCTGTAATGCTGGACTTAATATTTATCTTGGCAGTAAGTAGATAACTCTACATTTCATACTCAAAAAGGTACAAAACTGCCAAAGTCCATTAGATTAAATCAAATGTAGACACATGGAAATGGATCCAGGTAGTGTCAGAGAATGAGAGAATAATACATAAAGCAAGAATTGTTGTAGAGATAATTGCTGAATACCACACCAATGCTGGCAGCAGCACAATTTCATCTGGCTTTGACACTTCTGAGCTTGTGTGTAGATGACCAACATGACCCATTTGGGAGGGGATGCTGCATGCTGGCTTCATGGGTGCAGGCTGGCTTTCCCTTGCTTCCTGCCAGGGTGGGGCTGCTGCCTGGGGCTCCCAATGGTTCTGGTTTTACAGTCAGGGGCACTTGGATATGCACCACTTGGAGCAGGGCTTTAGTGGCTGGAAGGTTTTATTTACAACCTGTCAGGGAATCTCAGAGGGGAGAGCTGCTGGATGGGTAGGTCATGGGGGAAGGGAGGATTAAGGAGCAGCATAGAGTGGAGATGATTTGACAGAAATTGTACTTTCAGTTTAGACATTGCTCGGGCTTGATTTGACTATGGCAGTGTTTATATGACATAATGTTTTTGCAAAACAGTGATAGTAATTAAAATTACCACTGACACAACCCAGCTTCCTACCCCAGTGTAACCTTTGGGTTCAGAAAAAAAAACATTAAAAATCATGTTGAGTAGTGGTTTTCCTTGCCTAAATAGGCATGTGAGTGTTGACACACAATAGGAAATTATTAAAGACAGCCTATGAAACTGGGTGATGTTCAAATGAACATGGAGTAATCCCTTGTTTATCAATGGTGTCTCTTGGAAAGGGGAGGGGGACAGTGCTTCTCCCCACACACTCCTAGTGATTTTCTTTTGAAAGCATAGCTTTGTTGGAACAGATCTGTTACAGGTTCTTATAGTCATGATTTTTCCTCCTGTGTTTTCAAAAAGCACATGTTTGTTTCCCTCAGAGCGTGGTATCCTTGCCTGTCTCACACATGGATTTAGATGCAGGAATATCTTTTTTATCAGGAGCAGTGTTGCTCCCGAGTGCTGCACTCACCAAAGTGCAGCTGGCTGGGCGGGAGGCAGCACTTTGCATTTGTAATACCATAAGTGAAGTACTGAATGGAAATTCCTGCCAGCACATAACACTTGTGAGTCAAAGCCAGATGCTGGATGGACTTTTTTTTTTTTTTTGGCCCCACTGTCCCTCACACAAGCAGAAAACTCTTCAGAGGAAGAACACCCCCAGGTCCTGTTCTGGGGTTCAGCCATTGTATCTGAGCAGAATTAACCTTCTGCTCTAAGGTCACATATTCTCATGGGACTCTGATGCCTTCTTTTCCCCCAAACCATTTCCAGCCTTCTCTGGTGTTCAAAAATGCTGGCAATTTTCTTTAAAAGTCTAATCCTTCTGTTAAGTGCATGCCCTCTGTTGTTAGGAGTGAAAGGCAGGCTGGGTGAAGGGTGTACTGTACCTGGGAATTACAGTCTGTCAGGAAGATTCCTCACAAGCTTCTGAGCAAAGGAGCATGGGGGTCAGGATTTTAAAAGAAATGAGCTATTGAGTTTCAGTGCTTATAAGTGATTATGCAGTTTTATTGGATGACTGAAGTGTGTGGCATTTCTGTTGCTGACAGGGAAGGCCGCTCTAATGCTCACATTAAAGGAGATTACCAAAGAATCGGAGATGTTATGCTGAAGAACATTCAGAGTATGAAGGTAGGAATGATCCTGTAACTGCTAAGCTTTGACACGGATTAGCTTCAGCATGCTTTTCATTTTCTTATGATGTTGCCTCTTGTGCTGTTTTTTGCCCATTCTAATCAACGCTTATGCTATGAAAGTTTCCTTTGATGACATAGCAAGCATTTGGTGGATTTCCCTGGGATTTCAGAATTGCAAGCTGATTTTAAATTGTCCAGCCCCTTTCCTCCACTCTCCTAAGAACAGAAGCAACAAACACAAAAGTTCAGGAATATTTCATTTCCAGTTCTTTTTCCTTCAAATAAGAAAGCAAAACATTGGAATTTGTGTGGCTGAAGAGACTGTTCAAATGCTGAGTGTGCCTATTTTTTCATGCAAATATTCATGTTAAGATATTGCAGGATTAGTGACCATAAGCTGGATATTGATTTCACTTGGGAAAGTTATATTTGTGCACTACAGTGCCAAGTTAGGTGAAAGGTTTTTGAATCATGAGAATAATTGTTTCTGATGCCTTTAAAACTAGAAGTAAAAATACACATATGAACCATAAATCTAGGTGTAATATTCGGCAGAATTTGCAATTGTTCTTAGTCTGGCCAGGGCAGTATTCTCAGTGCTCTGTGTAACTGAGAAAACAGCATGGAATGCAGGCACAGGAGCCTGTGAAAGCTCTACAGATTTATACAGTGTGGATCTAAGCTCACCTTACTGTAAGGTACCCACACCTCCAGGTCGGTGTGGGGCAGAACGTGGCATTTCACCTTCAGCACGCGGATCTCCGAGTGATATTGAACTCTCCGATAAATCTTGCCTTGGAGACGGCCACTTGGGCATTCTGCAGTTAGTAAATGGAGCAGCCCTGAGTCCTTGGCCGGAGGAAAGGGCACTTTAATCATTACAGCTCTCCCGAGATGTTGGCTGGGGCTCGCTTTGCCTTTCAAAAGGACGGAGAGAGACGCGGGGAAGCGAAGTGACGCACAAGCGATTACACAGCAGAGCAGCAAAAGGGAGCACAGAAAGCTCCAGTTCCCATCCCCAACACAGCCAGCCTTGTCACCACTAAGGCAGCCTCACTCTCTCTCTGCAGTGTACTTAGCCAGGAACTGCTTTTCCCCATCAAGATGTAATTCACATGCAGTGGAAGAAATGCCGAGGGGACTTTTCTACCTCCATCTCTGCTCTCAAGAAGGATGCAGCTCTTCACAAACAGTTTTTAGAGTACCAGAGAGCTTCAGACAGACTTTGTCTCTGCTCTTGGTATCTTGCAACATTAAATTGTGTCTCCTTTGCTGTCTGCAGGTCCTTCTGGGTCACTAGTTTAAGGGCAGTGTACAGTCCTCACTGTACCTGGCAGCGTGCTTTCACCTTTCCCATTTTCCCTTTCCCATTAAAGGGTCTTATTTCATTTGCTTTGAGGTCCACCACCACTGATCAACTGATAGGTAGAGTAAAGAGACAAAAGCTAGTTTAACTTAAAAGAACTGCACAAGAAACAGAAATAAAGTTAGTAAAAATTGTACTTATTTATCATGAGACCTGTTAAAAGATCTGAAAACTGACACTATGTGTTTAATTAACATAAGAAAGAAGTTAAGAAAAGTAATTAATGGGCAGTCTTTGTAGCAGCCCAGAGGGTCTGCTGTGTCTTTTCCTGAGTTACAGACTTGTAAAATGAATATGCAGTGTGTGGAGGAAGCAGCTTGGCTCTAGGGAAGGTATGTTTCTGGTAAACATGTCACAAATCACAGGAGAGAGAGAGTTGACTGGAAATGTGTCAAAAAGCACAAACTTCAGATTAAGACAGAATTTCTTCTCAAGTCCATTCAATTTATGCATTCAGTTTCTTTTTGCTGCTGCTTAATATTGTACCATTTACTGGAAAACTTCAGCTGGCTGCTCAGAGAGGCTCTGTACATCCTGAAGAACCAGTTTACCTTTTTCAAAACACAGTTAATACCCTGTGTAAATTGTTTAAAAAAATACTGCTGAACTATTTTAAGGGGGAGCTGTGAATACCTGTGATACTGAGACCTAAATGGAATTACATATTCAATGCAAACCTCATTCATTGCTGGTGTGCAGCTCCCCTGCTGCCAGTGGGATTTTTTAGAGACTGCACTAAGGAGAAGAGGATGTAGTCTAAGGATGAAGAGCTTGTAACATACCCATTTCTATCGGGCAACACCTCTGGTTTTGTGTTTGTTGAGTTTCCCAAGAGATGCAACTTCTCATTTATAAGGAGGAGAGCAGAAGCCAGAAGTCCATTGGCCTGTATCCCTGTTCCCCAAAACCACCAAAAGAAAACTGGGACATCTAAATCCCTTCATCCTTTTAGAAAATCCCATTTACATTTTTTGGCTGTCTCCATTGCACCTACTTGCATGATCTGTGTTCATGTCATCTCCTTGCCTTTGGATTTCTCACTGAGAAGAGAGCTGGTTTTGTTGAATTATGTACTTTAGTTTTCCTGGGAATGCAGAGGGGGTGGGGGTGTCTGCTTCAAATGAGTAATGCCTGTTCTCCTTGGCAAGTGAATATCAGAACCATTGTGTTGTACAGTGATTTTGTTTGCAAAATCCCCACTGCTGTGCTAGTTGGATGTGTTATTGGATTAGGCATGGGCTGAGTCATGTCTCTCAGTGATTGTTAAGAGCCTCCTCTATTCTTTCATGCATAAAAGCAACTGACAATTCACCTGCGAAAGCACAATGAGATTTTAATGGAGCTGGAGAATGGGATCAGGAACTCCCGCAAGCTGGAGACCTTCTGCAGAGATTTTGAGCTACAGAAAGTCTGCTACTTGCCTCTCAATACCTTCCTCCTCAGGCCTTTACACAGGCTTATGCACTACAAGCAGATAATGGAGAGGCTTTGCAAGCACTACCCTCCAAGCCACATGGACTTCAGGGATTCGAGAGGTAAGAAAGAGAAAAGACGTCAGTTCCTGGAGCTGGGGAATGTCACCCAAATCCATTAGAGGTGTGTGGCTGGAGGGAAAAAAAATCTTTTTTTTTAAAGCCTACATAAAAAAGAGGATTGAGTTGCAAAAGTCCACCACTCAGACACTCAGAACACCATAGGAAGTAGGATTAACAGAAGGATGCTCTTCTATACACATTGTGCCACAGTGTGGGCAGGTACTTGGAAGAGAATTCTGCTGGGGGTTATTAAACACACAGAAATGGCAGCAGGTTCAGGAAGCCTCTTGAACTGAAAACAGTTGGAAGGTTGGGGAGAGCACAGTGAACATAGCATATGTGCTTGTGTTGTTCCTAGCTTCCCTAGAGATCCTCTAATAACACAAAATAGTAGCCCAGGTGAACCCTTGGTCTGACCCAGTAGGGATGCTGTTATTATGTCTTTCAGTGTTATTTGTCTTCTTTCCCAAGGATACAGTTTGCTCTGTTTCATTTCCGTGACTTGTTTCAGGAGCTCAAAGCAGCCAGCATGAGTTGATTTTGGATTTAGGGTTGGTTTTGGTTTTTTTCAAACATGAAGAAATTGCCCTCCTGTAGCCTGAACTCGCTGCCTGCCATTTCTTTCTGATGGTTTGTTCTCCTTCCCCCTTGCACCCGTCCCCCACACCTGGTGTAAGCTGGGTGTGTTTAAGGATAACTCATTATCTTTGGTGCATTGGTGCAGATCCATGGAAGAGCTTGGGCAGGAGCAGTGCTCAGTACAACTGCTCCCAGGCATAACAAACATGTGAGCTGAGCTCCCTCAGATGCTGTGGGTGAGACCCCCAGCTGGCAGTGCACAGAATGCAGAGCAAACCTGGCCTGTGGCAGTAGGAAATGCCACCGAGACCTGTGACACTGCGGGGCTGTGTGACACTGGGGGGCTGTGTGACACTGCGGGGCTGTGGGACACTGGGGGGCTGTGTGACACTGGGGGGCTGTGGGACACTGCGGGGCTGTGGGACACTGTGGGGCTGTGTGACACTGAGGGGCTGTGGGACACTGCGGGGCTGTGGGACACTGGGGGGCTGTGTGACACTGGGGGGCTGTGGGACACTGGGGGCTGTGGGACACTGCGGGGCTGTGTGACACTGAGGGGCTGTGGGACACTGCGGGGCTGTGGGACACTGGGGGGCTGTGGGACATTGGGGGGGGCTGTGGGACACTGGGGGGCTGTGGGACACAGGTGCTGGCCCACATGTCCCTGCTCCCTGAATGATCTCAAAGAAGGCAGTGAGTAGTGCCTGCATGTCTTTCAGCCAAGGCTGGGGCGTGAGGGTGATGTGTCCATTCTCCTCTCCAAGGAGAGTGTAGCAGGCTGATTCCTGCTTCACTTTGAAATGGATATGAACATAGGTTTCACAGGTGAAAATAAGACAACATGAGGACAGTGTGACTTAGAGACCCCATCACTCTGGGATCAGTTTCTTACTAAGGTTTTTGCAGACTCTTTTTAAAGGTCAGAGTCTAAAAAAAAAAAAAAAAAAAAAGCTAATTTAATCCCAGAAGAGAGCATAAGTCTCCCACTAGCAGGTGGGTGAACTGTGTACTGAGCAATGGTGAAAGAAGATGGAGCCACTGTTACTGTTCATGGACTGTGGTTTTTTAACACAAATGGCTGTAGCTGCTCCTCTGGCACTGCCAGCCCCTGTCTTTGGCCCATTCAGAGCCTGCCCACCCAGCCAGGTGTGTCAAGGCTGGTGCTCCCACACATGATGGCACAGGGAGGTGTCTCTGGAGAGAATGGAGTAGAGCCATGATGTGACTCAGTGGTGTGCAGCCTTTAGTTGTTCTCATTGATGGGACTGAGAACAAGCCCCAAGGTGTTTGCCATCTGAAATGATACAGTAAGTGACACTGCCATTTCCTGCTCTTTTCTAATATGGACCTGACCCAGTGTGCTGCAAGCAGGGGGGAAAATGCTTTTTTTTGAAGCATAAAGAACATCCCTAGATTGATCAGAGTTGTAGGAATTTAAGTCCTTTATGAGAATCCATTAATTGGATTATCTTCTTAAACTCTTCTTATAAAGTTACTGTGGCTAAAACAGGGCAAACTTTTGGGAAATAGACTCTCTTCTTCACAACACTCCACCCCATCCACTGCATAAGGTGATGTCCATCTTATGTGTGGATTTTAGTCTGCCTGAGTAGCTTTATGCTGTACAGGAGAAGAGTAGCACAAGAGGGTTCGTGAGCCAGATACTGCTGAAAAAAAGCCATATTTCTTCTTGAACATTCTTGTAAATTTTTAATAAGCACTTTATGGATTTGTCCATCTAGCTGCTTTGGCTGAGATTTCTGAAATGGTGGCTCAGCTCCATGGCAATATGATAAAGATGGAGAACTTCCAGAAGCTGCATGAACTGAAGAAAGACTTGATAGGCATGGACAATCTGGTGATCCCTGGAAGGGTAAGTAACAGGGTTGTGAATAAGATTTGATACCATTTCAAATCATTAGGTATGTTTTCAAAACCTGTTTATTAGGGGCACGTGTGAAATTGCCTTTCATCATTTGAACCTTTTTCTGTCACCAAAACCTCTCAGATTTAAACACAATAATGCCAAATGTCATCATTTAACCCCAGCCAGCAGCCAAGATCCGCACAGCTGCTTGCTCACTGCCCCAACAGCAGGACCAGGCAGAGAATCAGAAGGGTAAAAGAAATCAAGAGAACACATGGGTTGAGATAAAGACAGTTTAACAGGGAAAGCAGGAGCCAAGCACACAAGCAAAGCAAAACAAGGAATTAATTCACTGCTCGCCAAGGGCAGGCAGGTGTTCAGCTGTCCCAGGAGAGCAGGGCAGGTGTAATGGGGACTTGGGAAGACAAACACCATCACCTCAAATGTTCCCCCTTCCTTCTTCATCCCCCTACTATATATACTGAGCATGATGTCACATGGTCAGGAATATCCCTTTGGTCAGTTTGAGTCACCTGTCCTGGCTGTGTCTCCTCCCAAGTTCACATGCACCTCCAGCTCCCTCGCCAGTGCTGGCAGTAGGAAAAGCACAAAAGGCTTTGGCTCTGTGCAAGCCCTGCTCAGCAATAACAAAAACATCTCTTTATTATCAACCCTGTGTTCAGCTACTTGTGCCCAGCACAAATCCAGGATACAGCCCCCTACCAGCCATAGTGAAGAAATTAATTTCTACCCGAGCCAAAACCAGAACACCATAGGAAACAGCACCTTTAAAGCAGGAAAAGGCAATGCTCTTTATTACCTTTTATTGACTTTTTAAGTTCTATCTTTTTTATAGATTTGGACAGTTTTAGGCAATTCCAAACATCTTTTACAACAGAGGCAGTAAAAATGTAGTATTTATCACAGCATTCTGAGCTTGAGCAGTTGCACATTTCTTCATGCTGCCCTTATTTTCTTTTCCCAGCACTCGATGCTAGAGCTTGACAGATTAAAGGCAAGTAAGGCATTTGTGCTGGAAGAACTTCAGCCCTTTCACCATGCCTTGCTTTGAAACTCATGGCCCTGGGGAGGAGCAGTCTCTTCAGTCTACATGTAACATCAGGCAATAATTTTTGAGACAGTGTTGCCCTAAGTAAACACTTTTAATTGTGCCATAAGAATATCAACATCTCTTTCTTACTTATCATGACTGTTTAAAATCAAAGGCTCATTTTAGAACAAATGAGCCACAGTGTAATATTTGTAGCCTTTTTTATTTTCTTAGGCACATGTATCTGTGTGTGCAAACTTGAGAGTTGTCTCTGCTGAAGTAGTTTCCTCCCCACTCCCTTGACTTCTGTGTGTAATACACAAAACCAGAGCTTTGCAGCCAAGTTTGGAGTTGACGTGCCTTTGGGAAGGCAGTGCTGAGCACAGGTATTTCTGCATTTGTGGCTCTTCCCCACTCCCTGCCTTTACCTTTACCTGTCTCCAAGCAGCTGCCACAGCTCATGTTTCTTTCTAGTGATCCACAGACTGTTCACATCCTTGGCAAGTCCCTTGGGACATTTCACAGCCTCTGCTTCTCTCTATCACATGAAATTAAATGCTGTCATCGGGTGTTTTCTGCTACCCTAGTCTATTTAAAGTCTGAGCAGTCTTCCTGTCCTAGGGAAGTTCAAGGAAAAGGCAGATGGGGGGCAGAAGTTGTTTCCCTGCCAAGACAAGAAGCATTGGCCACCACGCTCTGGCACATGCCCAGGGTGTTGCTGCTTCCAGCCCTTGGCTGTTCTTCTGGCTCTGACTCAAGTCCCTGCCCTGGTGCAGGCAGGGCTGGGAGGCAAATGCCACTGTACCCCCATCCTCTTCAGGTAGTCCAGAGCAGGATGTCTGCTGCTGCTGAGCTGGTTCCTGTGCTGGACATGAAAACCCCGTGTGGCTGGCTGTCCTTGCAGGTGGCAGTGACCTGCAGCTCTGGATCCATGCGGTCCCCACCGCTGGCCGTGCTGGTGCTGAGCCTGCCAGGGACTGTTGGTGGTACCACATGGCCCTAATTATGATTAATACTCCTTGGTGGCCAACAGCAGCTTCCAGTGGCCCCTCTGGTGCCATGAGCCTACTGTGGCACAGGGATAAGCACCTCTAGCTGCTTTTCCACCCTTCAGCCCCCAGGCAGTGCAGGTGGGGGGGCTGGACACACCAAAGCAAGCCTAAGGCGTACGCACTGTTTCTCTGAACAGGTTGAGCTGAGCCAATTTATTCCTAAGATGCAGGTGGTTAAGTGCTTTATATAGGTTTTTTCATCCACAATTATGAGTAAAATGACCTTAGAAAGACTGTAATAAATAAATATGAACCTCTTAGCAGAAGCTGGAGGGAGTGACAGAAAAATTGTATTTTCATGGCTTTCAGAGAAATATAAGGGTGAGTTGCTGCATAGTTCACAGTAAGCCTAGGAAATCCAGCATTTTGAAAGTTTCAGATGTGCTACTTTTCCTCTATTTCCATCCCTAAACATTCTTAAACACTGTGGTCTGGGTTAATGTGCTGTATTATATGACATGGATGGTGCTGGGATAGCTCACACTGCCAGACAAATGTCTTTCTTTGTCTGCTGCTGCTGGTGATGTTGTGTAGCTGGTTTTACACTGCAGTGAATGAGAGCAGTGTATGCCATATGCACCACAGAAGATTACCAGTGGCTAACCAAGAACCCATATATAATTAGTTTTTATGTCATTTGTGCTGTGAAAAATACTCATTAAAAACTGAGGAAAGAGGGAGCCGTCTGAAGGAGTTATTGTCAGGTAAAAACAATTTCGCTTAGCTGAATTTTCTTAATATGAATGAAAGGAGTTTATCCTAAAGACAGTCACAAACAGGAATTATCCTATAAATTAGATTTCTAACATATTAATAAAATTAGAAGTATTGGTAACTGACAGTCAAGTAATTTGTATGACCAAGTAGGCATATTTCTGTTTACATACTAAAAAAAAAAATCATAATTTCTGCAGGAGATAAATTTTTGTCTTGTATTTGTTTCCCACAGGAGTTTATTAGGCTGGGCAGTCTTAGTAAGTTGTCTGGAAAAGGTTTACAGCAACGGATGTTTTTTCTGGTAAGCAAGAAGACATTTTTTCTTTGTACAATGAAATGTAACTCTAGGCATCTACTAGACATAACTGTTAGACTTGAATTTTGAATTACAGTAAATATTGTTAATATATTTTTAGTTTATTTAAATTAACATAGTACATCACCCATGCAGCTGGTTGTTAAGAACTTACATTTCTGTTCAAATCCAATATTCTCTTTGTAACTGCTTCTTACAAAGAGAAAACTATTTTTGATATGACAGTGTGAATATAATGATAAAATAATACCTCCTTGCACCTTTTCTTAAATAAAAGCAGTGTCATTACAAAATGAAAAGTGGCACCAGGAGGGATAGTGTTCATATTCAGAAAAGAAGATAAACAGTGACTCCTGGTGATATGAACAATAATTCACATAATGCTCCCAGAACACATCACAGAACCAAGTTTTTCCATAAATCATCCAGTTCCAACACGAGGCCCCAGCATGTTGATGGACCTACCTGTACCTGGAGATGCATTTTGTAAGTTTTGTACTAGGGAAGTTTGTCTCCTCCCACCACTTTGAAGTTATGGTGATCCCACTCGCTCTCTGACCCACGAGAGTCCACTGGATAAAAAAGAGTCCTTGCTCTTTTCTTCCCAGCCAGCTGATTTGCTCCCAGGCTCCTGATGTTACTGCTGTTGTGCCCTTGGTGCTGGGGCCTTGGGGAGCCCAGCAGAGTGCACGGATTTTTTAGTACACAAACCCCTGAAGAGTCAGTGCAGTGTGGCAGAAGAATGCTGCTTTGGCTTCTCGTGTGCTAAGGGTGAAGGCAGTGGCTGTGTAGAAAAGCTTGTGAGTGTGCTAGATTTTACAAGGTGTTTGACATTTAATCTCTTAAATGAGCCAAAGATACAACCTGATAAATCTACCTGAGTAGGATTATCCTCTGCCTTTAAAGGCACTGAAGAGGAAGCCTCAATGAATACTGTGCATATTTTCTTGCACACAAACAGATACTAGATGATGCCTTGGTTATAAACATGAAAAAATCTGAGAACTAGACTCTCAAGTCAGTTGCTTTTACTGTCAAAGAAATCTTTTATCTGTCTTAAGCACCAGAATCTATTTGGAGGTAAAATCCCGGGTCAGTACTGTGAGATTCCAAATGCAGGGTAATCATTGGCATAATTAAATCCCCCTCTAGTGGCTGATCCACAAAGTTTCATGAATTGCTGCTGCTGCATTGTAGAGGTCTGTGGTAAGAGCTCTGTTTCACACCACAGAGTGTGATTTTCTTGATACAATCATCTGGTTTGAGAAAAACACTCTTTGACCCAGGTAGCCCAGTGAAAATATTCTGTTCATTTTATGACAACAAAATGCAGGCAGTCATTTGACATGCTTTGAACAGCTGTTGTTACCTGCAGGAAGCTCTACAAATTGAGATTTTCAGTCTCTTCACCTTGGTATTTTTAACATAAAACCATCTACCTTAAAAAAGTTCTCCCAGCTTCCTTCTGAATATGGGGAGTAAAAGACAGGCACTCTGTTTACGAGGGCTGAGTTGGACACACCTCTTGGGCAGGTTTACCTATCTTTTCTCTCAAAGCAGGAGAAAATATTGGTGAAGGACACACCTTCCATAGCTTCATAGTGCAGCAGAGTGTGAAATGTGTGAAATGTACTGCTCTGTTTAAATAACTCACATAATCTCTCAGAACACATTACAGAACCAAAATTTTCCATAAATCATCCAGTTGCAATACAAGTGCTTGGCAGTTGTTGTGGCTTGGTAGTTCTGACGCAGAGATCATAAAGAGAACATTAGAAGGCATCAGGAAATATCCAGTGGAAAATTATGGAAATATACCTAAAACTAGCCAGAAAAGAGGGCAGGGAAGATTACAGGTGCTAACACTAGGTAGTGGAATATTGTGGAAGCCAATATATTGGATTCATTAATTAGGACTGCCATATAAATACTCAACTTTCCTGTATTCACTCTTCTCTTTTAATTTTTTTTCACATACATACATTCCAGCCAACACCATTCTAATGATGCTTATCCTTGCTTTTTAGTTTAATGATATCCTGTTGTACACAAGTAGAGGCCTGACAGCATCCAATCAGTTTAAAGTCCATGGGCATCTCCCACTGTATGGCATGACAGTAAGTGCTGTGAGAACTTTAGGGATTCGTGCTTAAGTGGCCATTTCTGGTCCCATTTAATTGCTTGATGGATTTCTGCTGGGCTGAAAACAGCAGCAAAGGGGGGGGGTGTTCTCTAAATCTGTCTTGGGTTCAGCATCTGTTCCTGCAGCCTTCTGCACAGAGGTCATCACATAGCAAAAGTGAGCCCCCTCATTCTTTGGGTGTATACAAAGAAAGAATTTCCTCTTTCCATGAAAGAGGAAAAGGCATTTTTGAGGGCTGCTTCCTCACAATGCAGACTTCTCTGGAGATGAGTTCTTTTTTTTTTTCAACCATTAATTTGACTATGATTTTTACAAGTAATTCATCACCAATTCATTATAGACACACACAAGACAAGTAAACAGTAGCAACAATCTAATTTATATTAAAAATGCATTTACTAATGTTTTCAGTTCTATATCTTAAAGCCAAAGTAGTGGGAATCTGGCAGCAAAATGTTATTTGGAGCTCTTGTTGCAATTCTTCTGGAAAACAGCCATTTCAAGCCAATAGCACCTAATTACCTCTTCTTGTATTGTTTCAGAAATATTTTTGCTGATTTCAAAAAGCTTTCATTTCCTCCATTATTTTCAATGGAACTTCTCACTGTTTGGTATCAATCCTTTGCTGTTCTCCTGAGAATTGAATTAAATTGTCACTACCACAGTTGATTTTCTCTAAACACTTGCAAGGTTACAAGTTTTATGTAGCATTTCAAGGAATCTACTCAGTGGTTAGTGGCCATTTGGCCTGGACTTGCTCTCAGCAGAACTGTGCTATGCTACAGTTCCCAGAGCACTCCCAGCATTTAACACATCCTTTTGTACAATAAAACATTCTTCTGATAAAAATACTGCTGTTTTCTTGGACACAAAGCAGACAAAGCCATGCTTTTGGTTCAAGACATTATTGCAGAACTTACTATTTTTCCAGCTTGCAAGGCACTGTTTTTTCCCTCAATACCTAGCTCAAATTTGTTTGTGAGCATTTCTCCTATTTTCTTTTCCCCAATGGTAAGAGCTCATTCAGTTCACTGTTTCACCTTAAGAAAGATGTACTTCCTGCAATCTGACTGCATTTGGCCTTTTACCTCTCAGATGGAGGAAAGTGAGGAGGAATGGGGAGTTCCTCACTGCCTGACACTACGAGGTCAACACCAGTCCATCGTTGTTGCTGCAAGGTAATTCAGTGGAGACAAAGTCCACATGTGAGTTATTTCTCTGCAGCTGTCACAGTGGGACAGAGAGGCATCATTTTGTTTGTATTTGCTCCTAAAACCATCTCCTCAAAGGTATATTCTTTCCTGAAAGCCACTTGTTAAGAAAAAAGTGGATGGGACACAATAGAGTGGCAATTGTGCAAGCTGGAACCAAAACTAAGTAATCAGGGAGAAAAAAGTAGCATCTTGTGTCTGAATTAATTTATTTCAATTTAAAGTAAGCTCAGCTTGTGTCTGTTCCTTAGAGTTTGCTTTCAGCCTGTATGAAAGTGAATAAAATCTGAATTTTCATTGTTAGTTCCCGCGCTGAAATGGACAAATGGAGTGAGGACATCCAGATGGCAATAGACCTGGCAGAGAAAAGCAGCGGCCCTGCCCCAGAGTTACTGGCAAGCAGCCCACCTGACAATAGTAAGTAAATGCCAGAGTAGGTTTTATTCACTTTTGTCAGTATGATTGGTGCTTGCTTCCAAGCAAAGTGGTGAGAAGTGCTGGCCACAAGTCAAACTGAGACATTTGAAGTTGATTTATAGACATATATATGTATAGATATATTGAGGTATGTGCCACTTTAATGTTCTTGTTGATGTTAGCAGAAAGTTTCATTGAATAGAGAAGTGACTTAAGCATAATGATTCCAGGAACTATTTGGGCAGTGCCTGTCCTTGGAAGGTATTAAAAACACCAACAAAACATGGTAGTTAGCCTTTAATTCTAACAGTTGCAGAAATACATAAATTAAATATATAAAATCTAATAATCTATTTAAAGTCTGCAAAAAATTATTTCTAAAATGGTGTTTTAAAATTAGTTCACAATACTCCGGATAGAATTGATTTGTTTAATTTTTCCAATTATATATGTTGTTGCATAGAGGAAGAAAGATGCTTTTTCCCTGCATTTCATAGAGTCTCCTGATGAAACTACTGTAGACCAGGAATCTGAGGACGACCTCAGTGCATCCCGCACCTCACTCGAACGTCAGTCACCCCACCGTGGCAACACTACGGTGCACGTCTGCTGGCACAGAAATACCAGTGTTTCAATGATCGACTTTAGTATTGCTGTGGAGGTATCTGCCTCAGAACCACCTGAACTGCAGCTCCAGGCTCGCTTTTCAATGACAATTTCCTTTTTGCTCCTCCTTAACAAGTGCACTGTTCCCTTGTCTCCTCCTGGGGAAGTTCCAGACACACTTATTAAACTGCCTCCCATATTCCCAAATGATGGCATGAACCATCACTCAAGTAGCACAGATCTGCTCCTGTAGTGCACCTCTGTACAATCAGTTAGAGCAGTAATTTTCATTGAAGCAACTGTCAAAAAAAAGCTGATGCCATTAGAGTGTAAAGCAGTTCAAACTGTCTTAATGCTTTCAGTTACAGAGGCATTAAGTCTTTGCTCGAGCGGAAAGGATATTGTCTTTAGCTGCTGCAGCCAGAGTTTTAATTATGTGTATTACTAACTTACTTTCTTTACCTAGCCATCTTTTCTGGAACCTTGTCTCATTGCTCAGTCTCATCTGCTTTTTCTTTATTTGCATTTTCCACCTCAAAATAAACCCCTTTTTTTACCACTCTGATCACAGCTAAGCCAATTTGATACACATTCATTAATTCTGTACTCAACAGCCAAGGTGCAGACATTGTCTTTTCAAAGATTGAAATGAAAGACTTCTAGCTCAGTTCTGGTTTTAGGATGGGGTGGTAGGTCTGCTGAGGTGTTTTTCCTTCACTGAAGAGAGTCCAAGGAGCTCTGTGTACTTTATCACAGCCCTCAGCAAATGGAAATTTATGCTCTATGAAAATGGAAGAAGGAATCTTAAAGCTGAGTGGATCTGCACTCGCATGGCAGCCCTCAAACATTAGGCCACCATTGCTCTAGTGAAGAGATACTGATGCAGAACACAGTGATGTAAGGACAAACATATTCACAGTTTGTGTAACTGCCTCTGTTTTTAAACAGGAGGCGAGTTTGTTGCTGAAGTATGACAAAATATTCCATGATAAAAAATGCTGACTGTAGAGCCTCATTTTGGTTCCACGTAGGTGGGATTTTCCATTCTTCATACCCTTATATCCTGCAAGGGAGGAATAGTTCAGCACAGGACAAGGTCTCCTATTTTTCCTATAAAGCAGAGGCCTTATTATAAAATATATAGAACTTATACCAGTGACTCATTCTAATGATTAAAACATTTAGTTAGGCAAATCTAACTAGGTCTGAGATCAGTGTTCATTGTTGCTCATTTTTGTTCCTTCCCTGTGCCTCCAATGAACACAGAGCAGTGAAGACCAAGCAACCCTGGAGCCATGCGTTGTTCTGTGAAAACATCTCCAGCTCCACTGCTGCTCCACACGTGGCAGGGCCGCTCATGCTCACCTCGTCCTGTCGGTGCCTCTCACTTCAGCATTATCGTTTATTTTCTTTGTGTCTCTCCCTCCTTTCTGTCTCTCTCGTGGTAGAAGAGCCTCTCTCTGTCAGTGACTGTTCCTCCCTACCTGCTGGACTGATCAGTGATCAGCGGCCTGTTTCCATTTCATATGTCTGCTGGTACCGAATGCAAAGCCTGTCCTTTTATGATATCCTCCAGAGTAATGAGGTAACAGAAAATTAAGGAGTACACCTGCAACTTAGGGCGAGGAGGCAGTTGTCCAGATATCAGAGAACTGGATGACCTAAAGGAAAGGCTTTAATGCATATCCAAGGCTGGTGAAAGCAGAACTTTTTAAGAATGCTTCATTTGTAGTAGCTACACCAGGAACCCCAGATTTCGACTATTAAGCTTTACAGATTAAGTTGCTAGCTTCTGCATTGGATAAAGAGAACTATGTAAATGGCTATTGTGATTCAGGCAAGAGCCCTACAGTCAACAAGGAATGGGAAGTCATTCATAATTCACTGAGAACCCCCCTTCATTTGCAAGGAACAGTGATGCTTGGCTTTCCATCTTCACTATGTGAAGAGCAGTTGCTTCAACCAGCCATTAAATACATGTACTTGGTTATGGCTGTCTCCTCCTTTATGTTAAACTATCCAAAATCCAGCTAAAATTAAGGTGAACAGTCCTTGTTTTTGAAATCTTTGAAAAGTACCATGTGAAGTCCCTGGGTACAGAGACCTCAGTCTCTATCTGCAGTTCTAAAGTATGTCATAATTTTCCTTTACATCACAAACCCATGTCAGACTTTCTGTTTCCATTCTATTTAAGTACCATTCTAAAAGAAGACAGTAGGATTAACAAAACAAGAGGTTTAGTAACAGATTACCAAAAGCCACCTCAGTTGATAAAATAATTAGTGTAGTAGCTTTGAGTTTTTGAAAGTACCCAGCTGAAAACAAAAAAATATGTAAAGTACTGCTCAGCAGTAGAAAAATGCAGAAGATAAGTATGTCCACTCAATTCAAGCATTTTCATTTACAACCAGATCACATAAAACCAGATAAAAGCAAATAATTTTTCTTACAATAACTAAGCTACAGGTACCTTTCACTGTTTCACTTGGCTGCTTTTGATCTGTTTCAGAACCAGCTGTCTGGAAATCTGCTAAGAAAATTCAAAAACAGCAACGGGTGGCAGAAGCTTTGGGTGGTGTTCACCAACTTCTGCATGTTCTTCTATAAATCACACCAGGTAACCAACTGGGCAAGTGTGAGTGGCTGGAGGTGACAGTGGGGGGTTCTTTTCCAAAGAGGCAGCTGAGTGAAAAGTGGATATCAGTCAGAGATGCTGTGGGCTGGAGCAGCAGGTGCACTGGCCATGGCTGCACACACAGCCTTCACTGCCCCTGGCACTCAGAGCAGGGCTTGTTCTCACTGCTCCTGGGACAGTTCTTTCCTGAAGCTCTCAGCAGTCACCGTACAGATCATTCTTGAAAGCACAGCAGAGCTCACCACTGCTCAGAAGCTGTGGTGCAAGTTCAAACCAGGCTTTTATCACTACAATTAAAAATTTAATAGTGACTGACAAATTCTGTTTACCATTACTGACACTTAAGCCAAACAAGAGAACAGTGGTCAACGATTTAACCTACCTGAGCAAACATCCTACTGCAAAATTAGGGGATTCTTGTTTAGAATGTGTTGAACTTCTGAATCTGCTTGAGCAGGGCATAAGCACAAAGTAACTCAAGTTGATACATTATGCTTTGTTATAAAAACCTTAATGATGAAAGATGGAATTGGAGGATATTCCACACGTAAGAGGGGTAAAGGAATCCAGTTACATGCAGTAACTGGACTTCAGCAGTGACCCTGCTGGGTGGCCAGCACAGCTCTAAAGGAGTAGGAATTTGCAAGCTGAGGATGAACCTGGGTGGTGCCCTGCCAGTGGCAAACGATGGAGCATTATGTTCATCAGTTTGAGAGTAGTGAAACTCCGAGATATTAGCCAGCTTTCCTTCAAGGAAATACTGAGAGGATCAACCTGCAGCAGATCCTTATGCAAAGGGTCTGTAATGATGACCAACTGAAACTACCAGACAATCTTACTGCAATTGTATAAATCTGGTGGTTTTCTGCACATGTGTAGAAACAGTGATCTTTAAATGAGGGTGTATCTGCTTTCCATTTACTTATGCCTTTATTTAAGGGCATTTGATCTCACAGCACTTTCCATCATATCTTTTCAGGACAATCATCCTTTAGCCAGCCTTCCTTTATTGGGATATTCACTTACGCTTCCTTCTGAATCTGAAAACATTCACAAAGATTACGTGTTCAAGCTACATTTCAAATCCCATGTGTACTACTTCAGGGCTGAAAGTGAATACACCTTTGAAAGGTAAGTTTGTTTTTCAGAGAAAAATTTTGTTAAATTCCAGGAGCATTCTTCCAAAGGTTAGTAGATACAGTTTATTTAATAAGTTGGTTCAGTAATATAGGCAAGTGGTTCAGCACAACTGGAGAAAGGACCTTTTAAAATTACAAAAGAAATTTTAAACCTGATACTGCTAAAACCAGGTGATTGGTTGTGATGATATGGAAGCAGTAATAGTAATTACTGCAAAACCTGAAATTATCCAGTCAAAATTGATCAGGCTGGCTGTATGGGGAGCTCCATGCCTCAGACTTCAGGAAGCATGTGAACAGATCACAGGACAACTCAGTAGCTCTTCAGAATAGCTTGGCTTCCTTTAGTACAACTGCATGGAAAACCCACACCTGAAACAAAATTCCAATTTTTATAGAAGCAGCTGTTCCTACTACATATTTATGCCACTTCACCATGTAATTTTTACACCTCCCACTGAACTTCAGATATGTGGAGAGTCAGGGAAGAGGCACTACTCCTAATTTGTGGTTTGTGATTGTTCATACAGGGAACTAATTTAGCTCTTTTATATGAAGCATGAACATGTCAAAATCATGATCTCTTCATCAAAGAAAGCTGCTCTTAACCTTTAGCCATGTCAGTCCAAAACTATAAACGAGGCAAATTGTGGGAAAGTGGTGATAAAATAAAAACACAAAACACCTTTATCAGTTCTAGGAAAAAGAAGCGTAAATTGCAGCTAAAGTACATTTTTTTGCTCTCAGATTAAGAATGGTTCGTCTCAATTGCTCATTGCTTGGACCACTCAGAAAAAAGATATTTGTTGTCTGCAGAGCAAGTAAAGCCACTATTAACTTCAAAAGTTTTGGGACCCATACCTGCTGTTTGGGACCTGCTGTCTGTTCTCTCTAAACTTCCTTACAGTTTTGGAAGTTGCCTTGAGACAGATTTAGGGGTGAAGTAGGAAGATGCTCCTGCAGGCACTAAAAGTCAAACTGTTCAACCCATAGCACAGACTATATCTGTCAAGAAATCCTCCCCTGGGAACTGACCTTCCTTCTGTTTGTGTCTGTCCTCGTGCCTCCTCACAGATGGATGGAAGTGATCCGAAGTGCCACCAGCTCTGCCTCACGCACTCGAGCTCTGAGTCACAAAGAGCCTCACGCCTATTGACGGCTGAACAAGCCGCTCTGTTGATTGACCAGCAGCTGCTGATTTTCTAGAGGACATTTGAAACTCTTTTTCTCCCTCCAAGTTTAGGAAAACTTACACTTTGGTAAAAGAAGAGAATTGAGTATGGTTTTGCAGAAACTTTCACAATTCCTCAGCAAAACTGTTTAAAAAAAGTTCTCTGAATATACAAACTAGCTGACCATCATCCCAGTGGCTGCGGTTCATTTCATGTCTTGTATTTTGTCATTCTGTGCTGTTTTTAGCTTGTGCCAGTATTAAAATATTGTCCTTATTAGAGTGCCAAATGCCAAAAGATGTTTTGTTGCCTCAAAGATTGCACCTAAAAGAACTCCCAGATGACTGAAATCTGAAAATTTTCTCCTCTGAGGCAAACACTATTTTCTTCTCTTTTCATAAAAATATATTATTTTTTTTTACCATGTTAATCTGTAGACTGCTGGGCTTTTAAATGTAGATGGATTTTCACATTATAGAATATAATTATATATACAGCAAGCAGTCTAACAGGAATGAGATAACTTTTCAGATTTCATGCTTTTTTCCCCAGTCTTTCTACATTTAATCAGCAATGATTTACTAATTTTCTATGTTTAACAAGGAAACAGTTGACAGCTCATTCTCGATTTCCCTTTGGGGTCACAAATCCATGTGGTATAAATAAAGTACAGGGTTCTTACCTAACCATTTTTTTGGGGCAAGTTGACCAAATTGTTCATCTGTTGGCTTTGAAAAGTGAGTACTACTTGCAAGATGAAAAATTTTTAAAATAATCCAGTGCAATATTATTTGGGCTGTTAATGTACTGTGAATGGTTATGTACAAGAAGAAATTAAAGGCTGTGGTGACATTCTGCTGTTTGTTTTACGAACTTGAAAGAAAACCTGTATGCTACAAGAACCACAGCTATTTGTGATTCATTTGTAGTGTTTTGGTAACTAAATTGCTCTAAGCTGGGGGGTACTACTGAAGCCCCAAGTTTTCATCCTGCTTGCTACACATCCCAAATTGACTTCCAGTTTATTGTTGGAATTTCAGTCTCTCCCTCTCTCCCCTGGGCTCAGGCAGACAGAGAGTGACTCACACAACCTGCAGCAGAATTACCCATTCCGTATGCCTAGCTTCAACATCAGCTGGCACCGCATTTTGGATAAGCTGGTGGCGCTGAGAAGGTTTGCAGCACTGTATCTGCAAGGCTTAGATGCTTTCCCTCCTGTTTTAAGAAACATTGTCACTAGGGTGATGTAAAACTTCCAGTGGCAGAAGTTTGCTGTGCTGGTAACACCCATCACCACTACAGGCCTTGGAGGACGCACAGTGCTAAGCAGAGGGGGCCTGAAGGTCAGTCTGGGAAACGAAGTTGGGCAAATTCTATCCCTGCTTTTTCTTCATCCAGCTACTCGCTCTGTTAATGGCTTGTCTGTGTGCGATGTGTAAAATGGCTTCTTACAGCTTTGCTCACAACAAAAGGGAATAAAATACCTCACAACACCATTGTACATATGCCTGTTTCGAGACAGTAAAGTGTTCTTTCTGTTACCCCCAACCCCAGACATACCTCTGTCCAAGATAAGGATGGGCTCCAATCCCTTTAGGACAAGCAGCAGTCCCCATGGCCAAGAACACCCTGACAAAGGGAAACTCTTTCCAGAGCATTCCCTTCAGCTGCAGGGAGACCTTCAACCCCCTGGGCATGTAGAGTGCTGCAGTTGCTCTTTGCCTCAGCTAGTGCCCCTGGCTCTCCATACCAGTGCAATAATCACAGCTACCCTGGAGCACTGCCTCTGGCTAAGACGTGCTGAAGGACAGACTTGGAAAGTAGGTAGGAAAATCTGAAGCCCATTTTCTCAGCTGCAGGTCCCACTGCCTTGTCCATTCTGAGCCTGTGACCCTGCCCCAGGAATTCCAGTGCTTCAGGACTGTCCAGGAATGCGCACAGTGATCTGTGTAGTGAGGAGAAGAGGAAATAGCACAGCACAGGTGAAGAACAACTCAGCTGCAGCCATACTGGTCTGGGAAAAAAATGCTGGAAAAGCAACAGCACTTGATGTTGCTGTGAAGTAAAATGCTGCAGACTTGGTCCTGCCAAAAATAAAAATTATTGAGTGGTAAAATATTACCTTACAAGACAGGGCCCTGCCTCTTCCCTTTAGAACTGTTGTCTATAAGAGTGAAAGGCTTTTTTTTTAATTGAAATTATATTGAGGGCCATGCCCTTAATTCAGCCAAAACTGAATTTTAATTTAGAACCCTGGGGCTTGTTGAATGTTCATTAACTACTGTCTGCTGCAGTAGTTTATTCTGAGCTCTCCAAAGAAATCAAGTAACACCTTTTCTCATTAAATTTCATTTTTGCACAAGATGAATTTGGAAAATAAGGCAAAGACCAAAATATAACGATCTTTAAATGGCAGAGACCAAGTTAGACTGTGGGTGCAACTTTCAGAATACCCACCTAATCACCATTTTCACCTTTTTGTATTATTTTTCCTATTAACAAAAAAAAAAAAGTTTAACACAATAATTTTTTTTCTTCTCTACTAGTGTGATTTTAAATTTCATTTTAAAATGGAACCATTTGAATGCTGTCACCTGTCAGCATTTTCCTAGGTGTCTATTCCCAGGGTTAATCCAAAACTGAAATGATAGTAAGACAGTAAAATCAGTTGTCCTGATGCTCATATCTTGGAAACAGGCAGAGTCCATGTGTGTGAATAAAACTCAATGTACTAGAAAGCTCTAATGTAGAACCACTTATTTTTAATCCTGATTCACATCATACCACTGCCTGTTCAGCCAAGCAGGGCCTGCAGAGAGGAGGGTCACTGTGTGCCAGGTCAGGAGCTATCACTAAACACATCCCTCAGCTGCAGAGAAACCTCAGATGGGGCACTCCAGGAGATTTGCTGCTGGTGCTGTTATTACTCACCATGAAATAGCTGCCAGTTTCCAATAATGGACAAATCAAAACAGGGACTTCATTGCCTCAGGAGGTAGCACCACAGGCAAAGGGATCAAAAAAGCCTGGACTCCTGTGGTTTTTCAACAAGATTAAGCATCTCCACCATTTATCTGCTGTCTAATTTAACCTCTGTTAAGATGTGTTTGATAATATACCTCAAACCTACCTCTTTTCAGAACATTTTATTTGAACAACACTGACACCTTAATGCCTTTGTAAATTCAGCTGAAACCAGACAAAAATGACAGACTGAAAGACAAGTCAGCAGCTAGGGGAAAACATGCTGTGATTGCAGAAATCTTGATAAAAATCTCTCACTAAGAAGGAAGAAAAATTCATTTTAGAGACAAAATCAGGTGTAATAGCCTGCCATTCCATCAGCCAAGAAAGAGGATCAAGAAAGACTCAAAAAGCCCAATCTTGCCCATTCTTTCTTTCTATACAGGGCCAATTACTTGGTCTTAGCCCTCAAAAGCACAGTTACCTACTTGCAGGCAGATACACAACTCCAGCTGCTACAGCACAGGGACACTGCCTCTGCCCTGGGGCACAGGAAACCTGGTAGGGGACAAAATAATGGGCAATGTGCCACACATACAGTTTTTAGCCACAGAAAATAGTAATGAAGTACAACTACAGGAGTGCAGTTGTCACACAGTTTGTCACCAGGTAAAGGTGCAATCCATAGTTTTGTTGTGAGCACCTAATCAGTTTCACTGGGCTGGCAGGATGGAGGCTACAAGGTGGGTTTTAAATCACTGCCCTCTGAAAGTGCTACAAATTCTGAGCTGATTGCCATTAAAAATCCAACACTTTAATAACCTTTCTTCATATCATTACTGACACATGGGCAATAACTCCTCTAGAAGCACACAGAGCATCCCCTCCAGGGAAGGGGTCCTGAATCTCATCTCACTGACCACTCAGGTGGCAACATTTCATGAAACTTTTCCTTCTTTATTTCTAGGTCACATAGTTTACAAGGAGGTTTACTGTGTTGGTGTAGAGTGACAAAAGTAAAATTTAAATACACGGTTATAAACAGGCAACAATGTTACAGAAAACAAGACACACACACACACTTTCATGGTCCTCTGTAATCAGGCATTAAAGGTGGCAGGAAACCCTTGCATATGATTTGTCCATGGCATGTGGTCAGTGCAGTTCCCAGCACATCTGCACAACATAGTTAAAAACAGGGAAGACATCTGTGCTGTACCTTCAGCTCCCCCCCCAGCAGCCTACAAAACCAATTCAGAATTGCCCTGATCCTTGTATGACACCTGTGCTTATCAGCAGTCTGGACAATCTTCCAATGGTGACATTTTTAAAGGCAAAACACATTTCCTTCATAGTCAGGTTACTGTAAAACTCCTACAAACTGGTACCATGCAGTTTAAAAAGTAATACAGAATGTCACAGAAAGTAGTGAGTTAAAGAAGACATTGCCCAACTACATTGAAAAGCACATTAAAAGGCAGATGATGGGGTGCCAGGCTACAGGAGGATGGGAACTCACACTGAGCCAGCTGCTTTGCAGCAAGGTGCCAACACACCCAGCCTCACCTTCCCTCTCCCCCTGCCCCTCTTGCACAGTGGGGGTAGAACACCCCAGTTAGGGCATTCCACAAAGATCAGTTCATCTTCTGTTCCCACAAGCTCGCACACAATGATGGAGCTGCAAAGGAACTGTGGCACTGCAGAGTGAAGTCACTCCTTTGTTACTACACCAAAAGTGTTCTGTGCCCTAGCACATCATCCTTCAGTAAGCTGGTCAGCAACTACAAAGTGCAACTGCAGGGAAAATTAAGGTAAAAAAATAGATCTGAGAGTTATAAAAAAGCAAGCCTTCAGTTCAAATAACTGATTTTATTGTTTTTAAACAGTGAGTTTATTTACTGCCTAATGAAATCCCTGACAAATAAGCAGTTCTACTAATTTAAAGGTTTGCATAAATAGGGATAGCTTGTCATTTAGTATAGTCAAGACTGAGTGAAGTACTACCTGCACAGAAAAATCATCAGTGCAACATCGTAACACAGACATGTCTTAAGCATGAAAAAACCTCTCAAAAATATCAATACACTTCTTTTCCTCTGAGAAACTGAGGTGGTGCTTCTTTCAAATGAAGCTCCTCTTCTGTTACCAATATAGACCTGATTTTTAAAGCATCAATACTTTTTAATAGCAAATGATTGTACTTCTACATTCAAGAGACAGCACGCTTTTTTTTCAGTGAATCTCAGTTTAAGATAGTCTACATTTAAATAATCTGCATATTATATATAAAAATACACATCTCTACCATAAATGAGGTCTTGTCTTCTTCTAAATGCCCAAGCCTTTTGGCCACCTGCCCACACCACACATCTTAGTCATCTTAAGCTCTGACACATTCATCAAGCCAAATTCTGCCACTATCTACTCAGAGAAGTACTTCCTCAACATACAGTCCTGGAACACAAATAAAATGCAGCTCAAAACACATATATATATAACTTCTCAAATCAGTGTTCAAAGAGTGTAGCTTAGAATTTAATTAAACTTGCTGATTGATAAATTCTTGACATTCAAGCCAGCAGCATAAGTTTAACTTCCCCACTAAGTCTCAGAGTTCTGTGCATCTCCAAGTAAGCTCACTGTAATTTCCAGTCCTTACATTAACAGATGGCTAGGGAACAGCTTCCACTGATCAATTTACATTTCCAGTGCAAACACACCTGTTGATTTCCTTGTGCAGTCACAGCACAGGGATCTCTTGAAGGCTGAGTGTTCTCATAGTGACACATCAACAGGTAAATTTCCATTCCACTGCATTCTGATGCCCATTTCACAAAAGCAGTGCTAAATTTGTTTCCTCAAAAGTGAGCCTATCCGTAACACTTAAGAGCACACTAAACAAAATAATTAAAAATATTAATCAAAGTGGAGTTGTAAAACATTGCTCAAACTGTAGCATTGTTCAGTTTATTTTAAATTTCCTTAGCCATAAAGGAAACCCATTACCTCATTAGGCTGGCAAATGAGTAATGCCTGAAAGCATGGCCTCAAGATGAACACACACCCACATTTCTTCCAACTGTTGTTCTGACCTGGGCAGAAGTTTATTAGCTCTGTTAGCAAGACAGTGTCCTCTTACTGTTAAATTCTTAAATTAATAAATTAAGGCTATTAATATGCATAGACTAAGGGCTACCATGGTGATAGAAGTCCTGGAAGGAGACCTCACCAGCTTCCACAATAGTCAGAGTACCTGGGTTTCTTATACCAAGCTAGGCAGATATGCCTGTATTTTAAATGTTAAGCCTTTCTGTTCCAAAGCTCCCATCTATATTTTTTTTAAAAAGTAAATATATAAGTTACTTCACGGTCATGCAAAGCATAAAGTCATCAATTTTCTCATTAAAAGAAGGCAAAAATGCTCTTTTAGCTACTGGAATAAGAAGAACCTGAATATAGTCTTGGTGAAACCAACCAAGGTAAACCTCAGAGTAATACTGTGGGGAAAAAAAATAGCAGCTACCTAATCAACTGTGCATACAACTAATGGACTAGTATTACTGTTTCCAACATTTGTGACACCTGAAAGCTATCTAGAAGCCCTCACGGGAATAGTGGAAAATTTAACATTCAGAATTTCAAGAAGTAACTTTTCTCTGGAGAGACAAGCAGCAGGACCCAGCACACAGCACTTGGGCTGTTTTGCAGTCCTTCTGTCCAACATCTATCCATTCTGGTAAAGAGATGCACAGATCCAGGCAGCAAGATCAAATACTGAATCTATGGATAATTTTGCTTTTGTGCCAAAAGACATTCGTTCTAATGATAAAAGTAGGCATGATAAAGAAATATTTGCCACTGTCTCAGAATCCACACCTTAAGGAGATATTTCAGAACAAATGAAGGGAATAAAGATTTCTCTGAGCACTTAAACATGTTCAGGTGAAAAAAAAAAACTGTCTGAATTTCACAAGCTTCACAAACACCTGTTACTAAAACTGAACTATTTCAGAATTTGCATTGGCACAGTTTGAAACTGAAGATATGAAAGAACACATTCTCTAGGAAAAACAATAATTTAAAGCTTTGAGAGACCAGGTGTATGAAATTTAAAACAACTAGAAGTAGTACCATAAACAGAAAGTGATGCTCAGAATATAAGTAAAAAGAAAGAAATGCTAGAGAAACAGAATAAAATTGTGCCTGTGCTGAGGTACAAATAGAAGGTTCTATAATACAGGATTAACTCTTTCAATGGCAAATACTTCACATACAAAAATCTAACCGAGATTCACTTATCACATAATTCAAACTTTACATGTAATAAAGGCAAGGCAATACTTAGTTATGGCCTGTCAAATGTTTACCCCACTAACATTATCTACAAAAGCACTTTACCATTTTGTACACAGTGATTCCTTATGCACATTGAAAAGGCTTTCTTTTAAAAAAGACATTATATACATATCTGTACACAATTCCAACAACCATGCTCCATCTCTCAGTGGAATTCTTAAAGCAAGATACCTGAGGTTTCTCAATATCTTCAATTTCTCTATCACAAACCTAAATATACATTTCAGATTTTACAAAAGGACACCTCCCTGGAATATGTGAATTATAATTTTAAAAAATTATAGCTTTAAGGAGCTGAAAAAGATTGCCTCCATCCAAGAGACTTCATTTTCACTCTTAGAATGTCCTTCCTCCCAAGGACTTTCCAGAGACTGCGGCAGAACAGCATTAGGGTGCACGCCTTCAATGCGGACACCATGGGATCTCTGCTGTCTTGGGAAAGCCAGGAAGGAAGAGTATGTCAGTAGGATGAAGAACTTCCTCCAGCTAGGGAATATCTGAAGAGGAAAAGAAATAGTTACTGTTGCAACTTTTAGAAAGGCCATTCTACAAGAAGCAGCAATGAAGTGATTCCATTTTATGCTGTTGAAATTCTGGCCTTTTTCCTTGCACAATGGCACTCACCACTGCCACCACACCTTAAAGGAAGAGTCATGGAACTGAACAACCCAGTTAGAGTATCACTTCTTTCCTAACAAACAGCAACAACCCATGCTCAAATGTGTTACTGAGCAGCACTTAATGACAGAAGAACATTTAGTGACTCCAACTTCCCCACTCTGCAAGCTTACACCGAATCTTTTCAAAATATTACTGGGCCAGCACAACTCTGTCTCTTGATCTAAGCAGATTCTTAAATCATGCAAAGAAATAAGCACAACTTTTAATCACATTAAGTTTCCAGTAAACTTCACCAAACATCCAAACTCAAAACTGGAGGGGGAAGGTAACTGGATTCACGCACGTTACTGGGCAGCTATTCTAAGAGTCCTACTTAATTCATTCAGAGAAGCTTAAAATACCCAGTTTTAACCAGTCATAAGGGGGAGTGAAAATGTAATCAGAAACTTGTTGAAAACCTAACTTCAGTAATTAGCTATCAAATTGAGAGGGTATTATACTGAATGACCTAATGATGTAACAGAGCTACTACTTGTAGCACTCAAACAAGAAGGAATTATTTTTTCAGAATTTGACTAGCTCCAAAAAAAACAGCTTTATCCCCAAGGGAAACCTACTAAGCTGTAGAATGATTCAAGCTCATTTTTAGAGGGAGTTCTTGCTATTCATTCTTTCACTCCCTTTCTGGAGTCATTATCCCATACTAGCTGGAATACAACGCCAGAAAAATAGAGAAAGTTCACCCAGATGTGATCCACTGACAAACATTCTCTATGAATAATTCTTTCTCTCCTAGAAAGAGAATGGAGTGCTTGCCTTCCCTGCTCTAAGACATTATGACCAAGAAAAACAGTAACAGTCCAAGGAAGCAGAACAGAAGGAAAGCAATGCTAAATAGGTATATAAAGGGTTGTGAAATCTTTCAGGACAAAAATTATGAATGTTGTTGTTGTGACAGAACAAATAAGATCACTGCCAGCATCCCCAAAAATGCCCATGTCTTGGCACTGTCTCCACATGGTCATTTTCAGCCTCAACTGCAGCATCAAATCTTTGAGGTCTCTGGTTCCAGGAAGATCCTGTACCAGACTGATAAAAATATGACACTGAAATATTAGCTGATGAAAGACTGGATTCAATTTTGGAACCCCTAATGGAAACAACTGAGATGGAAGCTCCAGCAGCTCTTTCAAGGCTGCCAGGACCAAATGAGACAGGACAGGACATCTGGCATTAGAAGTAACCTTTCAGCAATAGAGATGCTGACTGGGCTTCGTTCTTAACAGCCCATAAAGCAACAAACATGACTGCTTGCAAGTTTCTTGGCATTGGTTTTTACTGAAGGAGAAAGTGTCAGCCTGGAAATCCTGTGCTTCACGCTCAAAGCTGTTAATTCCTAAATTTTACCAAGCTGTGGTTAGAGACAGTGTAAGGGAGACACCTGCTCAGGGTGATCTTTTTCCATGTAGTGGTCCATGACTGATCATTGACATGAGTTTTTTCTAGTACCAAGCAATCCAACCTGGCTGCTGTGAGCCCAACAGCTGTGGGCTCCTAAATTCAATGTTACATTTATAGACTCTTCCAGCAGCAATTCTGAAATTTATACCTCTTATCTTTTCTTGTGCAGCATTTAAAGGCACAGAAAATTGATTATTTGTTCCTAATATATTCCTAAGGAAGGCAGTTAGAAAATCTTATGAAATTTGGCCTTTAGAAGTAAAACCAAATATTGGTTTTGGAGGTGTCACCCAAAGGCCATACAGACTGTCTTTATTTAATGAATGAACAAGGAACCACTGACCTTGTGAGTGAGGGAAACACAGACCAACTGAACAGTCAATTTATCCATGTGGGTAAAAGAACCTAAGAGTGATACAGAGTGTTCTCTGCAACACACGCCCAGACACCAAGGAAGTGTGTGTCCCTTACATGAACTGCAAAGGGAAAAGCCTGTCCAGTCTCATTTGACACACAATACTCACACCAACAGGATGGACATACACATGTGCTATCACCTGAAGCAAGAAATTAGAACTGCTGATACAATTAGGTGTTTTTTCCAGTAAGCAAACACAACAGCACAAACTGCAGGCACAAGTGGTTTTCTTCTTCATTAGTAACAAAAATTAATTCTTTCAATTCAACATAAGCCAAATATTTATAGAATTCTGTAAGCCATACTGCAATGGTTTCATTACCTCTGAAGCCTTTGCACAAGGTGTGACACCATGGTATCTGCAATGCCTGGACAAGCCTCTTCAGCTAAATAAACTGCCTTCCTCAGTTCTTCTATGGAATCTGTGTTACCACCACACACCTCACTCTTCTCTTTCAACTGAAAGGAAACCAGAAGAAACATAATGATAAAATATTAATAAATATTTCTATACACAATATAATGCAGAAGCTTGCTAGGAAGTGACCATCAGTGTTCACAATGTCAGCATTTGACTTTCATCATACACCCTCACATACTGAAGACTATTTTCAAGCAGAAGTTTGTCTTTACAGTACTCATCAGGATGTCATTCATCTTCACACGTCTTCAATCTTCACACATCCTTTTTAGCACGCTCACAGCTAAAAATGACAACAAAGTATCCCAAGGGAAAAAAGCAGTATTTACCCATAGCCGTTTCGTTTCAAAATGCACCTCCTATACTTTAGTATCCATACTTGCATACCTATAGTTTATACATATACACTGCACTCATTTTATCAACTTTTTAAAATAATCGTATCTTCATAAATTCTTATCTTATTATCCTTCATATATTCTTTTTCAAAGTTGTTTTTAAGTATTTGGGGGGAGAGTATAAAAAAATATAAAACTCAGAATAGGAACAAAACGTAGTTTTCAACACTGAAATTCAAAAGTGAAATTCTTGATGATTTGGTCCACAACTGTATCTTGGAACAGATCTTGAACTTGAAATTTGTACTAAGATAAATACATAAAGTAGTGTCAATAATAGAATGCTGAAATCCAAACATTTACACACCTTTTTCTTGTCATGTTCATGGCTTTAGGCCAGCATGGCTGAAGTTACTACCTTGCATATCAAGTATTGTTAGGAGCAAAATACAGATCTCAGAAGCAGACATACCAAAGGCACAGCTAAAACTTAACACAGCAAGTTCAAAATGGGTAGTAGCAACTTCAGGTATCATTCATAATATTTTTCATTTCTTTTTCAGATAAACCTTGGAATTGTTAAGTTTTAAAGCTATAACTTACCTCTGCAAATAAAGGGGATATAATTGTAGACAGGCATTGGGATAGAGGCCTCTTTGGGATATCCTTTTCCTTTAAAGAAAAAAAAAATCTGACCAATTTCATTTTTGAAAAAAAAGCATCCTCATTGTATGTTAATTAAAGACAAAATGTAGTTCCAACATGCTACTACACTTTATGAAAGCTCTGTTTCCATATATGGAAACAGACATACTACAACATACTATTCCAAAGCACTGTGGAAAATAGAGGCTGAATTAAAATTTGAGACTGCAGCACCTCAAATACATTCAAGCTCAAAATTAGAAGGAAAAAAAAAAAACAAACCACAAACCACCAAACTCCCACAATCCTACTGAGCATTAACTAAGTCATAAATACGCTGATATTTATTAGGTTCGTCCAGTATGATACAGTATTTTTTGTTATATTTCTCCAGAATTTTCAGAGCCAGCATAGCAACAACCTGCTCTGGCCACACAGCTTGCAGAAAATACAATAGAGCAGTTCCTAAACATCCTTTATTCTGGGTTGTTTGGATTTTTTTTTTTAATTTTTTTTTTGGACACAGGCACATTCTGTTCTTTGTTACATTGTAGTCTTTTTCCTTAAAAGACCAAAATGCCTTCTCCCAAACTCCAGCCTTGATTTGCACTGTATTGGTTTAAGTTTATTATAGAGAATGAGATTTTAAAAATACAATATTGCCTGGTCTTCCTCCAGTGGTTTTATTTCAAACCAGAGAAATATTTTGGTACGTATTTTGTCAACTACAAAAAAGAACACATTAACAGAATGACCAAAAAAGAACACATTAACAGAATGCCCAAACTTCAAGTCTTACTCAAAAAGTTTTGTGAAAGGCAACTGTAGAAAACACATTTTTAGTAAAAGTTCTGGAAGTTTCACAATATAAATACTTTTAAAGGCATAAAAATAATTACTAAATTATTAAAGCAGAATTATCTCCTTGTATTATGAAGTCAATATTTTGAGCACCTTATTTCTTTGCAACTCCAAAGGCTGGGCTGCTCCGTTTTCTAGATTCTTGGGGTCTTTTTCTCTTATTGTAAAGATCCACTCTTCTGAGTCACTCCCACCTGAAGCCTGACCATCTGCTTCACTTCAAGGGAAAGGAAAAATAAATAAATAAATAATTTTTTTGTTACCTACACCTTACTGCTGATGTTCATTCAATATACACACTAAATATAAAAAGTCAGTGAAGACCAAGATCAGGATTCTACTGTGCAGGCCACTACACGTAAAGACAAGTATGAAAATGAAGGTAACTTTTTTTTGGGTAAATTAAAAATTTAAACCAAGATACTTCACCAGATGTAAGGAAGTGAGGCGTTACAGATTGAAAATATTTTCCCAAGTCATATTAACAAGTTACATGAAGTGTTTTATTGCTATCTGAAAACTGGCTTTAGCAGAGTACCTCAACTCATTAGGAAAAGGGGATGAAATTAGAAAACTAAATTCATTTTTCTTGCTTAGAAAAATACCTAAGACATTGGAACTGTGGTCACTGGAAGGCATGAAGCCATTAATACTGTAAAGAAATAGACAGCTGTAATGTCACCCAAGAAATAACCTGATGCTTGCCATTAGCATGCAGTCTGGAATTGCAGAGAATAGTTGTGTTTCCTTTACTATGAGGTATTTAATCCATTTGTGAACAAGTTGTGGCAATCTCTCCACTTGAATCCAATTTGCACAGTGTTACTTGGCTGTGCAGCTTGAGACCTTCTGCCTGCAGAACAGCTGGGCTCATGTCTAGGAAGAACCCTGGACCCTACCCAAAAAAGAAGGTAGCACAGAATATGGGCCAGGAGAGATTTTCCTCAGTGACTGTTACTTGCATGAAATCCCTGCCAATACTAAAATTGAGATTGCATTCATTTAGCAAGGCCACTAAGCTGAGAAGCTGCAAATAACTGAATACAGCAATACATTTGCTAAAAATAACTCCTTGGCTTCTAAAGGAGGATATTTTATAAACTCCTCAAACTTACGTATCCGAGTCATCAGAACTGGAGTCGTCATGACTTTGCTCAGACTTCCATCTCTTATGCCTGTCAATGAGGTCAGCCAAGTAAGATGTTTTCTTGGAGTTTCGTAAAATGAACTTGTGTTTTAAAAGCTCTTTTGCAGTAGGTCTCTTAAAAGAAAAAAAGAGACAGTTGGAGTTTTTTTTACCGTGTTTAAGTGTTGAGTGACTCACTACAAAAACAAAGAAATCCAGAGTTTAGTCTTGATATAAATGAGATTTTAAATTTATACAGTATCTAAAAATATACCTGTCACTTATGTCACACCATATTAGAGAAGCTGAATGACATTTACTCATGCAATCTATGTAAAGCAATCAAGTTCTCTACTACACACTGACAAACATGAAACTCACAAAGCTTGGGTCCTTGTTTAAGCAGGCCTCAACAAATTCTTTGAGGGATTTACTGAAGTTTCCTTCCAGTGTTGGTGGATTGTTCTTAGGAATGAGGAACAAAACTTTCATTGGATGTAATTCTGAATGAGGTGGCTCTCCTTTTGCAAGTTCTATGGCTGTTATGCCTAATGACCAGATATCTGCCTGTAAGAAAGAATGCTTTTAAGATTAGGTTGGAGAAAGAAAAGAAAAGAAAAGAAAGTGTTGGCTTGCTACTCTAGTTTAACCAGTAACAACATGCTTGCTCACACCGTCCCCTGGTGGAATGGGGGAGGAAGAGAATTTGAAGGGTAACAAGAGAAAACTTGTGGGTTATGAACAGTTTAATAATTGAAATAAAATAACAATGATAACAAATTATAATGGAAAAGAAAATAAAGAGAGAGAACTAACATCCAAGAAAGGCAAGTGATGCAAGTGGAAACAGCTGTTCTCCACCAACAGGAAGATGCTCAGCCAGTCCCTAAGCAGCAGGGACTTCCCCCTGGTTGTATTCCTGAGCATGAGGCCATATGGTGTGGCATATCCCTCTGGTCAGCTGGGATCAAGTGTCCTGGCTGAGTGCCCTCCCAGCTCCTTGTGCACCCCCAGCCTGCTCAGTGGTGGGTGAAAAGCAGGAGAGGCCTTGACTCTGTGCAAGGGCTGCTCAGCAACCAGGAAAACATCCCTGAGTTATCAACACTTGCAGCACACACCCAAAACACAGCCACATACCTGTTACTGTGAAGAAAATTAATTTTAACCCAGTCACAACCATCACACTTGTAAAGGTAGATTTTAAAGCTTTACTGTAAATAACTTCATATATAAATTGGTGTTGTTACCATTGTTTTATGTGATTAGCCTCATAGCCCAAGTAAACAGAGTTACTTGGTTGTCTCCACTCTTCAGTATAAAACAGTTTTACTAAGGAGAATTTAAATTCTTTTGAAATCAGTACTACTACACCAAAAAGCAATAGCAGAGTTGTTATAAACTAGCATTTTATCTACCATATTCAAGTACACTCTGTAAATATAGGGTAAGTCTAAAATATTTACATAAAGTGTTTTAACTTGCACAAGATTTTTCCTCAACATAAATTAGCTAGTACAACCATCAGAAATTTAATACGTTAGAATGTAACTTCCCTGGAGTTTAACACTGGTTTTATTTATCATTCTTATTCACAGACTAGAGAAATGCAGCCTTGAACAGTAATATTCAGCTTTTTGGTCCAAGTAGCCTCTAAAAGTTTTCACCATCAAAATGTGCTACTCTTTCTAGGGAATGCTGTCTCCCTTGATACAAATCTTACTGCAAATCTGCCTGAAGTAATGTGATGCAATGCATTGTAATTCTCTTATATTTTGCTGAAATCACAGACCCAAAAGTCAAGAGAATGGATAATAAACCTGTCAGAAAGCTAAAAGAAAAAATTTTCACAGAAATGTCTGTTCCAAGGACAAGATACCAATTAAAATATTTATGTTTGGTTTTTTCCTGTTTCTTTTTAAGTGAAAGCAGAACAAAGATTTAGTCTCAGGAAAACAGGAAAGATCTGACATGAGCTGTCTGGTTTTACTTCCAAACAGAACAGTTGGAATTTTGCTATGCTGTAAACAGATCTATCTCCAGGTACTGGACAGAGCAGAGATTTCATTCATCACTGCTGTCTTTACTAAGTACCCTAAACCCCACCTGTGTCACTCCTGTGGATTCTCATGGTTATCTTTGACAGACTTGTACACATCCATTCCACTATCACAGCCACAGTGCCTGGCCCAAAACAAGCTCCTCCTTCCTTGTTCAGACAGTATCCTACTGTTAAGAGCTTAGTTACTTAATTTTGCAAGTAAGAATGGAAAAAAATGGAGTCAATTAGCATACCATTGAATTTATGAAATGCCATTTTGTTAGCCCATGTTACAGAACAGTTCCTGAGCACAAAGAATTACATAAGCACATGAGCCCTGAGTTTCATTTATCTTAATAAGAGCATTATCAGTTAAGCTCTCCTCAAGCCTAATTATGAGTAACTTCCCTCTAGCAGGAAAGCTTTTCTTGGTTACAAAAGAAAAATGTCACCTGTGAAGATGAGTCTTCATGCTAACAACTGAGTATTATTATTTCCAATTTATTCAGAATTTCAGTTTCTCAAGAGTGAAGTGTTAAAACCACAAATAGATACTTTTCCCCTGCCAGAATTTCAGTCACAAGTGGAGCATGTGTATATAAAATATAAACATCAAATTTACATGTGTTTGAGTGCACAGACTTCTACCTGCACACACATATATGTATATAAATACTTACTTTTTTCCTCATGTACTCATAACTGTACTGCTAGTGACCTTCCTCTACAAAAATGAACAAAAAAGTGCAACAAACCATGACTGTCTGGTCATGCACACTAGACTCTTTGAAGTCCCGGATGGGTTTTGGAAACTCATCATCAAAAATAACTCACCCCATATTCCTCTGGAACCATATCCTCCCCTTTCACAGATAAGAAAGGAAGTACCAAAGTACCAACATGTATCCAATCAGGCATTTCTGGAACAGACTTGACTGTGACAGTGAAACCCCAGAACAGGCACAAATAGTTCTCCAAATGGAGAGGGATAAGCATGACCTCAGGACATGGTGACACCCCATTCACATGCTGTAATTTTTAAAGTTTCAAATCTTGAACAAAAATTCTTTTTCCAAGTTCAAATGACAGTCACCAACTCACTGGTAACTACCATTTACTGCAATACTGCCATAAGCCTTTCCTCTTCTAATCTAATGAGTAAAATTCAGTCTGGCTTTGAAGTTCTTGTAAGTCAAAGAAACAGGCTATGCTCAAGAGAAAGACAATTTCAAATTAAATATCTATTTCTTACAGTACGAGTTTTATAGTAGAAAGAACAGAAAACTAGATATATGAAAAATGAAGCATGTTAAGAAAACATGTTTTCAGATAAGACAGGAATCGAAACAGGAAGCAGAAGCACTGCCAAAAACTAGAGCCCTTTCAAGCTTTTATTGGGAATGCCTCATCAAGTATCCAAGACTCTTATGTCCGTGTGACATTGCAGACTGAAACAGCCAGAATGGAATATGTAAGAGCTGAATCATACTTCGTCCAAAGTGATGGTCATTCCCAGGAGCCAAACCTCAAAAAACCAAAAAAACTCAACCCCAACCAACCAACACCAAAACAAATAAACTAACTAAACCCCCCCCACAAAAACACACAAAGGGAAAAAACAACAATCACCATTCAAAAAATGTTTACCCATTTTGGGGTTATTTAAGCTTCTACAAGCTCTACAGTGTTTTGCTTCTTATAGTTTCTTTACAGAAAGATATCAAATAGAGAATTAAGCAATAGTATAGCCTAGACCAGAATCAGTCTTGGCAAATGGAGAACCATCCCAACCTGTCCCATTGCATGGAGATACAGCCAAACAACAAATCCCTACAGGGAAATCAGAGGAAATAGGCCAAGAAGATGAGCTCAGGGAAGAACATAAGGAAATACTGGTAATTATAATAAAGAAAGCAGATTTTAACACAAATTTGGCTTGAGGGTGACCTTTGTTTCAGACCTACAGCTGCAGCAGTGGGCTGGGCAAAGAGCCTTTCCTGATACATGGGTGTCCTGCTGAGCTAGCCAGGCCAGTGGTGGGTGAAAAGCAGGAGAGGCCTTGACTCTGTGCAAGGGCTGCTCAGCAACCAGGAAAACATCCCTGAGTTATCAACACTTGCAGCACACACCCAAAACACAGCCACATACCTGTTACTGTGAAGAAAATTAATTTTAACCCAGTCACAACCATCACACTTGTAAAGGTAGATTTTAAAGCTTTACTGTAAATAACTTCATATATAAATTGGTGTTGTTACCATTGTTTTATGTGATTAGCCTCATAGCCCAAGTAAACAGAGTTACTTGGTTGTCTCCACTCTTCAGTATAAAACAGTTTTACTAAGGAGAATTTAAATTCTTTTGAAATCAGTACTACTACACCAAAAAGCAATAGCAGAGTTGTTATAAACTAGCATTTTATCTACCATATTCAAGTACACTCTGTAAATATAGGGTAAGTCTAAAATATTTACATAAAGTGTTTTAACTTGCACAAGATTTTTCCTCAACATAAATTAGCTAGTACAACCATCAGAAATTTAATACGTTAGAATGTAACTTCCCTGAGTTTAACACTGGTTTTATTTATCATTCTTATTCACAGACTAGAGAAATGCAGCCTTGAACAGTAATATTCAGCTTTTTGGTCCAAGTAGCCTCTAAAAGTTTTCACCATCAAAATGTGCTACTCTTTCTAGGGAATGCTGTCTCCCTTGATACAAATCTTACTGCAAATCTGCCTGAAGTAATGTGATGCAATGCATTGTAATTCTCTTATATTTTGCTGAAATCACAGACCCAAAAGTCAAGAGAATGGATAATAAACCTGTCAGAAAGCTAAAAGAAAAAATTTTCACAGAAATGTCTGTTCCAAGGACAAGATACCAATTAAAATATTTATGTTTGGTTTTTTCCTGTTTCTTTTTAAGTGAAAGCAGAACAAAGATTTAGTCTCAGGAAAACAGGAAAGATCTGACATGAGCTGTCTGGTTTTACTTCCAAACAGAACAGTTGGAATTTTGCTATGCTGTAAACAGATCTATTTCCAGGTACTGGACAGAGCAGAGATTTCATTCATCACTGCTGTCTTTACTAAGTACCCCTAAACCCCACCTGTGTCACTCCTGTGGATTCTCATGGTTATCTTTGACAGACTTGTACACATCCATTCCACTATCACAGCCACAGTGCCTGGCCCAAAACAAGCTCCTCCTTCCTTGTTCAGACAGTATCCTACTGTTAAGAGCTTAGTTACTTAATTTTGCAAGTAAGAATGGAAAAAAATGGAGTCAATTAGCATACCATTGAATTTATGAAATGCCATTTTGTTAGCCCATGTTACAGAACAGTTCCTGAGCACAAAGAATTACATAAGCACATGAGCCCTGAGTTTCATTTATCTTAATAAGAGCATTATCAGTTAAGCTCTCCTCAAGCCTAATTATGAGTAACTTCCCTCTAGCAGGAAAGCTTTTCTTGGTTACAAAAGAAAAATGTCACCTGTAAAGATGAGTCTTCATGCTAACAACTGAGTATTATTATTTCCAATTTATTCAGAATTTCAGTTTCTCAAGAGTGAAGTGTTAAAACCACAAATAGATACTTTTCCCCTGCCAGAATTTCAGTCACAGGTGGAGCATGTGTATATAAAGTATAAACATCAAATTTACATGTGTTTGAGTGCACAGACTTCTACCTGCACACACATATATGTATATAAATACTTCCTTTTTTCCTCATGTACTCATAACTGTACTGCTAGTGACCTTCCTCTACAAAAATGAACAAAAAAGTGCAAGAAACCATGACTGGTCTGGTCATGCACACTAGACTCTTTGAAGTCCCGGATGGGTTTTGGAAACTCATCATCAAAAATAACTCACCCCATATTCCTCTGGAACCATATCCTCCCCTTTCACAGATAAGAAAGGAAGTACCAAAGTACCAACATGTATCCAATCAGGCATTTCTGGAACAGACTTGACTGTGACAGTGAAACCCCAGAACAGGCACAAATAGTTCTCCAAATGGAGAGGGATAAGCATGACCTCAGGACATGGTGACACCCCATTCACATGCTGTAATTTTTAAAGTTTCAAATCTTGAACAAAAATTCTTTTTCCAAGTTCAAATGACAGTCACCAACTCACTGGTAACTACTATTTACTTCAATACTGCCATAAGCCTTTCCTCTTCTAATCTAATGAGTAAAATTCAGTCTGGCTTTGAAGTTCTTGTAAGTCAAAGAAACAGGCTATGCTCAAGAGAAAGACAATTTCAAATTAAATATCTATTTCTTACAGTACGAGTTTTATAGTAGAAAGAACAGAAAACTAGATATATGAAAAATGAAGCATGTTAAGAAAACATGTTTTCAGATAAGACAGGAATCGAAACAGGAAGCAGAAGCACTGCCAAAAACTAGAGCCCTTTCAAGCTTTTATTGGGAACGCCTCATCAAGTATCCAAGACTCTTATGTCCGTGTGACATTGCAGACTGAAACAGCCAGAATGGAATATGTAAGAACTGAATCATACTTTGTCCAAAGTGATGGTCATTCCCAGGAGCCAAACCTCAAAAAACCAAAAAAATTCAACCCCAACCAACCAACACCAAAACAAATAAACTAACTAAACCACCCCCCCACAAAAACACACAAAGGGAAAAAACAACAACCACCATACAAAAAATGTTTACCCATTTTGGGGTTATTTGAGCTTCTACAAGCTCTACAGTGTTTTGCTTCTTATAGTTTCTTTACAGAAAGATATCAAATAGGGAATTAAGCAATAGTACAGCCTAGACCAGAATCAGCCTTGGCAAATGGAGAACCATCCCAACCTGTCCCATTGCATGGAGATACAGCCAAACAACAAATCCCTACAGGGAAATCAGAGGAAACAGGCCAAGAAGATGAGCTCAGGGAAGAACATAAGGAAATACTGGTAATTATAATAAAGAAAGCAGATTTTAACACAAATTTGGCTTGAGGGTGACCTTTGTTTCAGACCTACAGCTGCAGCAGTGGGCTGGGCAAAGAGCCTTTCCTGATACATGGGTGTCCTGCTGAGCTAGCCAGGCCATGTGGGGCAGGGAGAAGGCAGGGGCAGCAAAGAGCTGTATATGTGCCTCAAACAAACAGAAGCAAAAAAAAACAAGTAACCAACACAAAGAACTTTGAAAAAAGCAATAGGCTTGAGCTGGCTCTAATGGGCATATTCCTTCCTGGCAAGTAGGGACACAGTGCCATACTGGTGAGAATACAGAGAACAGTAATGAAATCACATTTCTATTGTGACCCAACTATGTATTACAATTGATATATTGTGCTTGTCTTGAGATTTCAGTATGCTGATGTGCCACTCTGCTAGATCAAAATCCTGGATATAGACAAATTTGGTATTTAATATTAACACCTCCCAAATGGCAAATCTGAAAGGACATGGTCAGAGCAACACATTCTGCCAGAGATGAGTGACAGCCCTTTCAAACAACACTTCCACATCCACCAAAGCCACATTCTTCAACTGTGTTGCTGGCTATTTTTTTCTAAAAACAAGAGGAAGAATATTAACATTTTGAATATATTTGCACTCTTCTACTTTTTCTAAATACCTGCACTCTTCTACTTTTAAACAGCCAAAAATACTCATCAATAGAGTGGGAAAAAAGGTGATGGAATGCACTCACGAATACTGTATCATTTCTTGCCATCTGGATTGTCTTAATACAATAGAAAACTTAAACTTTAGATACAAATTAGGAAATCTTTCCTCACCAACAGCTTTTAGCTGCTAGGTGTCACCTGAACACATCCTCACGTAGACACAGCCAAAGTTACTAGCTGCATTCTGTAGACCAACCTATGTAATTCAATTTAGAAAAAGGAAGGGACTTTAGTAATGCCTTGAAGTACCTCACCTTTGAATCATATGCTGATTGCTTTATTACTTCAGGTGCCATCCAAAATGGTGTTCCCACAAAGGTATTCCTCTTTATCTGTGTATCTGTTAGCTGCCCAGCTACTCCAAAATCTGCCAGTTTTACTTCTCCTTGTTCAGACAGCAATACATTAGCAGCTGGAATAAAGAAGAAGAAATACCAGAAACGAAGATATTTGACACCATTTGACAATGTAAGGGTGCTCATACAGGTTTGCATGAGTTCTTCTGATATTTTTTCATCACAATTAATAAAACAACTTACCTTTAATATCTCTGTGGATTTTCTTTTCCGAATGCAAGTAATCGAGTCCTTTAAGTATCTCCCTCAATATTGTAGCAATTTGAGTTTCATCAAGTGAGCCAGGCTCTAACTAGGAGATGCAAGAAATGTTTAAAATGTATAAAAAAAGGACAAACAGAAAACAGAAATAACACTGTGACTATAAAAAGAAATTACTCCTTCTGTCAGCCCTCAGAACTTCCAATTTTTGAACTTCACAATGTGAGACAAAACAAAATACTCCTTTTTAAAACACATAGTTCTAAATTAAGTGGCTTAATGACCAACAGGCAAAGAAATAATTTATTTTAAATATTATGTAAAATTTGTTAAAGGTGCAATAAAGACAGAGCCTTGAGTTATTGCTTTGTGGTCAGGTCCTAGATATACTATGCCTTTGAAAAGCATCTGATTGTTAACATTACACTGAACCTAGGTGTGCAACTCCACAGACCCTATGTGGACCCAAGCCTCAAAGCCTGAGGAAGAAGCTAAGACATTCAAGGTACTACATCCATCAGTCTATGACTACGTACTGCACTGGATTTTAAAAAACTCTCTAAAACTCAATTCAAACTGACAGACTGAAAGAACATTACCTTTAAAACATTAACTTTTTTCAATTAATACTGGAAATATAAATCTGTTAATTGTTAAAAGATTCCAAGTAATTCTTCTTATGACAAGAATCAGTAATGTTATATGATCCCAAAGTTCTTTACATGTGATATGAATTCTAAAAGTGAGAACAACAGAGGAAAGGTCACTACCCAGAGACAATAAGGGCATCTTAAACCCTGTCCTTTAAACAATAAGGGCATCTGCAGGGAGACACTGAAACTTTGTGTCCAACAGCCAATATTGGAAATATTCCACTATTCTAGTTTACTCCACAATAGCACCCACTGAATCACAATCAAAACATTGTACCTCTAAAGCTTCATTCTGTGAGAAGGAAAGCATTTCAGATAAGGATTTTCAGAAAAAAATTTAAAATAGTACATCCCTCAGAAATCTTCATGCATAGCAACAGAGGTAATATTTCATGTAACAATGCATTTGCTTTATTTTTGCAGCTTTAGTTATAATCTTATTTGCTTTTCCTTAGCTTTGATAATACACACAATATTACCACTACCTGAAAACCATTAAGACATTCTCAAAGCTTTGCTCCAGCCAGGCTGTGAGCACCAGTTTGAGACTTGGTAACATGACACAGCACATATACAATGGGGAAAACCTCTTATGTCCAATTCAGCTCACCTCTGTGAGGAGGAATTACTGAAAACAGAGTAAATCTGAGAAGACTGGTACTTGTACCTGGGTCACAAACCTGAACTATACTCATGTTTTGCCCAAAATGTACATGCAGTTGCATTATATGTACTTTTTCTTGTGAGGCAGGATTTTGAAATCATCCAGTGCATATTTAAGTAGAGAAAATACCAAGCTAGAATGACATGTGTGCACTCTGACCATAGAATTCAAGGATCTCGGTAATCCTTGCCTCGAGTGTGAAAATGTGGCAAAGCATGCCAGGTTCTAGTTGAGAACCATAATGTGCATCTTAGAACTAGGAGAACATGCCCCAGAACTTGAAAATTAATGAAGCTCACAAAAGGTGCTTAACAGACACTTACAGGATGATTTCAGTTCTGGGGTGAAATTTCTTCAATAACATTTTAAGATGTGAACAAGTACTTTCTACTATTTCTATGCAACAAACTTAGAGAATAAACACATAGTCATCACACAAGTGAAATTTGTGACATTTTAAAAAAAGAAGAAAATATGGTAACATGTTTTCATTCTGCTCTTTTATACCTATACAAAGAAAGTAATAGTTAATTTATAAAAGCAAACCCAATTTCTAATTGCTCTTCTGTCCGGAAGAAAAAAGTGATCACAACAATAAATACACGTTTTTATCATATCTTTATGGGGAACTTAATGAATTTTTACAAAACCACAGAACTCCTAACAGATATGGAAGCTAAAGGCATAAATGGGTTCAAAAGTACACAACTGCAGGAAGCCTACATTTAATACCCACTCCTGTGTTCTGGATGTCACCAGAGAAATCCCTTTACAGTGACCTTGTTCCTTCTGCTCTTTCCTCAAGCATTTATCAGTTATCCTGTCTGACAACTGCAAACTCTGCTACAAAGACATTCTGCCTCAGTTTGGATAACAATTTTCACATACTTAAAACATGCATTATTATTTCTATAGTAGTGTTTTTAAATCCATAGTGAACATAAGAATGTGTGTCATTTGGGAAGGGGCTTGGGTGCTTTTTAATAGCTGAAATGAATGTCAGCATCCAGTTACAGAAAACATGATCTGCACTGACCCCTTTGAATTCCAATTCAAACCTGGCTACTCCATCCCAGGTGCAGAATGAGGCACTTGTTCCTGTTAAATTTCATACCCTTGATGATTGCACAGAGCCCTTTGGTCTATCCAGGGCTCCCTGCAAGGCCTCTCTACCCTCCATGGAGTGCAGAGCTGCTTCTACTTATTTTAAATATTATTTGTAATACCAGTCTAAATTGTATTTCTGTCTATTTAGGCTTCAGAAAGACTTCAAACAGGGAACCTTTCATTTATTTGTTTGGGAGAGTGCGTGGTGAGGAAGATACATTAAAATGTATAAACTTGTATAAGCGTTGTGGTGGCAGAATTAAGAGATACAAAAAACTATTTTCAGGCACTAGTGCTCTCTGGCTGACTGAAGATTAGCATTCTAAGATGTTTATATCCTGCTTCCAATATTATGTTGCTTAGTTCCCTTCTATTTACACAAATAATCAGTCATGCCTCATGGAAAATAACTTTTTTTCTGGCATTGACAAATACTTTTATCCTTTCCTGAAAGTGAACATTGCCACAGCCAAGTGATCTATTACAGTTTCCAGAATTACAAAATAGGAATATAATTATGGGAAGTAAAGTAACAAAAAAACATGTATCATTTACTTACTAGATCAAGGGCAGAGCCTCCACCCAGATATTCCATTATTATCCATAATTTTGTATCCTGCAAAACAAAACAAAAAAAACCCAAAAAATGTATTAAGATTAAAAAAAAAAAAAAAGAAAAAGAAAAAAAGTAGTAACTTCATGGGTCTTGTCCCATTCTTTTTGATGAAGAAATTATCTGTAGTTTTGAAACACCACTAACATTTAGTTGTTTCTCAAAAATACCTCTGGATTATTTACTCAAGAGTGTGTGTATGGAGGAGAATACATTTTAATTTTAAAACTGCAATGATGGACATTCCAAATATCAAATAGGGTTACACATAAAATATGTCCTTTCCTTAGAAAATATTACCTCGATTTTGTTGATCATCTTTATTTGTGCAGATACCTCAAAATATTTTCTTTAGTAAGTTTGACTCCTGTCTAGTTTAAATTGAAATAAGATGTATTCTTAATTTTTCTGCATTGTTTCATTTTCTTGAACAGTTAAGTAGGTTTCCTCCACTAATGCTTATGCATCTGATATATGGTATAGAATTTTTGCACAGTTTTGTTCAAGAAAGAAGCAGCAAAGTAGTAATGAAGATTGTTTAAGATGACTTAGTAGCTTCAGCTAGTAAAAGAAAAGCTAACAACAGCATCAAGCTACTATATTCCCAAAGAAATCCTTGGTACATATTACAAGACTGTTTAACACGAGATATACAATGCAGTTTGCTAAGAAAGAGACTGGACCCAATCATTTCTTTCCACTGTTTGTAGCATCTTTTTCCCAAATACACTAAGAGAAGCAGTTAGCCCAGCTTTTCCTTGCAGTACCAGCCTTAAAACACACAACAAAGCAAAGTCACAAGTCTACTACGTAGATATTCAAATGAAATTGCTGCACAAAACACACTGGTGGTTTCAGTTTTTATGACTATCAAGTTATTTTACACTCTTTTAGTTTCACCTCTATGGTATGTACCAAATTTTCACAAGACCTCCAGCATAACAATACAGATATCTCTCAGAGCAAGGAGCACATAAATAGTAACAATATTCATTTACTTTATCTGACAGAATAAAATCTCATGTAAAAATAATGGCTTACAGCCAGGACATCTGACTCTGAATTCTCATCTGTAAGGATGGATTCAAATTTTTAGAGAAGTGGTAAATGTATTACAGGACATAACTTCATCTAAATCCTCTGAGGGATTAAAATTTTAGCCCTTGGGACCCACTTAAGTCTTTTAGTCATTATTGTATCTATAGTTCACTGCATCCACTCCCTCTCTGGACTCCTGCTGTAGGTAAATGTGCATTTTTCCTACCTCCAGTTACACATACCATACTATTTTTAGATAAGACCCTGGATTAGGACTTCTTCTTCATCCACTATTTTTAACACAGAGATTCAGCTAAATTTAGATACCTTTCTTCAGGAATCAACTCATGCTATTTGACAAACACAGTCTTGTTAAAAATATTTCAAGAAAGCCAGAACACAGATTTTAGGAAGAAAGAGTAATTAAAAAATACTATCTATCTCAGTACTGAGAGACAACACCCTGATAGTGCTTACTTTCTTGCAGACACCACAAATATTCCAAGAACTGTAACTCATCGTGATAGAGTCACTTACAGTACTGAAATACTTTTTTTTCTGGTAAAACTTTTACATGTTTTTCCTGCCCCTTCAAGGCTCCAGGTTCTTGCAGCAGTTCCAGAATAAGAACATTACTGAGATGGGTCTTATACTGAGTCATCCTAAACTTGATCAAAATTTTGTATTTATATTTGGCTGATAAAATGTGTTTTAAAGCTAAATGAAATTTCCTGAATATTCAAAATTCACATTTAATTTTAATAGTAATTTAAACACAAACATGCAACTGCATCACTTCTTCCTAGTTCACTGGAAATGCTAGGATTCAATGGAATCCCTCTCACTGGGAAAGAATAAGGTAAAGGAAGCAAACAGATCCCTTGACCCTTTTCAAGAACAGTGAAGAAAAGAAGGGAAAAAGAAAAAAAATGGGGAAAACCCCCAAACATCCATAACACCTCACACAGATGTCAACATGAGACATGTCTTCCCTTTTCTATTATCTCAAGGATTCAAAGATTTAACAACTCGAAATAAGACAATTTCCCAAAAGACAAACTCTCTAGAATAGGTAGCAAATTCTCCAGATGAAAACTAGAAATCAGAAGTAGAAAATGACTCACATAAATATTTAAGAATATAATTTTAATCACACAGTTGCAAAACTGTATAACACAATTACACTACTACATGTTATATTACTCATAGTCTTTTAAAATCATAATTTATCATTTTAATTGTTTTTCTAGTTCAACCAGTCTTTGCTCCTGAAACTTTCATCATCAGCTACCTGAGGCCACATGTCTGAATTTACAATACAAAAGCCATTGATCCACTAAACTCAGTAATTCTACATTTTACAACAAATGAAGTATGGAAATACAGTTAAGAAACACACACAAACACACAACTGTATCTGTATCCCAGTGTAAAGCTAAGCAATTGCAATCTATCACAATTATGGCATCTTTTTATCTGGATCCCTATATTCAAAGTAATTTTTAATTCTCTATGGTTCTCCCTTGCTTTAGAAATATTACTTAACTTCATCGATGGTTTTGGGCTTTTATTTTTAAAGTTTCCATCATTCATATAAAGTATCTGAACAGATTCATATGTTGTACTCAAACAAATTTAATTACTATTACTATGGTAGCAAATCTTACCACCACCTTTCTCTAATTATTTTTGGAATTTTTTTAAGCTTTCGTATATAAAATCTGCATATATTGCTTGACAAGAAGATGCAAATAAATCCTTTTGGTGAGACAGCTGTAATGAATTTTTCAATATGTATTTCATCTTGGAGCCAACAACTATAGATACTGATTTTATGTCTGTGGGGGCTTGGATGCTAGGTATCCCCCAAAAGCACTCTGTCACTCCCTTCCACACCTGGTTATGGGACAGAAAATAAAGCAAAAGGCTCATGGGCTGAGGTAAGGACAGGGAGAGAACAATCTCCAGTTGCCCTCATGGGCAAAGCAGAGTCAAAATGGAGACATCAGTTTTATTTCTTACTAGTCAAATCAGAGTCAAATAATGAAAAATAAAACCAAGTCTTAAAACCCATTCCCCCTGGCCCCTTCTCCATGAGCTGGAATTTCACTTCCAAATTTCTCCATCTCCTCCCCCCAGTGGAACTGGGGATGGGGAACAGGGATCATGGTCAGTTCATCACATGTGTCTGCTACACCTTCTTCCTCAGAGGGAGGGCTCCTCACACTCCTCCCTGCTCCCATAGGAGACAGTCCTCCATGGACTTCTCCAACATGAGTCCTTCCCACAGGCTGCACTTTTTTATTAATTGCTCCAGTGTGGGTCCATTCCATGGGGTGCAGTCCTTAGGGAACAGCCTGTGGGTGTCCCACAGTGTCCTAAGTCCTATCAAACCTGCTCCAGAGTGGGTTCATCTCTCCAAAAGGCCAGAGGTCCTGCCAGAAGCCTGCTCCAGAGTGAGCTTCCCACAGGGTCCCAGTCTTATTCAGGCACATCCACCCGTGTGGGTGGTGTGGGCGTCCCCCATGGGCTGCAGGTGTATCTCTGTGGTCCCACTGAACCTCCATAGCTGCCTCACCATGGTCTACACCAGGGGCTGCAGGGGAACCTCAGCTCCAGCATTTGGAGCACCTCCTTCCCCACCCCTTCTCCACCGACCTTGGTGTTTGCTGTTCCTCTCACTTATTCTCGCTGCTCTCTCCAGCTGCAGCTGTGCAGCTTTTTCCTCTCCCTTCTTAAATCTGTTATTCCAAAGGCACTGCCACAGTCACTTAGGGGCTCAGCCTGGGCCAGCAGCACATCCACCCTGGAGCCAGCTGGCACTAGCTCTATAGGACTTGGGGAAAGCTTCCAGCAGCTTCTCACAGAAGTTGGCCCTGTGGCCCCCAGTACCAAAACCTGGCCATGCAAACAGAGATAATGCCTTGTAACAACAGCACAAGGCCAGCACAGAGCTACTATCCATTGACTTTGGCATCACCATAGCAACAGGCCTCCTTCTTTCCCTCTTTTCTGAGTATATCCAGCATGCCTTACATTCCCTAACACCTACTGTCACTTTCCTTTTTAAAGCTGCCCAAATTCTTTTTTTGCTTGAACTTCTCTTCAGTATATATTCTCCTTTTGCTCTCAAACAGAACTCAGAAAGCACTATATTTTCTTACATAGCCTAGATTAGTAATTATGTATTACACATAATCACTTATACTTTCAAGAAGATACTACATTTCTATACTGACACTAGCAACATTCAGTGCTCCACTTTAAGACCTGAAACAAGAACAGTTTTCTTCTTCTAAGCATCAGCCACAACACAGCGTTGAATTTCCTTCAAAATACAGTGAAGCCATGGTGAGTCATCTATCCAAATTTAGGATTATTATTTCTCTATAAAATTAGAAGCAGATTAATGAGGGCACATGGAATATTTCCTTTTTTTGCAGCAAGAACAAGGGGTTTTCCTCTGATATTATGAAACTGAAGAAAGAAACAGCTAGAAGAAACTTTAAAAAGAGTTTCTGTAGATCCTTTCCAAACTATGGTCGCTCTTCTTGAGGTCTGACTTCTGATTTTAACTCTGAAACCACAGAAAACCTTACAATAGCAACTTCACCTTTGATGAAGTTTCCTTCATCGAGTTACTTCCATACCATGAAAGTACTTGCAAAATAAGTGCAGGTACAATAGGTAAAGAATTTCTAGTACATAAAAATTTAAGACTGTACACTGGAGAAAAAAGGCGGCCATCCACCAGAAAACTTGTATAGAATCTCAAAGGTACATTTTAACTGAAATCTGAGAAGGACAGAAGACCTACAAAAACAAGTAATCAAGATTACCATGTGTCCTGGGTTGGCTATATAATGCTTGTATCCCCAGTCCTCTGTTCTGTTTCTGCTGGATAATAAGTTTTGCTTGTTTTAAGTCCCTACAAAGTTAAAAAACATCTGAATAAACATGGGAGAGGCCTGCCTTCAGAGTTGCTTTGTATTTCTTTTATGTGAAGAACATACACATTTCTTACACAATGATATTATACAGGAGAGACCAAGCTAAAGCAAACAACCCAAGTATGTACTGATGAAATTGCTTCTAAATCTCCTTTCTTGTGGGAAGGAGAGACTACAGGGGAAAACTGAACACAGTCAGACAAAAGAAGGACTGGAAGGACCCTGAAGTAAGTGCACTGAATGACCTGTGCAATTTGAAAACTGTAGTAACAACAATAAGCACACGTTTGCTTTAAAATGAAATAAAATCTCCCCACACCTATTGTAAGAAAGAGAATTTCCCAACTTGAATTCATTGTGAGAAAAGGCATTTCCCACCTTACATTTATGTTACACAATTAGCAGCAGAACAAAGTATATTTATAAACATGTGTAAAAAGCTTGTTTAGTTCTGGACAGAAGCCACATCCAAACTCCACTTAGAATCTCTGTTTGCGAGCATTAAAACACCTATGAACAATCAGAAACTAGAAATACTATATTTGATTGAAATAACATGACAGATTTGCTAAATTGACCTATATAAAGAAATTTTACCATAACTGCATTAGAAGAAAAACCTCGAATACAGAAAAACACACAAAGACACAACTTCAACTGAAAAGAACAAACTAGTATCGAAACTGATATTCACTGCACAACTTGAGATGTGATCATTTGTTTAATACATTTTTCAGTTATGCCAAAGGACTAAGGGCCAGGAAAAGACTATTATATTTAGGTACTGGTATAAATTTAGTATTGATATTTGTAATTCTCCAAGCATAAGAAACCAGAATAAAAGAACCTTGAAAAACACAATGCACACAACACGGTAACTTCTCTAAATTACGTTCTTGCTGCAAGTAGTTATTGTTACCTGGAGATTTGTCTTCTGTTAATCTCGTATTTAAAAACCCAGAGAAGCCTGACAGGTGTAGCAATCAGAAGTTTTTTAAATACTTGCATACTGATTCTTAAATGCTCAACTTGAAAAACGAGATGCAGACATGATGTATCTCATCTTCCATATCAACTTTAAGCCTTTCCAACGGATTCCTACCATTTTTGAAAGAAAAAAGGATTTTTTCAGGATCTATTCACCCTTGTGCTTTTAAGTGCATTTAAAGCCCCTGCTGTTCATCAAAGCCACCAGGTGGCAGAGTCACGTAATGCCAAAGATGCTTTCACCCACCCCACAAGCACAGTTAAAAGAAGAGCCTGCCCCAAAACAAGGCATGTAACCCACCAGAGACAGAAACACAAAACTACCTGCCTAAAATGAAGCTGAAAACATTTATGGCCCTGACAACCTTCATAACAAAAGGAAGAATGATTACCCAGAGAACTGTACCTTCAGGATACAATAGTTCATGTATCTGAATTCTTCAAAGTGCCTTCCTTACAGTCATCAAGCACAGCTTCAGGTACCATCTTACTTATCTTACTCTCCTTTCAATACCAAGCCACAACTGTAGCCACTAGATCATTATACATTATGAACAACACTGATATTTGAGCTCTTGTTATTTATTAACACACGTGGACATTGGGAAATTACAAAAAAAGATACAGATCAGGCACAAAAAGTTACATTCTGTATGATGCCAAAAATGATGCATTTGGGCAATGACAGGAAATTGCATTTATATATTTGTGGTTCCTGCTTCCAAAACTTTCATCAACAATAAAGGTCTGAAAACATGTATCAAGAAGCATCAAGATCTCCCAAACACTGTAAATGTCCTTGCCCTGGAGCTCATCCTATCATAACAAATAATACACATACAAGAAAATAATTATTTAGGGCTTTAGAGAGAGGACACCTATGAGTTGATGTGTTGCCATTACATCAGTGAAATGCATCAGGATTTGCAAACTTCCCACTAGCTGACTGTTCAATTTATAGATCCACAGATTATTATTAGAACAGATACCAGCTGCCAAAACTGAGTTCTTCAGGAGTAAGTACAAGATGGCTATTGCTGCTATTCAGCAAATGAACAATTTTACTAATGAATACTATTCAGATCTACCTCATGGCCTCAATTCTTGTCAGTTTTTGACTAGTTTTAAATGTTACATATATATACACACACATATTAAATATTTTTGACTCAATTTAAATCAAATCAGAACTACACCCAGTGCCGCCATATGTTAACAGCACAGAATGAGTAGCATATCACTATCTGCTCTTTCATTCCATTCTTTTCAGTACACAATCCTTGGAAAGGGACAGAAGGTAAGCAATGCACCCCTGAACTTCAAGCCACCTATCCAGATGCCAGTCTGATTGCTCAATGCCACAGAATAATTCTTTCAACAGACAGCAAGGATTTGACAAGGGATAGAATCACTGATACCAAAAGTCAGATATTCACATTAAGTTTCTCCAAAATTTGAACATTATAGGTACCCAATTCTTTTAGTGTTAGTAAATAAAGTCCTTCCCACTACAAATGGACAAATCAATCCAGTTACTCCAAAACTCCAGTCCTACAGCTGTTAAACAGTTTCAGGAAAGGCTACAATGTTTTCAAAACTTTTTGGAATTGTCCTTGCAGAAAACAAAGAAAGAAAACAAAACTTTCTATGCTAGTTCACATCATCTTTCTAAGACAGGACAGTTTGTTCATGAAGGCAATCTCAGTAAGCATTGTATTTTTTCTCCATATCTGAAAGAACAGAAAATGTTTAGCCTTATTAATAAGGAATAAGAATACCACCATTACTCCAATACTTCCTATGAAGCACAGAGTTCCACAGTGTACCTAATCCTTCACTTGAGCTTTTCTTTGAGAACCTAATCATCTGCTAATGATTTTCTATCTAATTCCTCCTACTACTAGAACACGAAATTGTATCAGTTGGTGTATTATTTGAAAGCTATTTGCTTATGTGATTAGAGATTTCATTAAGTAAAACCAAACTCTAGTATTTTCTAAAGACACTTGTTTCAAAGCACTTGAAAGTCAGATGGCATGGAAAGACAACCATTGCTTTCAAAGAACAAGAGAAACTATTATTTATGAGGTAACAGCACTACACATACACAGGTATGCTACCAAAGACATGCTCTGGATAAACTGTCCTCTCCCTCCCCAGGCTGACACAACTAACAATCCATGCTTTAGAGCAGAGTCTTTAAGTACTGTCCTGTTTTCTTAGAAAGGTGAAAAAGTACTGAAACACCAACAGATGCCATGAATTGGTTATCTTCAACCTTGCAAATTCATACACTGCCTTGGGATTTCGAGGTGTAAGAGGAACAAAAGCAGATGGTATGGAATACAGATTAAGATAAACTATTAATCACAAAAGTATGACTAAAAATCTTGCCATTCTGAAGTAGATCATCTGGTACACTACTAAAGAAAACAGTTTAAAACTGTTACTAAAGAAAACAGTTAAAATTGATTTTGCTTCCCAAATGAATGATTGAGTTCTAACCTCAATTTGAAAGAGAAAGAATGTTGCTTTGAATATCAGCTTCTTCTAGGAAAAACTGACAAGGAGGAGTAACTAGATTTACCTTTAAAATGATTTTTTAAAGTATTTCATTAATTCCAGAGCCTCCAAAGAATATAACACTTCCCATCTATAGCTAGGTCTCTCATTTTACCAGAGATGTCCATCAACAGACACTTTTAGATTAGAAAGCAGTCTAGCAATTCTCAGTCCTGTTTCTACTCTTCCTTACTGAATTTCTAGAGAAGCAGGCATAAGACCAAATTTATTTAAAATTACGTCCCCCACCCAAAAAGAAACCAAAACACACATACACAGAGAAAAAACAAACAAACAACAAAAAAACCCAACAAAGCAAACACAACCACCTCCACTTTCACTGTCAGTAAAAGGCAAATCAAATGAGAGAAAGAAAGGTTGCCTTCATTTCCACATACGTAAGTGTAGAATTAGGCAGGACATTATTTACCAGGACAATCCACTTCTTCACTACCTCAATATACTTGAATATACTAAAGCTTCCATAGTCTGACTGCCAACTATACTCTCCAAATCCACACCCTTAGGAAAAAAAATAGTAGCTGTTTAGTTAACATATGATCATCTTTACTAAAGATCTATTACATGCCCAAATACTCCTACTTAAGGAAAAAAAAAAAAAAAAAACCCAACACAGCAAAAAACCCTAGAAGGTTCTTCCTTATGATTCCAGTAATATTCTAAGTTTTCATAAATAAGAATATACTGGAATATATAATTTATTTATATATATATATATACACACACAAAATATACATAATATATATTATATACTGGAATAAGAATGTGAAAAGAAAGATCTAGAGCTGAGTATTCATACCATTCACCTGAATTAACTGGAGAAGGGGTCAATGTCACCCCTGAAAAGTCTGCTTTTACAAAACAATAGATTTTAGAAAGCTATAATGGGCATTTTGTATTTAAATTTATGATATCAAAGTAAACTTCTGTTTATTTTAAATTGCTTTCTTTAGTAAATTACTTTTCCACAGGTATTTGAAAGGCAGTGCTTCATGTAGGTAGCATCCCTAACATGGAAAAATAATTCCTAAGGACATATTTCCCTCAAGGAGAATAAAATGCCACAATTTACTTCCACAGAACCTTTCTGGAATAATGCTCACTAGAAATTTAAGCACACAAAGAATTAGGTGGAAATCATCTGGATATAAAGAGCTAATTCAGAAATCTATTTTAAATATGGATTTAAAACTGTGTGAAGTAAGCAGCATTTGGTTTTGGTTTCTTTTTTTTTCCCTCCAACTTTAACCTTAAGGAAGAAGAATTGAGAAAAGCGCAAGTTTGGACCTCATCCAAAATATGAAAATAAAAACCTAAGAAAATAAGAGGAGCATATGTCTGAGTTACACTCCAGAAGTGTAGCATGTCTTTTTCCCTTCCACTGGGGGCACGTTGTTAAGCAAATCAACAGCAATGGATAACTTTGTGAATCTTAAGGGGGCAGCAAGCAGCTGATGAGGCCCCATAGAGTTCTCAAAAAATTGTCCCAGAGGAGCCATGAATGCTGGTAGTGCTGTAGTGAAGGAATATTGCCAGGCTGGGGTGCAGGACTGACAAGTGTTTTGTCTGGGGAGCGTTTCTGAGGCGCTTACCTCCTTTGAAGTCTCTTGGCGTCAGGATGAATGCTAGCTGTCCTGGGGCTGCCATCCCTTTGAGGGGAGGGAGATACGGATGAGCCCAAAGGTTCTCTTCTAAACACAAGTCCTTACTGCAAGCTGGCCAAAAGGTCCCTGCAATCAAAGAAATCATTGTGGTTTTGCATGTGGCGCATTTATGTCCTTTCATCAAGGTTTGTCAGCCATCTAACATGTTCAACCACAAAGGAAAAAATAAAGGCATCTGCTGGGTAGCCAATGCAGAACAGAAACTAAGTAAAGAGAAGAACTGCTCGTTCCAGTTAGGACTCTCTGAAGTCCATGAAAAACAGAGGTAACATGACACTTCAGACTAAGCAGAATCATCTCAGTAGACAGCATTTTATGTATGTATACACGTATAAAAAAAGCTGTCTGCCTTTGGAATCATTCTCCAATCCTCTGAAACTCCTGCCTTCTTCAGGTCTCAAGAAAAAATGTCACATTTCAACTCCTAGACACATATACTAGTCAACTCTACTATCTAAGGCAGCAGACACTCTTCAATAATTACCTCTTGTGATCACCACAGCAGTATACAATTAACCTTTAAATGCATCCTTTTTGCCATAAGCTAGTAGTAGGAGAGCTTGCAGAGCCACTTGTTTGCAAAAAAACCCGCAACAATGAATGTTCTGTCACAGTGCTGAAAAAAGATTCCTTCTGCAGAGCATTTAGCACACTTTTGTGTTTGCATGCCAACATGCTAAAGCCACGAGCTACATGTTTTTCCTAAAGTGAGTCATCCCTAACAGTGTCCATATTCACAGCCTCCTTGGCACATTTCCTGGGCACATGCCCTTCCACCATAGAAATGATTCTTTATAGCCCAGCTGTCACTAGCCTAGGCATGTCATATTAAGCACATGATTTCTCAGAGCTGCAAACTAGTGGGCAATCTGGATCTGTAACTTTCTACCAAAGTACATTACAGAGGAATCAACATATATTTCTTGAATTGGCTGCAAAACCAGCTCCTAGCTAGTAAATTCAAGAAACTTGCATAACAACAGAACAGGACATATTTCATTTATAAATGAATGGGCAACCATTACTGTGGAACACTAAGTGTACACAAACTCATACTCTTCCTCCTCCCACCTGCCTACAACCACTTTCCCTTTCCTTGCTTCATAAGACAGTGGTGGAAGAATGAAAAATCCTACCCCTTACATCCTGTTAACTGTTACATTTTTTTATTCTTAGATTGACAAGATTCATCCTTCCCTTCCCTATCTACCAGGTAGATAAATACTTCATAACCGTATCTACCAAGCCATTGCCTTATGGGGCAGAAAAACCTACACTGCTAACTGGGGTAAGTCTTTTCCCAAGAAGTTCACTTACAGAGATTAATGTGTGTGTCTCTGTAAGTGGTAAATAATGACTTATGTGGTCCTATGATAATCCCAACAGACCATTTACTCACCTCTTATAAATAGTCACCAAGAAGGTAAGTAACACAAAAATGTAACCCATAATTAAAGTTCCAAATGAAACTGAATTTTACTGATACTGGTTACTGATGAACTGTACAAGGTCACAAACCAGAAAACTGGAAGCAAAAGCAAATGAAGAGATTGGAACCAAAAGTAAATTAGCATTAGTTCACAGAATTCTTTATCTCAGATAAATTGCATTACATCTAAAGCAGAACTAACAAAAGAACCTTGCAGCCAATGAATACTGAGATTAGCAATTTCCCCCCCACAAAAATGTCACTCTACACCTGTGTATCTTAAACCTTCCTCACTGGAGTAGTTCACATCAATAGGACTCAGGGGGTTTATAATTATTTCCTTCTCTAAACCAGAAACAAAATTCAACAAAAACATGAGGCACCAAAACCCCCTTTTCCATTGCCCAAAAATACAATTGCTCTAGTGCTTACATCTGTTCCTGTTCACCCATTACATCAAATTAAATTCAAAATTAAAGTTACAAATCAGATTTACTTCTTAGCTCAGATATCAATCCATTTATCAGTTTAATCCCTTTTTTACCACTTACCACAACTTCCAACATCTGCACCCCTGTTCTGCAGCCTATCAAGATATAACCCTCTCTTCCTACCCCTTTTGCATTCACATGCTATTAAATTCTACTACTCCTTTTACAGAACACATAGGCCAATCATTCTTCAAAAAAACTCTTACTACTGATGGCATGGTACAGATGTATCAACCCTACAGTAGCTCAGGATCTCCAAGTCAAATTTCTGTCAAGCTTACCATTCCAGTCCCAACAACACATAATTTTTCTGGAAACCCCTTATTATTTTCTAGTTTTTGTCTTTACTAATTTTACCCTGATCTAATTACTGGTAAAACCACCTTATAGTCACATAAATAATTTCCATTCTCCCTTCTTCTTTTATGTTTTTGTTTTGCTCTTAGAAGTTGGTGTTTCAAGGAACTGTTGAAGGAAGCAAAAAGGGAGAAAGCTCAGTACCTCCAAATGATCATTTGTATCCCAACTGTTATGCAACAGCAGATAATTTAATAGTATAAAGAAAGAACCTTAAGAATTTGAAAACACTGGCTCCTGAATACAAGAACTGCAATGTTTTAGAACTACTACAGTCCTTAAACCTATTAATTGGGCAACTTCCCTTTTGAAGTTCAGTATTTCTGAGTCTAACCAACTTTTTCCAAATAACAATTTCTGAAAGATCAACATTCAACCATTTAAAAATGCTTACTAACACATTTTGCAACATGCCATAATGTCCCTTAAGTGTAAAGAATGTGCCTCCTCTGCTTTTATACTACTACGTGCATACAGAGCACACAGACACTTAGAATAAGTAATTTGACCCAAAAAGCTGCATAAATGCCAAAGTATACTTAAGTAAAAGTTAACTGAGCAATGCAACTACCTAGCATTCATATTCAAGTTGCAACAAAAACACAGTAACTATGTAAAGTAACTATGTAAAAGCCAAAATGTTTTAGAGGTTCATGAGAACATCAGACCAATAGGCTGACAGCCCAGGACTAATCACATCTAGATGAAAAGCTTTGTGCCAGGAAGTGTATCTGAGCAAAAAAATGGGGAACCCGCCCACAAAACTAATGCACCTAAGCCTAAACATAAAACACACACACACACACACTCTTTTTTCAGCTCTACTGCTGGCTGGCTGATGGAAGAGCTTTCATAAACAATGTATTGGCAGTGGGCTTGCATTAAACTTTAGACTAGTCTGAACCATCAGTGTACAATGCTCTAATCCTTAAGACAAACAATTTAAAACTATAAATAAAAAAGAGGTGGTTAGTCCCCTACCTACTCAGTGAGCTGAACCACTTCACTGAAGTTCCAACAGCCCCTGCAGCCACTTTTAAGGCACAGCTGGACCTCCCCTTTGCAGCAACAGCAGCAAAAGGTTTACACCTCAATGCCACATTAATACTCTCTTTTTAATTATTTCAGAGGCCTGCAGCAAGAAGCGTAGCAGTTAATGCACAAGTTACAGAAGGACATTTGACACAAGATTACATATGGTTAGAAAGCAATGCTGTGTCATCCTCATCTGTATGGTCAAACTAAATAAAGGGCTTCATGTTACAGCTAATCTAGAAGTAAGCCATTAACAAAACCTGTGGTACTTTTCTCTCCCCCCACCCAAGTCTTTTTTTTTTTTTTTTTTTTTTGCACCTGACCCAGCAGTTTCATAGACAGAAGTCAGAAATGGCTGATCTGTTAGTGTTTGGGGTTTGCTCTTTTCAAGGTTGTTTTCCTTAGGGACAGGAGAAGACATTGAGGAAACTTGTCTCCCAGATGAACCAAGTCATGATCCAGCCAACAGATCAAACACAAGTTACAGGGCAGGAACAGGTAAGCAGGATGGGGAACAAGATACTGCTGCTGCCTATTTTTCATACCTGTTAGATCTGCCTAAAAGCAGGTACTGAGATGTGAAATTACACACATACCATACAGAGGTCAGCAATCACAGCAGTACAGAAGCAGCTGTTAAGGCCATCACAAGGACAACACAAACATATTACTTCCAATAAATGATATTTCACATTAAGCTTTCTAAATTTTTATTTAAAGCAAGATCAGAATAACATGATACAGTTAAGTACTTACACAAAATACAAAATATAGTTACTACAGACTCTCAGTTTTCTTTGAGATATACTAGGTGATGCTTTCCAACCTTGATATACTTCTACAGTAAGAATCACATAGCCATAAAAGGCTAAAAGTGCAGAACTGATTACACTGATGAACAGCAAAATTCTTGAACTCGCCATTGTTTACTAGGCAGATTTCTCAACAGATGTGAAAAAATAGGGCCATATGATGCAGATTCCAGAAAGTGCTAAAAATCCCTCCAACTGCTAAAGGAAAATACTGGAATAGCAAGTTTCTAAAACTACAATTTGAAACAGTAGCTTTGAATAAAGACAATGCCAACTGGGGACTTTTTATCATTAAAAACACAGCAAATAGCTACAGGGAAAGACAGTAGTAAAGACTATGAACAACAAAGGTTCAGAGTTCAAGGTAACAACTCTGAAATAAGAAGAGAACAAACTATTTTAAATATGAAAACAGGACTTCACAGCAAAACAACATGACTCTAGAAACAGAGTTTATGGGTTCTTTGGCATCCTTTGGCTTTGTCTTTATTTATGGCTACTAGGGGCTCTATCAATGGAAGTTTCCTACTCGTTCTCTCAATTAGTAGACTGACAAGATCTGGGAGCCAGACTGACAAGATCTATCAGAACCATTACAGAAATCTTCTTGTTCTCTCCTTCTGAGCAGTCCAGCCAGATGTCACCTCCACATTTACTACAGATAAATGAAGGCAACACTCATTCAACTTCTCTGCAGGCCAGGGCTGCCTAATGAGAACAGAGGGTTCCCAGTGCTTCAGAAGAAGAGCAAGCACACCAGAACACAGGCTGGCTCACAGGAAAGTGGGCCTCATTTTCTTCTTAACATTGCCACAAGAACAGAATTTGCAACTCCAGCCTTCTTCTCATTCCAGCTGCAGGAATTCCTAAAGGTGAAGACAATTCCTTCTAGCTTTGCTCAAGAGAATGAAGAAGGCATTTCAGCCCCTCAACACCTCACAAAATGCAATGATGACAACAAGGCTGCAATTGTAGCAGAAAAATGAAAGATGGTTACAGCTTTTTTCACTTAATCCTGCCTAAATGAGTCCAGAGGACAACGGGGCTAGGGAAGGGCATGGAGCATAAGTCACATGAGGATTGCCTGGGGGAGGTGGGGGAGAACAGGAAGCTCAAGGGAGACCTTATTGCTCTCTATAACCACCTGAACGGGAGGCTGCAGTGAGCTGGGGCTCGGTCTCTTCTCCCAGGTAACAAGCGTCAGGATGAGAGGAAACAGCCTCGAGTTGTACCAGATGGAGAAATTTCTTCACAGAAAAATTTCTTTCCCTTTCTAGAAAGGATTGTAAAGTATCTGTAAATTAGAGCACCTAGGAAAGCAGCAACCACCATCCCTGAAAGCATTCAGAAAATGTTAACACATGGTTTAATGGTGAACAAATTGGTCACGGTGCTAAGCTGATGGCTGGGGCTCATCTTGAAAGGTCGTCTCCAACTTTAACAACGTTATGACTCTGGTTCTAACACCCAAAGTTCAGGGACTGCAGTTGCAAAAGTCAGCTCTGCAAGGGCACGAGCTGCTGCTGTGGGGCTGGGCAAAAAGCACAACAATGGATCATCAAGAACTACTCACGCGTTTCACTTCTGCCTGTGCTGAGGTAGCACCCCTGTCACAGGGGATTCCACAGTCTTAAAGTTAAGCAGGAAAAATCTCTGTTCCATCTCCCACCCCAATAAGCATGATGAAACGTGCCAAAGGCTATCTGCTATATCAAATGACAACAGAATGCACCAAGTCCATTAACTTCTGGCTGACCCACAGCATACATTTAAGGTCACATCAGCTCAGAGATGCTCACAAATGTTAAAGTAAACCAGTTAAACCTGTAAAGCAAAAGAACACCAACTTTAAACTTATTGAAGTCCTACATAAACACCCACATTCCAAGTGACATTACCTAGAATATTCAACATATCTGTATTAAAGTTCATGGGTCTCCTAAAGCATTCAAGCTCAGGCTTCTTTAAATTCAGCAAATACTGACACAAAAAAAACCCCAAAAACCTGCTAGTGGCATAAAACCCACCTCATATAAGCTGTTCCAATATTTAATCTGTCTACCCTTTAAAACAGTACATGAGATTATCAGATGAAATTTGCTTATCTTGACTACTCAGCAAGTACATCTTGTCATATTTTGGCATAACTGGTTAGAAAGCACTAAATTCTCAGAAAGGGCATTCCTATATACACATTGAGTCACTTCCAACTTTCTCTTTAAAAAAACAAAACCTAGCCTGAACTTCAGTCAGCCTCCTGAATACAGGCTTCCCAAACCTTGAACTATTCCTGAGAAGCTCTTTACTGACTGCATTGCAGTTTTCCAGCCCACTGTGAACTGGACACGTTATTCTGAGAAGAGTATCACTGATCCTGTGTATACCAAAGACCTAACCAACACCAGACTTGCTATGGCTCAGCCACAGCACTGTTCAACAACTTCATATTCATCTGATTACCAAAAATAAAACCACAGATTAATTTCAGAATCACCATTTTTCATAAATAATTTTTTGTTCTGGCTGGAGTTCATTTGCCAGAACTCACTGTACTACAGAATTCAGTTAATTAAACTTCATAAAAGCACTTTCTTTTTTTTAATTAGGGTAGACTGTGTCACTCATAAAAGTTAACCAGAAGCTATTTTCTGTGTTCTTGCTGTCTGTAGAAACATCAGCTTGACTTTCAGCAGTAGGTATATAACATCCTAGACAGGAAATAAAAAGCCATACTGATTTATGTAACAAAAAGCCTAAAAATTATTGGCTATCCTTTATGAACCTTCTATCATTGCTTCCTATAAACTTTTTTAAAATAATTCTTAAAATACATTCATAAAATGGGAGGCTGTCTGTATGAAATAAAGGGGGAAATATACTATAAATCTTATTCTTCTTGGGTCAATAAATTTAAACAGTTCAAAAGAGGGCATTCTCTGAAGCTCCAAAGTGTGCTAGAAAAATATATTCGGAGAATGAAGAAACACAAGCTTAGAGACAGTAATATTTTTTAAAATACATACAAAATTAGTTCAATACCAGTTTGATATCATTTGCATCTAGTTACAATGGATGATGAAACTATTTATAAATTATTTGCTCTGCCATTACATACATATGTACAGAAGTCTAAGATGAAGAAATGAAAGAATTTTTAACATATACATACACATAAACACATCAATCTCAGCTTTTGACCATATACACTTATTAACCTAAGTTTGGAGTGTAATGTACATATACATACATGCAAAAAAGTCAAGGTCTTTAACCTTCAATGTTTTAAATATAAACACAAATTAATTTGCTCACATATTTCTAAATAATAAAACAAGATCAAGAAATATAAAAACATTCTAAGTTATAATAAAGCCATCCTTAAAGTTATTAACAAAACTGAAGAAACATTACCGGAGAGACATCTGAATCTTGAAAATAAAACTGATTTCAAACAACAAGGACAGGAGAAACAACCAAATCTAACTAAGTTCTTGAAAAATTGGTAAAGCAGAATAAGACAGAAAAAGCAGAGCTGACAGGCTTCTAGACTGAAAAAGTTTTAAAATAAGTAGCACAGCAATACTTCCTAAGAGTTCCAGCTCAGCAAAACTGAGAAGCAACAGCAAATTTCAGCCAAATTGATAAAAAACTTTTAAAAAATTAACAAAACAAAAATAATCCCTAATCCATTCCAAGGAAGAACATGGATGCTGTCAACCTAAAATCTAAAGAAGTAAAAAGATCCAAAGAAGTTTCATGAATTATTTATATAAGGATCTAGAAAGAACTACTATTTTCTGTCCTTAGAGCATTTAATCAGATCACAGAGGAACAGATGAACCTTTCATTTGGAAGATAGCAAGGACCATTAACACAGGTTTTTAACACACCATGGCAGACAAGGAATGGCAATCCCTGCAGATATCTGCACTCATGTAAACCATGGAACTGCCATTTACTTTAAGAGCAACACTGCAGTTACTTAGTATATCCTACAGACAAAAGACCTTTTTCCTAATAGAATGGGAACATTAAGACACTGTATTTAAAAATACAATGCCCTTAGAAAAGGGCATTTCCATTTCTGTTTTATATAAATACATCTTGATTTCAGACAAAAAGGTGTATCACAAATAAATTTATATTCAGAATGACAACCTAAACTGGAACCACTTCACTATTGCTTTCGCTCTATTTGCATGAACTTTGATCACAGCAACTGCACACAAACCTCCAAAACAGATGCACAGAACAAAGTCTAGAAGGAATGCAAGACTTGCTTTATGGGAACAGTAAGTTGCTTCTTATTTAAGACTCATTGTGCTAAAGCAGTAATATTTCATATGAACAGATATGGCTTAGGTTTTGGATATGAAAGAAGAATTTGCTATAAACACGCTTTCAAAATATTCAAATAGGATATACAGAGTATTGTAGAGTTAACAAGCCTTTTGGGTATATCACACTATTCCAGGTAGAACCTAAAAACTAACCAGTGTTTTTAAAAAGTTACTAGAACAAAGAAACTTTCATTAACTCATTAAATTGTAATAGTTATTTCAACCGTCCTACCATTTATATCACACAGAAGGCACCAAGAGCTACTGCTACAAGAGACAAGCTCTTCTCACATCAAGACAGCAAGAGGCCTCAGGCAAGCAGTAGTATTATATAAGCCTTCTAAAATTTCAATCAACAGGTTCCTGAACACACTGGCATATAAAATCACCTAGCTTAATGGAAAAAGGTGTGGAGTAACACAGAATGAAGAACAATATAAAGATTTCTCAAAGACAGATGTTTTGATTTGCTAAAAAATAAACAAATATTAAAAAACTCAAGCCCAAAACATTCTGCCTACTTAGAGAGAGGATAGCAATTCCAAAACCAATTTCAATCTGTCTGCCAAAATAATGAATAGAAAATCAAATTAGGAGTTCCCTACAAACAGGGACTCTTTCTATCCAACATCCACTAGAAACATGGTCAACATGTACGAGGCTACACAGACTAGAGGATGATAATTAGTGAAGTGGCTAGCAATATAAACTGAGATCCTATTGTTTTCCTACTTGTTTACTTCAAAGAAGTTTGTTCTGTGACAAGACATTATTATATGTCTTGTAATTAGTGCTAAACTGTCCAATCACAGAAGAAATTATGTCTCCTAATCATTCAACACATGGAAAATTAATGTGTTGAACATTCTCAGTGATGGATTATCTTCACTGTCAGAAACAGAGCTAAAAGATGGTCAGACCCTTAGAACTACATATGGCAGTCCTGGCTTCCAAATACAACAGAGACCTGCAGCAAATAAACCTAGATTTTTGGCCAAGAATATGAACCAATTCATTTAAATATTAATATAGTTGCTTTTGTGTGTGTATATATATATGTGATGACACAATAGCTCTACCTGATAACAAAACCTTACTCTTTTTTTAGAAAGCAAATAGAACTGCAAAATGTTTCTTTTGCAAAGATTCTACCACTTATCAGCATCGCCTAGTAACTACCACACATTAATTTTTAACAACATAAAGAAATCGGCTTTTTGTTTTGAACACCCAAAGTGCTGCAGTACCAAGTGTCTTACAAACAACACACATTCGCAAAGCACTGAAGCAATGAGTACATGAGTAGCTTCACATTCTACTAACTGTAGAAAGAGCTGTACTTCACTGCAACAGTAACCGAGTCACACACAGCCACTATTGGTGCTGTATCTTACAAAGCTGACACAAGCTGAAAAACTCACAGGCTACTGAACTGAACAGAAGAAGGGATATGGAAGGTATCAGGGGTCCCTCCCCCCCACAACAATAAGCACAAGTATCCCTATTGACCCTTCAACCCAGCCAAACTCATTCAGGGTACAGAGCCCTTCAATCTCCTCTCACCTTCCATGAGGAAAACCAGCCACTGCTGTAACACCTTCGAAAAACATCATCATTCACTTAGTTCAAATTTGAACATTGGATTTTCTTTGTCAGTCTCATTGTAACTATACACATTTTTAAAACTAATAAGAGGTTTTTTATTAGACTTTTTCTTATATTCTATTTTTTATCCTGTAAGAGCTAATACCCTTTGCTGGTTTCTCATGTGGACACAATTGACACCAAGGGTAATAGGAACCATCACATTCAGTATCAGGGCTCTGGAGACCCAGGTAGTCTTTTCCCTAATTATGCCAGTTTGGGTAAATGATGAGAGCAGAAGTAGATGGATTTACAAAGTAAACTGGCTGTACCACTGGTGCTGGCAACAAGCGTTTTGGTTTAGGACTCTGCTGATTGGAAGAGATAGAACCCACCTCATGAAACAGGTCACATAAGCCTTTGCCAACAGAATGGCCAATCTGGTAAAGTCAGCTTTGAACTAGGAGAAGTGGGAGAAGAGGAAAGGACTGTGTGACATTCCCTTGCAGCCCTACTGAGACACAGACACACTCAAATACCTCTGTGAAGTGCTGGCACACCAATGAAGGCACTATAGGGAACAAGCAGCAGGGATTTGAGATCTCTGTGCAGCTACAAGGCTTTGATCTCATTGCAATTACCAAGACATGATGGGACAGCTCACACAGCTGGAATGTCACAGGGAAGGGCTACAACCATTTAGAGCAAACAGACCAGGAAGGCACAGTGGTGCAGCTGCCATACTTCATTTAACTATCAGTCTTTGACATTGTAATTTCAAAAGCAGTGGTAGAAGCCATGAGGAAAACTTTATCCAATTTACTGCACTCAATTAACTGCCTTCTAATGCTTCTGAGGCCAAACCTATACCTAACACCAAAGTCCAGCTCTGGTAACAGGCCATCAGGTCTAAAAACCATTACCAAATTACTGATAAGATATCCAAGCAAACTGGTTCAGAGCACAAGGAAGAAAGGAAAAACTGTCTCTCACTTGAGTAACGCATATCCCGGATCCAGAAAAAGTCCTTTTTTCTTTGGAAATTAACTAGCCATCTCAGAGATATAGCAGGGTCCCCCTTTCAGAACCTTCATGTCTTTGCAGATAAATAGAATATTTCCACAAAAGCAAAAGCAGGCTGAATAAAGTATTTTTTGCCTACTTCTAACTTCAAATCTTGCCAAGACAACAAGCTCTTATCTAGATTCTCATCTCACTGTCATAAAAGAAAGAGCTGTCGAGATAGGAACAAAGTCTGCCCAAGGAATAAAGTAACACCAAAAGCTTCCAGATACTTCCACTACCTTCAAGACATAATAAATCATTACATCCATCCAATTAAAAACAGTAACAAAAAAGAGAAAACTTAACAAAAGAGCAAACTATCTGGCACACCTCAAACTGAATCCTGACAATAATAATATGGCAGTGGGAGGAAAGGGAAACATTCACAACACAGTTAACAGAAACCCCTTCCATTATTAGCTTCATTTATGTCTAATGTGCAAAATTATTTACTTTCAGATTTTAATTTTTAAATCACTCAGACCAACACTGGGTTCGGTCTCCTCAGAAGAACAAACTAAGAGCTTAGAATGATCAGGGATCAAACCCTGACAAAAAATTTCAAGCCTCATAAAACAGCTGATACTAATTGCTTTTAATGTTTTGGTAATTCAAATGCAGGGTTGAATTTTCTGAATTTAAATTAACTAATATTAAGAGAATCTAAACATATTATAGCTCAACAAATTCATGTTATTTAAAGGGTTTTTGTAAAGAAATAGCAATAGACGAGCATTTTTTTCTTCTTAAATTCTGTCACATACTTCACAAAATACAGTAACTCATTCTTTCTTTAGAGTTGAAAGGACAAAAAGATATTTTTCTTCAACTGAGGTTTGACAAACCTCACCAACAAAAACAGGCCCAACTGGATAGCCTGGAAAAGAATTACCTGTAAAACCAAATAGCCACCATGTGTGAGTATCTTACCTTTAAATAGGATCCATAATATTTAGTTACATATGGACTGTCACATTGACTCAACACCGTGATTTCTTGTTGGATGTCTTCTATTTCATCTTCTGCTTCTTCTAGGTCAATAATTTTTATAGCAACAACTTTCTGAGTCCGATTGTCAATTCCTTTAAAAACTTCACCAAAAGACCCCTTACCAATTCTCTCCAGTTTTGTAAACAGTTCTTCTGGATCTGCCTTCAGAGTCTGTTAAAAAGAAATATAAAGAGAAAAGTCACTCAGTATTTTTAACAAAATGTGGTATTTTTAAAGGCAACAAACACTTCAAATTCTGCATATTCCTATTTATGTACCTACCTTTTTCTACCTCCATAATTGTCATCTTCTTTCTAAATTCCTTATATGCACACACTGATATGTTTATATTTCACTGTACATAAAGGAAAAATGTAACACTGTCCATGTGTCAGGGTTTTATCCTACTGGCAAGAGAAAATGCTGCCATCTCAATTTCTTTTTCTTTACCAATAAAGAGTATCCAGAATGGAAGAACATTACAAAGATTTGTTTTTTGTTGAAAGCAAATAGATCAAACACCGCTACCAAAAAAGTAAGCCTTTAGTCTAACCTTTTCTCTTTAAATTGGTTCCCTCCTAGATCCCAGAATGCCTCTTTCGTATTTTTGTCATATCTCATCCTTCCAAGGATTTCATTCACCTTCTTCAGTGCACAGAGCACTATTTCCTTTTGTTTGTGTGACAAACAATCCTCTTCAATTTTCTTCTACTAAGGATCACCTGCATGAATAGCCATGCTTCCTCCCACTCCCTGATGCCAAGTTTTTCTCAAACAGGATTTATTTATCTTTTTCTTGATCTCTCAGTTGTATAAAGTCATCCACTCCTAAAAAACATTCTGTTCCCAGCTTTCTTGACTTGAGCAGTCACATAAAAGCCACGAGTGCTCACCTAAACATGCAAATGTAGGACTGAGATGGACCACACTGCCACATTTGCTTTTTCTCCACTATTAAGTATTCAGCTCACTGCTGCTTCTCACTTTCAGTGCACAGATGGTAAATTCCACAGTATACCTTCTTAATCTAACAGCATGGAGCCTCACTAGCTAACAAAAAATACAAACATTACAACTACAGGGGGGTTGGACTGTATGACCTTTAATGAGCTCTTCCAATCCAAACTTTTATGATTAAGCTGGAAAAGTCATAGACAGAGGGAATAGTCATAAAATTAAGAAAGACAGGACAGGATTACCAATATCCTGTCCTTAAGAAATAAAATTAATACTTTAAAAGACTTCAGACATTTGTGTTTTTAAAAGGATGACACTCATGCTAGCTAAGTGAAAATACATAGTTCATACAGAAAAAGGCTCATACTAGAAGATTCAGTAATGCCTAAATAAGCATAAAACCACAGTTTATGCTTAGCTCAACTGTGTAGTAGCTTGAAGAGGGGAATGAGAATTTCTAGGTTACCACTGACAAGCACTGAAACAACATTTTCTTTAACAATTAAATTTATCTTATAAAGCACTTCCCATCTATACTTTTCTGCTCTCACATCTCAAAGATACATAATTAACCCATACAGCTGCAAGAGGAAGATAGCCTAGAACACAGTTTTTCTGGAGGTATCTAAATTTCTCAGCTGAAAGAGGTGTTTTGAGGACCAGGTAGCTGGGACTAACTGAACCCAAAGATAAACCCACTCCGTTCTCAAAGCATTTTATCATCATCTGACACAAACTGGGAGAACACAACAACTTTTAGTACTTTAAAATCAGCCATAGGACATCACAGCTTTCAGATAATCATTCCAGGAACACATCACTGGTGAGATCAGCCCAAAGTAAAAACACTCTAAGTGTACCTACTGCAAGACTTCACCAGCCCCAAGAAATTCCCCCTGCTTTACATCTTACTGATGCATCCTTTTATCCAAAGTCAGTTTTGGGAAACAAATGGAAGGGCATGGGATTTTATCACCCTTTTGCCATTAAATGAATGGAGCAAAAGATCCACACCCCTTCCACCAAAAGCAGCTTGTTCCTCCATTAATTTCAGTGTAAAGGGAACAACATACTATTACACACTATTAAATATTACATAATATATCTATATATGTATATATTTATGTATCTCCCACTTAAGAAACCACACCAGGGCACCTCATGTTTTCCCACAAACAGTCATCCCTCAGCTGCACAGTAACCCTTACCAACACTTCCAGGGACACAATTTCTAAGAGATCACTAAACTACAAACCAAATTGTGCCTACTGGTTCTTCTCATGCCTCACAGAATGCTCTGCTCTCAATATTCAAACCAGTCTTCTCTGAGAACTCCTCATGAATAAAAATAACCTTAACACCGGCATCAGATATGTTCCCTTGTGGAAAACAATTATCTGTCTACACTTTCATACATCCTGTGCTGGAATTTGAGATGATGTGATGTAGAGAGCTGTGCACATCTAATCCAACCACAGAAGCCTTCTAGTTCCATTCACTAGCCACAGGAATCTGAGCATTACATCATTACAAAGGCATCTGGGTAAACCACAACCCAATCCCAGTCGCAGCTGCCTAAAACATTCCATGTTTCACCTCCTGAGACTAAAAAGCCAGCACTGCTCAGTTGCAGTGCACTGCAGTTGTTCATATGGAGAAAATGCAAGAGCTACCTGCCAGCAGCTTTTTAAAGTTCTGCTGGCTTTATGAATACACCTCCTATTTTCCCTTTTCCCTTTAGCAATCTATGACTATCATATATCAAAGCTCCTTGTTTCACAGCACCACAGTCTTCAGAGATTTTCAGGAACCTCACAGCTTTTTTTTTAACAGTGTCAACTCTTGGGATTCTGGTGTTATATTGGCAGTTTTATAGGACAACTGTAAAAGAGAATTATCAATTACAGAAAAGTGAGGAAGATAACTTGCTGGAAGACCCAAGAAGAAGGGAACAACTGTTCACTTGAATTTTTATAATCAAAATTTTGCAGCCATTTTGAAATGTTAATTGTTCAACAATAACACAACTTAATGGGATCAAAATCATGATCAATAATAATGTTATTTCAGAAACTTCCTGTGAAATGACTAATTATTAAACAAACAAACAAAAAAACCTTCTTCCCAGTTCACAATTTTTGTAAATTTATTCCTTTGCTCTAAAATGTGACAGTCGCCATTCCTGAATTTTCTTCTGAGCAACAGGAGGTAGCAGTTGTTTCAAAAAACCCAAACAACACACTGTGCTCTCTAAGAAAGGTCTCAGTTTTCTTCTCAGAACAGCAGGTGTTTGAAGTGAGAGCTTTAAACCACTGGCAACCTGTGTTTTTGCAAGAACTAAGAGTTGGTTTCTTTAATGACCTGCTGTCTTTCAAACATATAGAGATCAGGCCTCCAGATACAAAATGAACTGCTCGAATTTGAAAGTACACGAGTGGCCAATTCCCACTCTTTTTTCAGAGATCACATCTGGAAAGGATTCTTGCCAAATTTGATTTTCCTTGGTTTTGTAAATACTTTCAACAGAAATAAAATAAACAAATAGCTTTATAAATATTCTCTCTACACAACTACACAGAGAAAATTACTTCCACAGACACTGACACTATAGTCTTGCTGACTCTATTCTTTGCAAACTTTTACTAAGCACAGAGTTTATTCCTAGTAATATTAAAATAATGGGAACTGATAAAAGAACCTTCATGTAATGGAGCACATCAAATATTGCTAGAAACCATAGATTAGAACATCAATATCTGCTTCAAAGGGGTAAAGCGAATCACCTTGATAAAGAAGTAGATCTCTACCACTACAACATTTTTTTCAAAGCTTGTCACAGAATACATACAGCAACAAATCAAAAACAAGTTATGGAGCATTCAGATTGAATGATTCCAGAACTTTCAATTTCCATAGACACTTGAATTACTTTGCTTTTTATTTCAAATAGTTTTTCACACTTCTGAACACAAACTGCAACCATCTTGTCTCACAGTCCAGCTTGTTCAGCCATGCAGAACAAAGTCCTTTTCACCATAAGCAAAGCCACCATTCATGCAATAATTTGAGTAATCTCTCTGTACTTGTTCCACATTGGATTCATTACTTTTGACCTTAATCAGCCAGAAAAACATACTCCATTTAAAATTAACTCTTCTTAGGACCTAACAACACTGTTGCCTACTTCTACAGAATAAAAATAGTTCAATACATTCTCAGATCCTATTTGTTCAATTTGGTCTCATGGCTCAAACTCAGCTGAAGCCAAAAAACCCAGATTAGCTCCTCCTAATGCTCTGTATTTCCAACTAATGAGCTCCCAGACTTTTGCAAAGGCTCTTTGTAATACTCATACTCATGACAAGCTGCACTTTATGCTGTTTTGTTCAGTAATTCCAATCCCCAGGGTTGCACAGTTCTTCAGCATTGCCTCTCACATGTAACAGGTGCCTTAAAATTTTGTCTTTTTGAGGCATTGCCTTCTTCTATACAAAGGTCACTTTTCAGTCAACAATTGTGAAGAATAGCCCTGGAGAAACCAGCAGTGTCACCCACTCTGACACCACCTCTGCAGTACCCTCTTCACAGTCAGGGTTACACACATCTTGCAACATATTTATTTTTATGAACCCCAATTCTCATCCACACTGACTGTCCCTTAAAGCTCAATAGAAAAGACTACTGTAACTCAAACTAGTTAGATCCAACTTTATCCATAACCATTCTGAGAGAAGATACAGCAACAGAGTGTTTCTCCACATCTCACTCCAGTTCTTATTTCTAACCTCATTTTATGAAGAGTTGTTCCAGTTATTGTAGAAAAGCATTAAAAATATTTCTCTTTGACTTACAAGAATTATAAAGCATAATTATATCTCCATATAATAAATATCTCCATAATCCAAGTTCTTAAGCTTAACTGTGCAACTGATCGTACTTGCAGATCTGTTATGTATTTTTGAAGCTTGTTTGGAATAGACAATCATCTTTTAACATCTCATTTTGTATACTTTTCATTTCACCAAATCAATTCCCAATTTTTCAGTCCAATTCTCATTCCCTAAAAAGACTGAGCCCAAAATATGATAATCTGAATAGGTTCAGAGATTTCTGGGGATTGTTTAGTTTGGAAAAGAGAAGCCTGAGCAGCTGGAAAACTTAATGTGTGTGAATACCTGATGGAAAGGAGTAAAGAACACAGGGCCAGACTCTTCTTTCTCTCTGGTGTCCAGCAGAAGGACAAGATGCAATGGCCAGAAGGTATTCAGAAGTATTCAGAGGTATTCAGAAATAGGCTGGATGTTGTCCTGAGCAATCTGGTGACTCTACTTTGAGCAGGAGGTGGATAGATGTGCTCCACAGGTCCCTTACAATCTCAGCTATTCTGTGATACACTTTCTATCACATGAAAAATTAGTTTTGCTGTTAAATTTACTGCACAGATATTTAATTTCTTCAAAATTGAGATACCATTGCTGCACATAATTTCTTTACTTTTTATTTCTGGTCAGACCAGAGGACAGAAATCTGCCAGAGAAGTTCACACAGGAAATTCTCCCACATACCCTGACAACTTTGAGCTTAAAGTCAGTCAAGTGACCAGCAGGCACAGCTCATGTCATTCTCCTTCACACAGCTCCCCATTTCAAGAAGGCACTGCAAAGGTTTCCCTAGATCACCCCTGGCAATCTTTCAAAAAACATTCAATGCCTCTTCACCTCAACACAGACCAGTATTAAGGAGCTCCCCTTTTTACAGACAGACCAGTATTAAGGAGCTCCCCTTTTTACTTTGATCTCCACAAAGCTAGCAGCACAGGGGGCAGCAGTACAGATACATAAATTTGGGTAAATTGCACAAATTCAAATCAGCCCTCCAACAAACTTGAGCTACCAAAGCAGGGGGCAGGGAATAAAGAAACCTACGACCCCCAAACAAAAAGCAACAACCAAGACCCCAAATCACCCATATAAGATGGTTTTGCATCAGAGAAAAAAATACCTTCAGGAAGGAGAAGCCTCAAAGTTTGCTACCCAGCATTTCAGCTATCTCAGAAGCTCACAAGTTCTTGTTTTCAGCAATATATACCCCATACATAACTGAAACAACACACAAAATTATTTCCTGCAGTTGGTGTGAAATTGAAATATAAAAGAGGCAGTAAACAGATGATAATTGTTTGGTTCAATTGTATCAATCCCTATCTTTCAAAGAGCATCCAACTAACGCAAAAGACAAAATATAATCAAGTATTTGGATTTATAGTCTGGGACTTTTAGATAAACAATGAAAAACAGAAGACATTTTTAGAATGGAACCAAATTTTTAAAACTGGAACCAAATTTGAAAGATCTCTCAGTCTTATTTATCAATAATAAAGTAAAATGAGACAAACTGCCATAGTTATCCTAGAATGATCATGAACAGCAACAACTGATTTGATTTTATTTTATTTTAAGAAGACAAATCAGCAAAACATTGAATGAGAGGTACAAAGACTAGAAAGAAAGCATTTATCTGTAATAACTAGGTGCAGAACTAAGATCCAGCTCTTTCACTAAGAATTTGTCAATTATAAAAAGTAACACATAATTGTTTTCTCTTTTTCTTCATACACATTCCATATTTCTACCACTTTCCATCTCCAACACTATAATTATTCAATTCAGGCACATGCTACCATAAGGAAATTGCTTTTTTTCTGGGAGAAATGCAATATGCCAAAAATACAGAGAATTAGCAATAGCAAAACTTTTAACTATCGAGAAAAAGGAATAACTGCCATAAATTCTGCTGTGAAACTTCAATGGGTTGAAATGGAAGAGAGGAAGCAAAAAATAAAGCTGTAAACCTTGTATCTCAAACACTGAAGGTAAAAACATTTAGCATAAATCACTGTGGCCTGCTAATACTCATATTTGTCACACAGTTAACTAACTCTCTTGTTCTGACTTCTACCTAGATTGAAACAGGGTATAAACACATTTCCAGCAGGAATAAAAAAGTTGCCTACAGTTAGCCTATCATAAAAGTATTCCTCAGCCTTTGTATAACTCTCTTTCCAGTTATTTTCAAGGAAAGTGCACTTATCTTACATTCAGAATACAAAATATTTGATTCTTCATCAGTAACACAAATATGTAAAGCATGCTTCCAGATTTCTAATTAACCAATACCATTTTCTGGGTGCAATGTGGCCTGCACAAATGAGTCTGAAATTTTCTGGTATTTTTCATTCAGAAAACTGCTTAGAGTACAACCCTAAGAGTTTAATACCAAAATGAATAGTTACCTAACTGTAGCCCGCTTCCAGAAAATATATTTAATTGGAATTTTTTCTGAGTTTCTGAGTTTTTAGTGCAACATCACGAAAAACTTTCATAACCTGTAGCTGACTTCTTCCCTTCCATCATTACACTTCTAAACTGTAAAGCACTGCAATTAAAAATCCCTCCATGCCTTGGGTACACAGTGAAAGCAACACTCAAGTATCAGCAGTATGTACAGTACGGCAGTGAAACACAAGATGTATTTTAGACACCAAGAGAAAGATAGCTAAGGAAAAATGTCCCAAATGTCCCAAAGACAGTTTTAGAATAATGTCTCTCACTTGTTTACACTTGCTAAAAAGCTAAAACTTCCTCGACGAAAATCACTCTTGATTAGCTAAGCTACTGATAAAAAGAAAAATAAAAAAGTAGCTCTTTAGGAAAACCCCATCATTATGACAAATGGCTGAATAAAGAATGCTAATAAAGGCAATTAGAAAGTTCTGTTGCATTAATACTACTTGAGAAAAATAAGGAAAATAGAAAATTTTAGGTTCTACATCCATCCCATAATTTGAGGGGAGACTCTTCTTGCACCCATGGTATGTGACAGAAAACCCAAATGTCTGTCTCAATAAGCTGCCAAGCAGAGCAACTAAGAATACAATAAATTCTCCGGATTCAAGCCATCTTTTATCAAGCTACACTGCAGAAGGCTCTTAGTTCTATACTAATATACTACCAGCACAGTCTGACATTTGTGCATACCTGCACATAGAAAATTACCCAGAACAACAAAGAGTTTACAAGTAAAAACAGCTTTGATTATAAAGCTGCATCCACACAAATTATTACCTTTAGGCACACAGAACACCACTGAATTAAACAGTACTCCATAAAAAGTGTATCATCACAAAAGCAACACCCAGATCAAAATCAATCACAGTCACAAGGTACCAGGTTGGAAGGGATCTCAAGGAAGATCTGGTCCAACCTTTCCCAGCAAAAGCACAGTCTAGGCAAGGTAGCCCAACACCCTGTCCAGGCAAGACTTAAAATTTTGAGTCCAGCGTTGGGGAATCCACCATTTCCTCAAGATTATTCCAATGGCTGATTGTCCTAATTGTGAAGAATTTTCCTTTTGTGTCCAATCAGAATCCTCCCCTGGTATAATTTGTACCTCTTATCTCTCATCTTTCCATGTGATTCCTAGTAAAAAGGGAGTTTTAAATACTGGAACACAGTGATAAGGTCTCCATCCTGGGCCATCCTTTCTCAAAGCTAAACACATCCAGTTCTCTCAGCCCTCCCATGTGAAAGGCCTCCCAGTCCTCCAGTTATCTCTGTGGCCCTTCTCTTGACCCACTCCAGCTGTCCACATCTTTTTTTGTATAGAAGGGACCAAATTATTATAGGATGGATGCAGTATTTTTTATTACTACTAATTTATATTAGATGCCTTGTTGACTTTGTCCATCAGTGTTTTGTGCATCCTCTATTGCCCTTCCCACTCCACGCACAACAAAGGGAGTACAACAAGAATTTAAGCAAATTTTGAATATGCAGCCAAGATACATTTTCTACTTCAGAAACACAAAAGATGCTACTATGTAAAAGCTGACATCAGAGCTTTGTACACCACTTGTAACACAAGGGCCGGTATTTAAATGTGTCTGCTGCCTCAGCAGCCTTTTGTCTCTCGGGGAACAAAGATGCCAGCTGGCCAAGAGGGTACCTTGCTCACACATGAAACTTGCCACAACGCAGGGCCAGTCTGACTGGCCTGTGAGGACACCTGAAAGACACAATTGCCACAAGCTGCATCTATTGACCTATTCTGGAAGGCCACACAAATCTCCTACACAGAAGCTGCAAATGGAAAGCAGGAGAAGCTAAGTGGCCTTTCCACAGTGCCTTTGATTTAACAACACAATATTTTGCAGTTACCAAACACAGAGCTCACACAGGAAGTACTTAAAGCAGTTTATTGTAAAAGGAGAGTGATTTACAATAAGGAAGACAGCAATGCCTATAGTGTGTAGACAGCAATACCTATAGTGCGTAAGTATGAAAGAACAGCCATGCTGGATCAGAACAAAGGATCCTCTAGGCCAGGACACTTTTCCTACAACAACAAAAAGTGAACATCTTGTGAACAGCGTAAAAATAGACAAATAAACAGCAGCATTTCCCAAAACACCCTTCCAGTCTCCAGCAAACTGACGCTTCAGACACTTTCTGAGCCTGAAATGGTGCCTTTATGCTTAAAAACTTTTTCTGTTCATTTGTCAAGTTCCCACTTCAATTTAGTTAAACTTCTAGCATTTCTTGAAGCAACACAGCTTGAATGTCAACGCTTATTTACATTTTGCATGAAGAACCTGTAGCTCTTATACTGAAAATACAATGAAGAATGAATAAAAATAACTTACTGCATAAACACTGTTATTGTTACAAAAGCAACTGAAAAGGGAGGAAGATAAAAAAGGGGTTTATCACACAGAAGAGGCTTGTCTTCAAGATGATGGAATTTTAAAAGCACCACAGGAATTTATTACCATAAATTTATAAACACAGTACTTGATTTAAAATACAGCTTCCTTAAAGAAGCTCCAGAAGCTTACCACAGCCTTGAAATGCAGGCCAGTCTGAAAATCAAGGTTGTATACACTCGGAGCCAGTTTTGCAGGAATCTCACACATTTACAGGCAAACACACACTCTCCCCAGGCCACTTCCATAAGGTATGAAGAAGCAAGACAACACATCCTCAGTTTACTCATGATGCAGCTTCACCCTGCACACTCAAACCCATATCTTTACAGAGCCCTTAAAACAGCAACAGCAAAAACTTTGAGTCCGAACTTAAACTGCACACACAGAAATTTAGGTCAAAACCCAACTCTGTTTTTATTCAGGTTACAACATGCCCACTATACAGCAGACAGCAAATCTCAGGTTTTGACAACCTTCCAGCACCATCCTACATTTCCTCCACAGTTTTTCATTCCTTTGGCTCACTCTCTACCCACTCATTTTTATGCATCACTCTTCAAACATTGATCAGACATCTTGTTTAGGGAGAAATACATTAATCCTTCATTCCTCTGCTCTACTGACACTACCATGCTCATGCCAAACAGCATTAATAAAGTGATGTCCCTCCAAGTGATTTTTTGGGGTCAAGAAGTTACCCTGCTCATGCAAGCACAATGGCTGCTCTCTTGTGTGAGTACAGCAAAGAATGTCAGAGAAAGCTGCATAACTTGTCACTGACACCGCTTCCACCGTTTGTGGCAGAAGCTGGTAGGTGGGGAGGAGGGATCACACTACAGAAAAAGAAGAGATAGTCCCGTGATTTAGGCAATTTAATTATAGCCCTAGAACTAAGCTCTATTCCTCTCTTCTACACAACAAAAAAGTCCCAAATCTTTTTCTTATCTAAGCAGATGTCACACATTGTATGTACATTACTCTTTGAACATTTATTTGGAAGTAAAATCAAAGAGAATTGTGTACTGAAAACAGACCGCTATAAAACTGTTATATATTCAGAAAGAATGGAAATGGATACAGACATCTTGAACTGGGCACAGGAAATGAGTGAGCAGCATTCACATTGCTCACAGACTTTATGCCTCTACCTATCAGGAGATCTCTAGTTTGCTGTTCTTGGGGTTTTTTTAGACTACGAAGGTTCACACTTGAGAAGCTCTCATAGTAATAGAATAAAAATCATGAGAAAATAATACCATTTTGAATAAAACTATTTGAAGTAAAGTCCCAAATTACGTGGACTAACAAGAACCCTGAAGATCCACGCATTTAGTACAGCTAACAGTACTACAAACCAAATAATAAATCAAGTCAATAAAAAGCACAGGTCCTCAGATCATGCAGTGACATACATCATCAGTACACGCATACTGATGGAATAATCTTCATTCTCTCACTTCCACACAGCTACAAATCTGATTTTTAAATGCTAAAGTGTTATAGGTTCTGTCTCAAAGTAGGTAGTTGTCTTATTTCTAATATGTCCCAAAGGAACAAAAAAAAGCCCAAACAATATCCACAGTCAATCAAGAAACCCTCATTTCTCTGTCTCTGGCAATCAGCAAACTGCTCATATTTGGAAGGTGAACTTGAACTCTCAACAGCAGGACCTACACAGCAATAAATTAATTAGCTCAGAGAGTGGGCCTATGTAGGCTACGGGGCATCCAGTACTATGTATGAGCACATAATTCATGCTTTGCCTAAGCATGTAACATTTTCAATTCAAATCTGCAGATCTCCAAAGAAAAGAGATTCATGACTTAGAATCCTGACTCACAATAAAACAAACCACGGTAAATCAATACTTAAACCATATAATGCACAAACACTTTCAAACCAGGAGACAAATTTGAGACAGACTCCTTCATGTGATTTATAAGTTGTTCCTTTGGAGGTAAGGGCAAGAAAGTTTCTAATCAGATGTGGGAAACACTAGAATAACAACACACAGATACCAATGACCTTAATGTTTTCCTGGCAGCAGTTTCCATTTAAACCAAGAAAAACAAGGTGGGGGGGGAGGCTCAGACTCAGCCAGCTCAGCCAGCACTAGTTATTTCAAATATATAGTTTAGACACAGAACGAGCAAATTCCACGGTATAACAACAGCAGATGACCAACTCTCGGAATCAAACACAGGAGCCAAACACGATCCCCGAGCACCCAGCTCAGAGCAGCACCACAGCCATGGGCACTGCAGCATGCGCTGAAGGTCAACATTTCCAGGCCCTGCTGGTACGGACTGGCTGTACGAGCGCTCGCCCTACGCACCTCAAACTAACGGGGCCGAAAATCGCCCACTGAGCCGCGGCAGGCTTTAGGAATTAAAACACCGAGCAGCAGAACTGCCGGCCGGGGGAGGGGGCCACAGGCTCCGCTCCGCACGCCCGCAGCGACAGAGCGGCTGCCGAGGACGGATGGAGGGAGCAGAGGCAGGCAGCGATCCACGGGCGGAGAGACCTCGCCGGGCGCCACGCCAAGCGCTGACAGCACGCTTCGTCTCCATCCCGCTCCTCTGCCCCCCGCCCAGCCCCCGCGGCCGAGCCAGGGCCAAGAGGCGCTTTCTCCCCCCAGCCCCGGGAATCCCCCCGTCCACAGCCAGCCCGGCCCGAAGAGCGTGTTCGTGCCTGCCCTTGGGGCAGCTGCTCACCTGCATCCCCGGCAGCCCCGCCTGCACGGGGGAGTGAGCCATGGCGGCGGCGGCGAGGGAGGCTGGGAGGCAGCCGGGTCTCCTCAGGCGGCTCCAGGGCACAGAGCTGAGCTCATCTCCACGCTCTCTCACACACAGCACCACCGCCGTCCTCCTCCTCCTCCTCCTCCTCCTGGCCCTTCCCCCGGGCGAGCAGCGCCTGTGCGCCGGCGGTGGGAAAGGGGCCGTCCCAAGCCCAGGCTCTCCAGGCCCCCGTCACGGATGCAAAGGCGGCAGCGGCTTCCTCATCCCTCCTCCTCCTCTTCTTCCTCCTCCTCCTCCGGGCCGTGCCGGCGACACGATGACAAACCTGAGGCGGGAGGAGGCGGCGAAGGAGGAGGAGGCGGAGCGGCAGCGGCGGCCCCGCCTGCCGTGCGCGGTACCTGCCCGCCCGCCGCCATGGGCGCGGCCGCCGCCCCACACGCCGGGGCCGGTCCTGCCGGCGCTCCCGCCTCCCCTCAGCCGGGGCTCGGGGGACGCCCCGCGACACCGGCGCTCCGCCGAAGGCTGCGGTGCCCGGAAGCGCTTGGCTCCCTGTCAGAAGCTGCAGAAGCCCCAACCCAAAATGCCAGTCGTGCTTCTCCTGTAGTTCCTAAGCGGGAGCAGAGTGGGTCAGCGCTGAGGTCTCTCCCACGCAGGAGTTCTGCGTACATGCAAATCCCTTGAGAACTCGACAATGTTCTGTTCTTTGTTACAACTGGAATTTAGCAGCTCAGTCGCACAGCTTCCCATGTGCCGTGGAATGCCCTAAGAGTCTCTCCTTTTTCCGCCGCGGCGCAAAAACCTAGGGAGTTTCAGGAGTGTTAAAGTTTTTGTAACCTGTCAGCCGGTGGGGCTGGGATCCATGGGACAGCGAGGATCACTGTCTTTCCAAGTGAGTTTTTTAAATGATGCGGGCATCTACTGCAGCTTAAGTTGCTTCTGATTAGATAACTCACTAGAATTTGTACAAATCTCTTAACTGCAGGAAACATTTGAAAATGGTCTTCTTGAAAAGTGGTTGAAACTTCATGAAGTTTTTTCTATAGTTATGATATTCTTTGTTGTCTTATGTGGGCTGAGTTAATGCTGCACAATCTGGCTTTCCTGAAACTTGGAGATACAGAAATGTTCCTAAGATGTCTACGTCAAAGTATTATTCAAATAAAATTGGCCAACAGGCTTATGCAGGCAAATAAGTGTGCCCACACATGCATATTGGTGTTTTATCTGAGAAAATAAACTAAATATACCAGCCCTTGAGTACAGTGAAACAGGAAAAGATGATGGCTAGAAACTGAAAATTGAAATCTTGAAATTAATTTTTCAGTTGCTCCTGAAGGAGTTGAAAATTTCCTTAATGCTGGGATGGAGTTGAGATTCTGTGGAGTTTGGCTTTAGGAAATATGAACAAGTTTCTACTGTTTACTGGTATGTAATTTTCAAAGAAATGTAGTCTTGTCTTTCAAATCAAAAATCAAATAACAGTCATGAGAATCAGTATCAAAACTCTCTATTTAGATTGTTTTCTAAAGCATTTTTGCAATGCTCTTATTAAAAAAAAAAAAAGAAAAAAAAAGGTGTAATATCTCCATGATTGTTCCACTGTTTGCAGTAAGTTTTTCTAGCTTGCTAGGATGAAAGTAGGCTACAAGTAGGCTACAAGTGAACCTTTTCTTTTGTCTCATGAATATCACTGAGCTTTGGCTACAACACATAATGCTAAAAATCCTCATTGAGAAAATGCCAGTTTTAATATTGTTTATGCAGTTTTATTTGGGTTTTTTTTCTATATAGTCTTTATGATACAGATTTTATCAGCTGCTTTACTTTTTCTGCAGTTGCACATTCAGTGTGGAGTCAAAATAAAAAAGGTACACAAGTTTTCTCTTTTGTATTATGAAAGGTATACAACTGTTATTTTCTGTCCATGAAAATAATTGAGACTTAATTAATTTTCACAAGGAATATACACTTGACTTGGTAGAGGTGATTCTGGTTTATCTTAATTCCATTTCTATGTCTAGGTTGTAGATTCTCTAGCTCAAGGCACCTAAGGACAAAAACGTTCCCCTGCTGCTCTGAAGTGACTTCCACCATGTATCCTCCTGGCCTGGGGCCACCGTGAGGTCTCTCTGTTGTTTGTGTACCGCCGTGGATTTATTCCGTCTCAAGGTTTTGAAGTTCTGCATTATATGTTCAACAAGATTCTGTGCCTGAAAAATTATTGTTTGGACCATAGAATAAAGTCTGTGGGCAGATTCACTTGTCAAATCAAGGAAAACAAAGGAGCAGATTCAAAACTCTTCAGTCACAAACCAGATACCAGTCCAAGTTAAGTTCTAATGAAGTCAGAAGAATGTATTAAAAGGTCTAATATCTTGTCAGCTTCTAAATTATGTGCTGTATCTCATGTTCTGATACACTTCCAATTTCTCCCAGAACTTGTAGAAATTTTTAAATAATAGTTTTGAATGGAATTTTAAAATAATGAGTTAGTATTTGCTGTTCATTTTGTAAATGCTAGTCTTTCCATCTAAATTTCAACTCCATCTCACAGACTAAACAACAGAAGCCTTTCAAATTTTCCTGTCCTTTTCTCAACCTTCCGTGGGTTTTTTTAATCTTTTCTGAGAAAAAAAAAAGATTTTGATCATTATAGTCCAAAGAAAGGCTAGTCTTGCAGAAATCTTTCTTAAATAGAATGATTACATGTTATGCTAGCCAACCATCCCAACACAATGACTGAGACTTCAAAAATAAACACTTCATATCATTCAGACAGTTCCCTGATGTATATTTTTGAAGCCAGATGTTCCAAGCATTCAAAGATTCAATTTATTTTATGTACCAACTTCTCAATAACTGGTTTGCTTTAAATTTAACATGATACTTTGCATATGCAGAGATTTTCTGCCTTGCTGGTTATGTTTAAGCCATAAATGATAACATTTCAGTCTCTAACAGTAAGATAAGATTTACAAAAGAAAAATATAATTGCATAATTTTAAAGGCTGTGACTGTGAACTTCTGCTTATAAATACCTGTGAAGAAAAAATGTTTTCCTTACTGACAAAGACTGAAACTTCTCAAATGAACAATGTAAGGTCATTGGTGTAAGATGAAAGGTGTACCAGGAACCCAGCTCATTTTAAATTTATAATAATAAAAGTGTCGCTCTTGCCTGTATCACACAATGCGCAGCAGCTTTAACAAGGCTCTTCACAAATGAACCTTTAAGAATTTAAGCATTCCTGGGGAAAGAGGGGAGGTCCTCACATGGGTCTCTAACTGAAGACAGAGAGGAAAGAAAAAGACAAAAACATTTCACAGTGGGGGGTGTTACCATTAGGCTGTCTCAGGGCCGACATGGGACCCATCTTGCTCAGTATATCCATGAATGAGCCAGGAAATAAACTAAAGAAAATTGACAGTCTCATATTGCCAGTCATCATGTGGGAGAAACTAAAACAAAGCCCAAGGAGTTGAAGAAAAATCTCAGAGTGAGTGAATGCTGAGTGACATGCCAGCAGATGGGGGTTCAGCATTGAAAACATGTTCCTTCAGCAGAGGAGAAGAATGTCAGAATATGAGTGCTGTAAATATCCTCAATGTGGCCCTACAGAAAAGCAGCTTCCTGGAAAATCTGTATAAACATAAAAAATCTAAATCAGTGAATTAAACCCCAAAGGTATAAGTAACGCTTATTTCTGCACACTGAGTCATCCTGACAATGCTTCTCTCTTCAGATCAATGTCCAGTCCTTTCAGCTTTCCTTTCTGGGAGATCTGCTCAAACAGCAACTTAGTCTCCCAGGAATGAGACAAGGAACCAGACAAGGGTAGGATGCAATTTTATTTTTAAAAAATATGTTTAGTGATAAAAAGCACATTTCCCTGTAAATAACAAAAAATATTCTTATGTTGTCCAGGACTGATGTTTTCCCTGCTTTTGGTTGTGTATGCTCCACAAGATTAGCTTCCAGTGTACTTCCAACTAGGCAGCAATGATACACCTACATTCTCTGTTTCCACCAAAATTTTAAAATTTCAGCTTTCAATTTCCATTGGAAAGGGTGTCCCTTCTACAAAGTTCGTGATGGAGCCTTTCTTCCTCTCAAGATGCCATGGGTAGCCCTGCAGCTGTGTATTTCTTCCAGCAGAGGAAGCTTGTGTAGTTTCAAAAGCACACAGCTTGCCTTCCACAGCTAGAGCTGGCTGTGTATTTACGTTCTGCTTCAACAAGCCATTTGTCAGAAAATGGTTTTGTCAATTACAGAAGTAGAGCTGGAAGTTCAAACAATGGCATTCTACTTTAGGTCTTATGAATGCTGAAGGGGAAAATTTGGTTACTAAAATATGTTCTCCCCCCCAAAAAAGCCTTTTTTTCAATGTTTGTATAAAACATGCCATTTTGTATATATTTCCCTTCCTGCAGTGATGTTATTAATATCATTCATGGAAAATGGCAGGTTTTTGAGATTCATAATAGAAGAAAATTCACTTTCTTGTAGTACTGAGAATCATAATGGATAAACCAGATTGAGGCAGGAAATGGAAGAAACATCTTGAGTGTTATATGCTGTTTATTAATAATGAGCAGAATATAAGTGCCTGAAAGTATTTCAGTATTCTAGGCAGACAATTAAAATTAGATGGAGACCTAGAGCTTATTAAGAAACATGAGATTGATTTTACTGTCCTATGCCTCTGCCCCTGAAGAGCATCATTGTATTATATCTTTTTTTATAAGCCTTTCTCTTAGCCCCTTTGTCACACAAATAAAACATATGCAAATGGAAGAAAACATACCTTCTCTGTCTTCGTCTCACATTTTACATTTTATAATGGAGACATCAGTTCTTATCTCAGGTTAACGTCTGTGTAGACAGCAGACTAGCAAACTCTCTGGACTAAATGGATCCATTAAGGGTGACCTTTAATGGTTCTAAACTAAAATAGAGTCAATTTAGATTAGATAGAAGGAAGAAGTTTATTACAAGGAGGGTGATAAAACACTGGAACAGGTTGCCCAGAGAGGTGGCAGATGGATGCCGCATCCCTGCAAACAGTAAAGGTCTCATTGTACTGGGTTCTGAGCATCCTGGTCTACTAGATGTTCCTGTCCCCAACAGGGGGGATTGACTAGATGACCTTTCAGGGTCCCTTCCAGCCCAAGCTATTCTGTGACCCTGTAAGCATGTTGAGACACATGCCTTAGACAGTCCATGGCATCACTGATGTGAAATGTTTGCTTGCAGGCTACAGTTGTCCCAACAGAAAAAGTTGCACTGTATCTCATTGATAACTGATAAGCAGCAGTCTTAAAACTGACTGCACTACTGCACTATTTTAATTCAAGGATTATCTCATTTTTTACTCTTCATTAATTTCATTATATACTAGCTGTTACCTGTAAAATCTTATGCTGACAGAAGTGTATTGTATTCATCTGTTGAATAAATAAACATATGGATTCCTGCAAGTACCAGTTGTCACTCTGGGGTGTAGTTACCGAATGAAAATCATCATGATGTGATGAGTTTTTCAGAGTACAGCTTTGTGCTCTGTTTAATCCAACTTAAGTGCAGTCTACTGCCAAAGTGCTGATCCCACTCTTCCTTTCTCCCAGCCCTGGCTCCAGTCCTTGCATTAGCAATCACATGCCCGCTTGGTGATTTGGATCAGTTCACTGATCCCACGGGAAATGCATCCACATCCTGCTGGATTAGTGTCCTGTGGCAGCAGTCTCTGGGTGTCACACAGCAGGGACACCATGTGGAGGGAGCGAGGGAGGGAGGCCAGCACCTCCCATGCTCTGCTAGCCCACAGTTAGCTCAGATGAGCTAGGAGGTGAAACTCCATCCAGAGTGTCCTCTGTGGAGTGGGATGGTGGCTCCAGCCCTGTCATACCACAAAAGCCACCTTCTCAGTTTGCAGGAATGTATGCTCCTGCCTGTGGTTTAAGCCCAGAGCTGTGTGTTCATAGCAGTCAGTCTTCACAAAGAATGAACAGAAGGTAACAGTGGAGGAATGACTTTGTGGACAATAAACCTCTTTGCTAGGCAATCAGAGACCCTCAGCCTGCAGCCTTCATGGCCCAAAATTTAACACCCAAAAAGGAAAAGCCAGAAATCAGATACTCTCAAAAAAAATGAGAGTGTTATTTTGGGAAGGTTTTTATTAGGCCATGAGCTATCTTCTAGCACTTGAACCTGACATCATCCCCCCTAGGTAGGTGTGGGGGATAGCTACAGCTTGTAACTGTGCCCCACAAAAATGCAGCTTCTGTGTGTGTACCTTCCTCCTCTGCCCATCATTCCCTTTCCATTTAGCCTTCCAAAAGTAATTAGCCAGCAAGTTCCTGTTATGTCCACAATGCTCGGACATGATCCAGCCATCTTCCACCTCCTCCTGCAGACCTCCTCTCATTCACAAAAATCAGCTGCAACCTCCCACTTGCCCCAGACCTTTGGCAAGATCCCAGAGCCTTGTGCTCCCTTGACATCTGCAGTTGCCAGCTCAGTTTTCCTCCTATGTTTTTCATGAGAGCCGGCTTCCTGGGGATTTGGGACTGAGTATATCTCTTCTGCCAGCTGAGGCAGTGGGTACCTGATGCTTTTATTGCAAACAAGAGCAGATCTTGCTGTTCCACATCACCACTACTGTTCTTCCCTGCACAGAAGCAAATTTACAGAGTGAGCTATGGTAGGCTTCTATTTACACTTCAGTGGAGTTGCAGAGCTGCACAGTCTTCCCACCCCAATCTCCTGACAGCAGAAGGATTTTTCTCAGCATCACAGCTGCAGAAGGCCACAAATCTGCATCTTCTTCTGTTGAAGCTTAAGTGAGAAAAACACATATAAACCCTTGAAACTACTAACAAGAATTACCATCATGAAGAAATACAGAGATGACTCTTCTGACATTTTGCGTACAGACTTACTTGGGTTAAATGCACATTTCTGCTACACTCAGCGTGCAGAACTTACCTTGACAGTCTGTTTTTCCTGGATGAGGTTCTAGTTTCTTATCTAAATGCTGCAATTTTGTCAGATATTTACGCTCAGTTCTGCTCATTCTGCATCTTGGACCTGGAATATATCCTGCACCAAAGTGCACCTTCTTCTCAAACTCTCCAAGGTGCAATTCATGACTTTCCTTACCATTCTCTTACGAAACTCTTCAGTACCAACTCACAGGTACTGTGGGTCCGGTATTATAGATCATCATATATCTATCTATCTATCTATCTATCTATCTATCTATCTATCTATCTATCTATCTATCTATCTATACAAGGTGATGCGGTTTTGTCCACTGATAGCAGCGCAAAGATTCTCATCAGCTTCACTGGACTCTTGATTTTTGATATTTGTAGGTAGTACAAAGGCTTCTCAGCCCATGGCATATCTTTCTTTTACATGCATATAGGTTGACACTATTGTCACTGACTTATTTCCATGAGCAGTTTTCTCAAAAAATATAATACAGCCCTATGCTTGCAGTTATTTGTATTTATGAAAGTAAAATAGAAATTTCTAACCTGTTCCTCACTATAATTCAAAATTTTACCACGTGTCACATGATTCTTCCAGAGGAGAAACACAAGATCATGTAGTTTTTATGTTCTGACTGTTAACCAAATAAGCACTTTCAAAAGATGCATCCCTGTGGTTTTTGTACACATGAAGGGTTTATATGTAATGACTTGAGTGTTCAACCAGCTTCTGTAGACCTTATTTTTAAAGCATTTCGGTTCAGCTTTAAGATTATATTCCAGGCTTCCCAAGAAGTCCATGTGAGGAGAAGGGTGCACCATCATTAGGGTGTTTAACTGCTCAAAGACTGTCCTTTCCAACAAGCACGTCTTTCTTCAGCACTGGCATCATTTCATGTTGACTTAATCTGATCTGAAAACCACACCTCTCCCCTACAGAGATCCTAAGCTGAAGTTTCCTCTGCTTTCCATGGGGCAGACACAGTGGAGGACAGAGCAGGAAGGAGCAGCCCCAACAATCCTTGCACACAGGTCCTTGGCCCCAGTCTGAAGATCCGGTTAGAAGTGCCTGAGGAGATGCTATCCACTGACTTTCCTAACTCCTCCCATCCCAAACCTTTGTCACTGAGCATCTCAAATGCCCAAAATTATTTAAAGTCCCTAATTATTTCAAGTATGAGATACTTGGGTAATGTAAATCTCCTCTGGGCAGTCCTGCCTCCCAGAGCTCTCCCATCCAAGTCACAATTCACTGCAAATCCCATCTGCTTTGACAACCTCCCCAGGTCCAGTTGCCTGAGGGTCCATCCAGGGGCTGATCTCAATTCTCTCAACCCTTACAGCAGCAGCAGCCATAGCCCCACAGGCTGTGGATGTTCCTTGTTGTACTCGCAAGGATTATACCCAAAGCTCTTTTCTTAGCATGTCCGAGTTTAACTCTCAAGTTTGCAGGATAGCTCTAAAACCTGCATCTCTACACACTTGACAAATGCCAGGATGAAAAGTGCAGGGCTTAGGAGATGTCTAAAACGGAATGTTATGCAGGAATGAGCTGCCCTTCCAACAAACTCCTTTAATGGACAGTGTCTAGTGGCATGGCCTCACCAAGAGCCATCCTGGAGAGCTGGGGGCCCTATCAAATTCAGTGATTATGGCTTTCTTGTTAACAACAGGGTGGGCAAAGTAGCTGTACAACAGATTTACAATCTGGGAAGCCATCCAGGAGGCAGGATTCTGAAATCAGTGCATACTCAGTCTGTCAGAACCGAATGCAGCCCAATTCAGCCCAAATTTGTATCCACTTAACACTGAAGTGTCTACACATCCCTCTGTTTAACATGGTGCTGTTTTTTCTAGGGCTGTTTTTTCTGGGGATTAGTCTGCTGTGCCCACAGAAGGCAATATTGCTTTGTCTGACTGACATTTTGCTCAGTTACAAATAGCCCCCTCAACTTTCTTGTGTCTTTGTTTCTTAGGGCAGAGTTTCATGCCTGGGGTTTGAGTCCTGCAGTTGGATTAAGCTCAACATGAAGCTGTAGCCAGTGATTTTATCAACTTTTGGGGCTAGAATGTTGGGCGCTGCAGCACAATCAGCTTTATTCTTGTTCTTTACTATTCTTCAATATCAAAGTCTCTTTTTTATAATACCACATGGTATTTTGGAAATTTTGATAAGTTTTTAAAAGTTTTTAAGAGAGGCAATTTCCACCAATGCTGCCAGAGACTCTCTCTTGCTAAAATCCACTCAAATACATTTATTTTTGTAAACACACAGCAGCCCTGCGGTCTTCAAAAGCAATACTGATCTATGTGTCTCCTATGATAAAATATTGATCTAGGTATTTTCATAGGGTAATCTGAAGCTTGTGATACCTGCGAGTGAAGAGCGATTAAGTCGATGATGTAGGGAGGTGTTCTGGGCGAGCCTCTCCGTCCCCTTCCCTGCCAGTGCAGAGTATTTTCCTGCCACCTGGTGGTGGAAATCGAGTTTCTGGTGAGGGACCCTGGGCTACATTTAGGGAAGTTTTGCCTGAGCAAGGGGCCTTAGAATTGGCAAAGAAAGGTTAAATAAAGGTAGGGAAGCGTCGTGTATTTTATATCTACCAATATTACCTAGAGCCTGTAGTCACGGACTGGCATTTCACTGCAAAAAGCCCAATCTGGAAAAAGCAAATAAATGCTTCCTGTTAAACAAGCTGCCTCAAGGCAGGTGGGAAATGGCTCTGGGCTTCTCTAATTCCTCCTGGTTCTGCCAAGCTCCCTGAGCTGGAAATAGATGTCACAGAACAGCATCCTGGGTCTGCCCCCTACAACAGGGGTGGCAGCAAGTCAGGGAGTTCATCACCAGTGTGCTGTGGGTGCTGGAGTAGCCATCTGCTCTGGGGCTGTAGTGGGGAAATCATGAGTCACACTTGCAATCAATGCATGAAATAAACACCTAAAACCAGCCGACCAAAAGATGCCAAACACCAGCCTGGGTTTCCATAACTCAGTCAGGAATGTATTGGTGAGTGACAATAGCCTGTCCAAAACAGGGGGAGGAGATGGTCTGTGGCAGTAACACCTTGCTCTGCTACACCAGAGAATATAATGACCATTAGTTTAATATTCCTGCTGCCTTCAAGACAGAAGGGGAAGATGTAGAGAATCTGGAGGTTCTCTCTTCCCACCATTCCCAATTTCTATGCTCAGTTTCTTAAACAAAATCTCCCCCTCCAGTTTCAGCGCTCAGCCAGGCCCTGCCACTCTGAGACATCTACAGCTCTAACTTGAGTACACTTGTGTAGCAGTGTTCTACTCCTACCCTCCCATGTTTGGGATCAGATTTCAGTAAAAATGCATTCAATATCACGAATTCACATAGGTGGTTACAGAACTGGCCTCAGGCAATCTGTTGAACTAAAGTACCAGCCTGAAGGATCTGAAAAAATTGAATTAACCTTTACTTGAAATATTTCTTTGTACAATAAGACCTTTAGGAAATAGAATTCCCACCTAAGTAGAAAACATTTCCAATTTTCACTACCAAGGAAGGAGCATTGATTGATTGATTGATTGATTGATTTTAAGCTTGCAAGTCTTAAATAAAATATTTTTTCCCAGCTGGGAAAGCACTTAGAATTTTTTTAAAGCCCTTTATGGGCTAAGATGGAAAGAAGATCAGTAAGATCATTGCAGTCCTCTGAACCTCACAGGAGGAGGATAAATACAATTTCACATGAGCAGACAGCTGAAATTTCATCTTTATCTCATGAGAGTTTTATTTGCCACTCAGAGCAGCAGCAGGTCAAATGAGGGATTGCAACGGCAGGTTGAGAATCAGTGATGTCACAGTGCCTCAATATTTTGTGCTTAGCTCTTGCATAACTAAATAAAATAATAATTATCCATCTTCCAGAGTTTTTAATTTTGACTCCCCTCACCCCCAAAATACAGCAATAGCATTACAGAGACAGAGCCACCTTCACTGCAGATGTTCTCCTTATGAGTGTTTCAGAAGGTCTTATGACCATTTTGGCATTGAAGGGAAAACCAGCTCTTTCATCCCAGTACATCTGCCAGCAAAAGCAAACCTGCCTGATTAGCATCTGCAATAATTAGGAAATAGTTGCTGGCTAGCCAGTGTGACACCCATCTGCAAGAAAGGTCGGAAGGAGGATTCCAGCAGCGTGTCAGGCTGACCTCAGTGCTTAAGGAAGGTTATGGAACAGATTATTTTGAGTATGATCACATAGCACGTGCAGGGGATCAGGCCCAGTCAGCAGAGGTTTAGGAAAGGCAGGTCCTGCTTGACCAACCTGCTTTCCTTCTATGACAAAGTTATCTGCCCAGTGAATGAGGGAAAGGCTGGGGGTGTTGTTTACCTCTTGTGGTGTTTGTGAGGGTCCCCAGGATGAGGTGAGAGATGAGAATTTGACTCCATGTTCTCAGAAGGCTGATTTATTATTTTATGATATTATATTAGAAGAATGCTATACTAAAACTATACTAAAGAAAGAGAAAGGATCCATCAGAAAGCTTAACAAGAATGATAAAGAAAAACCTGTGACTTCTCAGAGCCCCAACACAGCTGGACTGGTCATTAAATTAAAACAATTCACATGCTGGATAAACAATCTCCAAATCACATTCCAAAGCAGCAAAACTGGGAGAAGCTGAAGCTTCCCAGCTTCCCAGGAAAAGAAATCCTGGTGAAGGGATTTTTCAGAAAATATCATAGTGACAGCCTCTGTCGCTGTCTCCCACAGAATTCTGCTGGAAAAGCTGGGAGCCCACAGCTTGGACAGGTGCACTCTTTGCAGGGTAAAAAACTGTCAGGAGTGGCAATGGATGGAGTCACCTCCAGTGTACAGGGAACAGTCCTGTTTAATATCTTTATTGATGACCTGGACAAGGAGATCAAATTCTCCCTCAGTCAGTTTGCAGAGGACACCAAGCTGGATGGGAGTCTTGATCTGCTGTAGGGTAGGAGGGCTCTGCAGAGGAGTCTGGATAGCAGAGGTCCATGAGCAGTGGCCAATGGTATGAGGTTCAAAAAGACCAAATGCTGGGTCCTGCCCTTGGGTCACAAACACCTGTAGTGCTACAGGCTGGGGACAAGTGGCTGGAAAACTCCCCAGCAGAAAAGGACCTCGGGGTGCTGGTCAACAGCCAGCTGAACATGAGCCAGCAGTGAGCCCAGGTGGCCGAGAGGACCAGTGGCATCCTGGCTTGTTGCTTAGTGCATCAGCAATAGCGTGGCCAGCAGGACCAAAGCAGTGATTGCCCTCCTGTATCAGCACTGGGGAGGCCACAGCTCAAGTCCTGTGCTCACTTCTGGGTCCCACATTACAAGAAGGACATTGAAGTGATGGAGCGAGTCCAGAGAAGGGCAGTGGAACTGGGGAAGGGTCTGGAGCACAAATCCTGTGAGGAGCAGCTGAGGGGCCTGGGGTGTTTAGCCTGGAGAAAAGGAGGCTCAGGGGAGACCTGGTTCCTCTCTACAACGGCCTGAAAGGAGAGTGTGTAGCCAGGTGGGCATCAGTCTGTTCTCCCAGGCAAAGGATGAGAGGAAACAACCTCAGGTTGTGCCAGGGGAGGTTGAGACTGGATGTGAGGAGAAATTCCCTCACTGAAAGAGTGGTTAAGCATTAGAATGGCTGCCCTCCCACCAGGGAGGTGGTGGAGTCACCATCTCTGGAAGCATTCAAAAAATGGTTGAATGTGGCACTTCACAATATGGTTCAGTGGGCAGGGTGGTTATAGATCTAAGGTTGGACTTGATGATCTTGCAGGTCTTTTCCAACTTTAATGATTTTGTCATTTATGTAAGCACACAGCTACTCTCTGAAAAGCACAGGTCCTGTTTCGCTCATCTTCCAGTCCTCTCCCTCCTGTACAGTCAGAGAAGCTGTTAAACTCCCTGGGATGTGGACTAAAGCCCACCTCTGGGGTTAAGGTGGTTAATGCAGAGTTTTGACTCAGGACTAGGAAAGAGCATGGGAAAGGGATAACATTTGACAGCCACATTAGAAAACCCCTGAATTACAGCTCTCATGTTACCTTTGTGCTGTGCTAAATGACACAAAATTATGTCCTGCAGTGGAGCCTGTTTGAAAACTGAATTAGGGGAAAATGGGGCATCTTTGATTTTTCTGAACCTCTTTCTGGTGGAGGAGGATGATTTTACTTGTTATTTCCCTTTGCTAATTTGTATGCCTTTCACATTTTAAGGCAAGACACAGTTGTTTTATTACCACGATGATCAGTGAATGTTATGCTAAAGTACTACATCAAGCTGTGAAAGAAAGAGGCAAAAGCAAGTTGTAGAGTATGTATAGGTGGTTTGCAATTGCTTCCAGGAAATTTTAAGAAACCCAACAACTTTGTATGGACATTTGTCTATAACTATGGAATAAGTTTTTCCAAAGATTATGCTGCTAATAAGCTAATTTTTAAGAACAGCAAATAGCAGAGGATGGATTCACATGGTTCAGAGAATGTGACATTGAAGTATTTTAAACCAAGTGTCATTAGGCTGAGCTAAGGGGGAATAGGGAAAGAACATAGAAGCTTTACAGTATATTTGTTATATTATTAAGCATACAGACATATACATTCCTGTATCTACCTGGCCATGGATGAGTGCAGATTGGATTGCTAGAGCTGGGTGTCATAATTCACTACTCTTGCATATTGTTAGCTTACAATTATCAGCTGTTAATTTGATTCAGGGCATCTTCTCTGTAACAGAAAATCATATGCAAAAGAGCCTCTGAGTAAGTCTCATAATCTACTATAGTATGCTGCTGTCTAAACACTGTCATATTTAGAGGTTAACTGTACCTCTTTAATGCTTAAAACTAAGGAATTGAAAACACTCAATTTCAGCCCAAAGACTTGATTCTCCACACACAACTTCTAAACACAGTCACCACAATGCTGAAAGGAACTACCTGGCTAGGACACAGGGATATTTTAACTTTAATTACTTAAATCCCTGTTGAAAATGAGATTAAAATCTTGTCACACACAGCTGTCTCCATTCTACCTTACAGGTAATTTTCACCTCATCAGAAAGGTTTCCTATCTAATTTTTCAGAATTATTGGCTTTCTAAACACAAACCACATCCATCATTTGTAGACAAGTTAGTTGGTTTACTCAAGTACTAAAATACAAAATGGTTTTAGATTTTATGGCATAAAAACTAAACACATGACCTGCATTTCAAAGTGAAAAAAGGGAGTGTTAAAATGATAAATAAACATTTCACCTGACATGGATAGAGTAGTAGGCAGAAGATGCTTTTCTACAGGATACAGTTAGGAGATCATTTATTTTGCTTAACTTTCATGGCAGAGGAAAAGCTGGCTAGTCTGCCAAAAATAAAGCGGGTATAAAATTCCCTTAACTCCTCAGAGAATGGCAGGGAGCCAACAGCTCCTGTGGCTGTTACAGTAGACCCTCAGCTCCATTGGCTGGGGAACATGCAGTATCACAAATCCATGGGAAAGGCTCTCCCCAGATGACCTGAGAGACCAAGAGGGGATTACTACCTCTGGGGTAACAGGACTATCTCTAACAAAAGCAAAGAGTGCCTTGGACTTGCCTTTTCCAACTCCATTTGAAACTGTCTTCATGGGTGAGGGACTCTATTGTCAGTGTACATGGAGGCCTAGGTGCCAGCAGCTGCAGTGGGAACAGGGGGCACAGGGGCCCATGGAGCTGCAGTGTGAGCAGAACACCCATGGTTTGAATATGGATGTCATCACTTGCAAATACCAAAATGGAAGTGCTGTAAAATAGGATAAGAGCATTGGAAGACAGGTGTGAAAGCAGCTGAAAGTCTGACCAGGCTACTAGAGGGGCCAGTGAGCCCAGGCTGCTGGAAAAAGTGTAAGATGTAGACCCTAAAGAATGAGAACTACCAAAACAACATGCAGACCCCTGGCACTCCATAACATGGAGCTCAGGACTACAGGAGCAGGTCCTGTTAAGCAGCAACATTTCATCTCTCCTAGCATAAATTTGATAAGTGCTATGGTATATTCAAATAGAGAAGACCAGCACTGATCCATTAGCTTTAAGTGATGGAGTGTGTAGATAAAGGCACCACAGAGGCGTATTGAGTTTTGTTACCATGCAACTGGAAGTCATGTTCTTAAAACACTTTCATAATTTTGTTATTATGTAAGTTTTATTGCTCTTGCTTGTTCCAAAGGTCATTTGCTGTTATCATTTTACCTGAGTGGGCACTTCTAATATTAACTGAAGACATAACAGGAGTTAAATGGGTAGTTAACAGGCAGATAAAGCATTATATTACAGTGCACATTCAAGTTCCTGCCACTTGGAACACAGACAACATTTTAATCTGATCACTGCCACAGCTTTGCTCCCATTATCTATAAGGAAGTACAAAAGAATTTAAGGCACATGTGACCTGCTGTCTTCAAGTAACAGTGATGCTAGAGAGGTCATGCAGAGAGCTTGGCTTCAATTGCTGTTCCTTTACGAGTCTTCTTTCCTTCATGATATAAAATTGAAATACAGTACAAAAATACATCTTTTCAAAGGTTCCAATAGTTCCAAGTCGAATTTCAATATTATAATGCTATAATATTTAAGATTGAGGTACATTAAGAGTGCAACTTCTGCTGGAGTTTCTTCAGGATGCCACATTCAGTACAAGAGAGAGACACATTTTCCTGTGGCTTCCCTAGAGAGGCTGCACTTTAGGTTAAAACAGTTTTGCTTAATGTCTTCCCCAAGACATGTAATCCAGAGGTGTCATTACTGATACTCTGCTTGCTCTGACTGCAGCAGAGTGAGTGGGATTTCTAGGATTCCCTAATTTACAAACACTCCTTGAATACAGATTTTAAAGTCGACAATCATTTTCAGCTTCCTTTTCATTGCTGTCTTGATCCATCTTGTCTTCCTTTTCTTCCTTGCTGAACTGGGCTTCAATCTCATTTGGATCAATATAGGTATAAAAAGAAGCCATGATAGCAAAAATGACGCAAACTACCAACAGCAGGGCAGCAAACAGCACATACTCTGCCCACTGCAAAGGAAAAAAAAAGCAGAATTTATCCACCAATATTCATTTGAGTATTACACCATTTCAGTATTTTCAGGAAGGAAACTCAATGTGAAACTGAGCATACATAATAAGTATCATATGGCTTACAGGACTAAGTATTAATTAAACATATAATGCATATTAAAGCAACTCAGAATTGAGGCTCTTTTGGCATTTCTATCTTCACCGAAAAAACAAAAATTTAGTAAATGCTGAAAAACTCTGCAACATCCTTTTCCTGGAGGAACTGGGAATTGAGTGAAAGACTGAGAAGAAAACTCAGCCCCTTCCTTTTGGTCAGATCTCTAAACCATGCGGGCACTGATTCTGCTTTCAGCTGACCTAGTAACCACAAATGTGGGCAGAGATCAGAAAAGCCTCTACCTGAAAAGCCTCAACATCTCTGTTTCATGCTCCTTCAGATTTAATTTAGCTTAAACTGGGACTGCCAGAGATCTTGTTCTCAGACCATTTTAATTGAAAAGCACCCAAATAAATAGAAAATCTCTGTTTCATGACAGACATAGTTTTTTAAATTAGATTTAAACTGAAGCCAGAAGAAGGGGGGACTGGGAAGCCAGAGATCTTACCTTGCAAGCAGAGGAGCCTCAACAGATAAAGGATGGCCATTTTAGAAATTGCAGAGCAAAACTATTTGTTTTATCTGCCATCACCACTGGATTAGAACTTTTCCCAGTGTAATATAATAGCACACCTACTGCTTGCACACCTGCTGCTGGATTGCATAGATTTATGTCCCAAATAATGAGATTTGAAACCAATGAAGCCAGAAGAAGGGACGTGGCAAGGCTGTGGGAAGAAATTTACTGCAGAGATGCTAGAAACTACTGCTTGCAAGCAGAGGAGCCTGGCAACAAGAGTTAAGGATGGAGAGTAATAGGTAAGTAGAAACCTTTGCAGAAAAACTATTTGTTTTATCTGCCATCATTTCCCACTGGATTAGAACTTTTTCCCAGTGTAATATAATAGCACACCTACTGCTTGCATCCTTACCTGCTGCTGGATTGCAGATACCCCAGCCACAATAAGGACAATTATGTTACCAACGGCCACAGTCAGCAGCCATCCAGCCTGCAGCACTGACTTCATGTTAGACGGGGCCTGTAGGGACAGACATTTAAGTTTCAGTGGTATCATTTATTTTTCTGATGCATTTACTGCAGTCTTTACCTTACAATAAACACTGTTTCTCTGTTGGGAAGAGGATTTCATGGCTTGTTAGGTTTTGGTGGTGGTTGGGACTTTTTTAAAATTTATTTTTTGACATTAAAAATTGCTAGAGAGCTAAACAGGTCCGGAGAAGGCTTTGAGGAACAAGAGACCACTAGCACACTAACTGTAACACCTTTAACTTACACACACCGAGTAACTAACAGGTGCACAGGTATAATTTTACATCTCAGGAACACATGGCACACATGACATGAAGAAATTGAGTGCATCACCTAGCAAATTCACACCTTGCAACATAGCTATCACTGCAGTTTCTAGATTCAGAATGAAGAGAAGAAATACACACAGCTACTAAAGTGGAGTCAAGAGACAAAGGATTTAAAAGTGTTTAATTACAACACTAATAAAAGCTAATAAAAAGGCTGTATGGAGTAAACTGCTGGGGAGATGAAGTGCCACTACTTCCTCATTTTATTTTTGAGAGCTCTCCAGTTTGGCTTTATTGCAGCAGTGCAGTTGCACTTATTTTCAGTGGAAAGTCACATGGGAGAAGTAAATTTGAGGACTGGTAGTCAAGTCTTCAAATGATATAACTCAGCATAGCTTCAGGGAAAACACCAAATCCTTGGTTAAATAGGGCCAACTTGCATCAGTCTATACAGTCCTTCTAGGAGCTCTGAGGGACATAGGGGCCAAAGCAGCAGCACAGAACCACCACTTAAAAACAATACAACATGGAAGATCTTAACTTGCACCAAGATTCTTAACTCAGGAAGAAGAATACCTACCTGTGAGTATGAAAACTCCAGCCCAGTGACAGAGAACAGTACTTCTGCACATGTAAGAAGAAAATACTGAGGGATCTGCCAAGCCATATGGACTGTATTTGGTGCAATATCTTCAAAGTGTGTAATGATAAGTTTTTTTTCAACACACTAGAATTAAAAATAGCATGTTAGGAACAGTAATAATGAGTGCGCACAGTTAAAGCATTCTAAGCAGTTCTATAATCATATAGAAAGTTCAGAGTAAATAACAAATATTGCACATGAAGCACTGCATACCTAGTTATAAAAAATAGCTTTTTTACAGCAGGCTTCATGCAAATCTGTAGTGTCTAACAGGGCTAAAGGTTTAAGGCCATAAGTGGTGATCATGAATTCTTGCATTATGTTATTATTGTAACCATCATTATTTTTATAGTTAACAATGGCTTTGTGTCCTGTTTAGGATACCAGGATTCTACCATCTATACTTAAAGACAAGAGGAATAATTCTACAAGTGTTTTTTTAATTAAAGAAAAGTATCAACATGGAAAGGAATTCTATATTGTCCATGCAACAAGTGGCAACTCACATCATCAAGTGAAATGGTATAGGCACTACCGTATCCAAGTTTCTTTGAATCAACTGTACAAGTGTACTGAGGCAGTGAAGCCTTAATGGTATATGACCTGAAAAAGAAAAACCCAAACCCCACAGTTCAGACCATAGGTGCAGTCAATTGTGTGCATCACATTTTAAAAGCTCTGTGCCCTTTTCTCAAGGACAAGTATGTCTAGGAGATTAAATTATGATAAAGGTAAATGCTTACCAGCCTGCATTTGGAACGACGCTGTAATTACTGACATCAAGATGATCCAGTACTCCAAAATCCATGTCACCCATAGTAACATTGACAGGAAAACTGAAATTGCTTATGAACCTTTAAAATGGAAGAGTGATCAAAAGAGTGATTAAATACTACACAAAACATACAAAAGTCAAAGAATACAGGTTTTACTTTCAATTATATATTTGCAGCACAACAAGTATGGAGTCTTCCCATTTAATTCCTTTTTTTTTTTAATCAATTAACATTTTGGAAAGAACTCTAAATCTCCTAGAAATGGAGCTAATACAAAAAGCCAGTTAGATCCCCATCAGCCCATTGCCTCAGAAGAACATCAAAAGCGAGTCACTACTACAACCAGTAGGAAATGCATCTGCAAGTGGGAGATACAAAAGAAAAGCAGAGAGGGGAGAGGTAATCTTGGATACCTCTTATTCAGGATTAAAAATGAGATATAGATATGTAATCCATGCCATTTGTTCAATAAAAAAAATCTAGGCAATGGAACGAAGCATACATTTTCAATTTTAGCTAAATTATACCCAAGCAGGTGTGCAAGATAACTTAAGTGAATCATGACTCAGACATTATCCAATCCCCTAAAACATCAAGGGAAGTGTCCTGCAAGATGTGAGTTCCTAAAGCATAGAAAACTTTATTTCAACAAGAAGAGGCTACCAAAGACAGATTGAAGAGAGAGTCACACTACCATCAAAATTTTGACAACAAAAAAAGCTCTACCTGACAAGACTTTTTCCATCTTCTGGTTTTGATGTGACATTGTCCTCAATCTAGTGGAAGAGACCATTATCAAAATATGTTGTTGGCATCAGAGAACAACTTAAACATGCACTATTACACAGCAGTGGGGCTTAACAGAAGCTTCAGAGAGAGACTCCGGACCTCCCTTTTAGGTTCCTACTAGCACACACATCTACTAGAAAACACTGTATGACCACACATCTAAGTCTTGGTGAAAGTGTAGCTGTCAAGGTACATAAGAAATTGGTAATTATTTTTCTAAAGGACATCCTGGTGTACTCTCTGCAGCTTACCAGTCTTACTGGTCCAGCAGAGACAAGGAGAGACAGGAAACAAGACAATGGAAAAAATGTATCCAGAGCTTGTCCTCTCAGCCTCACACACTCCACATAGATGGTTGTCAGAAGATTGATTCATATCTTAAGAAATAAGCAGACTTACCCAATTAGAACTGATGCGTGTTGGAACCCATTTAAATGCCATAGTGTAGCGTTGTCTCTCTTGCAGCTCCAAATGCTCAGTTGTATTTTCATTTGCAGAAATTATGTTTAGTGATTGCAGTTTAGAAGTCTCAAATGTCATGTAGGCAGTCTACAAAGACAAATTGCAATGGATTTCTGTGTAACTGCACTTTTGTCTATTGAGGGAATGTTATGGGCTCTGGGAGGGTCAGAAGTTTACACATGTTACTTCTGAAGTGCCAGAGATCATGAACATCCCCTCACTTTCATTTTTGATTTGTTTTCTACATCAAGCATTAATTCCATTTGATCATGACTTTTTATTAGTTTAATTTGTTACACAAGCCTCACAGTTACATGGGCTTCCCACAAGCATTATGGAATAGCTGCTCTATTTTCCTATTTCCTGCTCCAAATAAATCAGGCTTACCATAACCACTGAGTAAAATTTTATTCAGTCACAGAGGTAGTACTAGCATAAGATGTGATGCAGTATTTTCCAGAAAAGCAGTAATGTCACATTTTAAATATTCAAAACACATTTATTCAACTTAAAATACTTAAACCATTAATAGACATGTTAGTGCTACACTAAAATAGGCTCTTTGTTTTATAGGAATATCAAAAACACTTTATAGTCCATATCTGGATGATAAAGTGTCTGTAATAGGGAATAGAGCATTCTATACCTTTCATTTTCAGGTGTGTAGCATGGTACATCAATTCCCTGTCAGTATACAGTTTGGGTGCCCTTATCTTCTCCTCACAACTCTGTTCCCATGTGAGGCAAATTTGGAGGAGGTTGGAGTAAGATCTCTCCTCTTCAAGAGAAACAGAACTGCAGGCTATCAGAGAACACACATTCTCTTATCCAAAACATCCATCAGAGCCACCACATTTTGCTGTCAATAGAACTACCAGTGCTGTGCTGTATTAGAACCTGAATGGTTCTTTGGCAGCAAAACGTGAAGTCTAATTTGTGATGTGGCCACAGGAGAAGCTCCCTGTTCAGGTGAGTCATTCCTCACAGTAATAGCAGCAACTCACTAGACTTGAATGGACATTTACTGCAGGAATGGGCTACTTTTAGAAAATGGAGCCCTTTTAACAAGAGTGAAATTTTCATATAGTTCCAAGTTACTTAAGTTTATTGTCAGAACAAAGTAGTAATACTTCATATATTAACATAGCTACTATTTCTTCAATCGTTGTGATTTCATTAACAATTCATTCCACAATTTAAAAAAAAAAGAAAACATTAAAATTATTAGACTAAAAATTGCTAGAAAATAATCAATTTTGAACCATTCATTAAGAATTACTCTGACTTACTCCATGCATTTTTTCAACTTAATTAATTTTAATTATTTTTTTAATATTCCGCATCTGTCCTTACTTACTTCCTCATTAGGTGCTACCTCCACACTCTGAAGTTGAGGCTGGAACTGAACTGTTGCAGGAACAGCACCCAGATTTATTAATTTAATTTGAGTTTGCCCAGCTGCAGGGAAAACTGGACTGCTGTTCTATAGGACAAAAAAAATAAAATCAGTGCCCTAAGTCGCTTGGAAAAATTACTATAATTACTGTAATCTTTAATAGTTCATGTTGAAGATGAGCATTTGCCTGCTGCTCTGTGACTGTCTGACAGAGGAGACTGGAATCAGAATTCTCTCATCCTCAACAGACACCTCTAGACAACTGCTCAGATCTTGCAATGCAACGGATCACCACCCAGAGGTGTTGCCAACATCCCAGCTACAGGGGAAAGATTCATTGGGCTCAGGCATGGCGCCTCCCTTTGGGGCAAGGAAGCTTAGGGGAGACAAATCCTTCCTTCCACAAGCATCATCTTTGCACCGGCTGTGATGATGCTTCCCAGACTGTCACACTTCACCTCCAGTCTAAATCTCAGAAGAGGTCAAACATAAAAAGCTGCCCTCTGGTGGGCCAAGTGTGTCTGGTTTCCAGCTTTTAGTCTCAGTTTAAAGATTGAGGTTGCCCTTAATGCATGATTTGTATTAACTGCAATGTGATGTCTTGCAGAATGGTGTTTGTCGCTTGTTAATTTTACTATGCTAACAATAGTATTGCAGTCTATTTCCTCTCCCTCTACTTCTATGCTTATATGATTGGCTCCAAATTGAGGAGTCATGATACATTTTCCCCTTATACACCCCTTATTTTTCCTGAATTAACAGCTAAATATTAATAGTAAATACTTGCATGTGGCTGAACTTACATCTATTTGCACTTGCACGAGGGCAGCAGCAACAAAAGCCATGGAGCCGAGGAACATCCCCACAGTCATCTTCTTCAGGGGCCTGGCACAACAAAAGACACAAGAGATTGAAGACAAGGGGCAATTCAAAGCTTCAGTTGCTTGTTTTTTCTTTCCACTCTGGGAAACTCAAATGGCCACAACTAGCACATTATCACATTTTGGAGGGCTGATGTTATTACAGAAATTGTTCTGCTAAGCTGGGTACCTCTCAATTCATAGTTACACTATCATGTAATACATCTTTCCTGCAGCATCCTAATAACCTGTTACTCTGCATCTGCTGGGCTCAAACATTTACTGACCATGATTATTAGGTTCCTGAAAAAAATCTGGTTTTGCAGGAAGAAAAAACCCAATTCAATACAGTTGTTAGCTGTAAAACAAGAAGGAGACAAGGAGATATGCCTTTAAAAACAGAGTAACAGCTTGTCCCCATATTGCTATGTTTAAATGAGATTGAACAAAAATGGTCAGGGAAATTTGTTGAATTAGGACACCTCTACTGGCATGCAGTTAAGCTGTAAGGATAGATTTAGAGTATATATGTCATTTGTAGCATCATTTATCCAGTGCAGAACACCCACAAATGAATGTCAGTGTTCCCAGCATAGCACACGCCCTAGATTTTTAACAGGTATATGGAAAAACAGCAGTGCACTTCAGCTCTCTGAAAATGATCTGAAGAACTGTATTCTCTTCTGCCTCTCCAAGCACTCTTGCAACTGCCAGACACTTTATTAACAACATTGAAAAATAAAGTGTAATACCCCCAAGGCTCCACCTAGAAGGATTCAGTAAGCCAGAGTCCCAGCTGAGACTGAAGAGGAAATGTCTTGTGTCTCAGTTGCTTTTTAGCCCAAAGCATGACAAATGCCAAGGATGTATGTTGTCTTTCTACCTCCTCTGCTCTTCAGGAGGCAGAAGGGGTAGACATACAGGATATGGAAAACAATCAAGACCATCTCTCCTCAATCAAAAGATTTTGTCCTTAACTGAAAAACATTGTCACTCTTCTCTTAGATTCTCCTCTTATAATGTCTGATGCCTCTACATACTACTTGCAGTATTCTGGGGCTTTTTATATTTTGTTAAAATATTAAACCATTTTAAATACATTTCTCTTTTATCTTAGCTGAATGCTTGCTCTTGTTACATAAGGGCTGGAAGAGCCAGTTACAGAAACCAATAAAAGGAGCCTCTGTTGAAATCAGGTAATAACATCAACTTACGTAAAATTCAGCTTGCATTTCTTGATTAAAGGATAAACCAACGAATCTACAACTGGGACCATTATAACAATCAGGATTGGATTCACAATCTAGGGAAGATGAACATGAGAGAAAAATTAAGTATTTTTCAAGGTGCATTTTGTAAGTAAGGGCAATATGTATACAATCTTTCAGAAGTCCTTGAAATTGGCAGATAAAAAATTAACATACCTGCATTTGGTCTGGTTGAATTTGAAAACCCTGGTGAAGAAAAAAGAAATAGTTTTTAATATTGTGACAACAAAAAACAGGTCTGAAAAGTGTTAATTAAAGAAAAAATGAATAAAAAGTAACCTACAAAATCCCCATTCATTGCTGTGGCTTGCAGTGTCCATCTTGACCCCTTAATAAGAGAAGAAAAAATTAGATGTCACAGTAAATCAAAGTTCTCAAGTTCCTTTTTAATTGTTTTCATAAGTGAAGTGTTGGAAAAGACATGCATAAAGAAAAAGTAAAGCTAGCTTGTTATGGGAGTATTCTTAATCTGCAATGTAAACCTTTGAACAAAGCGGCCCATGGCCCATTCCACTTCCTTCACTTGTTTTGTGAAATACAGCAGAAAATAACTTAGATGCAGAAATCAGCTGGAGAGAGGGCAGGGCCATCCTGTGCAGGGCACTGCTGGGTGCTGGGCACAGGAGCCACCCCGGGGCTCGTGTGCCACCGATCTGAGCCCCAGCAGCCCACAAGTCCCACTCACCCATCCTTCCTTCCCACAGCCCAGAGCCAGAGGACAACCCAGGGCCTGACCTGCCTGGAGCCCTCTGCCCCAGAAACTGCCTGTGGCTGGGACAGGCAGGGCAGACTTCAAGCCTGAGCCCAGGATGGGACAAGAACGCTACGGCTGCATCTGCGACAAGATCCTTCAGCCAGACACAACACAGCACTGCCCAAGATATTACCCGTGGAATGAGCACTGAGCTCTGAATTTCATAGCAGGAATTCAGAGCTCCAATTGCAACAGGTCACACTGGCAGCTACAGCTCACAGGCACTGGACTGAAGCAGTAGGATATGGGGAGTCTGGAGCAAGCTTCCTCCCATCTGACTTGGACAAGGCTTTCAACCCCCGGCTCTCTCAAGCATCTTCCTTAATTCATACTTCAGTGCTCAACTGTAACTGATGCTTTTGTGAGTCTCGAGCACCCAGCTCACCAAGTGAATGGGAGTTACAGGATCACACTTCTGCTTGAAGGTGTAAGGTATTTATAACAAGGTGTGAGTGATTAAGCAAACTGGCATCCAGATCATTTAAACCCTGGTTCTCCAGCTCATTTACACAAGGACCCTAAATTTCATCTGACAACTGACAATTGAAGAAACATTAGTGCTAAGAGAGCTTTAAATTACTGTTCCATTCCTTGAGTCCCAGGCTGATACAAGATTTGGAGAGGCCTCAGTCACTGAATCTGTCCTGGGTGTACTCAGATAAACCAAGATTGCCCCTGGCTGCAGATCATCTTGTACTGACATGACTCAGTGACTGCCCTTTGCAATAAAACCAAGATAAAGAATTTGTTTTTCCATGCTCCCATAGAGACTGACATGGTACGGCTCTAGTTACAAAGCCAAACAATTTCTACTTACCTGTTGGTCAAAAACTGCCCAGAACATGGGGAGAGGGATGTAAAGGAAAAGCACCCTCAACACCATCTTTATCTGAGCAATCAGTCGTTTCTGCAGAAAATAAAAATTACACAAGAGGAATTCGCTTAAACAAGAAAGGGAATAAAAAAAAATGAGACAGTTTCAGACTGCTATTCACATGACAGCAACAGGTAAAGACCCATCATGTAATGTTTACCCACACATTTAACTTTGCATGTTGTGGCTATATCTGATGACTTCTGCTAAAACAGTACAAAGTCTGCTTGTGCGTGTGGGAAGGGTTAGGGTTAAAGGTTGACTGATACCAGAAAGACTTGGGTCTCTTTGCATGTGCACTGATGGCAGCACGAGATTCAGCACTCAGCGAAGTGGGCATTTGAGCAATAGGCAACTAAGGAATTTCACATAAGACCAAAGCATACAGGCAAAAGGAAAATAAAGGTGACAGGCTAAGGTTTGTGCTGCCATTGGAGAGGATAGTAGGTAAGGGACAAGTTGGGAACTACAGGATACAAGGCTTTGAGAGTCATGATAAGAAATTGTACTGAGTGTGGAAGGGATGCAGTTTAAGTGTTTACTCACTTAAACTGAAATTCCAATGTGTAATTCTGACGTTTCGTACCAAGATAAGTATTATGGTCCTGTGAATTAACAATGACAGGCAGCATCACTTCCCTTTTCCCCTCTGCAGCCATGAGGTACAGGAAATAGAGAAGCAAAGGTAATGCTTGCTATTTCCCTAGCCAAAAAACTTAAATGTTTGTATTTGTCTGACACGGGAAAGGATTTTTTTCGTCTCCCCTGAATTTCCCTGGACAGCCTATGATTACACAGAGCATTGAGTCACACAGCTTTACTTTCTCCCACAGGAGCTGAGGAGATAACCTGCAGTGCCAGGAGAGCATGGAGGTTTGGCCAGGTCAGCTACTGAATGATGGAGAAGCTCAAAACTATCTGCCCAGTGCATGAGGCAATGGATCAGAGCAGACAGAGAGAAGCTGAGGGTCAGCAGATGTCACACACAGGAGGCTCCCCCAGTACTTACATCATATTTGTCACTTGCCCAGTCCAGCCAGTGCTCTCTCTTAGGGAACCTCTTGCTGCGATGACAAAACCTGTTTTTGATGGCAAACTGAGGAGAGACAGAATTATGTTTAATGGCACTACAAATACTTAAAACTACAAACTGGTTTGTCATTAGAGATGATGCTCCTGGCTTCTTGTGTTTAGAGGGTGCTAAAGGTGACTCAACTTCTGTTACCCCCTCCAGTCATCTAGGGGAATGTTGTTTTTAAGGCCTCACACTGCATAACTAGCAGAGCGTGCCCTTGGGGTTAGGTGGACCAAACAGCTCAGAGCAGTCCCTCTCCATGTGGGTTGCTGTGAGGAGCTGGAAGATCTGCCTTCTTCAGACTTACTCATATACAGCAGTAAATAGAGTATTGTCATATGCACAGGTTTTCAGAGCTGAATGGCTGTAGGAGAGAAGCTCCTCTGACAAGGTCCATCTTGTAGTTATGTCTCACACCTTGACATTGAATATACACAAATATGGTCCCAAAGAACTCCTAAGATTTTCTGCATGGAATAGCATTTATAGCCAAGCTGGGCCTTAGGAGCAGCACTCTAAGTAATGGCCAAAGTCACCTACAGACATTTGGTTTTGACAGTGCTTAGGAGACAGGCAATAGGCTGAGCTGTATAAAGATGGCAGATCTGTAGGTGTGTGTTGATTTGGTATGGCCTGACTTTTAGTAGTGGGGGAGTGCCACAGCTTCTACCATGTCTGACAGAGCCAGCCTCTGATGGCTCTGAAGATGCACACACTGCTGGCCCAATTTGAGAGGTTGGTAATGACTCTGTGATGACATATTTAAGAAGAAATAACAGGGCACGGGCAATTTTTTGCCCAGAAGTGTGGAAGCGCCATGTTGCCACTGCCCACAGCAATACACCTTCAGCAATACCTTTGGATTTGAACCTGTTTTGCCCTTGGAGTGTTTTTTTATCCCCAGTCCTTGTCTCAACTCATGAGCCCTTCTTTGATTTTTTCCCGTCTCCTTTGCCCAACTGTAGAAAAAAAAGCTAAGCAAACTACTCTCATGGGTGCCTGGCATTTGGCCAATGTCAAATCAAACAATGGAAAATGAAGAAACTGGGACATGAATAAATATGATCTCAAAGTTGAGGCTCTGCAAAGTTGGGATATGTGGTGCTATTCATGTAGATTCCACTCCTTTCCTTGCAGGATCACTCTGATGTGCAACCCCCAGAACTTCCTTAATGCAGTGGGGATCAATAAATGCATTGTAAAAAATATTCTTTTAATAAGTAATACATTTTTGTTGATAAGATACACTAGTAGCTCTGCTCTTGACTCAGCTCAAGACATGTTTGTCTCTTTCTGCATAAAGAGGCACAAACGTGGAAGGAATGATTCCCACAAGTTGGGATAAGTTTTTACATAACACTGACACCTTATTTGGTTTCCTATGTGTATAAATCCACATATAAATAAAGATATGCATAAAAAGACACCCAAAATGTGGAAGTGTCAGTAAGAAGCCTACTGTAATAAAGCAAAAACCTTCAGAAAGTTTCCTCATATAAAGACAGATTTCTGATTTAGGCACATTTACAGAACAGCTTTAGGAATGGCTGCCAGGGGTTTGGGGAATGTAAGCAGTACTTACTCCAACACATTTGGAAACTTCAAGCATTACATTTCCTTGTGGTTTAACTTTCTTGTACATTCTGCTTCCAATTACAAACACAACTACAATATGCAAACAGAAACCAAAAGTAACTCAGGATTCAATTAAAATAGTGGCAAATAATTTAGTATGAAAACTGCAAGTCAAGGAGGTAATCAGGTTGGGAATAAGCCTCCCAAGAAGCAATGCAATTGCCTATTCACATGCTATCATACAGTAAAACCAATCAAATTAATACCAGAAGATTGCTTCTATTCAGGACAAAAAACTAAATCTGGAAGCTCTTACAGGAAGTGCTCAGTGGGAGGTTTGCTCGACTGAGGGATGGTCAAAATGAGGGCATTTAGGACCTTGACTCTGGCCTTGCTGTAGGGGCTCCTTTTCAGGAGCTCATGATGCTCCAGCTCACATCATGCAGGGACACACAAGGCTCTGCCTGAACTGCAGGACTGGCCAAGGTGTCCTCTGCTCCCAGACACGTTGCTCAGCCTCATCATCCCACACACAGGCAGGACACAGGCAAACCCCCACAGCCGCCATCCAGCCTGGGCTGGGCTCACAGGCGAGGCGAGGTCATTGGTAGCCAGGTGGGCTCCCAGTCAGGACCATGAAGAACAAGGACCATGAGGGATACTGTAGTACCTAATGGCACCCCCAGTTTCTTGGGCAGCAGTAAGGCTTGGGGAGTGACCTGTAGCACAGCTGGTAAAAATGCAGGTGTTTTGAGAAGTACTGACATATCAAATACGGGATTTCTCCAGCTCAGGGACAATTACCTCACACAGATTATAATCCTGGGCTAGAGATAATGTCCAAACCACACATTTTCTGAGACTTCTCACCCTAGATTCAAAAGATCTATTTATACACATCCGTAATCCAAGAAACACTGGCACTAATTCACATAATGTACAGAATTCAAGGATATATTCATGCCTCAGCCCAGTCTCCTGGCAAACCAGACTCTACTATGAAAGTGAGTGCTTCAGATTAATCCCACCCACCTTCCCACCCAAGAAAAAAATCTAAGTCAAAAATCACTGAAATTATCAGGTATTAGAGGTCAATACCTGGAGACTTCTATCACACTTTCATTATTTTAAGATTGTTATAATCTAATTACCAAGGCAACAGGATGGCAAGAGATTCACCTACCCAAGGCAACAGCCATGAGGATAGCAGGAACTCCAAAAGCGAGGGGATAACATTCCTGTTTGCTATGAATGCCACACTCTGAAGCTGAAGTAAAAATAACATCAAATAAAAGTCCCAGTCAGCACTGCTGATGTTTTCCATATGGGTTATGTTCTTTGCATTCACTGAAAACTCACAGGGGAACAACAAATCAGTCTACCAACAGCCTCAGAGTGGAGGATCAGTATCCAACATATCTCTCATTATTGGAAAGGGGATTTATGTATCACAGATCAGTTCAGGTTGGAAGGGACCTCTGGGCATCATCTGGGCCATGTGCCCTGCTCAACTAGGGCTACCTGGAAGAAATTGTCTAGGACTGTGTCCAGACGGCTTTTGAGTATTTCCACAGATGGAGACTCCACAACCCCTCTGGGCAGCTTGTGCCAATTGTTGATCAACCTCAGAGTGAACAGCGTTTCCTGATGTTCAGAGGGAACCTCCTCTATTTCAGCTTGTGCCCATTGCCTCTTGACCTGACAGTGGGTACCCCTGAGGAAAGCCTGGCTCTGTCCTCTTCATTTCCCATCAGGGGTTTTTATACTTGGATAAAATGCCCCCTTTGCCTTCTCTTCTCCAGGCCAAACACCTGAATGCCACTCAGGATCTCCTCACAGGAAATTTATATCTAGTTTTACACTGAGACATGAAGAATTACACTAGAAGGGTCAAAAGCATGTCCTTAGTGAGAAAGGAACTAGATTACAAAAGTTTCATAAACAAAGATTCTAGTGATGCAAGTTTAGCTTGTTGAAACAAAATCACAATCACCAGCACCCTCTCCTCCTTGGCATTAGTCACAGATTTGACTGTCATTGACTTCAGCAGTATAAAATAAAAGACTAAAAAAAATCATTACATTCTTCACCATACTTCTTCTAAGAGGAGAATTAGAGAGTATGGCTTGGAAAAAAATGGTAGCTTGCAGATAATTCATGTCTTGATTTAGTTGTATAAGTCTTCTGGTCAAACCTTTCCAGGCTGAAACAGGTTATCACTTCCCTTATCTCAATTTGTCATTTTTTTCCAAGGAATTTTTCACCCTGAATCAGCAAGGAAGGAAACTACATGCTGTGCCTCATGCATCTCTACTTCCTTTTTTGGGAAACGATTGAATTGGCATTAAGCAAACATCTAAAACTCTTCTACAGAGTCTTTTCCAGTCAAGAAATCCAAAGGCCAGAAATTCAGCCCAGTGCTTTTTGGTTATTCCAGAATTCACACGCTGTTTCCTTGCTTTTGAGAAAAGCAGCCTTCTGAAACTGCTGGCAAGTGCATCCATACAGCACCACCTGTGCAAGCTTGCCACAGAAATCCACATGCATATAGGTTAGCAAATTCCTGGGTTTTGTTTAGGATCATACTATTCTTCACAAGCAAAAGAGAACATAACTTTCTTATTTAACAATATGAAAAATTATTTACTTTGTCACATGGATTAATATAGTCCTACATGCAGAGATGCTTCTGTACTTAGCATGGGCACATTTCCAGAGGAGAAGGCTCTGTCTTTCCCCTTCCTTTCCCAGGAAACAATACAATTCTTTCAAGTGTGATATTTTACAGGTATTGGAAGATGTGACACATTTGTACCTTAGTGGAATTAAAAGGTGCATTAGGCATACAAGCTGCTAACTCCAGCATGTCTTTCCAGATCTAGTACTTCTGACCCTAAAGGCAATGAAGGTTTTCAACTGGCTTGTTTTTGAGAGTACCTGGTCTCTGAGAAGCTGGATGACACACTGAAGACTATTTGGTAGATAACTCCAGTGTGTCAGAGAACAGAACTTTAATTTAAACTGGACTGGACTGCAATCCAACACACCTTTTCTGGTGTTTAACAATTGTCAAAAACATGTGACCTTACCTCTGATAATTGGAGTGATTAAAGTAGATAAGAGACTTCCAGCATTAATGGACAAATAAAAAAGAGAGAAGAAGGTACTTCTTTGCTTTTCCTACAGTAAAAACAGAAAGATGTTTAGAAAGGCTTAGCCTCAACCATATTGATGAACCTAGATCAAAAAATCAGCACCTCTGTTTTCAAAGTTCAAGACAAATAATTAACAAGCTCCTTCTTCAGCTCCTCAGGAAAAACCATGCATCTATCTAAACACGTCAAATATTAGAGTACTATAATAGACAAACATTAGTTAGAGAATCTGTATAACTGAAAATATGAAAGGCATTGTTACCTGATCTTCTTCAAACTGATCTCCACCAAATGCTGACACACATGGTTTGATCCCACCAGTACCTAAGGCAATAAGGATCAAGCCAACCATGGACAGAGCACTGGAACAAAGGAGAAAAGGAAAAAAAAAATGTGTTAGTGCTTACAGCATACATAATAGACTGGTTGAAAGACAGTTGAAATTCAAGTATCATAAACTTAAGTTGTCCCACCTTTCACCTGCCTGGAATGAAAAATGTTTACAAGGCAACTCACATGTTCACTGCAATAGCATCGGGAGAGCCATCCTGGTTGTGATCCGTCAGGTCATTTATGGAGCCCACCGACAACACTGTCTGCCCAATGGCATAAACAATGGACAGGTAGAGAATGGTCCTGTTGTCAAGAGAGGAGATACATTTTCTTAGGTATGTTAACACACTAACACAAAGACAATTCCACAGCTAATGCAGACTTCTGCTTACTTTAAAGATTCCTGGTAATGAAAAAACCTAACAGATATAATAAGTTATGGACTGAACTTGTCAGAAGCTACTATAAAAATCAGGTCACATGCCACAGTATTTCTATTCTTTTTATTATTATTATTCTATGTAGCCTTTAATTATTAAGTAGCCTTTAATTAATACATGATAACAAATGGATTCTATAGGTATCATTAGGTCACAACAACTTCAGTGGTTGTCTTTTTAATGATCAACTCAAGAATGCTATTTTAATATTTTTTTTATATGCTGAGGATCAAATAGACTACTCTGCAAAACTAAAATCTGCAATGTACACTGATTTAAGTATCATTAAGCATTCACTATGTTATTTCAGATTTTAGTTGCAGGAGTAAAAAAAAAAAAAAAAAAATCAAAAATCTGCTTCAAGCATGGCAATACCCCTGAAATACTGTTGTGAACAACTCTATAACTCCACCTTCTTCGCTGTAAGTGTACCATCATTTTTACACTAAGATCTGAGTGAGAGCTGCACTGAAGAGTGCAGGCTGTGGGCTTTCAGCCTGACTACCTTGGCCAGGAGGTGCCTAGGACTATAGTACTGCATAATCACCAGCCCTCCCACCCTGGCTTTAGGGTCCAGTCCTCTTTTCTGTAAGTAAAAGCACGTTCCATTTTCACTTTGTTGGACCTTAAGCACATGGCTGAAGTTTGATCCATGTTCATTTGTGTCCTTGGGTGGGCCTCCATTCAATAGGCACAGACACAGGTCTCCAGGTTGGAGGAAAAGCAGGAGAAACACAATGCAATGATGTGAAATTATTAAAATCCAAGCTTTCAGGAGTGGTCCCAAATCAAGTGCAAGATAGGAGAATGAAGGACAATGCTCAAAGACCTAGAACAATCCAGCTATTTGACATAGGCAAGAGATCTTCACAGCAAGCTTGGAACAGTGCCCTGACACAAGAGCCACATTGACCAAGTTCCCTTCTCTTTAAAACAAGGTTTTGCTGACTTAAAATTGACCTCACCTGTAGTGTGGTAAAAATAATCTATAAAGTGGGGCAACATGGAATCTGCTGTTCAGTGGTATTTAATAGACACAGTTTAATGGGGTGCTTTTTTTTTATAGCACTGCCATAGAGTTACTTAATTTACCTAACAACCTGGGAAATAGTCTCCAATTAAAGTCGAAACTGAGCTGATCAGGAGTGAAACTTCTGGGTTTTATTTGTGAGGCTTATAAACCCACTGCAAAGACTTACACAATTGGCACTGCATTGATGGCACACAATTAAAAAAAATAACTGTGGCTTCTGTACTATTTTCCCCAAGAAATTCACATCCAACAATCTGTGAGCAGGTCCCATCACATTTCTTGACAGACACTGCACCAAGTACACGGACTGTGGATGATTGGAGTCTCTCCTTTAAGAGTGCTTAACAGTGCCTAGGTTATCTCCTCTTCCTCTTGACATCATAGATTTTTTAAAGTTCTTGTTTAAGCCTTCCTCATGACACCTTGCTGCCTTTTTGAGTGTTAGTACCTAATGGCATATCCTAAAGCATGTTTTCTCTTGTTTAAGCTATCCTAGCAAGCTCCTGTTAAAGGTCTGGACCTTTCAGTTGTGGCACTGGCATATCCAAGTACAAAAGGAGAAGAGATGCAAGGTCTGCAAAGTTTCATCTTGATAAAACATGAAAAAGCCAAATTAAATTTAAAAAATAAACCACAGTATCTTGACAAGCAAGTACACAATACATTTAGGCTGCAATCTGTAAGACATCCAGCTAGCTGCAGTGAGCTTACACTGCTCAGAGCAGCTGCACAGAGCACAGGGCTGTGGTTGCAGCCCTGGGCTCCCAGGGGCTGTCCCTACAGCGGAAGAAGACAGTGCAGCTGACTGCACAGCACATCTCTAATCTCTGGGAGACCTTTGGCAAGTCCACTCACATTCATGGCTCATAACCCTCCATAAAATCTTTACTGTGCTTTTTCTCAGGCAAAGTAAACACTTTTAGAATCAAAACATCAGGAAAGGAGAGGGAGATAAAGCTGTTGGAAATAACCTGGTTACATTACTAAGCACTGCAGTGGTACTATCCTGACCAGTATCCATTTTCACAGCTTGGTGAATACTCTCCTTAGTTTTGCTTACGTTTTGCCCAGGTGAGATGAAAAACATGCAGCATGCTCAGAAAGCATGTTACCACCCTTAACCAACCAGCAGATCTGGAACATCTGTTAACTCACAGTGCAGTTTTCAAGCCTGAGCTGAATCAGTGAAAACCTCATTCTCTGGTGAAATAAAACAAACTATCCTGGAACAGTCAACACCAAGCTCTGAAGCTGTTGTTCACAGCTACAGTTTTAGGTAATGATTTAAGTAACACTGGTTTCAGGTGAGCTTTTAAGATCTTTGGCTGCTTTCTGAGGAAGCACTCACTTAAACTTTCCCAGCCAAGAGTCTGCAATGATGGCTCCAAGGATCGGCGTCAAATAACACAGAGCAACAAAGGTGTGGTAGATGGCAGTGGCAAAGTTGTCATCCCAGTGTAGGAAACGTGTGAAATACAAAGTGAGCACAGCTGTAGGAAGAACATCAAAACAACAGGTTACAAATCCAAGTCACGCCTGGGCAATGCTCAGCACGAGCAGACAAGGGAAATACCTTTCATGCCATAGTAGGAGAATCGCTCGCAGAACTCATTGATGACGATGAAGAAAATGCTCAAAGGGAAGCCAAAGCAGAGCACCTGGAGGCAAGAGACAGTGTGAGCTCAGAGCTGTGCAACCCAGACTAACACTCTTCACTGCAACCTGCAGCTCAAGCAAGCTCAATATGGACTCAGTGTGAGTGAGTAGGTACTCAGGGTCTGTACACTGCACAGGCTTCTGTGGGATGACAGTAGTTTACCTGAACCAAGAGTCAGTTGTCATTTTCCTCTCTTGGTCCCCAGAGGTCTGCACACCTCTCATTTTGCAAGAGACCTTTAGCAATGCTAGAAATGGCCTACAAATGTTGCACTATGCTCCTTTGAGGTGTCCAGCACCTAACCCTTACAGAAATCTTGACTGGTATCTAAAAACATGCAAAAAGCCAATGTTTTCGGAAAAACAAAAAATCAAAACCCAAGGCCAACCAAAAATGCACCAAACCCCTGCAGTACACCAGTTAGAAGTTCAGGGCTATTTTTAAGCACCTGTAACTAAAACAAATAAACATTTAAACTTTTCATTCAAGCAAATCTCTCAGGAAAACTACTTATCCTTAAAAATACTCTGCCTGATGAAGAATCCTTCATTTCTTCAGACCTGATAACAGAACAGACTTTATTCCTAACCTGAATTGACATGGCTTTAGCTGCCAGGTTCACTGAGCCTTCATCTGCTGCAACCGGCATGCCCATGGTCATCATCATGCAGTTCTTGCCATTGAGACAATGGTTTAAAAGCATACATCAGGTACAAATCTGACATGGTCACTAGAACTGTAACTTTAATTCCTGATCACCCACTTGTCTTCATGGAGTAGATGAATATATAACTTCTAATAAAATTAGTGGGGATGCAATTTGAACATAATCCTACCTTTTAATCTTTTTATGGGTTTAACCCTGCAAGTAGCAAAGAATCAGATTTTAAAGACATTTCCAGAGGCAAAAGAGTTCTCCTCCATGCTCAAGTTGAATTTAAAAATGGCATTGTTTGGATAGCAAAAGTTTAGGAATTCAACTAATCTTTATTTTGTGTGAAACAGGAAGAAGTTAACTTTGCAGATCAAATGGAAAAAACCTCAGAGAGGGAAATCATGCCTGACACAAGTAAATTGGAGAGACACTGTCTCCAGCAAAGTCTCAACAAAACAACACTTGGAGACTTGGGTGCTACAACAGGCTTTTTTTTTTTTGAATCCTGCAAAAGAAATGAAAATAAGAGAGTGGCAGGAGCATTGTTGACTGAACTGACTCAGTTGTGAGGATGCCTGAACAGCCTGAGCAGCATTGACCTTTGTTGTTTGCAGAACCAAGCACATATTGCATATCCTACCCATGGTTTGATAAGCAGGCTTCACAGCAAGAACCCCATCTCAGCTGAGGCAAGTGCCAGGTGGGACTCCTCTAGCTTTAGAGAACACAGATTTTGAGCCCTAAATATAAACTTGTCACTCTTGATTTATCACATCCTCCATGGGCTGAAAGAGGTGTCTTCAAAGGAAGACAATTCACATGTATCCCAAAATTAGATAAAATTTATTTGAGCTTGCCCATTTCCTTCAGCTGAAGGCAGCAGGAGGTTTGGACAACTACTCCCAGCTTGGACACAGGTGTTGGTGGGCTGGAGTACACGCAGAAGTATGCCTTGTACCCCATCCACACAGCATTCCCCTGTGCATTCCCCTCCCCATCCTGCAAATGGTCACAGGATAGAGTCACACACTGAAGTTTTGGTTCAGCACAGGTTAAGTTGGTTACTGAAACCCAGGCTGTGTGACTTGTAATTGGGAATAGCCCAGGTGGAGAGGAGGGAATGTCTGTTCCTGAAGCAGAACAAAGACCTCTCCATGTCTTTTCTTGCCTACAGAGGAAATGAAAGACAAAGCAGTCCTGGCCCAGGAGCTGGTGGGACCCATCTCCACCTGAATTTCACAAAAGCTCACTAAAATCTTTGGACCACTTGGGGTTCTCACAAACCACTCCAGTTTTTTGCCATCACCCTACACAAGACCTCATTCTTTAGGAGAGTGTTACATGCTGGTATGGGGAGGTCACAATGCAGCAAGGCTAGATTTTTGTTTCAAGCCACCACTGCTTCTGTGCTGGTGGAGCTGTCCTGCACTCCCATGCTGGCACAGCAGCCACTGGAGGGTTTTTTAATGGCTGCCCCCAAACTGGAGGCGGTCTGCATGTCACAGCTGGAGCTGAGCATGGACAGGGGCATGCAAGAGAAAGCTTCTGGGTCTTTCCCAGGTGACAGGCCTTCTGTTTTTCCAAGTTGCTACAAGCACGAGACTATAGAATTAATCCTTGCTAATATAGGATGTGTACTTGTTTTGCACTGTACTGTCCTCTGTTACAGTATTCATGTGCCCATACACACATCTACCAAAACCTTTTCTGTTGTTACCCTCATTGGTCAGGAAGCATCAGATCCACCACTAAAAGGTAACCTGAAGGTTATGTTTTATAATCCCCTTGGTAACCTCACCCTGCCCTGGGGATGCCACCACCCTGCTGCACAGCTTTGACTTTGTCTGCTGAGGGAAAGTCTGTGGAGTAAAACCTTGCAAGATAAGAAATACAAAGGCAGAGTTAGGGTTCCTGAGACACATGTCATTAACAGTTCAAAGATTCAAGAGCAGCTGCAGTTCAAAGATTCAACTCAGCTGCAAGAAGGAGAAGGATGGGCTCCAGGGACCAATCTCCTCCTTACCAACATCTGCTCAGTCAGCAAAGACTCCACAAACATTTTATCAGGGTGGTGAGCAAATTAATGCTTAGCTAGAATTTAATAAGTTACTAGGCTGCTTCTGCACATTTGCCAGTAAGTCTTTATTGTATACATTTAATGTATGTTTATAAGGTGATTTTTATTTTGGGCACTGCTAACATTACCAAAACAATGTAACCCAAAGAGAATCCATAGAGCAACTTTTTATGAGGGAAAATAAAACTTACCGACTTGCCAGTACTTTTTCCACCTGTGGAAGGAAAAAACCAAAATACAAGTAAATTGCAACTAATAATTAATGCTGCCTTAAAACCAATAGAAGATTCAAAAAAGGTTCAACTCTAAATAACTAATGAAATATAAACACAGTACTGGTCAGGGTGAGTAAATTTTCAGTTTATTAAAGGGAGACTTTTCATAGTTATTAGGCAAAACTTCACTCGACAGCCTTTGGTTTATCAGAGTGTGCATAAACTCATACACTCCCAGGAGAGACTCAAAAGGACTGACAAGTCAAAGCATCCCATGGCTGCTCACCTCACATCATTCAAGGGGGTGGTAAACCAGCCACCCACAGATGATGACTCCTGTAACAACTCACTCTTGGGGATGTTATCTTAAAGGCAAGTCAAGATTAAAGAATAGGCTGGAGATGCCCTGCCAGGGATGGAGGTCAAGTCCTGAAAAGGGACTTACAGAGGACTGAATATAAAGCCCCAGCTGAGTGATCCACTTTAGCAGGCACTCCCATAACCTGAACCCTTAACCTGGGAAGGCCTGAAAGAGCAGAGGGGTTCCCACTGAGGGCAGCAAGAGCAGACAGCTGCTTACAGCCCTGAAGTCACTTCCAGCTGCTCTTGGCAGGCCTTGCACCCCTGGCAGCACTCCAAGCAGAGCCCTGCAGGGCTTCCCCAGCTCAGGAGACAGGCTTGAAGGCTGAGCTTTCACTGTGGCCCTGTGCCCACATAGTGGATGCCAACATTTTACATAAAACCACATAAGCAAGCTCATTATCATTAAGATAAGACCAAGTACAAGATGTGAACTTTAAAATCCCTGCTTGTAAATCAAGTCAGGCCATAATACATCTATAAGGCCATAATACATCTTATAATACATAAGAAAAGTATGCTTGTGAAAATCATTATTTAGTCCATAGTCCACAACAGATGAAAACAGCTGACAGCAACACTATAGTTTTTGACACAATATTAAATCAAGTAAATCTTCAGAAATCACTGAAATAGATTATTCCAACTCTTTCCTTCACTGCTGTGGACAAGCACCTTCACAACATAGAGACAGTAGTACTATGCAGGTGATTCAAGAATATATTTTCCTAGGGAGCAAGCAACATTCTGAAAGTGCTAACAGTCCCAGTTCAGGGCACATGTGGCTACATGAGTTATTGAAGTTATTGGCAATGTTCCTTCCACAACCCACCAGAGAAGATACACTGAAGGATACCAAGGTGTCAGCAATAACCCATCTTCATATCAGCTCCTTGGTTACTTCCACTTGTTGGCCTTTCCAGCACATATGCATCCCACTGCCAGTTTTTTATAACATGCACTGAGACAAACAGCATGGGCAGCTCACTACTGTCTCTTAGCTAAGCCTTGGGAAAAAATATTTAGGATCTGGTTGTTGCTTGGGTTTGGGGTTTCTTCTGCTTTCCTGATGAAAAAGTATCACCTCTGCAAGAAACCTTACCCAGAGGACATCACAAAAGCATTTTTTTTCAGACAATATCATCTGACATCAATGTTTAAGAGACACAATTATTTCTAAACATTTTGACTTTACCCTCCTATTCTTGTTTTGCAGAGAGGGTTGGGGAGACTCCAGACAGCATTAAAGCCAACCTTTCAACACAGGCACCTAAACTGAGGACTCCACTGTCAGGCAGCTTCAGCGTCTGACCTACAAAGCACAGAGCACCCACCACCTTCCATGATAAATTGCTATTGGCATGTCGGAGCAGTCCCTCTTTGGGGCAACCTTCAGCCCCTCTTATTCTTTCCCCACAAAGGATGACCCACAGAACTGCTCATTTTCATAAGACCAAAATACCAAAGAGCTCCACATTTTTCATTGCAAAGCTAGAATCATTTGGTCACTTTGTATTCCCTTAAGACATTTAATATTTTTTAAGACATGTAAAGTCAACAGCCACTCCGTTCTTGGCTTCAGCATCACATCTAAATGATTATCAGCATGCCATTCTCTGCATCCCAACCTTGCAGGTCGGATGGGACAGCCTTACAGCTCCATCCCCCTCCCACCAGGGTGGTTCCTTCCCTGCAGTCACAGAGATGCAGTGGATGCTGCAGCTCTTGCAGCTCACAGTCCGTGACAGGAGATGGGAGCACACTGCCTTGCTCCATGCAGTCATCACAGCAACTCTGCCCGGATGAAATGCTTCCTGTCCGTGGCCACAATAAATCTGTACACACCCATACTGTCACCTAGGATGTTTCTGCCTCCAGAGCAAGCCTACAGTCCTGACACCTGACCTGGGGCACAGACAAGCCTATTGCCTCTGCTCCCTGGAGCAGCCCTACAGCACCTTCACAAGGATGCTGCTACCAGCAGGACATCCCCCTCCAGGAGTCCCTGCTTCACACCTTGCTACTCCAGAAAAACACCCAGAAACTATCCAAGCAAATCCATAAAGCAACAAGCCTGATATTAAACGGGCAGACGCAGCTGCATCCCATTTCTTTCTCTTCAGAGAACTACCTCCATTTTCCTGGTTGTCTGCCCAAGCCAGCAAGACCCCTGGCAGCACCATTGACATGTCCTGCCTGCTCATTACTACGGTTGCTTGTCCCCAGAACACAGATCTGTGTGCTGAAGATGCAATGGCACTTTCTTGGGTTCATTTTTTTGGGGCGTGGAGGGTGGGCATTTCAGGCTTCTTCCCTGCATGAGACAAGGTTTCTGCAGCCCAGGAACTGCTTGCTGTGAGAGACACCCATGTACTCAGACACTGCGGGACCAACAGTCCAACAAAAGGCAACGGAGACATATATCATAAGAAAGTCAGTTTTGTACCTCTATTACTCCATGTTTCAGTTTAGACAGGAAAAAATCTTCAGGATTAATTAGATAGATGGGTTCTGCCGTTATCTGAATCTTCCAGCTATTTATTTGTGTATTTAAAAACCACTAAGTCAACCCTAGGCAAACACTCTCAATGAAAAAGCATTCTATAACATCTGCAAGGAACACCACATTTAACTTGTGCTCAGATCTCCAGCTCCACATGCCTTACAAGTGTAGTGTAGGATAAACCTTACCGGCTCAGCTCTCGGAGCTTACAGAGACCGAGGCACCAGCTCTCGGCTCTCACTCGGGTTTCAAGGCAGGATCGTATAAACCAGGATACAGCGCTTGCAGAGGGAGAGCTGCCCCGGAGGGAGAGTAGAGACCCGAGAGTAGCCGGGGACTTCCTCAGACCGACACCGAGCAGCAGAGCCAGCCCTGGGCGGGCGAGACCCCTGGCCACGCTGTCAGCTCGATCACGGCACGATCACCCGGCTCGGAGGGAAGCAGCGGGAGGGATGCTCATCCCGGCCGGCATCCCTCCCGCGGGCCGGGCACCGCCACCCGCTCCGGGCTGCCCCATCCCGCACCGCCACACCTACCCATGTCGCCGGCGCGGTCCCGCCGGAGCGCTCGGGGCTGAGAGTCGGCAGGAAGGCAGGGAAAGAGGGAAGGAGACTGCCGGGGGCGGCCGGCCTTTAAGGGCGGCGGCGGGGCCCCGCCTGGCCCCGGGTGCTGCGGGGCGGCGCCGCGCAGGTGTCGGGGCGGGAGCGGAGCGGGTCGCTCTGGCCGGGAGCCAGCCCAGGGCTCACCTGGCCTTGAGCCGCCGCTAGCGGCCCCGGCTGCCCGAGGGCAGCGCTCCGGGAGCCCCAGCGCCCCTCCCTGCCACGCCCCTCACGGCCGCCAAACCAGGGCTCTCACCTGCTGCTCGGGGCTCGCTTCGCTCTCCGGCCGCCAGCAAGCACCGAGACAAGCCCGTCAGCTGAACCGAGCGCCCTGCACTGCTGCCAGCTCCACCTGGTCCCTTTGATGTCAACGGCGTGAGGGAAAACTTAGCAAGCAAGTAAGTGAAATACACGCTGTGTGGAGAGCAGCTTTCTGCCTCGTTCCCTCCTCTCGAGCCAAGGAAATAGATCTCCTAGACTATGGCTGCTGCCACTGGTTTCTAATGATCGCTGACCTGGGGCTCCTGTGGACAGATGCTTCTGAGAAGTTGTCCAGAGAAGATGTGGATGCATCCCTGGAAGTGTTCGAGTCCAGGCTGGATGGGGCTTTGAGTAACCTGGTCTAGTGGAAGGTGTCCCTTGCCCAAAGCACGGCATGGGAACTAGAAGAACTTTAAGTTCTTCCAAACCAAACGATCCTGTGAGTCTGTGTTTCTATGACCCACTTTGCTCATCTCTTGGTCAGTCCACAGCAGATGTCTGTCCCATGTGCCATTTGTGCCACAAGCCATAGGGAAAACTGGGAGAATGCACATCAACACAGCATGATGTACATTTCATGCACACACCTTACTGAGCCATGTACATGTAATAAATGGATGAGAAGTTTAGTGTGAGCAGGAGAGCAGAGTGCAAGGCTGACCGGAAGAACAGCTAGAGGAAACTACATGTTACCAAGGCTTAAATGAACTCAGAACGCAGAAACAGTAAAACATTAACAGACATTATCAAAAAAGAATTTTCTGAAAGAAGAATGAGCTCCTTCTTTGAGGCTTGAAGATACAGTGGTACACTCTACTTTATGCAACCAATCCAATAGCATATTCTATGGCATGCATTTAATAATTACCTGGCTGCTGAACAGGTTCATTTTGTCTTGGGTACAAATCAAACAAGTATTGCAATGTATTGCAATTTGGAATATCTACAGTCAGCACTTCAGCTGCTAAAGGCTGCTCTGATTTGTGGTACAGAGCTACAGTTCATCCTGGATTTCTTCAACTGTACCTGTATGGGGGTAATCTGCTCAAAAGAGCTCTAGCCCCTTAGCAGTTACCTGTACCCTTGACTGTAAAAATTAGTGAATAAATCCTTAAGTTAAAAATGAGTAGATGGTTATAGCTATATTTATAGCAAGTTCTCCAGGAAGAAACATAAATCTTGCTGTATAAGCTCCACTGACACAGCTGATGCTAGTCATGTATCACTTCTCAGTGGGATATACATATATGGCCACACAGCACAGGCAGTGTTGTGTTTCTCTATTATGGTTACTCCAGCAAAACAAGCAATCTGTAATGCAGCAAAGAATGCTGAAACCTCCAATGGCTCAATCATCTACAGGAATAATTGAGATATGACCACCATTTTCTGTTAAAGTATGGAATTAAAGATACCATTTCTTTCCTGAATAATGGAAAACTTCCCACTGCACGACCAGTGGTGGTAAAAGGTTAGTTCCCAGGCACATCTGATACAGACCCATGCATTTAGTGAAAACAAGGAGTAGGCCTTTGATGTTTCTTCCTAGAAAGCAACATACAACTGGAATTCAGATGTTAATGAAAAACAGCTGTTTTCTCAAAAATTTTGGATAAATGAGCTAGTTTGATCATCCTGGCTTTCACTCAGGTTATCTTTCAATGTTTAAGGTCTCTAAATTATTAAATTATTCACCCTGCTGAGTACACATTTTAATTTGTCCCACAGAGAGAGATAAAAGGACACACAATTGCTTCACAGCTGTTTCTGAGGTGGATTGGCTTCTGCAGTCCTTTAGTAAGCGCATGCCACGGGGTTGATCACTGTGGAGCTATTTTATGGTTGTACTTGTTGGAGGGACAGAATTTGTTCTCAGAGGATAAAAGTTTCCCTCTGAGGCTCTCTTTTAAAAAGTACTCAGTGCACAGCAGGGTTGTTAAATACTCAGCAAACTAAAATGCAGAAATGCATTTCTGCTTTTTTCTACAAAACTCTGAAGTGAAAGAATCATATTTTCAAGGTGTAATAGAATACTGTCCTGCTTCTTCCACACAAGGTCCTACACTCCACCATCTCATGGTCACCACAACCAAGACTACTCCCAGCTCTCCTATCCCAAACCTGTCCTTCTTTCTTAGTTCAAGGTCCAGCAGCACAGGTCCTTAATGACTCTTCCACCAGCCGTGTCCAAAAGTTACCACCAGCGCTCTGCAGGAACCTCCCAAGCTGTGTGTTCCTGCTGTAATGATGCTTCCACAGGAGGGATCGTTCCACATATTGCTCAGTTTAAGGTTGTAGCTTGGTCTGTAAAATTGTTTCCTTGCATCTCCTAGGAAGGAAGAATACAATCATTTCAGAGGGGCTGGTGAGGTGAGTCCATAACATGGAATAATTGATAACAACTATTCATTATTTAAGGATGAACAACCTGAATTGAGATTGAAGTATTTTAAAGAAAATGAGGGCAAATTACTATCTGTTCCGATTATCTGTTATTTATAAATATTAATACATGCTTTTGACTAATTTTTTTAGATTGGAAGAATTGTAATAAAGAATTTGCAGGGGTGTGCAGCTCATCATGGGATAGTCAATATTGCATGGGATGCTGCAAACCAAGTGAGGTTGTACATTCATTCATTCTAAACAAAGGCTAGTGGATCTTGTTCTACAACCACAATCCATTGGGCTTTCATGACGGTAGTAGGCAAACACTAACACTTGTCACTTCCCAGTAACTACTCCTCCCAAGATTATACATCCTTCCAAGAAAAGTTTATTCCTGCTTTCCAGATAGGGAATGTCAGGGGGAAAAGCGATTTTTTTGCTCTGACTTTTCTCATGCACTGTGTCCTGTTTTGCAAGCAGAGCAAATAATAGGTGGGACAGTCTGAAGGAGAAGGGGACTGCTGGGAAGGAGGGCATGGGGGTCTCTGCAGCAGTTCAGGTGCTTTCAAGCAGCAGCAGTCCAACCACTGGGCACCGTGCACGCATAGTGACATGGGTTGGTATTTGAGATGCTCACTCAGCTTTTGTGCACAGAGCAACTCTGGCCCTAAAACACATGCGCTTGCTTCTTCAGGAGTTTTCTAAACCAGAGCAGGGACATGCAGAGAAAGAGGTTTCTACCAGCTCAGCCTGCCAGCCCAGCTCAGCAGCATTCAAAGTAATCGTCTCCACAAAAAGGAAAAGAGCTCATGTGCTGTGGCCCACAAGGAACTTGGCTTTTCTGGCACGTCTCTATGTACACACACTGGATGTGGGTGGAGGGTAAAGCAGGGGAGCGGGAACTAGAGCGCAGACTTGTACCTAAATAAAGTAAATGAGTGAATTCTATTTATCTGGAGCCACAAGGCAATAGCAATGGCAAAAGTCTTTGGCTCATTACCAGTGCCTGTGACAACATGTAGAGTTAACTAATATGGCAGATGTAGACCTAATGAGATCATGGTAAACAATACATTGTGAAGTCACTCCTGCCAAGATGTGGGTTTGTTCCTTTTGTTTTTGCTGAAAACATAACTTGAGGTTGATAACTGATTGTTTCCCTTTCATTTACTCTGATAACATTGTTCCCTTGGTAGCGCCAGGTTTACCCCTTGTCCAGTTCTCTTTATATCTATCTTCATCCTGACGACACCTTTGCTGCTGTTTCCTTCCATGGGTTTTCCCCTTGGGGAATCTGAAGGGGATCTTTTATGCAAAGCCTGGATTTAATATGGAACCTTGGTTCTGGAAATGTAGGTCTGTATGGAAACCAGCCTTAGGTGACAGTTGCAAGGAGGCATTCAAAATCTTCACTTTGGACTTAAGAGATGTGACCATTCCTTCCAGCCCTGAAAGGCCTTTGTGGATCCAGCCTTCGGCCTGAGTCTTTGTACCACAGCCACAGCCAAATGTGAGCAGTCATTGTCTTGTGCCTTCGCAATGCATGAGGCATGAGACGAGGAGAACAGAAACACACACAGTAATCCCAGATTTGATGCTGATTTATGGTCAGATATTGTGCAACCCATCTCTGAGGCTGGGAGATTCTCCCTGCCAAGGGAGGGCACTCCCAGCAGGTATGTGGGGTAGACAAATAGGAGTGTTAGCATAAGTATTAAGGGCAGCTGGCAAGGGAAGTAGGGCAGAACAAAAGAGCTCCTGATTTACATACTCCTTTCTACTGCAGATAAACACCTATTTCTACCCTTGAAGTATGTGACTGTATTCAAGAAAAAAAAAACCAACAACAAGCATATGAGTATCCTTCACCCAAGCTAGGATTCAAGCCTTTCAATGGGTGGTGAAAGCTTTTTTTTTTTTTATTTTGAATTATGTACCTCTGCTTTTCTTCACATTAAATTCAAATTTGCCTGACACACAGCATCACTCTCTCTCACCTAAGGCCATGCAAGGACACTGAATGTTGTGCAAAGCACCTTGAAACCTTCCAAACATGTCTTCAATAGTCTTTTTTCTTTGTACTGCCACATTGCTATTCTTCTAAAACTTCAGATCTGTGGTACGAGACCTGACATTTTTGAGTGAACTTTTTGTCTTTTCATTGCATTGTGTCTGCTGAAGTTTCAGTTCTAGCATGTTTTTAGTGAAGTTGTGTTCAGCTATTTTTTTATAAGGAGAGTACAAGAGTGTCAGCAACACAGCAGCTGCTAGGTAGAGCTGGCTGGATTATCTTGTCAATTTATGCAACCAGCCCTACAACATGAATCATGTTGTTGACTGGACCATGCAAGTACAAGTGTCATCTCTTGACCAATCTGTGTTTTGACTCAAGCAGATGTTAAAAGACTGGAGTTAAACTGACACAATATTTGGATACTGATGTGAGATTTTAAACTTCTGAAGATACTTGTATTTTAATTTGTGAAGATACTTAAGGGATTATTTTTAAGTGATGCACCCAACACACACACACACACCCCCACACACACCCACATCCACACACCACCCTCCAATAAACTATCTTACAAGATTGGATACTCACATTTTCAAGGGAAAGCATCCTAACATCCTTTGACTTTATACATAATTTTTGGGGTGGGTGAGGCAGCACTGATGTACAAAGCATACCTGACTACAGATGACATCAATGTCCACAGTGGAAATAACACATTTTTATCTGAGTTCAGATAACAGGACAACACAATTTAATTTTCTAAAGACAAATTTTCCAGTGTGGAAATTCTGCAGCTGGAGACCAAGAGCTGACACTGTCTACCTGTTAAAGCCCTGTTAGAAGTTTGCAGATGCATTCATTCCTCCTGAAATGGATTTTCATGTTATTTCCACATTCACATTTTCACCACAGGTTACAAAGCTTTCTTTTTTTCACTACCCAGAGCTGTCCTGTGTATTGTTCAGATTTAAATGAAAACTTTCACAGCAGTACCTGACAGAATTTAATGTGCAACTGGATTTTAACAGGTTCACTTATCTTGCTGCTCTCTCATGAATTCTCTATAAAGCCAATTTTTGTATTTCATCTTAGAAGTCATCTTCTTGATCTTAGAAGTCTTGGTCAGTTCTGTTGCTTTTAAAGATCACAGCATCCAGGGCTCAACTGGAATAAGCACTGCAGTACCCCTGAGTGCTTCCTTGCCTCTTTACTTCTCTTTGGTCTTTTCCAGTAACACCTCTAACCTTCTCTAAGTAGTCTCCTTATTATTGTTGTGATATTTGTCCAAATTAGCAAAAAGATGTGTTAGGATGTTATTGATCTACGTAGCTGTATTCTTACTTTCTTTGTTCTCAACACTCCTGAGCAACTGATTCCCAATAAGCACCACAACACAATCCAATTATTTTGTTCTGTCAGCTTCTAGAAAAGGGAGGTCCTCTTACTTTGTCACACTTAAAAAGCCCAAGATCTGCTGTTACTTTGCAGGAAGTGTAAACAATAGGTCAACCAATAGGTCAACCCATTTTCCTCTTCCGAGAGTGGGAGATTTTGAAAAGAAAGAAAAAAAGAAAAGGAACCTCAAGTCACAACAACAGAAATTCAACCAATGATAGCTTTTTCCTTCTTGCAAAGGCAGCTGGGTAAAATGCATTCAATACAAAGGTTACAATATCGCAGCACATAAACCACCTGAAATTACATAATATATTTCATAAACTGAAACTGCAGCACATAAATAATCTACTTGTCAGCATAACATGTTGCTGGGTCACTTGCTGCCTCCCTCACTATAAAAAACTCTCCCAAGGAACAGGAAACTGTCTTCCAAGAGCAATCAGAGAGAGAAGAGAAGCAGCATGTTCACATTGAGCAATGCTGTTATGCAAAATTACAGGAAGCATACCTAATGACAGAGAAATCGTTTTTTAGGAAATCATTAAGAATTTTGCCATGAACATTAATACTTTTTCCAAAGATGAAGTGAATTGTGTTCATTTTAGGTACTTCAGCAATAGCATTTTTTCTTTGGGAACCCAGTTGTAAGGGGCAAAGAGTACCAACAGGTTTTTCAGCCTCTACCTACAAATAATTTTGTAAATACAGTCAGATTAATCTACTTCTTAGGCTGAAAACTTTGGAGTGTGAATTTCAGAGGAAACCCCACAGATACTTGAACACATCCCATAAGAATATTTTCATGTCAGGACAAAAGCAAAGCCTGAGAGCTTATTGACTGCTCCTCAAAATGGCTGGCCATGTTCCTGCTCAGGCTAGACTCGTTGTTGGAACACACCCAGCCATTTCTTTCTTTAAGCACATGTTTATTCATATGTGTTGAAACATCTTCCCTTTGTCAGAAACATCTCCTGGAGATACCAACAAACAAATGTTTGTCTGTGGCCTTGTAGCACATTCCTCATAAAAAAAGTAGCATCAGCAACACAGAAATTTTGGTTCTGTAATGAAAATGACTGCAGTTCTGGTACTAAAAGCTATCCTGAAGAGTGAACAGAGACTCATTTTCTGGCAGCTGAGGCTGGAAACATCTATTTTCAGATATTTTAAAGAACCCTAGTCCTGGCAGATGGGTTTCTTTCCATCAGTGGGTCTTTTTATCTTTGTTTCTCCCTCCTCCTCTCATAAGATTGGAAACCAAATTGCCATCTCTCACTTTCTGCCTAAAATCCTTTTGCTGAGGGAAGGTTGCAATGGAAAGGAGAATAAAGGATATTACATGATTGAGCTCTTGCAGTTTCCACTTCTTAGAATCATGGAATCTAGCCATCTTTTAAATACCTCCAAGGATGCTGACTCAACCACTTCCCTGGGGAGCCTGTTCCAACATGTTACAGCCCTTTCAGTGAAGAAATTTTTCCTAACATCCAGTTCTAAACCTTCCTGTTGCAACTTGAGACCATTTCCTCCTGTCACCTCTTACCTTGGAAAAGAGACCACCCCCACCTTGCTGTAACCTCCTTTCAGGCAGTTGTAGGAAGTGAGAAGGTTTCCCCTGAGCCCCCTTTTCTCCAGGATAAATAATCCTACAATCCTCCTCCAGTCCTCATGGGATGTATGTTTCAGACCTTTGAGCAGCTCTGTTGTCCTTCTCTGGAGGCACTCCAGCACCTCAATATCTTTACTGTAGCAAAGGACACAAAATTGAGCTCAAGGTTCTTCTGGTAAGCACGACTGCTAGGCATGGAGATGGTAATGATCACAAAATTTTTATAGTAGTTTAAATGTTTAAAGATAATATGGTGCCTAATCAAAGGTTTGTATTTTGTATATTGAGCAAGACAATTTTCACTGCTTTCTGAGCTGGCAAAGTTTTCAGAGTGTGTAGTTGTTTTTTTACTGTGCAGTTTTATAAATGAACAAGTTTTACAGAAAAAGCTGTTATTAATCAGTCAGTAACAGGCCTAATGGGTTGAAAACAGGGTCCAAAACTCACAGCTTTGCTATTTCTTTCTTTGCTATTGACACACTGACACTTCAGTGAATCATCTAAACTTTTCCATCTGTAAAAACAGAACAGCTATGAATCTTTGCAGATATCAATCAGATTTTCACACTTAAAATTTGTACTTCTTTACCCCCAAAAAGCTATATAATATGATGATAAAATATCAAGTCAATACATGTATCATTCTAAAATTCTTTACAATATCAGTCTGAAATATCAAGTCTGCATATAAGGAGATCATCAGTTAGCATATTGTAAATCTAGTGATCCCACACACATGCTACATGAAAACCTTGTAAAAGAAAGATTTCAAATTGCTCAACCTAGCCAACAAATACACTACATAGCCAGGAAACATTTTCTATAACAGAAGCAGTCCCTTCACTGTGCAAAAGCAGAGCAATCTTTCCCCATAATCTATACTGAAGAGCAAAAGAAAAAAAAAGGAGGGAAAGGGCATGCAAGCAGAATTAATTGCTCTATTTTTTGTTTGTTTGGAAACTGATGCAGAACAGATTAGCTTGCATGTAGTGCTTTCTTCCATAAACAAGCAATTATATTTGGTCAAAAGCAAAGCTGTTTAAAACACTCCTAGCTTGCTATAGGTAAAAGCTCTGAAAAAAATGTAGCCTAAAATGGATGTTATTATGGGAAATGATAATAAATGTTTGTTATTGTGGAAAGCCCTTAATACCCTTGAACATTTTAGTAACAGGGTGAAAAATCATCTTCCAGAGAACAAATGTAGCATCAGCTTCAGAAATTGCTTGAACTGAAGTGTCTGAGAAATGATACTTTGTGTAACAGAAGTTAACCCAGGCTTATCCATCCAAAACTGTCAAAGCTTCAGATGAAACAAGTACTAGAATAGGGCCCACATTTATCTGTTTCAATACAGATAATATGGTTTTTAACTTAAGAGTTAAAAACTCTTAAGTTCCATATTTAACCTTGTATATTGTTACAATAAACCAGTGCTTTATTAATAGCAGTCTCTAGGACATTTAAAAATTCTTTATAACTAACATAGTATTGGTCAGACGTGCTTTCTTAACCAAGTCCTGCTACTGCTGCAGCAATACCTCTCTTTTGCTTATGGTAAAAAATCAAATATATCCAAGCAGAAATGGTTTATCTGCATTCTTTCCATAAGAAACAGAAATGCCTTTTTCATTACAGTGTACATACAGAATTGTTCTGTACTTTGAAATTTCCTTTCTGATAAAATCACATTGCTTGTCTATTACCACCTCTCTATTACTTATTGGTGTGTCCCAAAAAGAATCATCCCCAGATACATTAAGCCTCATATTGAAACAGATAGATTTTATTTGGGTTTTGAGAACATTATAAAAGGGGATGAGAAAATATGGTTAAAGAACAAAGTATCATCCTCTTTCTCCCATATCCATTCATTTACAGTTCCTGGAGACAAAAAGGAGTTCCTGCATTCTACTAAAACGACTTCCTATTCTTTCTGTTATCAGATAACCTGAACTTCTAACACTGCCTCTCAGCCATAGATGGCTTTATTAATATTCACACTGACCTTTTCCTTTATGGTTCACTTGGTAACAGCTGATGCTGGGGCTTGAAATACTCCATCCAATAACCCTTGAGGAGTTCCTCCTTGAGGAGTTCCTCTGAAGGCCAACAAACCTTTGCAGAAAAAAAAGTGTTAGTGTTCAATTGAACTCAGCTGAGACCCCAGAGGTTTTTCATAGGGCAAATATTGCCTACTACAGAAAAAATCCCAGTAAGTTCACAAATCTTGTGCAGAGATGGATGTTGTCCCACCAAGGATCCTCACTAACACCCCCCATTTGCTTCATGGGGTTATTAATAAGAAGGAAGGCACATCTCTGGTGCAAGATGCCCATGGTCAGAATGGACTGAGGTGAGATTTAGAACACCATTGTTGTACAAGGGTACAGTTCAACATATTTGTGTCTAGCTCACCTTAAACACGATGAGCTGAACCATGACATATCAAAAAGATGTTCTGTCTGGTGCTGACCATGGCTATTGTTTGAACATCAATGCTGCTGACATGTGCTTTGAAAGAGCAGGTGAACACAGAGAGGGACTTGGGCTAAATGGCTTATCCACAGGGAAGAAAACTACCTTTTGTTTCCCCCTGGAATGCCACTGGATCTGAAAAGAATGAAGATGGCCAAAAAAGAGTGTTCAGGACTGGGCCTTCCAGAGGGACTGGTGAGGAGAAAGACCAGTGAACTTTATCTAAAGAAAGTAATGATACAGACATAACCAAAAATATTTCAGCAGCCAGGCTGCCAAAAGTGAGCCGACTCAAAAGTCAGGCGGAAAGGTCAGTCCAGGCAGAAGGGACGCATTGCACCTGAATTATCTTTCCCCTTCTCATGATTAAATATGTATTTTTCACTCCTGCTGTTTTGCAATGCAGCTGTACAGTATGAAACCATTGCCACATCCTCCTAACAGGTGCTGCCACATTTTGTATCGGGGTGAAGCTGGGATCATATTAATTGTGTTTGAAATTATTTGGGATACAGAGGCGCCACTTAACTTTCACTGTAGTGCCTCACCATTTTGGTTTTTTTTAACAACAGTTTGACATATCTGGTAACCAGAACAAACAGATGGAACAGAGATGATGAAACACAGCCAATCTTTCATGTAGTGGTTCAGTTCTCCTAGCAAGGAGGTTTTAAAGAATTAAGGTTTCAGTAAGGAAGAGGCCAGGCCTGAGGCATGGTCAGGAAGCTGGATGATCCTTCTTATCATCCTTGTGGGTCTCTTCCAACTCAGAATATTCTATGATAGTAAGATGCTGATACTGCCAATAGATAAATAAAAAAAAAATCAATTATTCTTAAATATAGGACCTGAAAAATGGTTCTGATGACAACTGTATATATTAATTGCATGCAATACATAAAAAAGGCAAACAACTATTTAGTGTAGGTTTTGGGCAGGAATTTGTAAGCATCAATGGCAATATAACAATTCTGCTAGGAAAAGAGGGAGATCTGTTCGTGTCTTAATTTGCATATAGTGATATAACTAGCTTAGGATAGAGTCAACCTCATATATATTAATCTTAAGTAAAATGAATAAAAAATAATTAAATATAAAAAATAAATCGATTAAGCAAATCGTGTTGAAATGGGTTGAATTGAAATGTTTTTTATCAAATATGTTAACTGTTTGACAAATAACTGATGTAACGTCATGTGTACTTGACTTGCAATTTGGTAGAAGGGAAAAAAAGCCAGAATTAAAGACTTACAAGCTTTAGGAGGACCACACCTCAATAAACAGCTTTTACAATTAAAGAAGACAACAAAGTATACTGCAAATTTTTGTCACATACTTATTATTTAAATGAACTCAGTTTGCAGTACAGCCCCACTCAGATATCTGGAACTTGAGCCAGAACAAGAACTTGGCTACAAGAACTTGCAGCCATTCCTAGGACATGCTATATGAAGTTAGAACAGTTTTAAAATGACAAATCAGGACACAAGATACATCATGGGTGAAATTCAGTTAAGGAATTCCAGCTTCTAAGAACTTCAGCTCAGGACTTCATTGCTTTTGACAGGAGGAGACAAAATACAACTTTCATGCTGCATGGACCAAATAACATACCTGTGTTGCAGAAGCTGATAAGTACCACCCAAAACTGAATTCTCATTGCTACTTGAAAAGTGGAGGCAGAGAAAAGGAACAAGACTGAAGTTCTAGAATATTCATGCAAGACACTGCTCTCTCAAAGAAGCATCCCAGGAATTTCTTCATCTATAAATTTCAAAGCACTTCAAACACTCGAAGTATTAGGATGTAGTTGCCTGGAAAGTGCTTCCCCAGTGCTTGTGATACAGGTTTCTGCTGTGATTAATGCCAGGCTGAAATCTGGCTGTTGAACACAAGTCTTGTGGTAAGGATCAATGTGCTGTCCTGGGTCAAATCCCAGTCAACAAGACCACTTTCTAAAATTATCATGTTACAGACTGCATTCCTCTGTTTTTCCAAAACATTTTTATAAAATAGCCATGAAACAGAATAGGTTAAGAGTAACTAACATTAGCTTAAGACAGCTAATGATTTCAGGATTTCAAGTTTTGGTTTTAGCATTTAGACCTAAGAGAGACCACTAGCTTTGAACCAGGTTAACCATAACTGAAATAAAATTGTAATTAAACAACACTGCATCAATACCTTTGGTATTCAGCACAGTTGATAGTGCTTCATGTAGTTGCTGACAGGGACTAAGAATGTGATTTGAATTTCTAGTCTGAATTTGCTTTGCTTCAGTATCCAATCTCTATTATGTCTTCCTTAACCAAACTATAAAAGCTTCGCAGCATTCTCTCTCTATTCACTTAGAAAAAACTGATTTTGGGTTGTTCACTCCTCAAGTTTTTACTTGGTAAGTTGAAGTACTGTTCCCCAGATCTCCTACCACATATTCCTTGAGTATGGATTTTTGTGGCCCTTGTATCAATTCTTCAGTACAACATTTCAAAACCTCAGCCCCTGTGTTGACCCAGTAACAGAGTGGTTTAACAATGGTTTCACAGGTTCTGTAGGACAAGGGATAAAACCACCACAACACATTCTGTTTACATCCACTTCCTGCAGTAGTTCTCTTTGCCACAGAATTACATTAGAAATTTGTTTATGGGAAGCTCCATGTTCAGAAGATTCCTTAAATCCATTTCATTGGTGCTATTTACCAGGACATAATGTATATATTTAAGCTCTTTTCCTGTTCCTAGAAGCACGACTTTGTAGGTGATTACACTGACAATAGACAATAGCATACTATGTTTAGAGGTATGGTGCAATTAAAACAGAAGAGACTGACCTTTGTTTACATGTAATTTAAATAGGCAGGGTTTTGTCACATTTGTTTCTGGAATACCAGTGAAAATGTTGAATAATACCACTATGACACCAATACGTTTGGGAAATCTTGTATAAAGACTCTGTCAATGGTCTCTAAAACTATTTGCCAGGCTGCACTTCAACATTTGGACATAGGTCTGTTATAAAGACATGTCCATGTCACACTGCTGCGGAGGAGCTAAAACAGAGACATTAAGAATGGTTTGAATGAAATATGACTGAGAATTATTTATGTGAAAGCACAAGCAGCAGTTCAGTTTCAAGTAACAGCATGAATTGATAACTGAGGACATGACTAAAGGCAATTAAACTCAGTAAATGCTGAGGAATGTGCTGTTTACATCAAGACCAGGAGGACTGAGCTCTGATAAGGCCATGGTAGGATGACTTGTCAGCAAAGGACCTGAGGTCTAATAGCAGGAGGATGGCAGCAGGGTTCCAGCATCGTGTGTGCCTACTGCTTCTTACCCCAGCATGGAAAAAGGCCAAAAAGTTACTGAAATGAGGAAACACACACAGGTAGCAACCTCCCTATGATTTATGGGTGATGAGGTAAGCAAGATTATGTTGGAACATCACCTTGTACTGGCTGATGGATACAAATACCTGGGTGGCTCTGGTATTTTTATCTGGTATTTAAGCCAGGCATCTCAGCCCCACACAGGCACCTGTTCATCCCACTCCCAATGGGATAGGGGAGAGAACTGGAAGGGTAAAAATGCAATAACTTGTGGGGTTGAGATAAACATAATTTGCCAAATAAAACAACAACAACAACAATAAAAACAAACTCAAATCACCACCATGCCCACCTTCAAACAGACAGAAAAAAAAAATTTAAAAGCTATAAAAAGCCAAGCAAAGATAAAAAAGCCCTAAATCAAGAAAAGTGTTGCCAAAAGCCTAATTGCTCATCAGAGACAGGTGCTCAGCCAGTCCCCAAGCAACTGCTGCTCCGGATGACCTCCCTCCCCTCCAGATTAATTCCTGAGCTCAATGTCATATGGTGTGGGATGTCCCTGTGGTCATTTGGGATCAGCTGTCCTGCCGGTGTCCCCTCCTCCCAACCGTTTGTGCACCCCCAGCCTGCTCCCTGGTGGGCTGAGAGCAGAAAAAGCCTTGGCTCTGTGCAAGGGCTGCTCAGCAACAGCTAAAACATCCCTGAGTTATCAACACTGTGTCAGGCACAAATCAAAAACAAAGCCCCATATCAGACACTGTGAAGAAAATTAACTCCATGCCAGTCCAAACCAGCACAAGGAACAAGTTTTCCACTGCCAAGAAGGACCCCAGACACATGGCACTTACTCAAGGGTTACCACTCCTTTTCTCCCACGGGGACCCCCAGCCTGCCTGGAGTGTCTGCTTTGGCTTGGTGCTTGTGAGCACATGGGTGTGAAAACACAGCTGGGTGAAATCTACCAGATTCAACATGAAGGACTGAAATGGGTTGTGTTTAAAATAAATACCAAGTTCCCTTTCCTTCTGGCCTTGAACTGAATTTTGTCCCAATAATTTCATTCTGCATCTTTTTCTATATTTTACTATTGGCTGTGAGCCATTTTCCCCTGCAGATGTGCAAGGCAAATTAATCCTCCAGTTCTGAGCCCACATTTTAATAACACATTCACCAACACATTGCTGCCTCATGCTTTACCAGCTGGTGCATTCCTTTGGTTCTGCTTCAGTTCCTGTGTTTTGGAATTATCAGGATCTCCAAAACAGATAACAAGCAATTTTAGTGTAGTGTGTCACCTCCCTATTTTTTATCTTTCTCAACTAAATAAGAAGAAGAAAAAATCACAGTCACAGAATTTGTCTAGGTACATTCAAATAATTTTTTTCAAGGCTTTATTGTCTGTTGTGTATGTGGTTTTGTAGTCTCCTAGCACACTGTGATGAGAAAATATTCAGCTGTTTCAAATTATGGATGCAGAATAAGGATCTGACACTGTTGACAATGAAAGAAAAAAGCTTTAAGCAATCTAAAAAAAACCCTTTCAACACACTGTTGTTGATGAAGAGAGTTTTTCTTTTCTGTCACAGGCCTTTAAAAAGTCTAAGTAGTTATGTTGACAATTTTTCCATCTCATTACACCAATTGTAAAAAGGGTTGGTTCCCTTAATGCCTTGTTATTGATTACTATGGGTAACGTGGCTACTAAAGCTTCACTAAATGGAACACAGCTCTGGGCTTGTCCCTCCCCAGGCAACATGCATGGAGTTCTGAGAGTTATGGAATGAACAATGAATTGAACAGTTTTGCTGAACTAAGGTCCTTTCCTTGCGGTTATCTGTACATCCTTGGGAACTTCTTATCTCTTCCGTTTACAGTCCATACCACTGATAAAAATCCAGGGTACTTACCAGCTCTATCAGAAGTTTCACTTCTATCTTGGTACTAATAATGTTGACTGGAGCAAAATGGTGCAGTCACTTTCTTTTCAGACTTCTTCCAGGCTTCAGAATCCTTTTTTTCCCCCCCCAAACGTTAAATGCTAACTCAAAGTTACTTATTCAGTGGCTACCAACATTTTCTTGTATCAAGTCTGGTAACTGTTCTAGGCTGGTAGGCATCTGCTTTCCCTCATACACTTGGGAAAAAATCTGATGTGTGTATTGTATATCTGTGCGTTTATTGTGTACCTGTGCAAGGTCAGTAATTGCCAGCATATCAGGAAAATCCGCGTCCTGCAGAGGGCACCTGCTTCTGGAGTGCTTTCTCAAAGCTCTATTTCCTCCCCGATTTTCCAACACGCCCTAGCTCAGCTGGGAGGAAAGCGGGGCGTGAGTGCGTGTATGTGCCACAGGCTGAGGTTGTTTATTGGTGGAGAGAAGCATAACCGTGCTAAAGTTCATTTCGTGTTTAACACGCGCGGGTTTTGATTGCGGGGCTCGCCTGGGCACAAACGGGACAGGTTCCTCGGAGCGGCCGGGGGGGCCGGGCCCACGCCAGGGCGGAAGGCGGGGGAGCGGCCCCCACCGCCTCTGCTCCGTCTGTGGAAAGGGAGCTCCTAGACCTCGGCAGGGCGAAGCGGGCCCGTTCGGAGAAGGGTTCAGCTTCTGCTGTGAGAAACGCAGAAATTTTGTGAGTTTTTTTCCCCTGGGTTCTGAGGCAGGGGCCAATCACCGGCCGAAAGCCACGGGGCAGTACCGCAAGCGGGGAGACCGCGTCCCCCGTGAGGGAAGGGGGAGCATCCGCTCTGAAAGGGGCCAAGCGGCCACGGCTGTTAGCCCTGTAGTGGCCGGCAGATGGGCCGGGTAGTGAGCCCGGGCCCAGCCCGGAGCCGCCGCTGTGCCGTTCCTCCCCTGGTCCCGCGGGGGTGGAGCTCCCCACGGCGACCGCGGCCCGGCCTGCTCGCCGCCCCTGGGCCCGCCCGTGCCGCCCAGAGGGGCCGGGAATGTGAGAGCTGAGGGCGGGGACGCGCTCCCCGGGTGTGGCGCCGCTTCTGCTGCGGCGGGGGCAGAGGCAGTGTTGAGCCGAGCCGCTCGGGGGAACTGCAGTCTCGTTTGTAGGCGGGAACGGCTCCATGGCGGTTTCCGGGGTAACGAGTTTTGTTTCTGTCCTGGTTTAAGGCAAATTTGGGAGAACACCTCCAAAAGGGGCCCCTCCAGAAAGCAAACCTACACGGCCCCCTCCCCCCAACCGGTTCGGGAAAGATTCCTCGGAGAGAAGTGGAAAGAACCTGTTTATTTAACAGGCACAGCACCCCCCCAGCACACACTCTTGGGAGTGGTCGCTCTGTTCTCAGTCCCTCCGGCACTGACGATGGCTGCTGCAGCCACAAGGTACAAACTCTCGGTGTTCCCAGGTCCCAGTCCGGAGCAGGTTCGAGTGGGTCCAAAAAAGGGAAAGGAAAAAACAGTCCAGGGGAAAATTCGGACAGCTTAGCTAAACTAACTAATGAGCAGAAGCAAAGAGCAAGAGCAAAGCGAAAAGCCAAGCAAAAAGCAAAAGCCGCACTATGTACTGCCCCGTCTGTGTGTCCCGCCAGCCGTGGGGGAGCGGCTGATAACAAAACCAAAACATTCGCTCTTCAGAGCCAGTCTTGAAGGCACAGAACATGATAGCCAGGATAAGCAGAACACAGGAATGGGGACACAAGCATCATAACATCACCCTAGGACAGTTTCAGCCAGAAACCGTAGGCGGCGGCGGGAGGAGCTCGGCGCCCCTCGGGCCGGGTGTGTCCCCACCGCGGGACCGTCCCCGGGCCGTGTCCCCGCACCTGCGCTGGGAGACGCTCTGTGCGCAGGGAGCGACGGGCAGCGGGCAGGTCTCATCTGCGCTGCGAGGCTCTGCTCGGAGCAGCCGCTCCTGGCACATCGCACAGGTCAGTAAACAGAGTCCTGTTTTCATAAACCCCTTAGAAGGGAAACTAAGTCAAGGTACTGTAAGTATTGTTAGTGCCACAGGGATAAGAGAAATGAGGCATTTATTCCAAACTTTAAAATACGAATTAGGAAAATGCTGAGTGATTTATCAGTTTCTCCATTTGCCAAATTCTCCCAAGAAGGAACTATTGGAATTTTGCAAAAAAATAGCAGATAGTCTAAGATGGTTTACTGTATTAAATTCTAAAATACCTTCTACTGCACTCCTGCAAATAAGAAAAGCCAAGGACTCTCTGGTATGAAGTGGAAGAATTCTAAAACAGGGAAAAAGAGCTGGCTCACCAAGACCATCCTGCCTGAGGGTTTAAAGAACAGCCCAGTTCTATTCAGAAATCAGCTGGCAAAGGCTGGAGAAGGCAGCAGCTAAGAATTGCAGCATCCAGCTAGAAGCCAAGAATTACTGCATCCAACAGTTGTATCCAACTCAATCTAAGTTTATTTTGTGACACTATTAATGACTCCTAATTTCCTACTAGCTGCAAAATTATTAACACTGTTGTTGATCTTATGTAAATCAGAGTGACAAAATTAATAAGGATTTGGTTGAAATTTGAAAGCAACTCAAATTCTATACCAGGTAACCCTCAAAGGAGCTCACTAAACCTTGAATATGCCTTCAGTATACTCACTTCATAGTTACCAAACTGGATAAAAGAAGTATTCATAGTAGCTGTAGTTATAATTGGCATCTGTATGATATGATGGGTGTGATTAAATATGGAGTAGAGACTAGACAAAGGAGAGTCTTGTTGCTGTCTAAACTAGGGGGAAATAATGCTTTTTTTTTTTTTTCATTTTTTCCTCCTCTATATTTACTGTATTCTTTATGCATGTAAGGTATACAGTATAGCTTCTTATTATAACTTAGTTTCAGCATTTTTCTAGGCAGGAAGAAAAAACAAATTTCAGGATCCCTATGTTACCTTAGGTCTCCCTGGCTACAAAAGAGGGAAACAGCTCTTTGAGACACATTTTCATAAACAAAGTACAGCAAGTACCAAGGGGGGGTCTCCAGAAAAGGGGCTTTACCCAAGGGGGAATTGCATCATCACTTGTCTTCCTAATTTTCATCCTGATTTTTGTCAATTATGCTAATTTCCTAAAACCTATAAAACTGTATTCACCCCTGTGGGAGTGGGATTTTGTTGACATTTTTCCATAACTGCCTCTGGAGGCCTTCAAATAAAGATCCACTTTTACATTATGTTTTCTGCTCATTTTATCTCAAAAGTGTGTTGTTTCATTTCTAGGTTGAAAAAGGCATCAGAACACCAAGCTGGATGGGAGTCTTGATCTGCTGTAGGGTAGGAAGGCTCTGCAGAGGAGTCTGGATAGCAGGGATCCATGGGCAGTGGCCAATGGTATGAGGTTCAAAAAGACCATGTGCTGGGTCCTGCCCTTGGGTCACAAGCACCTGTAGTGCTACAGGCTGGGGACAAGTGGCTGGAAAACTCCCCAGCAGAAAAGGACCTCGGGGTGCTGGTCAACAGCCAGCTGAACATGAGCCAGCAGTGAGCCCAGGTGGCCAAGAGGACCAGTGGCATCCTGGCTTGTTGCTTAGTGCATCAGCAATAGCGTGGCCAGCAGGACCAAAGCAGTGATTGCCCTCCTGTATCAGCACTGGGGAGGCCACAGCTCAAGTCCTGTGCTCACTTCTGGGTCCCACATTACAAGAAGGACATTGAAGTGATGGAGCGAGTCCAGAGAAGGGCAGTGGAACTGGGGAAGGGTCTGGAGCACAAATCCTGTGAGGAGCAGCTGAGGGGGCCTGGGGTGTTTAGCCTGGAGAAAAGGAGGCTCAGGTGTCGCAGACAACTTTTATGAAAGATGAGCTGCTTTAGAAAAAACCTTTGATGAGTAATGGCAACATATGTGTTTCACACTATACTACAGAAAAATGACAGCAAACCTTATGCCATAAGGAAAAGATGATTTCTACTGTCATGTGATGAAAAGTTTTGAAGACATCCTAATATTAACTGTTCTGGTGAATAACAACCTGTAGTTACAGTAACATGGTACTAGAGTCAAATGAAAGGGACTCAAAACTGATGTCTCAACTAATAATTTAATTGCCTTTACTGACAAGGAATATAAAATAAGACCTACAAGTGTCTGCATCTCATACACAGGATGCAAAAAGGCATTCAAGCTTTCCTTTTTTCTAAATGTCAGGGTGAATCTAAAACAAAAAACACAGCACACAGTGAGAAAAGTAACTACCTTTTTTCTTTTAATATAGATGTAGTACAGAATGTTTAATTACAGCAGGACAGTGCTTCCAGTTAAATAAAATTAAAAACCTTTATTTTCCCCAAATATAAAATTACTAAATTAATGTCTTAAAAGAATAAGAATATGGAAAAAGCTTTAAATTATACCACCATTTACCACAGTAACCATGATTACCAATTACATACTCCATTGCTTTGGCAAAAAAGGTTTTTTTTTAATAACTGCATATAAACCTAACATAGCAAAGACTGTATACATCTTTATATTGCACTTATTTATATACAGGGATAAATGAACTGTAAAGTCTGCATATACTTGGAATGAGAAAATTTTCAAAAGAAACTGAAAGCAGAATGGTAAGAGCAGGTATGAATATTAAAAAATGCTTAGAAATGTAATACATTTATGTACAGACTGTACGGACTGTATTAACAAACAATATGTACATAACAATTTACTACTATTGATATTTTAGTATAACTCAGTGTTCATTAATACAGACCTTTGGTTGTATTTAGTTGTTCAGTAAGATCTAAGCTCGCATACCTCCAAAATGCAACAAGGTATAAAATAAAGCACAACAATTTGCCAAATGGTACAAAAACTACTATTGTCAGTTCCATTAAACCCCAAAAACTAGTGTCTCTGTCTAGCCCCAAAATAGTTCTTGTACTTGGAATCTCTATGTGCCATACACAAAAAGAACACCTGAATATTACATATCTGCAAAATTACATCCCACAACACTTTTTTGTAATGTGCAATTCATCTTAATAATACTTTCTAACGAAAAACAGAAGCTAACTTCATAATTTTCCAACACGCACTTCTGCAATGACATTGTGAACACTTTTAAATTTTACCAGCAAGATTAAAAAATATATATGTGTGCCTCCCTTACTCTAAAAGACTATTACCAGTAACTGCTATTTGCTAAGTGTGCTCAGACATTCGTATGAACTATACAGTTTGCATGTGCCCAACATTTAGCTTCGAGGTCATCCTGAGTTTGCACACAATGAAGCAAATCCACAAACTTCAAAAGAAACAAACATACTTTCCTTTACAAAACAATCATGCAACTGAAGAAGAACTGGGCATCCCGTGAACTGTTGTGCTTGTCGGAGTTCCACTTATGGCGTTGAAAATGTGCAGTGAGTTGGGCATGACACTGGCCTTTTCTTCCACCGGAGTAATCTTAAAAGGAAAGACATGTATTTACCAAAATGTTTCAAAATTTAGTATTTATGTATTTATTTTTATGTTTCAAAATGGCACAGGCATGTCTAGAACAGCTAACCAATTTCTTGATGTGCTGCTGATTGACTCAACCTTCCAGTACTTTTTCAACTGCACAAAACTTTTTGGAAATGTTTACTCTTTTCAGCCATCTCCTAGACTGAGGAGAAGTTACTTCTCCAGTATCAGTTCTCCTAACTCAGATATTACACTGTCCTCTGCAGCGGGTGCTTGGACAGTTTCTATCACTCCTCCTGTTAACTTTCAAAAGGAATTTCATAGTGACAACAAGCTAATTTTTTGCCCTTTTTTGTTTTTCCTTTTTTTGACTTAGAGGTATGATTTGAGCATTTCTCACAAAAAGCTATCGAAACACTGCAAAGATTTCATTCTTAACAGCTATAAACAAATTGATGCTAAAATTAGAAATACCATAAAAAAGGAATTATATAAAGATTAGACAAACTAATAGAACAGAAGTAGAGAAAACTAATTACCATCCCATCTGATCATATTGGCAAGCAGCAGAGGAGAAAAAAAAAATCTGTTAAGATTCTTTTATGCATTTTCATAACAATTTTTTTGCAGTTGTTAAAACCTCGTATGGTTACATTACAGCTAATAGTTTATTCAGTGATGCAAAGCTCTTTTTCCCAAAACAGCAATAGGCAGATACATAAAGGAGATATTTAAAAAGATTTAAGTGAAGACTTTCATGTTTCTATGCCTTCAGGGGAATTATCAGTCTAATTGAAAAAAACCCAAAACCCTAAAGCAAAACCACCAACAACATGGCATGTTTTAATTATGTACAACTAATTACATTTGGACACAGAGGTAGGCTTATAGTACATATTACTGCAGTCAGTGCTGTACTTTCATATTCTGTTCACAGTGTCTCATGGATATCAGTTGTTTGTCTAAATGTAAACCAAGAAAAGTAGGGGCAATGTGATTTACATCTGAAGTTCCAGGACATGCTTTTTCTTATCACCAAGCTTTGGAAACTCACACACATCAGTATTTTTTAAACACCTACATCTTCCACTGAGTTCAAAGTACTTTTTCTTCTGTACAAATTTGCATTATATTCTTTTACTTTTTCCTATGCCAGGGAAATGCTAATCTTGCATTTATAATTAAATTCTTTGACCAAAACACTTGCCTCTCCTTACTAAAGGGGTATTCTGTATCACTGTCTAATTCTCTCATGTACCTTGTTCATCTCATCAGCTTTCCAATCTGTTATCCTTCATTCCAAACCCTCCTCTACTTATCAATAAATCACATTGAAATATAGTCCAACTTCTGCTAGCTAAGCAAATTCTTTTTATGTTCCACAAATCTTTCAAAATTGTTTTCTTCTACTACTGTTTTTTTATTAAAAAACAAATCCAACCACATAATTCTGGAATGGTATCACTTCCTATAAGTTTTGGTTCACAATGTCCTCTATTGATGGTAATTAAAAAGAGTTAGTAGTGTCACAAGCTCTTCTCTGTGACAGGATATCAAAATAGGTGAAGGAAAATAAAGCCAGTGTGCTTCATCATAATTATATAATATCACACATCATAATTATATAATATCACAGAGCTACTCAGAACACAGTACCTGAGAAACCACACTGGGAAATAATGGAAGGCAAGAAAGCATGTGAAGTGAGCTTTTGACAAGTGGCACATTTTTGAACAGAAAAAAAGTTCCGCTAAAAGTTTTGGGTACCATCTAAGCAAAGGTCAAATAAAGGCAAATCTCTTAAGAATTATAAACCATTCTATGTTCCTGGAAGAAGGTTATAAAAGTAACAGTGGATAAAAGAAAACAGGGCTGAAGTGATGAATATGATGAATAAAAATGTCAAGCATGCAGGGATCAAGCACTGAACTTCAGCTCTTCCTGTCCTCCTGGAAATAATATCATTGCTTTTGAACTCATGAGACATTTCTACCATGGAACCCAGATGCAAAGGCTAAGTGGTACATCTCACTCCACAAAAGCTCTGGTTTTCCTTCCCCACATATTTCTAGCTTATCAGTATTGGACTTCCCTCAAGAAAATGTATTGGAATACCTCTTGAAAGACATTTAACTCTGTTGCAAAAGCAACTATTTATATCTCCAAAACTGATGAAAAAAGGGCTAAACTTGCAGATCATATATATTAATTTCATTACGATTGTTTCATCTTTATTGTAGTCTTCCTTGCCTACAATAAACCAGGCTGGGAATACACAAGCAAATAAAAAAATTAAACCAGGCTGGGAAATACACAAGCAAAAAAAATGAAGGTCCACCATTTCATGACAGGCTTATACTCCCATAGAAAGAAAAAAAAAACCAATCCTTTTGTGTAAAGCATCCATATTTCCCCTACTCTTTTCACATTATAGTTACATTCTGAATGATAGCATGCATAGTTTAATTTCAGCACATACTTGTTCATGCATTATTTCAGAAAGCTCTTTTGCCATTTCTCTGTAGTTTGCCTTCATTTCTTCTTGATATTCCAACTGATCTTCCTTTATCAGTCGTTCATTTACACCCAGAGCATGCCCACAGGCTTCAACAAATTGCCTGGTTTGGAGAAAATAAGAAAGTTCTCAAACAGAAATCCAAATGATTGATTTAAAATGTCAGCTTAAAGTATGTTATTAATGAATCAGAACACTTCAAAAGTTGAAAGTTTCAAAAAGAATTTTTATGAGTCTTGGGAAAAAGATCCTTTTTTTCCCTCCCCTATCCCCAAGAAATCCCAAACCTTCCATGCCATACCTAAAAACTTCTTTTAGGAGCTTTACTTTATTGTCTGGATATCTTTTGGTGTTAGTGTCATCTAAGAAAGCTCTTGCATATGCTAATGGACCAGCATTAACCTAAAAAGAACAAGAATTTAAAAACAGTTAGATATCTTACATACTGTCTTAGCAGTAACAGGTGCTACAGGCATCTATTGCATTTGATTTTCTTATGAGAATACATTGATTTCAAAAAAGCTTAGAAAACAAGAAAACTACTCAAGATGGAGCATTAAAGCAGGAGATGTCTATCCAGTGCTATAAAATTGTCCTGGCACAAAGAAACCACTTCAATGATGTGGCAAAGTAACTGCAGATATTGCCAATCTGTCATCTCTGTTACGAAATGAGGGCGGAAAATGAGCTAACCTACTACTGTTTGGTCTGTGTATCTATTGAAAACAGATTTGCAAGCTGAGAATTTTGCAAAAACCTGCAGAAGTTTTAATTGTGCTCTTAGGGCAGCTACAGGAGAAGTGGTTTCAGTGACTTATGACTCATCCTTATTCCTTCATATTATCAACAAGAGCCTCTCCCTTCTCATCCCATAATACTAGCTTACAACTTACTTATTCTGGAACCTTGGTTTGTTTTTTTCCCTTTTCTGCTGAATGAGACAGCTGGTCATATCAGATGACTGTGTTAACAGTTCCTTTGTTTCCAATCAATTTTAAATAATAGAGCAGCACATTTGTCACTGCATTTTTTGAAGATCTTTTCCATACTGACTTATACATGCTACACCTGCTTAAGGTACCCCATTCTGGCAAATCTGATGGCTTCTGTATACATTCCACTTCCTGCCTGCCTTAAAAAAAAGGCAAAAAGCCACACACATTGAGATTTTCTATGGTTATCTTCTTCCTATATGTTATCACTCACTCTTTATCTCCATAGGGTTCTTACAAAAATGTCCTAGACCTACTGTGGGCAGACCTACAGCTAGGCAAAATATGCCAATTTATCTTCAGGTTCATCTATTATCTTCTAGCAGTTTCAGCTTTACACCAAAATCTGGTGGGGCTTGGAATGCAACATATTCCAGAGAAGAATCTTAATTCTTTTGTGCAACTGTCTCTGATCAGTTGTTTATATTAAATACTTTTATTTCTTTTCCTATTCATGAAATAACTGCAGACAGTGAGCATATTTCTAATTTAGGACACTCTTGAACATGCAGAATAGAAACCAACTATAAAATGCTACTTATATAATTTTTCAAGGACAGAAGCAAATGAAACTTCATGGCAAAGCTCTTACCTGAACACTGACACTTCCCTGTAGCTTCAGCTGCAATTTAATCATATCAACTTCAGCTGAAGAGCAAAGCTGCCTAAGCTCTGCAACTTTTTTACTCATTTCATCAATGGCTACTTCAATGGGGTTTAAATCAGTGTGGTGCTGGTACATCACTGGAATGCGCTTTTTCACATATGGGAAACAATGTATGGCTGTGGACAGAAACAAGTTTAACACAGTCAGGAAAAGGTTTTTTAATAATATGTGCTTTGAGAGAATCTTATGCTAAAATATCATTTTTATGTAATCAGCTGCCCAATTTATTAACTTATATAATTAGAAATATAACCAAATTGACAGGGAAGCAAGACACTGAAATGTAAATATGCACAGTGTCACATGCATTACTGCAAAGAACGATTGCTGTCATTACTGCTACTAATAACCACAAAGAAATAAACCACTGGAACTTAATTTATATGACAACTCGGAAAAGAATTGCTTAACATTCACAAATCTCAAAGAAGAGAAGAATCAACACCAGCAAAGCTGTATTTTCTATTTCCTCACAAGTACTGGCTATGGACTATAAAGCTATAAAGTCACTTTTCATTATAAAATCACTTTATCATTATAAGTCACTTATTTGTTTTTACAACTATATTAATACAGAAACTCATACTTAACAGAGACAAAACACAAAATAGTCTTTTTTCTAAGAAAAAGGAAAGCCAGATTCCAGATTCAGAATTCTGAAAGCTAAAGGAGATAATAATTTTGAGGATTCCTTAGTGAAGAAATCAACCTGAAACACCTAGTTGTGGCCAAAAATATGAAAAGGATTTTAGCTGATAGCTGTAAAGCACTTAGTTAAGTGAAATGAAAAACCCATACAGAACAAAATTAGACCATTTGAACTAATGCTTCCAGTGAAAGCATTCCATTCCATCAGTACCTGTCAAAATAGTCCTTCGCTTACACTGCTCCTCTACCCCTCCTTGTCTTTTACCACCTTGAGTAAAAGGCATCTCAAACATGAAGCGACGAATGTTATGAGTCCTTTCAAAGTCTGTTTTTCTTTCTTGCAGCTCCTTTTCTTCAAAGTATGGAACTACATGTGTAACTTGAATATATGCATATTTTGAATCTAAATCCTTAGGATTTACCTTAAAAACAGGACAAAAAAAATCAAATAGCTACATTGTGAATAAAGTGGGTCTAATAGTAGTCACACAACTTCCAGAAATTAAATTTGGTCTCTTAACCTCTAAATTATTGAAAACATGGGAAATGTTCATACTTTTACAGGGGTTTGCTGTATTCAGTTTTTAACTATTAGGAAGGAAGACAACCAGATGCATTACAGTGCACTGTGGATTTTTTGGTTTGTTTGGTTTTTGGAGGTTTTTAACCACTCATGATCATGAAACCCAGCCCTTTCATCAAATCTTCCTCTCCTTTTAAAGTTCCAATATTGAAATGCCCACCATTGCTGCACTTTAAGGCCAAAATGCACAGCAATTTTTGAATCAAGGATTCAAAAGGATTCTTATTGAGGAACAAAAAGAGCCATGAAATTATACTAAGAGGAAATCACCATAAAGTCTAAGGGTGAGGAGAAAAATCACCATATAGTCTAAGGCTGAGGTCTGGATAAGGGAAGAACATCTAAAGAATGACTGTGCATGAACAGGCAAGAAATATAGCTAAAGTTAACACAGAATATGATCATAATCCAAATTTGTTCTAAGATACAATTACTGTTTTGAGAGGTAACACTACAGAAATTGAGCTTTTTGGTTGCTCTAAAAGGCATACTTAGTAGGAGATAATATTCCTCTCATGCCTTCCCAACAGCAGAGCTTTTAGATGCAGATGCTTTGTGCCAAATGAGTGACAGCCAGTAATCCCACAGTATTTCAAGTAAACTAGTGAAATCAGTATATTACAATCTTTTTAGAGAGAATAATGATCATACTTTGCCAGAATCCTGAATCATTTTGACATTTTCAGCTCCAAATTTGTCAGAGTAGAGTTTCTGGAGTCTTTGGGAAATTTCTGAGAGAGGTGTGAGTTTAGGCTCTTTATAGATATATTCCTTTCCATCTTCATCCTCAAAGAAACCCTGTAAAAAATAAAGTAATCAAAATCTTGGGCAATAAAACATAAGGGAAATTACTAAAATGGACATAATGTGTGCGGTTTAAAGGAAATATAAACATTTAAGATTAGTATTCAAGCAAACATAAATAGACAGAAATTAAAATCTAAGTAAAAAGATTTTCTAAGAGAAAAAAACAACAGAAAAATGTAATTCTCTACTACAACATGAGCGAAAGATAATGAAAACACAGAGTTTAAATTTTAAAAGTTTGTAGCAATTCTATGGTGTGACAAGCCTTTGAGATAAGTTTCCTTCACTTTTACTTAAAAGTGAATTTGCAGCACTGTTTCACTTGCCAAAATTGGTAGTCTTGCCCAACAGGACTATCTGTTTCACAAGTGACTATTTTGGTAGAAGTTTACATTAAAATAATCTGAAAATTTTCCTTAGGTAGTTATAAAAAATTAATTCCACAAGATGAAATATAACTATGCAAAGATCTTAATTTTATGATGTACTATTAGTATTTACTTCTTTATTTAATTACACACAGTACTGTTTTTAAAACCACACGTAAATGCACAATACATGGGAAGTGAAACAGTTTGTTGGTTTAAAACAACAAGCCATGTTGAGTTCATGTTTGAAACCAGAAAATAAATATTTTTGTCATAAATGAAACAGACAATATAGAAAAGCACAACATATCATGTATAAACACAGGCTAGATTGACAAAAATACCCACACCAAACTAAGGTGAAATGCAGTAGGTGGTACTGCATTGCTTGCTTTGTAAGCAGTTACTGTAATTACCTCAACATCTGTCTCACTGTCTGTAAACTGGTATTGCTATAAAGTCATAAAAGACAACAGAATACATGTAAAATTATACTGCTCAGAGTATTTTACAATTCTCCATGCTCAGCTGGACAATTAAGCAACTGGGCTATGCATGTAGAGAGTGTTTTACTGGATACTGCGTGATACCATAGGGATACAGAGGCATTCTAGACACGGACCAGAGGATGTGAAGCTGCCCAATACACAGCCAGAACTTTGGTTTGAAGCATGCAATACTGATGCATAGAAAAGAGTGATCTGTTCTCTAAATGGAGCTTGATGTTACTTTTGGACTTGCAATGGCTATTAATGCATACCAATCTAAGAAGCAGCCTTGCAAACCACACCGTAGCACTACAGACATTAAGTCAATGCATTGCTAAAAACTGACATTACAGAAAACTTACCGCTGCCTTAAGGTAGTAAACAAAAGAAGAAAAAAGGAAAAAAGGCAAAAAAATTTACTGAGGAAAATTTTAAGAATTTTACTGGAATTGACAAATGTTTTAAAAATAAGTTACTGATGGTGTTTCTTTATTTCATACAGAACACATTCCTTGTGCTTTTTATGTCACAGTATCAATACAGATGATGAAAGAGTAAACCTTGTAAAATAAATTCAGGTTTTTCTCACTGCATAGAGGCCAGTGAAAGGAACACTCACTTGTCCAAAGAATGCTACCCTGAAATAAGTCCCCAGCAGCCTCTTGCCTGTATGCATAACTTCAGTAACTTTACTGTATGCTCGATGAAGGGTGTCATATAAGTGAGCAAGCCTCTAAAGGTAAAAGAAAACAATAATGAGGGAAAAGAACAAAGCACAACTTTCCTATCTTAAAATAACAAATTATGTCCTTGTAGCCAGTAACAACTGAAAACATTCTTTTATTGAATGGTAGTATTAGGTTTAGCACTTGTACCAGGATGAAAATATCTAAGACTAATTTTTCATTATTTATATTTAAAGGAAAAAAAATTATTTAAAATTAAAACAAACATTTCAACACATTCAAATTTCAGTTACAATTTTAATACTCTTATTATGTGATGCCCAATGTGTCATGCAGTTAGAATTAAAAATTCAAGATTTTTTTCTTGCTCAAATTTACTTTTGATGAATTAAGTACCTCAAAGTCCCTCCGTTTTTCATAAATGGGAATTATAAGTTTATATATATCAGCAATGAGTTCATAGCGTTCTGCCTTCCAGAGTCCATCAGCACACTGTTCCAACAATTCCATCAGCACATCCTAGATTTGAATACACATTTAAAAGTGTAAAACAATTCAGTACTCATCAAAAACACAGCAAATAATTATACCAAAATTCTTCCCAGTGAAAAGGGAAATCTTGCCTCAGAACAGAATTATGTACCCTTTGTAATTTAAGTTATTGTGGCAATCAAAAATTGCTAAAAGGAAACAAAACAAGACAGAATGGTCTGAGGTTACACACATACTCCTCCTATTTACAAACAGCATGTTGCTTTTAGATAGTCTTGAAACTGCTTTGGACCTTCTTCTACCACTCTTGCATCACAGTTGTGAAGCCAGAAGCTGGAAAAGCTCCTTTCATACTTAAAAGCTGCTCTATTCCACCTCCTTCTTCCCTTTGGTAGAGGACTAAGTCACCTTAAAGACATCACTATGAAAATCAATTTTTAACACTGCAAGCACAGACTAAAGAATGGTACCCTTATCCTGTAACAGACCCTAAAACATTTCCTCCTTTCCCCCAGTCACTATGGGGCTGTACAGACCCCTCAGTACCTCCATTCTCAGCAGCCAAGTGGTGACAAGTGACAGACCAGTGTCACTGCTGGACCACAAGGGCTGTCCACCAACACTGGTTTATGACACAAGTCTTAATTCAGACACCAGAGGGCATCCAGATGTAGCAAAGTAAAATTTTGTTTACAAAAGGAAAAGAACATGAAGAGCACAAGCTTCAAGTGGGACAGCTGATAGGAAGGAGCAAAAGAACACAACATATTTTGAGCCACATGTCTCAATATTTATCTATTCTCATGGGAAAAGTTTTTTTCCATATATGCAATGTGTTTCCCTTGACACCTGTGAGAACAGCCTCTTGCTCTTAGTGATGCTTTTCTTGGAAAAGTGTGATTCTTCAACTAACCACTTTAGGAGCTGGACTTTTTTGAGTTTGCTGACAACTGTCTTCATTTTTGGGGGTCAGTGCTAGACACAAGGTTAGAGATGGGGCTCCACAAATGCCAGCATAAAAGGGAAAAATTGCCTTCCCTCTGCTTCTTGAGTCAATCCTCTCAAACACAACCGAGCCTGCACTGGCTTTTGTTTCCACAAAGCCACACTGATGATTCCCATTCAACAGGCACTCCACTAGAAACTTTCAGGTCTCTCTGCAGAGCTGCTGCTTAGTCTGTACTGAGATTTTTTGCTGATTTTTTTTTAAGGTGCAAGGCTTTGCACTTGTCTTTGTATAGCCTTGAGAGGACACTGTGTTCCTGCAAGGCTCCTTCATTTACCCATCTGCAACCCAGGACGATGCCTCTCATGGAATGTCACAGGCAAACAACTGTTTTGATGAAATGCACACAGTAGCCTTGTTAAAGAGCAAAATCCCTAACTAAATTTTTGGCTAGCTCAGGTAACCCTGGCCTCAGACAGAATTCTTTTAAAATGAGAAATAAATTGAGAATCCCAAAATTTCAATTTTTTAAAATGAGAAACTATATGTTTTAAGAAAAATCTCACTTAACTAGGAAGAGGTTTTATAAGCTGGAGAATATGAAAGATATCTTCACCCTTTTAGAAACATGAAGGGATTCTCTCTGATCCTCCAATACTTGTAAATGGTCCTTTGGAAATTTAACTCTAAAATAACTAGCAAGAAGGGAAATCTCAAGTTTTAAGGGAAGAAATTCCACATGGCTTGTTATCATTATAAGAAGAATTCTCATCAGAGCATCATTTTTCTAAGTAGTAGTAAAATACAACTTGAAAGATGTTTCTGCTTTTTGACTTCTATACCAAATTGATCTAATTTTTTTCTCAGACAATGCAATTCTGCTTACTTATGAACACACTGAGGAAACATTCCATTTATGAATATGTTCCTATTCCTGAAGGAACAGGGCTACCTGTTCTGAAGCACTTCTGAAATGATTTTCAGAAGCCAATCAGTTCTTCCCTATTGTTACTCTTGTTATTATTAATATTATTATTTCTCCCCTATTATTACTTTTCCCATGTTTCAGATAACTTTCAGAAGTTATCTGAAAAATAGTAACTTTCAATATTTCATCAGTTAGAGTACTACATGGTTAAGTTTAGAAAGGGTTGCATGCAGGGAAAAAATGAAATTTGGCTTGGTTTGATCTTTCTGCAAGCTGTACAGGCCTATATTTTCACTCCTGGCTTTCCTCCGTTCCACGGAAATACCGAGAGATGGAAATAAATTTGTGTAGGGTTCAATGACCCAGAAAAATCAGTATATTCTTTTTGCAGGGAGTGACTAATGAAAACAAGAATAAAGGCATTCCAATTTAAAAAAAAGTGTAATAATTTAACTCTGACAAATGGTCTGGCAGGAAAACAGTGACAGAAATTTCCAACAAAACTTTCCATCAGCAGTAGTCACTAAAATTCCTGATCTTCAATAACTTAGAGCAGCTTGCATTTTGCTTTGAGTAACATGTTACATTTCATGCTGGATCAGAAGAATCAGTGATTTTTAAAAGACAGCACAAAAATTGAAAAAAAAACTGCAAACCACAAAACAATTTGCACAGTCAAGTAATATTGTCATACAGCTTTACCATACACTAATTAGAACACAAAAGAAAAATATTTTTGTTGTACAATTACACTTACAAACCAGAGGGTTTTCCAACATGACTGCTGCCAATTGTGGTCTGCCCCTCTCTGCCACAACTATACCAGCAAATACATAGTGCAGACATAGCTTTTCATGAGCAAGATTATTAACATTTTCATATAGGCTGCTTACTAGTAAAATTTACTGTAGAGCTGGCACAGATGGATCAGCAAACACACAAGGAGTGGTACTTAAGCCAGAAAAAACACATGGACACAAGTTTGGTGTCAGTAAAACTACTTTCATTGTTATGGCATATTTGCTTTGGGAAATTGTAAACAGCAGAAAACCAGTGAACACATTTTCATGATTTCTGATGGAGTAATACTCTAAATCCAAGTCAGTTTTACAAAACAACAGATTTTGCTAACTCTAATAAGTAACCGACATTAGTGTTCATCCTGTCAACTAGAATAAACCCCCAATTTGCTTTTATTCCCAAAGTGGTGTTGAGTTGATGTGCTAGCACTGTATTTAAAATACATGCATACGGTAAATTCTCTAAATCTAGGACACCTCATAGAATTTTTTATTTCAGCTTTAGGGTACAAATAGCAGATCATAAAACAATTATTGTATCCCTTATATCAGTAATTCTCCAGACTGAAACATAAAATTTGCAAAAATCCCGAGCCCTTCCATGTATGTAAATTTTAACATTTTTATGTTTACTTACTTCATTGAAGTGAACATCTTGCATTCCAACATCCTCCATCATTGAAGCCTCTTCATCTATATTTGGTGTGATTACTCTGAAAGCAGTACAGCCTTGCCTAAACATCCCTGTCATTGAAAAAGAAATACAGACAAATTTCATTTTCTCCAGCAGGATGACACTGGGCTATTTTGTGATTCTGGATAAAGCAGAAGCCATGTTTAAATATACCTATCACCAAATAAAGGAACAGATCAGCCTCCCACTGCATGATTAAAATACAAGACCTTACATTACTGTGAATGTACAAATGGTTTTAAAAAAACCAAAAATGTTAATATCTGGATCCTTACCTACCAAACTAGGTAGTGTCTGAATCTTCCTACTTTATCTAAAATTTGTGTCTAATCTACCCCACCCTAAGTTCAAGCTACTCAAGGTAACTTTTACAGTATTTAATTAAACTGCCATGAAGTTTACTTACTCAACTGGACCTGAGTACAGGGGCAGAACCTGGCGCATAATTTTTTCCAGTCTGAACAATATGAATGACATTAACCACAAAAAAATTATCAAGGGATAGCAAAACAGATTATTCAAACACAGAAAACCAGTAAAAACTGACAAAATACCCATCTAACTTCTTTTATTGAAAAAAAAAAAAACCAAAAATGGAGTATAGAATGTTCCAACATGAAACCCATGTCTTTTACTCAAGCTGTTTAGATATTTTTGATTACATTGGACTGCTGAACTAAGAAAACAGGATTTTCTGTATCAATTAAAACCTCAAAGGCAATCAGTAAATATTATGGAAGCTTAAGGATTTGCACATATTTATTTTACAACTCATTCCTCCAAAGATTCTTGCTGCTCAGTGAGGAGTTCTGACCATCAGAGGTTTTATTGAATGATTGCCTCAAATGCAAGGGACTTTTCTGTTCTTAGAAGTAGCACAGGTAGGAGTTTGACCCTCTGTATTACTGAGAGGAAATAAATTTTATATGACAGTATACAAAATAGCAGAACACCAAAGGACTCACAAATAAATAGAGACTATCACTAGTTCTCAGGTACCATCAGGCTTCCAACTGGACACAGTAATTTGAATAAGCAGCTTATTTCAGCTTTGGTCTCAGAGAAAGTTCTGAAATCACTGGGGCAAAGAAAATAGCCTATACACTGCACAAGCATTTGGTGAGAAGCACAACGAAGAATAGAGATAAGTCATCTTTTAGACTCATGATTTTACTTCATTTTGAACTGCCATGCAAAGGCAAAGTTAAAAAGATGCAAACATGAATTTGGCCACAAATCCAAAACACTATCTCAACATCATAATCAGTTTTAACAGATACCTGAAGTTTTCTTCAAGAGAGCTCTTTTTGTTAATTTAAGTTGTATCTCAAATCCCTGACTGAGAACACTTCCGATTCTGTCGATGAAAGGTGGTTTTCTACCCTATCTCAAGGGTCATCAGAATCCACTTTTACAAACAGCTGCTGGCACCAAAATATACCACAAGGTGAAACAGCCTGAGCACTATTGTCATTGACTGAACATCTGAAAAATTGTACAAATTTATTTTGACTCCTCTGGCAGTGCCAGGTTTCCCTAGAGGCAGTGAGAGACTGACTGCTTGTAGAAACAAGAATATTCACGGATAACTGCTTTAGAAAGGATCTGAACTATTAGCAGCTCTAGTATATAATTAAAATTTTTACTTCCCAAAAAATTTATTTTGCCTTCACCTGAAATGCTGCCCCTTACATATGCAAGTTTACCTTTAGTATGTGAGTTTGCTACCTGGTTAGGTCAGAATTTTTTCTCTAAATAACACTGAAATAACTACAGCTTCCTCAATGAAATGATTGATTTTCCCAAACTCTACTAAAAATATATTTGAATCATTAAGGTTTTGAAATCATACCTTTTCGTGTGAGATATTCTGCAACCAGTGCTGCTACATGGACATAGCACATTGCTGCCTAAAACAGAAACAGTACCAAGCTTTTAAAATACATTTAAAATGGGAATATTAAAAGTATATAAGGTATATATACAAGGCATATAATGTATATAAGGTTTATACAATATATACCTTATATACAAGGGATATATTGTATATAATATATACCTTATGTATTATATACAACAGTATGAGACAAGTTCTTCAGTTTTCCTTTTTGCTGCTTTGCAGGAGATATTCTATGACTACTGCAAGAGTTCTCCACCTCATTTATGTAAAGCAATAACTCTGCAAGTGCACTTATGCCTTAACCAGAGCACTGAGTGGCATGGACAGCAGCGCACAATCTAAGAGTGACCCTGGGTCATAAATCACAAGGTAGGAGCATCATGCTGTAATAAAAACAAGTTAATCTCTCTTTTGGGGGGAGGTATTTTAAGTCTTAAGCTGTTAATGATTCTACTCAACATTTGGTAGCCCTTCTGCTAACATGTTTTGTCTGCTTTTTGGCTCCTGACCAAGAAAAATGCAGAAGAAACTGGTGACAGGCCATTTGAGAGCAGCAAGAGAGACCTAACCTATGAATGGAATTTGAAGGAATTGGTGCAGTTTGTAAAACAGAAAAAAAAAAAAAAAGAAGAGGAACAGAATAATTTTCAGATATCTGAGATTTTTAATGGATTTGACACTGACCACTTTTCTCCAAAAAAAATAAAAAGATTTCACATCCTTGTTTCATTAAAAAGGCTTAGGCTTTCAGCAAAGTAACTATCAGTTGAACAGCTCAAATATGGAGGCTGCACATCCTCAAACAATGCAGGTGAAGGAAAAAGGTAAAAATCTGCCAGAAATTCTAACTCCTACTTTGTATTGAGTTGAACTTGATGATTTGCAAACATCTTCATCTAGTTGCACAGTCAAAGATTCTAAGCTTTTAACAAAAAAATGAAAAACATAACTGAAAAGGACTAAAAGACCTTGTCTTCTCAGATAGGTGAAGCTGTTCAGTTCAAGAGACAAGCTAATGACAGAGTAATGTGTATTTGTTCTGTGTTGCTACCATGTAGAAGAAGAGAATTCTAGTACTGAGTTTGGAAGATAGCATCTTCTATTTCTTGGAGATCTTTACTTGCTCATATGATGCTCATTTTAACAGATGTTTATGAAATGCAATGATTTCATACAAAGCAATTTACTTTCAGATGGAAAAACCTTCTAAAAAGAGACAAAATTAATCTGTATCCAGTTAAAGTGTTAATGTCTCATTAAGACATATAAAAATCCCCAATTCTGCTTTTTGCTAGAACAGACTATTTTAAGAGCACAGTAAAAACAGAAAGCTTTCCTTTTTTTCAAATGACACAAGAAATTATTTGTCAGTTTTAAGAACATTAGTAGTTTTTTTTTGGTAAGCAATTTGGAATAAAACCAAGCTAATTCTGTAAAGGCAACTGGAGGAGAATTCAAGGAGTGGCTTTAAGTGTTTAAACAAGTAATAACAAAGATATTTTTAAGCAAAAGGCCTCTCTTCCATGGCTTGAATTGTGCATTCCATTCTTAGTAGTGTGTCAGCTATAGCAGTTAAACATGTTCCTTACATTAATAATCAGAAATTACTTACAGATGTACTTGGGTAGGACAAAAACTTATCAGCTATTGAAACCAATCCAGCAACAATTCAAAAATTGTTAAAAAGACTTATTATGTTACATGTTAGCAACTACATATAGTACATGCCCTTTCTATAAAGATAAGCTTATTACAGAGCTACAACTAATTTCATTTTTTTTTCTCTTACCTCTGAAAGATCTCCATTTTTAACATGGATCCTTGCCATGCTGTCTAACCATGTCTTCCTCAGTTCAGGTGTACTTGCATAGGACTTTGCCAAGCTGTACTGGAGGTCTACAAGCATTTCTGGATCATTCTCATGTTCCTTCATCTGAGCTGTAGCCATCAGCACTGTACGAATCCGTTTGGTTAAATCCTTAACATCAGAAGGGAATGTAGTGTGCTAAAACATGGAAAAGTCAGGTTAACTACTGTGTTTTCCTAGTCATTGCACAAAAAAGTGATAAAACATAACTGGAAAAGATGTTGTGAAAGAGTCTTTAAGCATCCTTCCACAGTATGGAAATAGGAATAAAAACAGACCTTAATAATTCTGTCGTTATTGGCACAATTGTTGATGATGGAAAGAGACTGCTGAAATCTAGTTCCTCCAATTCCAACCACATCAGCAATTAACTGGCTTACTGAAATAATAACCTTGACAGAAACAAACATCTTGTTAGTGCATATTTCATTAAATACCCTTGAGATGTACCTCTGAGGCAGTTACAAAGGAAGTTTTGTTCTTTTTAATTGAAAAATCATTATCCTAAATAAAATATTATTTGGGGGTTCTTTTCCAATTACTTGTACAATAACATAGGCCAGATAAAACAGGCTTGTGTAAATTCAAGACACATGACTGACTACTTGGTGAACTAGCCAGAGGTCATTAAACTGGCAAACTACTGTTCCCAGCTTTGTCAAGACACACCATTTTCAAATTATTTGTTTTATTTTAGACTTCTATGTGCTTGTTGTTGCATTATTTTCCTTCTTCAGATGCAACAGGATATACCATTTAACAAACAAAATAACATCTACAAAGCAGAGTGTTTGCACTGACAAATAAAATTCATTTCCTACAAAACACAGGGTCATCCAACTGTTTCTAAGTATTTCCTTGTACTGAATATATTTTTATGGCCATCTTCTTACTCTTAGTATCAGCCCTGCTTGAACCCCAAATAAATTATTTTAAGTCCATCTGACAGGGCTTTGCACATTCGTATGCAACTGTGTATTTACAATATTTAAAAAAAAGAAAATACACTAACTTGCAGATGTGTTCGAACAAAAGACTTCTTCCCTGTGTAGTCAAAATTATTTCTCATCAAAAAGTACAGTAACTGGGAAGCTTCATTACGAATTGAACTCAGCTTGGAATTACAGTACTTCAGAATTTCATAGCACAGTGCAGAACACATATCAGCTCTACCTTCATAAAATGTAGAAGGAAACTGAGGAAAAAGAAGAAAACAAAGAATTTATTCATTAAAACTAGGGTCAGATCTTGGTAAAACAAGCATGTCAAGAAAAACACAAATGTATTCATATCCTCAAACTGTGGAAAGAGCAAGAGTTAGAGTAGGTCATGACAAAAACCAATTTTTACAGCAAATCAAAGGACAAGCATTCCACAATGTTGAGATCAGATCAGTCCTTATTCACCAATTTTATTTTAGGATGTTAGTTCCTAAATTCTTATATAATATATTGTTAGCTAAAGAACTGGACAAGTACTTGAAGATGATTTTTTAAAAACTTCTTACCTTGTAAATAAGTGCCCTTAAAGCACTGAATACGTTTTTCAATGCTGTTTCAGACTGATTCTTTTGAAGGAAGCAGAGGTATACATCAAATACTTTCTTCATCAGTGGATTATGCCCATGATCAGTCAGTAGCTGATTCTTTAAAACAAAAGCAAGGATTTAGGAGTTTTGTACAGCAATATATTTATACTACTCTAAGAAACTATACAGATCATCAAAAAGCAGAACATTTAAAAAATATAACCTCTATGGCATTACCAGGATGTTTAATAACATGCACATACCTGAATTCTAACTAGATATTTCTAACACTTCATTAATTTTGCTTATAAAGGAAGTGTTTCCTTCTCAATAGATTTAGAGAACATGATTGTTTTTATTAGTTGTTAATTAAATCCATTACTTTTAAATAGCTTTTTGAGGGGCACACTCAAAGTATTAAAAGACTTTGCTTACACTGGCTTTATCAGCCCACACAGGGGAATTTTCTCATAGTAGTATCTCCTACTACAAGGTGATTCTACAAGGTCCTGCCCCTTCTGCAACTCCCCTGGGTGCACTCCACTCTTTCTTGTTATTACTGCATATAAACAAGCCTCCAAAGGAGTGGAAGAGGCTGGGTTCAAACTGGACATAGCAGAACTTTTTCTACAGTGAGGGTGTTGAGGCAAATGGGACAAGTTGCCCTGGGAAGTGGACGATGCCCAAGTCCTTGAAAGGTTTTTTCAAGGCCAAGCTGGATGGGGCTTTGAGCAACCTGGCCTAGTGGAAATTGTCTCTGCCCCTGCAGAAGGGTTGAACTAAATGATCTCTGAAAGTCCCTTACTACTCAAACCATCATATGGCTTTGATTTTATATATTTTAGTGCAGTTTATTGAATAGAAGCTCCTGATTGTCCTGTTTTATTTGGATCTTTAAGACTATTCTGGCATATTCTTGCCTACCTTCTCAATATACAACACAGAGATAACCTTGAAGGATTGTCATTCCAAGCATGATGGGTTGACAATTGAAGGAATAGTGTTCATTCCTCTTTAAATCTTTATAGCTAGTTTATTAATTTTCAATTCTGTAACCAGATATGTGGACAGAACTGGCTCTAAACTTGACTAAATTAATTACCAGAAAAAAAGGAAGCTCATTGTAAATAAGCTCATGTTTTCATAACTGGATTAAAGATAAGACACTAAATTTGAATCTTCAAGCAAGAATTTGGATACACTGCCCCAGTTAAAGGAGAAACAAGCTAGAGTTATCATCTCTCCTTTTTGTGACTTTGATTTTAAAGTCTGGAAAACCTCAGAAAAACAGCCAAGAGGGGTAAATAAGTGGGTGTGCTATATAAAGATTCCACAGGAGAGCTACAGCAACTGATAGAACTAAAAGAAGACTTATTAGTGGACAAATGGAAAAAAGTTACAGAAGAGGAACACACAAATCACTATTAAGGAGTGCATTACTATAATAAGCAGCCAAGTTCAATATGAAAGTCTGAGAGTATCCAATTATGGCTTTGCTATAAATCTTTCACCTCACATGGCCTTTAAAAGCCACTTTTACCACTAGTATTAGGTAGACACTAAAGCTCCTAGAACTATTTTTAAGTTAGGCTGAGGAAGGAGCTTTTCCCACAGATTAGTTCTGGTATATGATGTGTAGCTGAAGCCAAAGCATTTTGCTGTGAGATATTATCAGTTTTACATTAAAATAACAAAATACAATGCTAGAGAAGCTAAAAACAGCAATGCTATTTAACCAGACTATAAAAATAGTTTTTTAAAGTATTTCTTCTCAAAGATACTTATGGGAAAAGTTAACACCACATCATGAACAAACCTTAAAAGCCATTGTGAATAATGATAGAGTGTCCAGAATTGTAATGCAAACTTCGGTGGCAACATTTGCTTCAAGTAAAGACTGGTGAAGGACATCTGCATCTGAATGGCCATAGCCTACAGAAATTCCAAATGAAGTGTAAGTGCTGGATACACTCATTTAAATGTTTCTTATTTCCAAAAGACTTGCTGAACTAGGAAAAGATTAACAAGTAAAAAGCCTGACAGAAGTTAGTATTCAATGCAGGAAAATAATTCATATGCATTTAAATAGTTTCAAATATGGTCAGACAATTATTCTAACATAATTTGCACAGAACTATAAAATATATTAAGTAAGAATTTCAACAAAAGAAGCATTAAACAGCAGTTTAAAATTATGTGATATTTCATATATATGTGCAGGTAGACACATGTGTGTATATATATATATATATACACATATAAAGCTATACAGTTATATATATACACACATATATTGGTAAGTACTGCAGTAGGATGAAGTTACAGCTGAAAATATGTAGTTTTGGCAATTTAGTGATGTTACAATGGTCTCAAAGTTAGTCACAAGTCAACCAGGATAAAAATACAAAACAGTAAGAGTTGAAGGAATACAATCCCATACTTATATGCAGTTTACCACCCAAGTAATGAATTCTGTCCTTAGTGATACAGATTCAATACAGTGAAATATCTTCATATTTAATAAAAACATTCTATCACTTCTAGCTCCACAGTGAACTTAAATAATTTTAAAAACATATCCTGCCTCAGCACTAATAATAATGTGTCACTTATGTTCCCTAACACTGGTCATGAAGCACCAGATTGACAAACATGACTGGGCTGTTTTATAAACATGTGGTAAGTCAACCAGGATAAAAATACAAAACAGTAAGAGTTGAAGGAATACAATCCCATACTTATATGCAGTTTACCACCCAAGTAATGAATTCTGTCCTTAGTGATACAGATTCATAGATACAGTGAAATATCTTCATATTTAATAAAAACATTCTATCACTTCTAGCTCCACAGTGAACTTAAATAATTTTAAAAACATATCCTGCCTCAGCACTAATAATAATGTGTCACTTATGTTCCCTAACACTGGTCATGAAGCACCAGATTGACCAACATGACTGGGCTGTTTTATAAACATGTGGTCTGGGTCATGTTTATATGTCAGATTTACAGACAAATTAGCATCACTAAATCAATAACAAGGATGACAAACTTGTTGAGATCAAGTAAAGAACAGAAGAAATGCCAAACTCCTTTGCAATGACACCTGGCCACTTCTTTCTGCACCTTCTTGCTTCCCTGGCAGAACTACACACATATACCCATAACCACCAGTTTCTTTAGATTTATATGTTCTTCTTTAAGCACAAAACTACACTGAAATCTCTCAGAGATATAAGGTATCATACCTTTCAGGTATGATAGGTTTTGAAAAGGTATATATGAAAAGGTATTTCAGTTCTATTTCTAGCTTAGGTTGATAGAAAGGGAGAAAATAAGTTTATAATTTACACTAATAGACAACTATCTTGCCAAAGAATCTTGATTTTAGAAACAAGTAAAACAACTATTTCCACCAGACACTTCCTTTTTTTATGTATCCCACACAAAATATGTGCAAGATTATTCAAGCTCTGAATGTTATTTTGGATACATGATAGAGGCAGACTGACAACTAAACAAAACTGTAAGTTAACAACAACAGAACAAAGATATAAAAATCAATTTCATATTTGATGTGGTTCTTACAGCAACATATTTCCGATTTGTAAAATCTTGGTCAATACAATGTGTAATATCCTGATATTTATTAACTGTCCATTTAAAAAAAAAACCTATTTCAGTTTAGACAAAGTTATCTGAATAAGACACCTTCCTTCATAATTTCCTTCAGTTGGAAAAGAATGGAAAGTTTCTTTTTACATAAGCATGCATTTTTTAAAATCTTTCAGCTCATTGTTTCCTAAAAAGCAGTAAACATTGCCAAGTTCCAAAAGCATGAAATCTCTTTGCACAGGGACATGTAATCTGTTTCTCAGAGGGTTTTTTTTTAAACCAGTCTTTATCTGCAAAGTATTATACTGTACCAAATGTGTAGCCACATAGTGTAAAGGCTTTCTTTTGTGTATCAACAACATGTAGAAATTATGATGATACAGCAGTAGCAGACTGATTGCAAGGAAAAAAAAGTAATTTCCACATACTTGTCTGACATTTTAAAAGCAGGCAATTGCATTTCTTACATTTAAACAGATGTGATTATGCATTTATGAATAGAGAGGTTTTGTGGGATTTTTTTTTCACTTTTACACAAGACAATGTGATAAGTCTTGTGCAATTAGGCTAAATTTTGCCTTATATTACAGAGAAAGAGCTAAAAGATTTTAAGGGATAGTTAGATATGCTTTGAGAAATCAAAGAATGAACACAGTGAAAATACAGTTAACTCAAGTTTTACTGCACACAACTCTTCAATACCAGTGTTGTATTTTACTGAATTAGTCAACCAGTTTCATTGTTTTTTGAAGCTGAAATTTGAGAAATGGTGCTTTAGAATACTTTACATACAGTATATTGCAATTTAGAAGCAGAATGTTTAAAAAGATAGGCCACAAGCAGATTTAGTTTTCAATACAGCAGTCTATACAAGCTGACTTCAACCTGATTAAATCTTACCATTGTCTACAGAAATTCCAAGAATACTTGATATCTTTCTCACACTGAAAACAGAAAAATCACTTCATTATTGGACGCTTTTTCACTTCCAGACAAACTAAATCATGGGCTCGCAATCTTTGTAGAAATTCTAAGAAACTTATTTCTCCTCAGGAGATGTCAAAACATGGAGATCTGGTCAGAATACATATATTTAATTTGAGACTAGTAATTTATAAGACCACATAGGAGAAAAAAATTGAAGCTCAATAAAACAAATAGAAAAAAGAAGTCAATTTTGTAACTCTGTGCAGCACAAGTCTGAGGCGTGCATAACTAAAAGAAAATATTAAAATACAGCTTAAGGATAGACTGTAGTTAACCATGCTCCATGTTATGGCACCACCCAGCAGTGATTGCTCTATCACAAAGCAGAGAACAGACCACGGACTGCTTCCAGCTATTCGTTTGACCTGGAACAGTAAAAGTCATTGGGATGCACTGGTGTGGCTCTGGGACCTGTCTCTGGTGTTGTGGTACTGGTTGAGGATGACAGATGTTATCATGTCATGAGACTTACTGTGGTTAAAAGTGAGAGAGTTATCCAGGCTGCTCAGCTGCTGCAATCTGGCATGCATCATTCCTGTTCTGTTACGGGAAACAGGCAATGTCTGAGATTTTCGATCATGAACTATGGATCCTAACCCCTCCTGGTTCCTGCAAGATGGGTGAAATGGGATAGAAGCAAAAGTTAGACATGTCAAACTGCAGCAAGACAGGAAGTGCTGTTAGTTAAGCACAAGAAGTTTTATAGAAAGAATTATAATGCAACCTATTCACTGTTTTCTTTATAAAACAAAAATAGGTAGCTCAAAAAAAAGCATCACAGCAAACTCTTTCTTAAAACCCCAAAGCATGAAAGCAAAAGCACACAAGCAGTCACTCTTGAAGTGCTAAATTTACTTCAGAGCTTTCAAAAAAATGGTATTTTCAAACACAAATATTCTGAAAATATTCAGAACCCAAAACTGAATCCTCTATTTTGATTGCAAAAAATTTAGCAAAAAAGTTAGGACACACAGCAGTAAAATTAGAAAGCACACATGCAATAGGAGAGCAGGAATTAACTGAGATAGTATCATATACTTCTTACCCAAGCAGGAAGGGAGAAGAGCCATAGACTTTGTTAAATTTGCAGCAATCAAATGAAGAAAACAGAAAAGTGATCTGTGTTAGCAATCAGTACAGGCTAACTTCCTACTGTGTACCACCACCAGAGCTGATGAAAAATGAAAACCAGTGCTTGAACTGCAGAATTCCCTGTTCCCTCTCGTTCTGTGTCCTTTGTGTATTTTAACAGCACGTGCATTGACTGTGATATACTTCAGTGTAGTGACAATGTGAAAGACATGAAAGTTAGATTTACAATTCACAACACCAGATGCTTTCCCTAGCTCAGCATTTTCAACATTAACACGCAGCACACAGACTAGGTGATCAGTAAACAAAAAAAGTGTAGTAGTGTCCTCTACAAACTCATCAAAGCAGTTGGAAGAACTTTTATAAAAAGCCTGAGAATTATAGACTCCTGTACATCCAGAGTTTGATGTACATTTGAACACAAAGATTACAACCAAAACCTTAAGAAAGCCAGACTTATTTTTGAGGTTTTTATGTTATGTGAACAATTTTTCCCCAGAAAAATCTCCAAGGAGACAGTCAAGTCTGTAGAAGAAAATTCACATTATCTAAATTAAAACCAAAAAAAAAGCTAGCATTATAGTTAGAATGTACTACCATCCAAAGTCAGCAACAAATTTCTCAGTGAGTTCAAGAGGGTCAGTATTTTAACCACATCAGTTTAATTATAACACTATTTCCATGTCAACCACAGTGTTAGGCCTAAAGAAGTTGGTATCTTTTACTCCATTAAAACCCACTTTGTATTAAAAAAGTAATGCAAAGATATTAAAATAAATTAATACAAGTTTCTGACTCCCAAATTTTCTTCAGACTCCAAATTTAAAAACAGCAGTGTTGGGATGTTCACTACTTACCTTCAAGTAAAAACACTAAATATACAACATTTCTAAAACATTTCAATTTATGTGGTTTTATGGCCAACTGAATAAACAAAACATCATAAAATTTCTTTCCCAAAGACATTATTTCAAGGAAAAAATGCTGTAAAAGTCAGCATTTAAGGGGAGGCTTCTGAAGTCATCATTAAAAAACAGCTCACAGAACATTCTTAAACAAATATCAGACTTCCAGACAGGATACACATTTGTTAATATGGTAACCAGTTACTTACTTCAAAATCTTATGCATCATTCCACAATAACTCTTCTATTCATGCAATTTGTTTGTTACAGAGGTTCAAGGCATACCTCACACAGAGCAGTTATTAACAAACAAGACAGTGAAATTTAAATTCCACACAGTACCTGGCTATGTATCGTTTCCCCATGTACTGGAACTGATGTAAGCACACTCTGCAGAGAACACAAGTCAGAGAAGCCACACTTAAAAAAACCTTTTCTAGATTTATGTACACTGGAATTGTTCAACAATTGTTGTTAACTTTAAACTCTTGCATCACAAAAGTTCTTGATTTCTCCCAGCCTTAAAATTCCCTTCCAGACACCAAGCCAGGAAAAGGTAAATATGTCAGTTATCTACAAATGGCAACAAGACAGGGCAACTAACATGGAAGAGGGAAGCAAACAGATAACCAGACATTGCCTATTTACACCAATTTTGTAAATTGTTTGTAAGTGTTCAAAATAAGGGCAAAATATTTTGTTTCCCCCCACCCCAGCCTAACCTCACTTGGCTCCAAATTGCTTTTTTTTGTTTTGTTGGGTTTTATTTAAGGTCTCCAGATTCCAAGAGAATAGTTTCTGAAAGAACTGTTTTCAAAAGGGAATATGCTTTTATAACAAGATGATGACAAAGACAAATTAACAACAAAAACTTTTCATTAAAAAGGTAATCTATATTAATTACTGGTAAGTGCACAACACTAATGACTAATTAACTAGAAGTCATATTTTCAAATCAAGAGAAGTAGTGTGAGTGGAGCTGTAATACTGATTTTATTTTACTCTTGTCACACTGTAAACATTTACTCCAATAATACAGAAAACAACACAACATCCCTTGTTCCTCCAATAAGATGTTCTAAAAGTTCTTTTTTAAAGTGTAAAGCCAAAATGAAAGCCAGTTTTCAGGCTCTGTCTTCCATGTGACAGCTGAGAATGAGAGAACAGACTGACTTATTGCCTCTTCAACTCAGCTTCCTTTCTTACTGAGACCTTGAGTAGCTCAGCTGTCTCCAACCTGCCTGGGCAGAATGGTGTTTGCCTTCCCCAGACTTGTCATTCTGAGCACAAAATAAACTCAACTCCCCCTTCTGAGATCTTCTTGTCTTTTAGACTAGTGTCTTTTAGGACTCATCCTGTACCTATTCCCTTAGGGAATAGCAGAGGACACATGAGGAATGCTAGGAGCACAGTTCTGAAGTTATGCAATTCAATCAGTTTTGCTACACAACCATGTATTTGCTATTTAACAGCTGATGTTACAAGACACAGTTTAATGCAGAAGGGTATCAAGACATGGTTCCTCTTCCATGAGCACTGCAATACTCTGAGCACTACTTGTTGTTCAAGAACCTCCTGAGATCCCTTCTGTATAGCCTGATTCCAGAGACTACCATGGACTTGGACAGACATGCAATTGTGGACATCAAGTTCGTGACTTCTGAACAGATCAGAACAAAATTATTTTTAAAAAAACAGCCAAAAAAAAAACCCATTTACACATGCTTATATCCATGCTCAAATTGTTAACAGAAAAGCAAAACATACAGCGGCATGACTAGCACAACAAAAACTTACTCTGTAATGGTGAAAAAGTCCATGAGTTCAGATTTTGTAGCCTTGTTCCAGTATGTAAACAACGCATCTAGGAAAATGAATAACAATTTATAAGATAGCAATTACTATTTGAAGTTTTCCTTAAAACTGATTATACAAATGTTCATATCAATTCTCCAAATGAGTTTCTGCAATATTATATTAATTAAGACCCCATAATATTCCCGTCCAATTTCATATTTTACAAAGTAGTAATTGTGTGGCCTGTAGTGCCTACAGCCCTGTAACAAGGTAAGACTTCAGAATATTTCAGTCTGTTAGTTCTATAACCTGCCTCTTTACAGATGGGTCCCAACATTTTTTTTTTTTAAAATTAAAATTAATTTTTTTTCTTTGATCACAGACAGGGATGATTCCAAGGTGTATGATTCTAACAAACAAGTAAGATGTGCCATTCATGCCCCATTTCTATACCTCTGCAACCTTCTCCAGGATAACACAACTCTTTCAAAAATTCAATGGATCATCTCACAAACAACCCAGGAGAAATGAAGAAGTACTAACATCCCCGTATTCCAGAAATGGAAATATATACAACAATCAAATAATTTGGTTCCTTGTAATACAGCCAGTTCTGCAGAACAGAGGAATGAACTAACACAAGACACTTTTACAGAACAATGAATTGTTCTTCACCTCTGTTTTACAAACCATACTGCACCATCACACACAAATATTCACTTTCTTAAAAAGTCCTTTAGCTGACCTCACACTTTGAATAAATAATGAGTACTTAATGCTTACAAGGTTTCATTTAGAGTTTAACTTGACTGATCACACATATTTGTAAAACACAGCACATCACGGTACCTACACCTATATTCTGTTCATTTTGAGAAGTTATTGAAATAACAGGCATAAATCCAGTAAATTACTTTGAATTTATAAAAAGCAGGAGGAATTACCTACCATCTGACATGCTTCTTAAAATATGAAGGAAACACATGAGCAGACTTTTGATCTCTGCTTGGTCAAGTTTGTCATATCGAACAACAGAACTTCCTAAAGTGCTGCTCTGCTGGTTCTGAAAAGCAAACAGATGTAATTTGGCTGAAGAGTTCTTAAACTGGCAACAAACTAAATTGTTTTCAATTGCTTTAATAATTCCTGCAGCAGAAAAAGTATCTCAGAATGGAGACAAAAATATTTCATGTAGAGACAGGTCACTAAAACACACATTACACACACCAAGTATACCAAATTAAGCCTCTTTGCTTTGCTTGTTTTAAATTCCTTCTAGGTATAATTTTTTTCCCCTAGGATCAAAAGGAAAAGTCACCTAGGAGTGATTATTGAACAAGTTAATTATACCTAGGTACTCACATTGTAGAAATCAAGCCTACCACTTCTGCTTAGACCGAATACTTGAAAACCAAATGCTACTGTTAGGGGATACGTATATGCTCCTTTGCTTTTCAAGAGACTTTCTGCTCAACTGCAGACAGGACTGCCTCTACAAAATTAGTTCCATTTAAAGATATAAGAACCTCAAGAAAAACATACATGAAGGGCAATATTATGCGTTCTGGAAGACTAACTGCTACTAAGTAACTTGCTCTTCCCCTCCCCTCCTCTCCCAACATACAAACAAAAAAACCCAAACAAAAGCAAAACCCTTTCCCTGTTTCATTTTTTTAATGTAATTCCTACACGTGTGGGAAGTTTACCAGCAACCCACAATACCATCATCTGTGCAAAAAGATAAAAGCTCTTTAACTGGTCTTGCAAAATGTATACCACCAAACAAAATGGAAAAATAAAAATTGTAAAAATATGTAAATTGAACTTTGGGCAGAGACTTGTAAAAGGATAATTTCTACATAATCTAGTGCTACAAAATCCTCAGTCTGAAGCTTTTCTAGATATACTGTATAAACTTTTGTTTAAAGTATAAATTATGCCCTTTATAGTGCCTAATTCCCACATCCAATATGCCACTTATGCACATGAAAAATGAACCAGACATTTAATAAGTTTTCTGTAAAGTCAACAGTCTGGTATAATCGATCTGTACAACTCTTACTATAAAAAATTTACAGTTACCAAGGTAGACTCAATGGGACAAAAGCACTTGGTTTTACAAACAAAGCAAGAAGTGACATTAGTGAGACATTAGCAAGAAGTGACATTTCACAGCAACCATTGACTGCTGAGCCCTTTTTTTGCATTCTGTTGCATTAAAGAATTCCTGTCCTAAACCAATCTGTGAATCTGATACCAGTAAATGTGTGAATCACATACTAGTCTTTGAATGGATGCACAGTGAAACTGAATGTGAAACTATGATGAATACTAGCCAGAAGTTACTGTAATTTAGGAGCAGGTGGGCACCTCTGTAAGCCCAATTATTGCAGATCCTAAAGACCTCAAAAACTGTTTATCTTTGAAATATCTCTGGTGAACAAGGAGGTGCTACTCTACAGCTTTTTGGATTCCATAGCAGGCAATCAGTGGGTGACAGGGCAGAAACAGAGTTGTGTTTCCTACACTTTAAGAAACTGCCCAGAGCACTAGATAATAATCCCACATAGGCTGTTGAAGATACACACAGAGAAAATAGGACTATAGCTACTTCATTTAGAATCATGTCAGTAACCTAAATAAATAAAGTATACACATATTGAAATAGAAACTGATAATACTTCCAGTCTATTCTGATTCCACAAGCATAATGCTACAGATCATTCTGAAAGAAAATTAGAACAAAAACATGGCTCTTCACTATAATGACATCAAGCAATGAGCAAAAACTTGGGAGATAACATGCACTGAACAACTGATCTACTAGAAAGAAATTTCAGAAAGCAACAAATAAGAAGCCAGGATTAAGTATTATTTGGGAAAAATATCAATAGCATGCAAAATATAAATCCTCTGTTACCTAGGCTGGCAGACCAGAGTAGAATTTTCAAAGGCTGTTGACACCTTTGAAAACCCTTTTACTTGGTGAAAACACTACACATTAGTAATTAACAACATGACAACTAAGTAATAGATGACAGCATTGCCATTTAGCAACAGTGCATACCAAGGTATTTCTTTATTACCTTGGTCAATACCAAAGAAGAACTTTCACTTCTATCAAAGACCCCAAGACTCAAATTCTGCAGTTATTGAAACCTGATTGAATTTTTTTATATACTTGAACTAGATCACATGTATATACCCCAGGTTTGACATTTGAACATATTTTACATGGTCAAATTGCACATATTGGGTTTGAGATTCAACTGTTGCAAAGAAGTGGCAAAACTACTGACCACACACTTCACTCAGAAGCTTAACTATACCAAGCACAAAAACCAGATACTTCTTGTAACTGAAGAGAGAAAGTAGTATGCAAAACGTTCTCTGGCAAAGCTGGGATTGTCAGAAGTGAAAAATCCATAGTAACACGGTTTTTCTTTGGAGGGTGACAATTTTCCTCTTCTTCTCCGCTTGGGCGCAAAGCATGAGCAGAGTGCCTTCTGAGAAGCTTCTCTCTCTGCCCCACGAAGGCATGTCAGAGTCAAGGGGAAAAAGTCAACAAGTTGTGACTTGCACAACCAGAGCTAAGGAAATGAAATGTGATCAGCATTGACACAACCTCTAGAAAGACAGGACTGAATACTTCATAGCTACCGCAGCCAGAGCGCCTAATCTGTAACAGCTTTAAAGAAATGGTTTAGAAAAGTCAAACTAAGATAAAAGAAATCACCCAGAGAAAGCACAATAACTGGTTTTTTCAATGTTTTAAAAATGCCAAGTATATTGAGCATAGAAAGGGATGGAGTGATGGTCTCCACAAAATCAAAGAAGCTGTTCTAACTGGAATTCAATCCTCTCTAGCAACAATCAATACACTTGTGCCTTTCACTAGCAAAGGAAACAACAACTGCTTGCTTTTATCTCTACATTGAAAATCTGTTTGCATTTTTTGTGAAACAACTCAGTAAATGCAATGCAAAAGGAGTTCACAGGATAATTATTTCGCAAAAAAATTTATATAAAATACTGCTTTAAAGTTATTCTAGAAAGCCCATTCACAATGGAGATCAGAGAAGTTAACGTCTATGAGACTTAGGATAAAATTTTAGAAATACACTTTTAGGATCCATTTTAGTTTGTTTTTTGTTACCTTGTCAAGAGAATTGCTCTTGTCACTGTGTCTTTCTGGGAGACTGTTTCCTGAGTCTGTGCTGATAAGAGAGCCTCTGGAGTCAGCATTCCTCACACTATTAATATTTGGAGTCGATGTGGTGTATGGGGAAGCTAAAAAAAAATAAAACCACAACCTCAAACAACATAAAGATCTCAAACAATACATACAACAAGTCACTCCATAGCTCAGTCAGCCTTTTAAAATCACCCTAAATTTTTTAAGAAGGCAAATAATTAACTCCAATATTTTTAATGAAGACAAACTTATTGTAGAATTTCAGCAAAGTATATGTGTCTTAGGGTGACTAAGCGCATCAACACAGACTTATATACAACTATGTAGATACATGCCTAAAAAACACATGTAGCAATATATACACACTTCCATGAAGAAGCATGTCTATTTAATTAAAAAAAAAACAACAAACTTTTCCCATTTTTTGTATCTTAACTATCACCTTGGACAGGGAAAAAAAGCAGACCTGCTCCAGAAAATAGCCTTAGTTTCATATAAAAGAGCAAACCCCAAAAGATCCCAAAAGACAGATTTCATGTACAGAGTGAAAAAATAAAACACTTCCTCTTTAATTATTTTATTTTACTTTTTTTAAGTGCTTACCAATGCCAGATATTACACCAAACAGATCTTTAGGAAGGTTGTTATCCAATGTGTTTCCTGATTTTTGTGGTGTTACTAACTGACTTGCAGTTGGCAAACTTGGCGCATCATCCTTTGTGCTCTGTTTGGAAAAGAGAGGAAAATGTGATTATTTTCCTATATTAAGGACTTAGAGAATATGACATGTCTTCTAGAGAAATATTTGTTAAGTATTTCTTCCTTAAAATTTAATTTCTATTAAATATGCTCAAAAGAATGGAGATGTTCACATACTGGCATAAGCTTGGAATACCTTAAAATTTAAGATATCTCAGGAAACATTGAAGAAATGAGTATTCAATTGAATTTTAAACTCTATTAAACAGATATTTCAAAAAGACTCACATTATTTTAATTTAAACACCCAAATATTTATGTTGTTGGAAGAGTTTAGGACTTTTTTTTTCCTTAATACTAAATGGAACACAACAAGATAAAAACATAAAATAATGAATAAATCTTAGATTCTGTGTTCAACCATACCAATATATACCCTTCACAAATTATATTTTAATTAATTCTCCTGTAGCTCTCTTACTCTATAGGTCTTTTGAAATCACACTGTAGGGTTAAGTTCTTCTCTAATTTCTAGAAAATTAACAATCTTTCTGTGGTCCATTTGTTTCTTCTGGACTATAGGAAAAATTCCAAAATTCTGAAGCTCTTACTCTTTTTTGCCAGGTTCTTCTCTAATTTCTAGAAAATTAACAATCTTTCTGTGGTCCATTTGTTTCAGTGCTGGACTGCAACGAAAAATTCCAGAATTCTGAAGCTCCTTTTTTTGCCAGGAGTATGCAGTGTTTCATATACAGGTTACCAATAAATTATGATAAAAACAATTCAGACTACCAAACAGAAATTGTCACTCACGTTGCTGGAAGGGTTGACAGGAAACGGAGACACATCTTTCACATTGATCCGCTGAACATTTTCTATGAGCAGACCAAAGAGTGGCAAATACATAGTGGCTATTCTTGCTTGATGGCCCTAAATAGAGTTTTACAGTTCATTAAAAAACTACAGTTTTAATTTTTCATCACCAAATAGTTTTAATCTATTCACTCCTAAACTGAAAAAAAAAAAAAAAGGCACTTAATAAATATTTGCCAAGCCAGAGCTCACATTCATAAATGGCAAAAGCAGGGATCATCACTGTATTTCATTCTAATTTACAAAAGATCAGCAAATTTTATTTACTGTCTGAATAAAATGCAGAAAAATTCCAAAATTAATGTCATTTCAGCTAACTAACCAAGTAAATTAATATTATGTTAGCTCGATGAGTTAATGATACCTTTCATTACAATTTTTTTGGCTTCTCTACAGCACTGCTGATGTTAAAACGAGTCAGAAAATAAAAAATCACTCAAAATTTACCACCATGACTTGTAGTTTTCTTATACCCATTTCATAAATAATAGATGATGGAAGGACAGCTTCAAAATATTAAGAGCTAATATTTTATGAAATGAAGATCTTGAAACACACTTGTAAAAATCTGATTACTTTAAGCACAGCAGTTAGAGTACACTGTGCTAAAATGCAAACCCACACATAATTATATTAAAAGGTGCTTTGTCATTTAATTTGGTAAAAAGATGGAATTTGCAGATTGGTCTCAATACAGTTTTCATTACAGTCTGGGCAGAAATAATTTTGCTGAAAATAAACAAGGGTTTCTTCTATGATAAAGAACAAACTTTCTGTATGTGTGCACACCTAATCTTTATTATTTTGTACTGCTAGCATAGCAATAGACTTACCCTGGTAGCATATCTATCATCAAAAGAATGCTTTATCATCAAATTCTTGAGCACACTGATGGCAATCTGCCTCACATCTCTGAATTCTTGTAAAGCATTGCCCACCTCCCTTAGAAGCAGTCCAACCAAGAAGTGATTTTTACAGAATTCATCAGTTAATGAATAGTCCAGCTGAAGGTCTGGAAGTAAAATACAAATTTCACACAAGGAATGGTTTTATTTAAATCAATTTATCAATCAACTTAAGGCTGAAGTAAAACCCAGCACATCAGACACAGCAAAGTCAAACTGCTCCCTCTTTAAAGTACCTTTTGTGTAATAAAAGAATCCAGTTTATTTATGTACTGAATATATGACCTCTTTAGAGAAACTTCAGCTTGAAGGGCTGATTTATTAGAACATATATATGTTTACAATGCCAGCTGAGGAGGTGTAGAAGAGTTTCTCATGGCTCAATACAGTGATCAACAACGAGATGCTAATCTCAAAGCACCTTCATTTTCCAAAGAACTCTCTCAGTAAGGCAATCCCTTAAGTCAGAAAGAGGCAGATCTGAGACAGCACAGCCATTATACAGACACTCTACAGGCATTCCTGTAACACACTTAGGAGCCAGCCACATCACCCGAGATATCTTTTGCTCAACACAGCAAAACAGAGCCAGAAACACTTCTTATAAAGGTCTTCTTTCCTGGCTGAACTCCTATCTCCCAGGGAGCATTTTATACTCTTCTTTTTTGTGCAATCAGAAACACTGTCTTCTCTGGTTTTCCTATTTTTTAAGGTTCCCTAAGCCATCAGCTCATAATCTCTCTTTTCTATGAAAATATTTATGTAGTGTTATTATCCAAGACACTCCCAAAGGCTGAAAAAGCCAAAGACAGAAAGAAGTTCTAAGCAGCTCTTCAGCTTGTGGTCTCAAATCTTGCTTTATCTTGCACAGCCTTGAGGAAAGTGCTAATTAGTGATATTCAACTTTAGTAACTAGCAGAGTCTACTGAATAAATATTTCAGGAAAAACAGCCTATTCTACAAAAAATGTGTTAGGCAGGTTTACTGGTTCCTTGTAAAAGCACCTTCCTTACTTCTGTTTAGTGATTTCTGCTGTAGTTCAGTGCCTGGAAGAAATTAGTGTCTTCACAGCCACAGAAGCAATAGCAAACATATGACTTGTTTTGGCACAAGACTGGATGTACCAGGAACCCAGCTGGGCTACACAGAACTTTCATGACTAAGTGAGAACGAGCTACAAAAGAGGAATACAGAAGTATTCAGGGAGAGTGCCAGGAAAGCCAAAGCTCAGCTACAGCTGAAACTGGTAATGATGGACATCAATAAAAACAAGAAAATCTTTTACCACTACATTAGCATTAAACCCCTGAATAAGGAAAACATGGGATATTTGCTAAATGGGGATTATGATTTAGAGACAGTGGGCTTGGGTAAGGCTGAAGTACTCCATAGCTTTGTTACTTTATCCTTCACTGACATGAGTCCCAGGCCTTAACATTCCAGAGACTATCTTCAAGAAAGACAATCAGCATCAGTGGATAAGGATCAGGTCAGGAATCTCCTGAGAGACCTCAGTCATGCAAATCCATGCCACCAGATGAGATGCTGAGAGAGTTAACTGATATTATTGGAAGATTGCTCGTTACCACCTTTGTTAAGCCATGGTGAAGTCATTTTTCAGCAAGTGAAGGAGAAGAGTGTGACTGGGAATGACCAAAATAAATTTACCCAGGGTAAATCATATTTTAAGACTGGTCTGCTATAAGGGGAGAATAGCAAATGTTGACATGGTCATTGTATCCAAGGTGGGGCATTTCAGTCTAGGTAAAGAGACACCCAAATGTGAAAAATAACTATGTGGATCACTGGGCTCAAAAGTTGGAGGTTAATGGTTTTGTACCCTGCTTGGAGACAGCTGCAAGAGGAGTTTCCCAAGGACCATCCTACTTATTACTACTTCATCAACAACCTGAAAGGGGAGGTGAAATACAGCCTCAGGAAGCTTGTGGATAGGTACCGTCCATTTGCTCAAAGGGCAGAGCTGCATTTCAGAAGAATCTAGATTCTACAAAATGGCAATCAAATTCCATAAGGAATAATGCAAAATTCTGCACCTGGGATGGACAAACTTCCTGCAATGACAGCAGCTGTGGAAGGACTAGCATTTCTAGAGAAAGGAAGGCCTGACATGATCAAAGCAGAAAACTGGGCTACAGACCTACTCAAGTCCCTTTAAACCTCAATGAATATATGAAAAAAAGTTTACCATGTCTCTCATTGGAAAGACTACTCTGCTACCTAAGCACTTCCTTTAACTTTCAATGAAAGGATTGAAATTTAGACTTGCATTTAACAATTTCAAGCTTTCCATCATCTCACAGACCTGAAGTTACACAGTGTACACATCTAATAATAAAAAGGTGACATACAAGAAACATAAATTCTTCCACTACTTTGGAAGAATTTACCTTGGTATCTCTGAACTCTGCCTTTTCCAAATGGCATTGGTAGATTCAGTGGTATATAGTGCTCATGATTACAGACTACACGAAGAAATTCAAATTTGAATTCAAAAAGAGCCTAGAAAAAGAAAATATAAGTTAAACAACTGATGCAGTGATTTGAATAACATATTAAAAACAAATTTCTAACACAAAAGGGTGATTCATTTCAGTCTTGCACTATGTTAGATATAGACCTGTCAAAGTTCCACATGTCAGCACAAAATAAATCCAGAATAATTCATACTTAACAATTGGTCCTATTCACTATTCCCATTGTCCAAAGTTTACAACCCTATTATGTATTGATGCAAGAAAAGTTTGGACACACAGCAGAATCTCTTTGGGCATCTGATACATGCTTTCCCCACTCCAGTACGTGTAGCTAACAATATTCAGCATCAACTCTTCCAACTTTAGACTTTTTCCAATCCTACTTAAAATTTCTGCTTAGTGTGGCACCCCCACACCCCACTACTTCTGTGATTCACACACTCTAGTGTGGCAAAATTGCACCCGAAGATGGGAATCAAAATAGGAAACAGTGGTTTGATGGAAAAAAAATGCTGTAGGCACAGAGCAGGGATTTCTAATGTAACTGGGAAAAGACTTAATGCAGGACTTTATCCCCATGCATCAAAAAGAGACAACACTTAAAAATAGCTTGTTTAAAAACACTGAGTACCTTTGGATCTCCTGGGGCAAAGCAGCTGATGTAGTTATTGATCTGCTTGAAAACAAAGCCTCTATCCATAAAAGTGAAACACCTCTGGGGAGAACAAGTAAAACCAAAATAGAATTGATTTACTTCTGTCTCTGCATTCAGTAATTATATTTCTGTATTTAATAAGTTTATTTTTGAAACACATTATTGACATTTCAGTTTGAATATAAAAAACAATAAAACAAGCAAACTAAATATATGTATACATATATACAATATAAATATTGTATATGAATACCAAATTTTCCCTTAAGAGTGCTGATCATAAATCATATATAAAAGGAGTTTGGAAAGAACTCTATCTTGACAAAAATGAAAATGTTATGCCACTAGAAGTTTTATCTACCATTTCAGTGCCCATCCTTTTTTATCCCTTGTAAATATTATTGGTTGAAAAATGAAACACAGTGAAATAAAATGCATTCAAAAAAACACTGCTGAAAACTATTGCAGGATTTGAAGGCAACCCAGATGACATTTTTAAAAGAAAAACAAAGAAAAATCAAAATACATTTTGAATAAAATACAAATTCATTTCTTAAATTACCAAATTTCTGAATGGATGTCATCTCGTTTACAGAAGATGCAAATCATACTTCAAAGCATTTTAACATGGACATAAAACTATATTTAAAAGGCTTTATGCATGTTCAGCTTTATATGAGTTGGCTTTAAGATTCCATAACACCCATACAGAAGCAGTAATATTGAAAGGATAACCACAGAGTCCAAATCTCTTTGTGTACCTACTTTTATAAAGGCAGCCAGGCTGTGGTTTGCATTTTTTGAGGCCTCTGGATTGTCTCTGTACTTCTGAGTGATGTGTGGCATTAGCATATTAACAACTGTTTCCACTGCATGATGAAAGGAGGCAGAAAATCTCTGGTTTCTCAACAGCTAGAAATTAATTCAGACACAATATTAAATATGGTTTATAACATTAGAATATATCACAAAATTTACTTTAGAGAAGATACAGATAACCTGACAGGGAGAGAGGAAACAGTTTTCGAACTTTCTCACTTTCTAGAGTGAAGGATCATTTGTTTAAAAGAAAATATGAAAACATGCACTAGCATCTATTACTGAAATTCAAGCAAGGCAGTCTTTGATGACATAAACCACATGTATAAAAGCTTCTAAGTATAATGCATTAATATTTTTATATACTGCAATAAACAACACAAGCATAAGAATAAGAGGGAATCTTTTCATTTCACCCATCTTCCTCTCCAAAGCAGAGACCAGCTGGTTCACATATACTAATTACATTATCAGAGAGTCTTTTCTGTCTTGGAAAAAAAACCCTTTTCTGTTCTGCAATTATCTTGGTAATAACTGCTTTCACCATCGAGGAGATTGTCGTCCATGTTTCTTTCTTTCTCTCACTCCTCAGCAACTTCAAAATCTCAGCTCTTCAGGCATCAGAACCTTACTCTCTGTGTTTTTAAGTTTCCACAAACAGAACTCCTTTCTCTTACTTTTTGGTAGTTTGCCAATTAAGCTTAAAAGATTTCCTCTTCATTCACAATTTCTTACTTTCCACTCACCACCTACATTATCTTCATCAATGAATTTGTACGCTCTGACAAATATTGGTCAGTAAGTGCTCTCCATCTTTTTGGCACTGCAGAGCCTCTTTTATTTCTCTACATCTTACTCCCTTTACTAAAGATTCTGTCTTTTGTGTGAAGAGACTAAATGACATGTGGTGTGAGGCTGATGACATTGGAAGAAATTGTTTCATTTGTAGGGTCATTATCTCTTTTCTTTTTGAAAACTTAAATCAAAACATCCATGTCTAAGTACTTTTATTTAAATAGTTTTTTGAGCTACATTAAGCGTAGCTAATTCCTAACATTCCTAAACAGAACAAGTAATTGTCGAGGCCCCACATAAATCAATGATTACATAATTTGCTTCCTTTGTGCTTGAATTGTGGCCCAAAACCTCCAGCTTTAGTTTTAAAAAAAATTTTAAATAGACATTAAGGCTGAAAAAGATTCCTTCATAAATATAAACAGTACTCATGCAAGAAGTAACAAATAAGAACTAAAGATTGTGTTGGTGGGTATTCCAGCGTCCTACAACACCCTTGTAGCTCTGTCTTTGTTGGACAGTAATGAAACATAATCCTTGCTATAGAAATAATTTTGTTGCACAAGAAATGCATCTTTTTATCAGACATCATAAGCAGGAAACATCTGAGGGAATGTTGCATTTATTACATTATCTAGTCAGGCAGAAAAAATCTAGCTAAATAATATATATTTAAGGGTCTTGTAAATCAAAAAGCAATGTTCAGGGGTCAGAATACTTGCAAACTGCAGCAAGTTCTTCTCCTCTCTCTTTCACATTACAGAGAAGGTGACAATGAGGCTCTTTGAACTGGGACTCAAATTCTACTCATGATACCACCAAGTATTAAGTGTAGAACTCAAAAGCTTTTTTCCTGATCATTGTACAATTATTTTTTCCCTCGTGTACTTCAGACTTCTGGTTAAATTCTAAATACACAGTGAAAATAGTGATAACAGTATCACAACAACCTATTATGTTACTCAGATGAAACTATGTTGTATACTTGAACTTTCAAGACTTGTTTCAATCCAGAAGTAAATACACTAAAAAGTTGTCACCAATGCAAAAAACACTGCTCACAGGCTAAGCTTGTAGAAAAATGCATTTCTGAAGTTTTAGCATTCTCCTTCCAGTGAAGGAAATAACACAAAATTAAATATTGACACTTCTTACTACATCCAGAAGACTGTAAATTTCATCACTCATTTTTCTCATGGTCATTTAATACCACAGCTACAGTACTGCTCAGGAAAAAGCCCACTTTTTTTTGATACTGCTTACATCAAAGTGTTATCTACTGCTCCCAACTTCTTTGTACCACAAGAATTACAAATTCCTAATAGAAAGTCTGGTGATTTACAAAGACTGCTCTACCCTATGGATTTTAAGGGCTTCTATTCTTTATATTAATGTTGAATCCAGCCCTCTAGTTTTTTCTATCTAATATTTAAACTGATTTCTCCTGCTGCCTCTTTCTCTCCCTTTCTTTCTAATATGCAATAAGAAACCTGTGATTGGAGAAAGAAGAGACCATACAGATTTTCTTTAGAATATTTTTTTGCAGAAGTTGACATACCTTCACTTTGGAGTTTTCTATCAAATGTTGAGCCATTGACTTTATCAGAACTTCAAAGAAAAACCATGAATACTGCAGAGGAAAGAAAAATTCGGTAAGATTGCCACATGTGTTCAACAACTATTTCAGTACACTTAGTTCCTGTTCTTCAGTTATGACTAGGTAAGAACATACAGTAAAAAGTACAGTTCAACACATACCTTAAGCAGTTTGTTGCTTGTAAGAAAGTCAGCAGATGGCTTTAAAATTGTTGTCATTGATTTTGTCAGCTCTTCATGTACTGTCTTATATTCAGAAGCAACATAGGGTTCTGCTTTATATGCATACTTGGGGAGGAAAAACAGAATTAAATACAAAATTATGGCATAATACAAAAGAATTGAAATTAAATAGGTGCAACTGAATTTAAATATGTTCTTTATTAGGGAAATAAAAAATGAAATATTCAATTTACTTTTACCTACCTTCACATAAGATCTCAGGTAGCTATCCAAACCTTCTTCATGACACTGAGCAACAATATGGATAATAACCCTAAACAGAAGTCAGAAAACAAGTAAACCTATAAAGAAAGCTGTGATTGCAACAGCAAAAATGCTACTCAGTTACAGATTCATGTGATAACCCAGTCATCATTTAGACTCTGTAAAGCACTTAAAATTCTTTACCTTGTCACGTTGACTGCAACTTCCTCTTGAGTTGCTCTGGTGAGAACTCTGAACAACTGGTTTAGAACAGTTGGCAGGAAAGCTATCATCACATGGCCCTCCATAGCATGAAGGCTCTAAAAGAGAGTGGCAATACTGTCAATCCTGTGAATCAACAGCATTTAAATCACAAATTCTGAAACAAAAAAATTTATTGCAAGTCTTTTTCCACTTGGTGTTTGCTACCAAAAATATGGCGTAGAAAGCAATTGAGGATATTTTCCAATATAAATATTTAGTAAATGTTTTCTACAGGAGAGTAAATTAGGGATACAAATTAGGTATCAAATATTAACAGCATTTTAGAAGTACTTGTTTGTACTTTTCCATTGAAATGCACTCTAGGTAGTGATTCAGTGAAAAGTCTGTCCATGTGCACAACAGCATGCTGAGACTGATATTGGCATATTTTGGTATTTGATCCGCCAATGCAGACATCTAGCAAATAGAGGCTCTACAAAAACATGCAGATTTCTTATCTGAGCTAAGTGCAATACTAATTATACTAGTTACTGCTAAACAATAAACTAGCAACTATGTTAAAACTGAGCATGAACTAAAATCCCTAACAACTTAATGGAAATTGGACACAGTGAATTATTAATGACAATTTCTTCCTGATATGCCTTTGCATTCCATCACATGCAAAAGATCCTACAGACAAAAGCACCCTAACAGAAAAGGCAGTGTATGAAGTTCATCCTACAAAGTATTATGCCAGAAAATTCCCTGGAATTACAGAGAATTTGACAAAAAGAATGTATTTGCTGAACATGCATGCAGATAACAAATGTCAAATGTTTCCATTTAGTGTTGGGCATTAGGCAGCTGTCTTGTCTCTGTTTGCCTGCACATTCACCCTATTCAGGAGACAAAATGGTCTTTCATCCTATGTGATCTGTGTCAGAAAAAAATTGAAGTGGAGACCATTTACTCTATTGATCTAATCCCAAAAGAGAACTGAAGACATGACAATGATGACCTTCTAAGCAAAATTTTAGAAAAATCAAGACTTGCAATTCCTTACAATTTCCATACACAGTTCAATTTGATTATTTTGACAAAGTAAGCCATTAGTGTTTTGAAATTACCACTCATAAAGCTGACCAATACTGTCTCATTATTTCTTTGTGGTTTCCTCTTACCTTGCAATTGTAAATTTATTTAAGGCAGAAAGTATCTTTGTGGGTTTTTTTCACAGCATATTCCATTAATATGAGTCATAGTCACAGTACTAATCCTCACACTGAAAAATGAGACCTATAAAATGTCTGAAGCTCCAAGGCTTTGCAAAAACATAAATGAATTACACAATCTGTTATTCACTGCCATTTTATACCTTAAGATATTTCACAAGATCAGTTCCTAGTGCACGAGCTCCAGACTCTGTTTTCTGACAGTACTGAAAAAAATTATGCAAGTGCTGGTCCTGTCAAAGACAAAAAGAACAACAAATTAAACAATATCCAACATTACAATCTATAATTCACTAAAAATATTTATATGTATAAATACATATCTTTGACCATAGATTCAGTTTTCAGAAATAATAGCTGAAATGCACTATTCTGAAGACTTATTAAGTCTTGTTTTTTAAAATAAAATTTCAAGTGTTTTTTAAATACCCATTATGCAAAATGCCACCTATATTTGCTTCCTACTGACAGAAAATAGCATACTTAATTATCCCAACCAATCATAATATGTTTTGTATGAAAAGGTCTAACAGAACTCATTGCTTTGCAGACATGCCAGGAAACAGCTTTTAGACAACTATGACCTCTCATCTAACTGGAAAATTCAGACTGGAATGGATGACAGGAGACCAAAGGCTCATGTTTTGAACAGCTTCCATTTAAGATCTTTTTTTCACATCTGATGTAAAAGAAAGAGACCATGAGAAAAGCCCAAGAGACAAAATAGAGATGAGCATACTGAGTTTAAAAATCTTCCCATATATTGTGTATACCCACTATAAACATAGGTAATTCCTAAAAAGTTCTCTAATTAAACTTGCTTTATAACTCACCTGTGTATACACAGTTGACACCAGATGAGTGGATATTTTTAGCAGTTGTTTGCCTCCATCTACCCATTTAATTTCAGGACCAGAATGCTGCACACACACACGAGGGGGAAAAGTAAAATAATGTAGTAGTATATTAAAATAAATAACAGTACCATTAACAACACTTCTTTCAAAAAGAAAAAAAACAGGTTGAAGAAATGCAGTGTGCAATGAATAAAGTCATAAAAAAAGCAAAATTATGCAGGCAATATTTCCAAAAGCATTTATGAAGCTTAAAATGTACTTTACAAGTCCTACAGTATTTTCCTTGGTGGCTAACAAAATTGATTCTCTGCAAGTCACAGATTTTTTGTTTCCCCTACAACTCTGCAAAGAAACTTTTGTTCTCAGAAAAATAACACAAGGATTTCCACAGGTACTCACAAGGTTTAAAACTTAACATATGTCACTGATAGGTAAGCAGCCAGTCCTTCCTTCTCTTCCCATTTCCAAAGAACTGAGAATGAGAATGCTGACCCTGATATCCAGTTAGGGAGAGATTTTATTGCTAAACCTACCACTAGTCATATTGGTCCTAACATTCTACCCATGGGCATGAGCAGAGACAAACAGCAGAGAATACACCTACAATGGGAGAGGATGAAAGATGTGAAGGAGACAATGGTTGGAAAGCTTACAGCAGAGTTTAAAAAAGACCAGCTGGTAGAACAGGAGGAGAGCAGCACCTCTTGCTGTTGATTTTAGGTCTCTTCCTCCAAAATTATTCAATTTTGTCTCTGCATTCAAACTTTGTCAAATTCCCTATCACATTTTCATTTTGTATCCTCCTTGGTATGTTTTTTATGACTACAATTATTCAAGCTTTCTGCTTTGAAAAATACAACCATAAATTTTACTTGTGAAGTATAGAGATCACAAAAATCAAGATGTGAGAATAAGACTTGTTCAGGAATAAAGGACTTACTGAAAGGAGACAGCATGAAATGCTAAAAAAAATTTAGTAAAGGACTTCAGATTATTTGCATACCTTCATAAACTCAAAATAATTTTAAATGCTTAAAAATTACTGTAATTTCTAATTAATTATTACTATAGAAAATGAAACATAAGCGTATCTCAATTGTATCAGCTAAATAACAGAAGTGAGTATGTAACAACTTTCTGACTTTTACAAGAATTTGACTCAACCTGTCCTAATACATTTTTTTTGTCTCCCATCTCTCTTTGGGTTTTTCTGTATCCTCTGTCAGACATCTGACTTTTGCTAAGCATTCCATTTCAACTATAAAAGAAAATAAATTCTATTAGAAAATTACTTAAATCTTATCAGCAGACTAGAGAATTACAACCCATCTTTCTATGTTTGGGTTCTCTTTAAGATTAGAAGCATTTTCTATAACATACCTTTCCAATACCCACTTCTTGATAGCTAAGGTAGCCCGAGGGAAGATTTGCTGACACTGGGATTTGTTGCTCATTGGTGACCACTCTTCCATCTTTTATCAAAGGAAGCCATGAATACCCAACTACAGAATATGAAAAGCAAATAATTTTAAATATTATGAAACTTCACATACACCCTTACAACAAAAGTCTTACCAAATAATTCCGACAAGTAATTCATAAAATAGAAAATGTTACTATAAAGGCCAAATGATTTGAACTCAAACAAGTACAAAACATTGAAAGCACCAAGTAACTGTCACTGATTTTGAAAAACACTGTACATTCAAAGGACACTCTAAATCAAAATTTGAAACATTTAAACTAAAAGAAATATTTTATTAAATCTTTCAGTCAGTCCCATGTAATTAGAAGGCATTACAGAGATCACAAGAATTACGGGTTACCAGAAAAGCATACTTCAAAAAAATTATCTAGCAATGACTGAAAGTAAGGCATTAGTGTACAAACCTTGTGTTTCAACAACATCTTTCTTCTTCGTACTCCCTTTGCTTGAATTATCACAGCTGACATGGTAGAATGTGAACAACAAATGGTGCTTTTCATGTAACTGAGTGGGGAGCTCTATTTTAATCTGAAAGGCAAAGAAATCTCTGTAGAAGTTTTCAGCCAGAGCACTGACATGTATCACTGGTTCTACATTTAAAAAGCAATTCAGGTTATATGTTATTTGAAGCCAGACCACAAATCCAATATACAAAACTATAAAAAGTCCTCAGAAAGGGGACCTGATTTAACTCGGAACTTCGCAATCCTTTAATATTTTCTTGTATTTTGAAACTTACATAGTACCTGACCTGGTAGTTTCCTCAGAAAGGCAGCTTACCTCATCATAGAACTCTGGATTTTGATGGTGATGCAGAACAGCAGCAAATGCACTTCTAGTAAATACTGGTCCACCAGGCCTACCATAGATACACTAAAAATACAGAAAAGGAAAAAAGAACAAAAAGACCCTGTGATCCTTTTTCACTCTCAGCTTAGGATGTCTCACCCAGAATCTGAAATATTTTAACTTGTGTTTAACTTAGTTTCTTTACATGTTGTTAAGTCTGCCTGCTGTGCAGCAGAGCTGACACTGTGATCTCACTTCAGGATGTCTCTATATTTCTCTACTTCTGATCTTCCAGGCAACTTTTTAACACTGTGATAGCTCATAAAATGGAGTTTGGCTTTGCAGTTGAAATAAATCTTTAATGTTTTCACTTACGGGGGAGCAGCTATAAGCTACCCTTGTTTGCAACAAGTTTATTCCTGGAATTTTAGTAAAAAATACTAAAGACATTAAATGCTCTGAGGATTCTTTAGAATCTCTTTCATCAGAAACAAGCAATCCAGAAGTTACTCTCAAGCCACCATCCCAAACTAGATCAATTAATCCAGTACTATTGTTATGTAGCTCAAGTATCTACTAGTGCTCACTATCTACTCCTATCAGCCACAAAAATGAAAAGACTGACCTTCAAGGGCAAAGAATCCTCTTCATCCGAATCCTTGAACTCAACACACACTGCAATATTTCTAGCCTAAAGCAGCAGTTAAAAACATAAACCCAAGCAATTAATCATAGGGATCATCACAGAAATAAAATATGCAAACAATCTTAACTAAACCTCAGAAAGAAAATGGTACAGGTTTCCTCTACTCACCTTTGCAAAAGACTTTTGACTGTCATATTTTAAGTGCTTTGGATAAACATAAAGATGATTGTTGTAGATGGTAAAAGGCTGAGTGCATTTTGGTATACAGGGAACAAACTCCTCTATTTCAAATGCTGTGAGTGTCTTGGTACTGTTTTCAAACTGTTTCATGGGAATGTATGATGAGTTAACATAATCTGAAAATACATTGAAAAAAACCAAATCAAGAACTGAAGAGGAAAAAGCCTGAATGTCCATTTAACAGTGTTTGTTAATACTTACTTGGAAAATCTGGTGACACATTGTCAATTGTAACATCCAGATTTCCTAAAATAACAGGAAGTTTGGCCATCTTTTCAGGTCTGTAGGAAGGGGAAAAAAAACAACCTCTCAAAGTCAGGCTAAATGCAAATCAGATGCCAGTGAAAAAAGATAATAGGAAACAGAGGCAAAAGTAATATCCTGAAATAGGAGTATGAGAGGAAAGGTGGTTTGAGGGTTCACGACTGCTCTGGTCTTGCTTTTTGCCTAGATACACAGTTTTCTTTTCCTTTAAACTCTCAGGAAAAGTAAAAAAAGACACAAGTGTGTCAAAGGTCACAGAAAAGCATGACTTTTTCTTTCTTTAAATTTAAATGAAACACCTTTTCAAAATTAAGTTTTGCCATGTAGTAACTCATGGCAACTATCATTTGCGGCCAAGAGGGAATCTAAAAGTAAGTTTTAAATCTCAGTGGCCAGTGATAAGGGCTCATGGCAGTAAGGTAAACCTGGGGGAAGAGAAAGCAGCAAGCTCCTATCTCCTCCTTTTTCCAGACTAACAATTCACCTTGCAAAACCCAAGTATAGATGTTATGGTGTAGCTACCTCAGAAACATGAAGTACAAGTATTTTCCATGCCAAAACCATGCAGAACCCTTTATTAGTAAAGACAGTTAGCAGCATGATTTTTTAAAATTATTGCACAGCAAGTGGATGCAAAGTTTTCCCAAAAAGCAATGCCAGGCTGTGAAGCAAGCTTCTGGCTGGAGTTGGGATTCTAATTCCACTAGATATGCCTTAAGACATTAGAAATCCTTTCCTCCTGTATTTCCTGTGAAATACTGTACATGGTTCCACAAACAGGATGCTGAAATAACCAAAAGCACTCCCTTAACTCACAGAGTAGTGTGGCAGGCTAATTTACTGTCTGTTTCAATTCCAGTAATAGTGTTTATAGCAAGCAGTACTATTATTGTCTGTTGTATTATCACACACTTTTAATTAAACAACATACTTATAATCTCAGTTCTACTATTTAATTTAAAAAACTTTCTCTAGAATCTCAAGTTAAATATAATATTCTCTTAAAAATCAGTACTTAACAACACAAAAAATCTAAAATTCTCAACAACTAAAATTCTGACAAAGTACCAGTATACTCCACTGCTACATGAAGTTCAACAAAACTTTTAGCCACTTGCTAAAAGTGAGCTAAAACATCTATTGCAAACCTCATCTCCTTATCAGATTTGCTAAGCAAGTAGAAAGAAACTGTAGCCCATTTTGTGCTTAGTGATTGTTCAAGTTAATACTTCGAAACCTTGCACACAAACCGGTAAAATTTTTAAGAATACTTGGTAAAAATGTTCTGTTATTTAGGTATCCTGAGACACACACATTTCCAAGGAAGGTGGACTGGAGGCTTGCTTGAATCCCTTTCCCTGAGAGCCAGCATCCCCTGACCAAGGTCAGGGAACAGATGATTTCTGCTCATACTTGTTTTCCTTTGAGAAACAGATGAGCATATTGTGCAAACATAACTCCCAGCACAGAGATACTTCAGGATATGACAGCATGTTACATGTGGGATTATACTTCAGTCCTGCTCAAACCATCTAAAAGAAAGATCTGTAGCTTGTTTGAAGGCCTTAATTATATTTATACAGATTCTATATTTGATGTGAAAGACATGTACAAATACATACATCAAAATATTAGATGCTCCAGTTCAAGACCATAACAAAATACTGTGTGGGTTAGGAGTGAGGGGTTTTAGGTTGGTTTGTTTCTGTTTTTTCAAGTGGGAAAATCAGACTTACTTCCTGAAATCTGCTAACAATTTCAACATGTCTTCATTTGAGAGTTTATTACTGTCTTGTCTGAAGAGTGCAGAAAATCTTGCATTTTTGTCCAGGGTTCCTGAGGCATCTTTAAATAATGTCCTGAAAGTAAAAATCCTGCTTTTAGCTGAGTTTATGAAAGTGTTGAAATTCATTTCAATAAATTTTTTATTACAAATCAGAATATCCTGCACCATCCTTCATTAATATTCATTAAACATTTAATATTTTACTCACTGTAGGTGATTTTAACATATAATTAGCTCAGTCTAACAAATAAGTATGAGCCATTTCATCCTTAATAACATAAAAATATTGACAACAGAAAACAGCTGGCAATATCTACAGTTTGAATAATAATGTATGTTTATAACTCTTTTCCTACTACAGAGTTGAAGTGCAAGGTTGTTGGAAATCTTGGGTTAATTGAAAGCAAAAGAGGAAATCATTTAAATAGCACATTCAGTTTTACAAGAAGGGAGGTGCAAAAACCATGTTAGAGAAAAGTTATGAAAAAAAACCAGATTGACAAGATTTGTCCTCACCTAGCTGCCCAGGCAAAAGGCATTCTATATTGACCTAATCTCTGGCATGCCTGCTTAGCATTCTTCAAAACTTTCTGTGCAACCTACAAGGGACATAAGAAATAGCCATATTTGAAACGCTACATTTTTCTGAACCATTAGTACCCAAGAAAAAAATCCACATATTGACACTGATATGAATTAGAAAATTTTCTTTAGAAAACTATAGGTTAATCCTAAGTATGTGAAGGGAAAGACAATTGATAATGCCTCTTAACTATTCATTTCAGGTTAAGCACAGCCTGCTGATTTCCCAGCACTTCATGGGTGAAAACAGACCCATCTACATCTCTGATAAGAAATACTTAATTAAGCATGAGAAACATTATTATACACAGAATACAGACTGAAAGCGAGAGCAAAATTAAACTGTTTTTAAAAATAAAGCTCCAACTCCAAAAAAACCCCGAAAAACAACAAAACAACATTTCCCCTCTGACTTGCTCACCCACCTATATCCACCACTCACCCTACTATATTCCTGCAGAATAAGTAGTACAATACCCTGCAAGACTTGTACTACAAAATTTTCCACTACAAAGTCTCTTCCATACAGACTATGGGGACGAGTTGTATGAAGATCTTATGGACAACCCTCTGTATGGACACTGCAACATTGTTCTCATTAAAAGTTTAAATTCTTGATTTTGTTAACTTTTAAATTAACAAAAAACTCTCCATTATACAGAACCAACAAAAGCAACAATCAGAAGCTAAAAACCCACTGGTTTGAGATATTCAACACTGAGCTGAACCACTTGGGCTTCTCTTTTCCAGAAATCAGCTTTTCCCATGTGTTCATACAGAGCAAAACCAAGTACAGAGTAAAACTTCCTGAATATTATCCCTGATGTGTGCTGTTGATATTATAAAGAGTTGATTCTATTAGTGTGTTTCAGAGAACTTTCCATTACCCGTTACTGTAAAAAAAGGGGAAATAGCACTCGGAAGCATAAACCCTTAGTAAGCAATGATCATTAAATCACTGTATTCAACATTAAAGGGAAGAAAAAGTGATTTTTTTTTTCTGGCTGTAGAATCTGTGCTTCCATTTTCCCTTTTTCTTGTCTAGACTAGTAATTTTGCAGGGAACTGGAACTCTCTCCCTATACTGACCCACATGGAGGCCTATATAGCTGGCACTGTTCTAATTTGTTTCAGATTAATACAGTGTAGTCCCTGAGAACAAGAACAGAAGAAAAATTAAACTAATCATTCATTTGTATAAAATTATAAGTGATTGAATGCTAGAAAGCATAATAATTCATATAACCATGAGCATAATAATTAATATAACCATGAGTATTCTCATTGTCCACTCCCATCATACAGGGCAACTACAAGTCCAGAACTCAGCATCAAATGTGGGAACACCTGGGCTTACTTGACCTCCCCACATGGCTCAGGCCCAAGGACACCAAAATCACCTACACTCAGTTCAGGTTTTAACTCAGTAACAGTCAACATCAAAACCAGACTCCTAAAATACAAAGCTGCTGTTTTCCAACAATAGCTGGGGGGAAAAAAAATAACTTCGCACATTCCTGGAAAAACAAATCAGTAGGCTGATCTATATTAAGACCAAGTGAAAAATACATGGTTTTTTACATGCAGCTCAGCCAGCATGAAATTTGTAGGAAAAAACATGGTTGTCCTGGAGAGACTGAAAGTTAACTGTTTCTTCTTAGCTGAAAACAGGCAGAATATCAACAGTAGCTGACACTGCCTACAAAAACACTTTTCTCTTGTATGCTGGTCTGGCTATTTAAGCATAACTGTAAATCAAAACCATTGAACCTCTGCTTCTTCACTGACCAACAAGAAGTAGCAACTAACAAAACTTTTTGTAGCTGTGCTTCAGAGAACATCAAAATGTTATGCCATCCCAAATTCCTGGAAAATTAAGATATTCCAGTGGATAATTTCCAGAAGTGATTCAGGGTTCTATCAAATCTGCAAAGAATTTTATACATAAAACCAGAAGCTTAATGATCTCAATGGTTCTGGAGGAAAAAACCAGCAAGAGTGAAGATAAAATTACAGTAAATTATTGTCACCAAAAAGTAAGACAAACAAAACATCAACTATGTTACACTAAGTAAAATGCATTAACTAAGAGAGACAGTTATGATCTATATTTAACATTTCACTGTTCAACAATTTTCAACTCAACTTTCACACTGAAGTCCAATATTCTTTTGTCAAAACAGTTAACTTAAAGGTATTCTAAAAATTACATTGTCACAATTACAAAAAGTGAAATAAATGTTTCCAATAAATGTTCCTTTATCTAGAATGTAATAATAGTTACTTGAAATAACTACAACTTACTAAATCAAATTATCCAGTTACATGACTTTACTATAAAACAACTAAGACTTTGATTTATAGTTATTAACTTGAAATCAATCTGGTTTGCCTCAGCGTTTTTTCATGCCACAGAAGAAAATAACATACCTTTGATGAATCTGAACTTTTCATATATGGCTCAGCACAATGTGTAATGCTTCCCTGTAACACCTTTTCTATTCTAGCCACAAGGAAAATGTCGGTATGAGGACATGTGACTGAGAATATTCCCTAGAGACAAAACAAGAGATAAACAAAGAAGGAAAATGCACATTTTACATCACATAATAGAAAGCAAATGAAATCATGCAGGAAACTTGCATCCAAAATCCTACTAGTTCAGCTTCCTAGCTCTTACCTGCTTTGGATATTGCAGGACAGTTTCATGAATGTCCTGAATTCTGTGTAAGCTGTCACCACTGCCATTCATCATTTGTTGAGATGCACTGGACAGCATGTGCCTTACTGAGGTGTGGTTCAAATCAACGTGGAAATCTGCTGAAATCTTCCTGTTGTTTTTAATATCAAATAGTGACAGTGTGACAAAGAAAGGCTCTACCTAGACATTAAAAAAAAAGACAAAAAGATTCAAGTGTCAGTGCTGGCATCTACATCACTGTAAAAATGTGTAGGAAAAAAACATAAATAAAATTTTCATGAACAGATATGGCCATCACCCTAGGTATTACTGACAACATGTAAAAGACAATGAAAGAATATTTTTTCTCTCTCCACCACCCAACAAAAACATTAGCAGCAATCCTACTTTATGTAAGATTTATGCCTTCATTGTGATTTAAAAGAGCAAAAATCCCCATAATATACATTTCTCAATGACAACAATGAATCCCTGCCATTAAGGAGAGTGCCAACTAAACATCAGGATGTTTATTTCCAAATTAACAGAAAGTAATTAGTTTAATTATTTACATTTGTTGTTGGTCCTTCTTCATTTTCTGCAACGCAGCTTTGCAAATTAAAAGATAAATCATTACACCTTACAAGAATTTTTTTTCCAAATTTCTCTTCAAATGGCTTCACTTCTGGTTCAATACTAGAAAAGTCAAGTTTCTATAAAAAAAGAAAATAAATATTAAAGTAAGCTTACTTTCATCTCAAAAGGATCAACATAAAATACCCCTGCCTCCTTGTAATAAGTCTAACCTGTGCATCTGGATCCAAGGCAAAAAGTTTAACTCTGCTTTCAGTTTTCAGCTTGATTTCTGCTTCTCTGGTACTCTGTTCAAAATAAGAAAAGAGGTCTTGATATCACACTATTAAAGTGGGCTTTAATTTCATGCTTTTTTCTGTGATGTTCAAAGCTCCACACATTTTTGATTCATGCATTCATTTCTCCCTTGCTGAGCTTTGTACATCCTTAGTTTACATTGATCAAACATGACTAAGCAGAAAGTGAGAGCCTCTTCTCCTAATCCTTTTTTCTCCTAAGGTACTTTTACTAGAACTACAAAACCTTACATCAGCAACATATAACCTTCCATGCTCATGAGAAGTACACTTCAGTGTAATTTATATATCTGCCTCCTCGAACAATAACTTCCATAATCCTACTTTATTTAAATAAAAACACATAGTATGACTGCAGGTTAAAGCTCAGAGTTATCCTGAGACCATAAGATTGCTGAGGAAACAACAGATCACCTAAATTAAGAAACACCATCATAGCTTTCTTTTTTTTTTTTTTTTTTTTTTGTTGGTTGCTTTTTTTAAAACTTTTCTTGAGGTCTACAGCCAAAGAAGTGGTTTTCCTGTGGGCAGCTGGAGAAAACCCAGAAACCTCCAAAAGATAAACCCCTCACATTTAAAAGTTACTTTGCAGAGTTCACTGGGATTTGTAGATACCTATCTTTTAACAGTAAAACAAAAGTGAAATGGAACAAAATACAATGTGAAGACTGATGGTATACATTTGGTTACCTTTGTTTGGAAAAGGTATCATTTAAAGAGCCTTCTATGATTTTTAAAGTCACAGGACATGACAAATGAACAGATGCATGTACCAAAATTACCCATGCAGGAGAAATTCCATTCTTAAAGTAGCAGCTGGCTAAACAAGGATACAAAATATTACAGGCAGGTGTTCTTTTTGGATCAGCCTGTATGGGTTAAAATAAATTACAACCCAAAATGCTCATCACTGGCCATCAGCAGGAAGTGATCTACTGTCTACATCTGCTTTGCTGGAGACTGAAGCAACTTCTACTATGTCTCAAGAGAAAGAAAAAACAAAACAAAACAAAAGAACAATCTCTAAGAGCTCATAACCATATTTTTAGGTTGATAACAGGAATTTAAAAAAATAATTTGGCTTAGAGGATGTATAACAGAAGAGAATATTCTGAGGTGCTATTTTGAATATAAATGCTCCAATGGTTTTCATTTACTTTACTTTTCTAACTTTAACACAAAAAGAAGAGGAGAGTTGCTGTGAAAGAAACGACCCAGATACTCAATACCAGCACAGTACTGGCAGAATTAGCTTGTTGAACAACTGGTATAATTGGGAAATACAGGAAATGTGAAAAAGTTTAAGGATGGCAAGAAAGTTGTGTGCATGTTTTGCAAAGGTAATATTTAGTGGCAAGAACTGAGGAGGAGGATTGCCCAGCCATAGGAGCCAGACAGAAATTGCTTCAGCTAAAGCATCTTGAATAGTTTTAGATTCTTTAGTGTTTTGTGCAGGAAGACCAGATGATTATATGCACGTTTGACTGACAGAACAGGGGCAGTTGTCAGAACCCAAGAACTGAAAATGCATGAACCTGTTACCTGTTACCATGAACCCTGTCTACAGCACATCAGTGGCTCTGGGATTTTATTTCCTCATCTGTAAAACTGAGAGAATGCTTTCCCACCTCAAGGTATTCTGGGACCAATAATGGTTAAGAGGCTCTTGGGCACACTGATCATGACAGTCACAGATACTTCAGAGGTCTAATGTATTTTAAAATTAATAAATGCAACAAAAACAAACAACCCCAACCAACGGCAAAAAAAGTCTACTACAAAACCCCTTCATTCACACCTGGTAGTTAAATTACAGATAAATGGAAGATGAAATAGGTAGGAAATAAGATTAAGACAGATGTGTGTGCATCTATACACTGAAGTGCAAAGTACAATCTTTTAGTTTATGTTATGAACTAACAGCTATTGATAGAAAAATGAAGGCTTGGAGATGTATGTACCCAGAAGGGTTAAACCCTTCCTCGGAAATCTGTTTTTCCCCTACTGTCAGGTGCTCTACAATCATCCCTGAAGGAATTTCTCTCTCCTCATAAGGATATGAGGTCAGCTATTGTGAAATTTTCCTCCTAGAACTAACAGAAATAATAGAGCAGCTATAAACTCTTCTAAAAGAAAGCCCAATGGCCTGCAAGGCTTCCACTGGAAAAAAAAAAAAAAAACAAATCCAAACAACAGCTGAAAAGACAAGGCAAGATAGAATAAAGGACAAAAAAAATCCTCCAAACAACACCATTTATATATAACAATCAAGTTAAGACACAAAGAGTAATGAAAATGGGCAGAGTTTTCCCTGCAATTTTCCTCAGGAAAAAAAAAGACTAGGAAAATATATTAGAGGAAATTATTTTGAAAGGCAGTGTTTAGGAAAGGTGAATTGGAAGGGGAAATTTAAAAAAATTGAAGGAAACAGAAATGTAAATGGGTTATAACAATGGAATAAAAATAATAATAATAAATAAAACATGCCAGTGCTTAAAGAGTTGAGCAAAAATAATATTCTAGAAAATAACGAGCTTTAAGAGCTGAATGCTTCTGATCCAAAAGTTATGGAAACATGAAGTGGAAACTGGAGTACCAAAACTATATGCAGCCCTGAAGTAACGTCCCATCTATAAGAAATATGGACCATAAGCATTATAATAACTGACGGACAAGAAAGAAAAATCTTCCACACAATTAGAGCATCTAATTTCATATTTATTTCTGAAACAAATTTTCATGGCTTCATGCAAATATGCTGTTTGATGCTTGCAGCCCTTCCAAGGAAGCTTTGATTATATGCACCACAATCCAAATTAACTTCAAATTACAGCCATAGCTGGAGTTAGATTATCACATAACAGCTTTTTGTGTACATGTGCTAAATTGATTACAAAGCAGTAACAGAAAGAATTAAGTCAGCCAACCAATTTGGGTGCTAAAAGCTTGTTAATGTATTCTGACTGGATCCTTTGATATGTTAGCTACTGTAGTAAATAGAATTTGGTTTGCTTATTCTCAGTTCATAAGCTGCACTACTTTCAGGAGGAGTTACTAGGTCAGACGAATCCTCAGGAATAAAAGGGAGAGCATTCCAGAGAATGGTCAAGCAGAAAAGTTTCAATACTCCAGGCTGTACCACACAGAAGAAAGAGTAAGGAAGTCACAGGAAGGAGTTTGGATCCTGCAGCTTCAATAAAAAAGGTCACCAGTTTAAGTTCTTGGATGATTTAACAAAAATTTCTCCTTTACAAAATTCACAAAACCAACCACAACACAGAATTCACTGATTTAACTGAAAGTCTGCAAATGGGCTGAGGAAGAGTTACTGTTATTTTCTATTTGGTTCCATTTTATTTCATGCTTGTTTATATCACACTTCACTAAGAAAAAAAATGGAAAAGCAAGAACCATGGCAACACAGGAAACATCCATGGACCTGCCAGTTCATTATAAACACAAACATCTTAAAATACATTCACTTCATCACTGCTATTAAGCTGCCCTGGATTTTTAAGTCTAAAATTAAAACTAGACTTTAGTATAGCTAGATTTCTATTGAAACACTTTAACACTTACCTGAATGCAAGAAACCAACACAAAATATAACAAATTGATAAAATAAGACATGCTGATTTTAAACAGCATATTAGGATTTATACAGGAAACTTCAAGACAGTATCTTGTTTCCTTCCAAAAGCAGAAAATAATGAAGCTCAATAACCACACCTCATAAAAGAGCTTCTAAGCTTTCCAAGCACCACAAGCTACAAGCCAATGCTTTACCTTTACTGAAAGTTCATGTGGCTAACATATATTTATTTAATACTTTATATCCCAAGTTGACTTTTACAATATGCATTACCTTGGCAATTTCAGGATAGTAGTTATCAAAACTACTTGATGAGCTTTCCAGTTTGCTTTGTTCATCATCTGAAATTATAAAACTCATTTTAAAATAAATATAAAAATTCCAACGTGCTCACAAAACTCCATAGCAAAAGAATTTCATCTTTTTTTAATCTCCTACCCCCTCAAAAATGACAAGCAGTAACATAAATAGGTTGTGGACAACTGCATCATTTTGATGCAGTGATTCTTGAAAGATGTAACTAGGCACATCTTAAATCATAAAATCATTAAAAATCATTAAAGTAGCAGTTATTTCTAATCTTACCAGAACACACCTTTAATTTTAATTTTGATATCTGCGTGAGGCAAGCAGATACTGAGTGCACAAACTTACATTACTCTTTCCATAATGCATTGTAACTTGATTTCAAAACAAGTTCCCTCTGTTCATTAGGTTCCCAGCTCTACTCACCAACAGTTACTGGATTTACAAAGCAGCCATTCAGTTAGCTATAAACATCTTGCAGTGCTAAGGTCAACTAAGGACCACAGACTAAAATGTCTTTCCCGGAGCTAGATGCTTCTCCTTTTCAGATCTGCTTTTGTTGCAAACATCACACTAAATTCTCACAGTCTTTGAAGACTGTGGTATCTCATTTTAAACTCTAATGATCCCTTTTGGTACTTTGAACTATCTAAAAAAACCCAACCTTCTGTAATATCCTCCAGGTTCCTTTGGATATGCGTACAGTTGGGCTCACACCAGCTTCCCTCCCCATCCACCCTCAAGAGGAAAAGTGAAGGAGAGGATATCTAGATTATCCTTTTGTCACTGAGATACTGGTCACATACACTGCATTCCTTACAGATACCTGCCTGACCCATTCTTAAAGGGCTCCAACAGAAAGGATTCTACATGCAAGCAGTCTATTTCAATACTTGCAGGAAATATTTATGGTCAAGGGAATTAAATTTAAATTTGAGCTCCACACTGTAACCACCATTTCTACCTACAGTGACCACAGAACAGATTATTTCATTTTCAGCAGCATTTTACACATTCCAAAACAAGTCCATTCTAAGTTTCTTTTCTTCCTTAAACTGCCTCAGTCCTGATTCTACAATATAGGTTCATAATTATTTTGTGGACTTTGACTCAACTGGAATCAATACAGAACAGTACTGTTTTAATGCCCCAAAGGTTAAAATGCTCATCAGTTGAAGTGGACAGTAAAAAGGCCTGTAATTTTTATGACCAAAGAAAACAAAAAAAAATAATTTAGCCACATGAAAGCCCTTCTTTCCAGAATGCATGTAAGAAGACGTGGTCACATAACATCAGCCTTGCTGGAAACCCTGCTTACCTTCGTGGGACTCGCCATTTCTTTTTTCTTGCATTGCAGCCTCAAAGTTAAGCTGAAGGATTTTGTTCAGAGTGTTTATCCACTCTTCCATTTCAAGTTCACTGTCTGCAGCTAAAAGGAAACTACTCTTGTCTTGCATCTTGAGCTCAAATGCGAAACGTCTGACTTTATTGTTCTATAAGAAAATAAAAGACCTGTGTAGCACTTCACATACTGTCTAACCACTATCAAAGGAACACATATTTCAGATATTCTATACAAAAATACAGTTTGATATTTTGAAAAAATGTGTCATAATGACACTTTTTGCTCTCTGACATTTGACCTTTTGAAGTTATTCGTAGCACAGCAACAAGTGCAAGTAGGAAAGAGAACAGCCTGTATTCCAGTTTCCAGTCATCATTCTGCTTGCAATCATTTTACAAAAACCCAAAAGATCCCATTTCCAAATCTTTATGTACTCAGATCACCTAGAAATGAAGCTAACTAAGGTCTACTGAAAAAAAAAAGAACAACAAAAAGCATGCACTATCATATTTGAGTGACAACTGTTTGCAGACTGGGATTTTATACTGGAGGTAAAATTATAGCCCACATAACCCCAAATGCCCTGATATTTTTAGTCATATACATATACATAAAGTTGTGAATCAGTTCCTCTTTTTTTCCTCAACCATTTCTGTCATTCTTCTCTGCACAATTTAAAGCAGGATTTCAAATGCTACTTAGCCTGACTCTTGTTTCTGGGAATGAATTCAGCAGTCTTAAATGAAAATTCTATATTATCATCAGTTTAGTTTTACAAATTGATAATGCATTAGATAAACATTAAAATAAACAGTAAGGCAGACTTAATGGTTGGGGGACTTTTTGTTTAAGTTAAATTAAATGCCAAATTACATATTAATTTCACTATCTCTGATTCTTCAATTAACAGACTAACTATTTATTGACAAAATAGTCAGCTTTCTACCAAAGCTGAGTTTCTGTCAAGCATACAAACAAAAGTGGAGACTTCAGACAGACCTAACGCAATCCCACCAGTTGAAGTCAGTGCTGAAATAAATGGAAAATCCTGAGAAAAGTAAACCTCTATGTGTCACAGTATAAAACCTTGACAGAGGCAGTAGATGCCACAGATTTCAGATTTCACAAAACACTGAATGAGAGCAACCATACCTACACATGTGGCTGAATGTGTGAATAGATAACTGCATATATTATGTGTTCCACATCTCTGATCAGAAATTCTCTATATAATTTAGTACTAAAACAAAAACCCCAACAAAACAAAACCAAATTTGAAAACACCAAACAGAATTTCGGGAATTCCAGTCTCTTTATGTAAATTTGAGGGAAAAAAGAAACCCATCCAATCCAAAAACCCCAACCAGATAAAACCCTCCTATAGACAAATTCAGCATTCCTCTGGATACAATTCTGATGAAGCAGCATATTCTGGTCTAACTTCATGTCTATAAGTGAAGTCAGTATTTTTCTCTCAGGCATCTACTGTCTTTGAAAAAATAAGTAAGCAAATGCACTGAATGAACTCAGACCAGGGGAGTGTTATAGCAATGCAGTAGGAACTGATCTCCCCTCACTGAAAAGAATGACTCTGAAACAAGTAGTCTCATTCCAAGAACAAAATCTTGTAAGCATAACTACCTAAGAAAAACCATTTCTATGAATTCCATGTCAGACTACGTCAAAGTAAGATTGCTGAAGTCTTTACAAATTTTGTCCTTTGTTTTCTTCTGTTAAATGGAAGTGCAATTTCTACTGTGTAGATACCACTTTTTTCCCATGTGAGTTTTTAAATGCTAATTCAATGCCAACAGTAAGGAACAGTAAAACAATAAGGTCAGCCAGAAAGGATACAAGACATAATATAAGACAATAAAACTACACGTCTGGAATAGGGACATTTATGGATAATATTTGATTGTTTAAATCAGCATTTAGTTGCTCCCCACCAAAAATTCAAGTGAAGAAAAGAGTTATTTCCAAACCTCTTTATTCTAGCCACTGAATAACTATTTGGCTTCTTGGAAGTGAGCATTAGCTGGTTTTGATTTTGCACATGATGCTAATTCATAACTAGTCTCAAGTTTTTACACTCAGTTTTGAAGACCAGGTACCAAGATGATCCCTGAGGGTACTGTACAATACAGTACAGCATTAAGAGACATAGACCAAGTACAAATTTTAAAGCATCCAAAGTACAGTTTTACTTAGAGATGACTGTATCAGCCCTACTTGCAGAAGAACAAAAGAAACAGTAACACACTGTTTGTTTTAAAAAGCAAGCTTCTGGCAGAGTCTGAGGAAACTTGAGGTTAATTGGATTGAACTGCCGGAGCAGAAAGTATGGAACAGTATGAACGTATGTGCGAGGAAAAGAGATTTTCAGGTTTTAAATCCCAAAATGAGAGAACAGTTAGAGGTTAGAAGGGGCCTCTGGTCGTCATTTCATCCAACACTCCCTCCTCAAGCACAGCCAATTAGAGCCATTTAGCACAGGATCATGGTCAGGGAGCTTTTGAGTATCTCCAAGCATGGAGACTTCAAACCTCTCTGGGCAGCCTGTGCCAGTGCTCAGTCACCCCCACAGTGGAAAAGTGTCCCCTGATGTTCAGAGGGATCCTCCTGTGGTTCAGGTTGTGCCCATTGCCTCCAGCCCTGTCACTGGGCAGCACTGAGCAGAGCCTGGCTCTGTCCTCTTTGCACCCTCCATCAGTATTTGGATTTATTGATGAGACTACAGCCGTGTTTAGGAACCACTTTTGTGTCTGTTGGCTTGTTTTAAAAACATAAATTAAATTCACTTCAGTGGAGCTGGCCAGAATTGTATCTCTAATGCAAAATAATTCCTGTAAAATTATATATATAACTTGTAATATGGTAAAATTTATTACAGTTATAAGATTTTCATAGAAGTTACCTATTAAATGTGTATCCAAAAGACAATATTACAATATTTGTGTGGAAAAAATCCTCTGTAAAGCTGTTTTATCTCTTTGCATAAATCTCCAAACAACTTTATGTTATAAAAATATTATTGAAGCAATACATTTTTATTAAACCTTGCCTGTTTCTTTATTTATTGTACAAGTTAAAAAAACCCTAAGACCCATGGGGTTTTTCCAGGTATGCTGTGCCTAACAGAACAGTTACATGCTGTACTATAAATACACAGCAGAATCACAAAAAAGTTAAAAGCAATCTTTTCTCTGGCAGTTGCTACTGACAAACATTTTACCAAAGCCCTTAACTTTTCAAAATAAAGAAAAGCACAAAAAAGTAACATTAGAAAGGTCAAACGAAAGCATCTGGAAGGGTGTTTGAATTCAATACAACTCCCGCAACAAAAATCCCACACAAGAAGCTATGAAAAACATTTTACAGCTCATGCAAGCACAAAATCTAACTGAAATAAACTTCAATTTTATGCTGTCATTACTTTGCCAAGTTTGGGGTTCTTTGTGCATTTGCCTTAGAATTTGGTTTGCTAAATACTTGACATCAACCAGTAATTTATGTTCTTTTCAGAAAGATTTCAAAAACTCAGTCTCCTGCCTTTTGAAATCTTGTTCACTGCTTTGGCAAGATGCAGCCTGTCTACTTGTTTCTCTGCATAATAGGTACTTATCTACATTCAACAACAGTAATCTATATTTTAAATAAAATTTCACTCGCTAATAAATACCAAATTAATTGGCAAACAGGCAGAATAATTATAATTACCTGAACCACTCCCATGCATGAATCTAGAAATATTGATCCCTTAGGTTCTTTTGATATTTTTTCATCTTTGTAGAAATTGAGATTATAGGATCCATCACCAAGCTGGATTAAGTGGAAAAATCTTCTTTTAAATGACTAGTGAAAAGAAAGAAGGGAAGAAGAACAGTGACAACACAAGTATTAATTAGCTTCACATTATATACTCATAAGTGCTATTTGCATAGTAGGTAAGAGAAAAAAAGTTTTTATTTATAGATAACATAATCAGTACCTGCAGAAAAGAAAACAGAAACCATTAATTAAAAAAAAATTAAGTTACGATATCTGCAGCAGGACTGTACTATATCATTTGACTATTTTTGACCTATTGAAAAGGTATTTAAAACTGACTCTATAATATACATAAGAGGCATATTAAAAATTATAGTTTTATATAAAATACAAACAAATAAACCCCCATCAATATTACACAGTCCTTTTCCACTAAAATGACACAAGGGTACAGTTAGGAAAATTTTACTCCTCCCACATATTGGATTTTTCATGGCTTTTTTTCTGATTTACATAAAATAAAAGCAAGGTTTCAGATATATGAAGTACATACAAGCTTCCCTCTTTCTCTTCATATGATTTTTTTTAGAACTAAACCACAGATTGACCTCTCCAAGGCCCAGGGATATTGAATATCAGTGTTCAGGTTTTTGTTACATGTAAGATATTCTAAAACTTACTCTCATTGTCACACTGATTGCACTGTTCATGTTGCCTTTGTACAGCCATCCTTGTTTTGTTATTCCACCCTTCTGAGACCCAAGAGATGCTGCATCCTGGAGATGAAGAAAGGAATACAGGGAAAGGAAGAAAGAAAAAAAGAAGAAAAAAGAAAAGGTGTTTGCATCCCAGTCCATGTAGTATTTACCAGTAATTTCAGAAGTCATTTTAGAAGTTGGAATAACTATGGTCAAAATATAATGATAATAATGTACCATGACTCCCTGCTGAAATTCTACAGCTTTTCCATTACATTATTTAAATACCTGGCATGAGATTGACCTCATCTAACTTTTAGTAGTAATCTGGCCACTTCTACAGGCTTTATCTACAGCCAACAGGATGATCCAGCCTATAGATAGCTACATGTTAGTCAAGAAAAATCCCAATGAAAGAGGGGAATGAGCAAACAGTCAAAACTTAAAACATTTGCTAGCATTTGCCTTGTAACCTTTTCCACAGAGTGTAAGAATTTTCACCAATTTCTATTGCCAAAAAGAACAATGCAAACACCTGCTTATCCAAAACTTCAATGAAGATTTCTCAAATCATTTTGCTTTACATACAGTACTTCAAAGACATTATTTCTTTAAAATTTAGAGAATTAATTCTTGAATTGGGTCTGCCCTTTTACAGATCAGAATCAAAGCTTTGCAGAGAGAACAAGACTGAACTTGGCAGTGATGGCAAGTTCACAAACAGCAGATCCAATGCAAGCATCACACATCACACCCACTGCCTGTACCCCACATCCATCTGCCAGGGGAGGGGACTGAATGACTGCATCAAAAACCTTAGGATGTTAGCAACTACCAAAAAGCAGCCCTCTGCAATCAAAACAGATCAAAAAGATTTATAACTGCCACAGAATAAATATTAAATCACCAGTTCCAAGTAATCTTTTAGAGTACTACGAAGCTGTTGTTACCATGGTTTCCAGTTGATGTAGCCCATTTTGAAAGAAAACTACTCATGAATTAGACATGTAGGAGGATTTTCATCCATCTAAAGGAGAAATACTCCTGGTAATTTTTTTACTGAAACATTCAGAATTAGCTGAGCATCCAGCTGAAAACAAAATCACAAACCATCCTCGAGTACTTCAAGTACTTTTTCTAATTCCTTTTCTCAGCCGTTAAAGAAAACATGCAACAAAATCTGATTATATAAGGGGGAGAGAGTTACTAGTTCAACAACTGAACATTAAACCAAATCTTGGAATAACATGAATTTGTTTCTGGAACTGAATCAAGGAACATTCTGTAAAATGTTACTAGGTAAGTTATTTACAGATTATTTAGTCTGTCTAGCTTGCAAACTCCTAAGCATATACACATTTGAACTTCAAAGAATTGTGAGCAGAAGGCAAAAGATGCATCAATCTGACCTTTTAAAATTTACAGTCAGCTTGGGGACTATTGAAGTTAGGCCCAGTAAGGATGACATGGTCATCATCAGAGCATCTGATAATGGCCCAAAGGCATAGAACAAAAATACTCAGTAAATTTTCACGTGCCCCAAAGAGTCTCACTGTCCAAGCAACACAGTTATCATTTTTCCATATTTTCAAGTAATTAGCCTCCACTGCTGTACTATTACCTGGATAATTATTTTTCTTGTACAAGAATAAAGATACAGACACAACTTAAAACACTGGGTTTCCAAATATGACTCTATATGACTCTTCGCCTCCCCTGGCATGGGTTATCCCCAAGGAAAGGGTGGGTTTAAATCACCTTTACAAATGTAAGGCCATGAGTAGATGATGAGTTATTGCCAAAACTTGGCACAAAAGAGCCAATGCTTTTCTGTAATTGCACAAACCATGCATAGGGTCACCTCACATGACTAAAATTCATTCATTACCTGAGTCAACAAAAATTAAGATTTAGCTCTATTAAGGCTCCAGTTCCCAGTCTCTGAGGTGCACATTTCCCAATTCTGTTGAGCTGCATGCTGTTTTCTAGCAATAGAACTGAGAGTCATTTGGGCCTCTCTAGTTACAGCATTTCTTCTGTCAGGCAGAATTCCTGCCTGGAGAGCCAAAAAGCTACTGAATCTTTCCAGCTGAGCACCTGTTCATACAAAGGAACCCAGGATCCAGTTGTTAACACACCACTCTCACACTGAAAACCATACTTCCTGTTTCCAGCTGGTAAGGTAATTTCCTCACTTTTATCATTGCTGCTGCACACTGTGCTGCACTTTTTATAGTGATCTTTCCCACAAACTTGGCTCCAAAGTTTACTTCAACAGCAACTGTTTCAACAAAACAACCCTGTATCTTGATCTCATACCGGATTGAAAAATTCCATTTGCAAACATCAACCTGATGGCTTGATAGCCTGAATTAATTTTGGATAGGTAATTTTCTCCTTTTTAGTGATGTGTGATTAAACTAATATGTATCTGATTTTTCTCCAATTTTTAATCACTTTTAGCTTTTTGTTGTCTATGATTCTCTTCATTAATTAGCTTTCTTCAAACACAAACAAAAGGGAAACAAAAGGACCAAACAACTTTCAATCTAAGGTTTGCATCTGTGCTCTTTGGCATAGAAAGATATTCAGGTCTGAAACAAACACCTCTGGCATTAAGTCTTCCCGTGATGAAAGAATTTATGTCCCCCCACTCTATTGTACCACTAACTTCCCTCTTCCTCCTAGCATGTCCTTTTTTTTGTGTTTATTTTCTAAGTTCCTCAAGGAGCAGCAGAGCTCTCCTCCAGTGACTGTACTTCTGAAAGAGATGCTCTGTTCCTGCCTGTTCTTACAGGCACTCCTCTCTACCTACATTTCCTAATAAAACACATACTACCTGCTAATGGCCAAATTACAGTTTTTCAGTGTTTAACTAACTCTACCCATAATGTATTTCCTGGTAAGAATTATAGTCAATTATACACCCATTTAATTTTTTAGTGTTAAACTCACTGCTTTCTTAATACACTTCTGTTGTCAGAAACATTATCACACTAAATAATGCCAAGTCTTTTAAATGTCACTATAATAGTAATCATAATTATTCCTATCCTACAAATAGGAGGTTTTGGATATAGATACATAAAGTTATTTGTCCAAATATCACAGTGCAGATTAATAGCAGTGCTGGATAAACGTCAGCCTGGGACTCTCTGCTTGGGAATCTATCTACTCAGATGAATTCCCTAAACAACCTCTTCACATTTAATCCTTTCATTTCATATGCAGCAGTTCTGAGTACCAGGAATTTAGAAGCAAAGTAATTGCCAAGAGGTAAAAAAAAAACACAAAGAAAAATTATTTTATTTTCATTCTTGTTTGAGATGGAAGAGTTCAAGTAACTGGAAGAAAAGGTAATAGTGGCATTTAAAAACATGTTTTGGAACAGGGTGTGGTAAAAAATAAATAAATCACAAAAATAACAAAGGCAGTTGCTGAAAAAAAAGTCTTTGGCATTCTAAATATATTTGAAAATTGCTTGATGCTATACATCTTTCCTTTCCCTAAGTCAAGAACACCAGAGAAAATATCCAGGAGTTTTAGTCAATTTTTAAAGCCTTTGTTTCCATGGCAGCTCCTCAAGTCTTATCCTGTGCTCAAATTTGTGATGAACTGATTTTAGCTCACACTGTATGCTATACTGTCATGCATGCTGAAGTGTCTGTGCTGTTGTTGTGCTGGAACAGATTCACCTATGATTTTATTCAATTCCATGATTAAACTGCAGGAAACACTTCTCTCTGGAAACCTGCCTACATAGACACAGTATAAAACAGATTTTATGACAGCTGAAGGATTATATGTCACCAAACACTAAAACTTCAATTTTATTATCTGTCAAAACTTTTTCTGGCTCACCTGACAGATCTCCAGAGAACAAGGTTATTTGAAAGGAGACAAGAAAAATAACTGATTTGTTTCCCAAGGTGGCTAATCTCTGTTTTCATGTACTGACATCAACACTTAACCAAACTCACAACCTCTACACACCCAACATTCTTTAATGAGAACAAGAGAAAGTAAGGAATTGCTATTATCTCACCTCATCTTTATCTGCTTCTTCATCCACTTCATATAAATGAACAGGAAGCTTGTCTGGCTTTGTCCCTTTACTACAAAAGAAAAAGCTTCTGAAGTACTAGGAACTTTGTTATTAGTTACATATTTTATTGATACAAAAATTAAGATGTTCTTTTCCCACTGAAGAGGAAAAAGCACAAGAATGACTAGGTAAAAGCATGTATTTTTCATTAATTCTATCTCTTAGAAAGCAGTTTTCCTCATTTGTACACCTGGCAGCCATGTCCTTTTTGTTCTGCTTGTTACTGTGCTAAAGTGTAACTGAATAGAACAGATGCCTTCTCATTCACCACACTCCTAATATCTTACCAGTAAGAATTCATACCTGCAACCACCGGCTCCTTGCATGACAATGCCTTTTTAAAAAATTCGTATTGTGGTTTCTGTTCATGGCAAGTGAAAACCAGGTACTGACTTGCACAAAACCTGGAGTAGATCAGAACTCTCCAGAGGGCAAGGTAACTATTTCTTAGCTGACAGATGCAGGGCAGCAATCAGGGAGGACACAGATCTTCTAGAGCTGCGGTATTCAGGGTATTTAGCTACTCTCAGACATTCTCAATTAAGGTTCTAATCTCTATACTCTTCCTACAAAATTTTGAAAAAGTGGGAAAACATTTTTCTAGCAGATGGTTTAGAAAGTTTGTAACAGATGTCGGCTAGGCTTGTACTTTGAATCATCCTTGTGAAAACCTGCTCCAACCATCTCAGTTAGGTTCTATTCCCCAGGCTCCTAAAGGGAGCTCCAAAAGCTGCCTTTGAAACAATGAAAACAGGATATTACCATTTCAGGTTCATCTAAACATTATCCTGTTTTAGTTATCATACTTAAAGTCACATTGTCAATGATACAACGTCTTGTTTTGACTTGCCTGTTAATAAGACAGTGCTATGACAGTACCTTCCCAGCAAATGGTTTAACATGATATTACACATTCAAGTTCATCAATTCCATCCAACAAGTCTTTATCATCTCTACTGACCATTAAACATGGATATAGCATATTTCATAGTATATTACATATTAATATACTTCTCTAATAAATAAGCCTATATTAAATGCAAAATTCCTTCACAATTTCAATTTATCATACCACTAAACAAACTAAATAACATACTTACTTTGGAAGCTGTCGAAACTCTCCTGAGTAATCTTCATATCTATAGTTAACAATATGCCAGTCTGAATTGTAGGTTTTGATGCACTGTTTAAATGAAAACCAAGTATCAATATTAACTGGAAGAGGATTAAAGGCATTCAATAGACACAGCACAAGAAATCTCTTAAGATATGTCTGTTTATGAACTATTATAGTTACATATCAATCTCTGAAAATTCTGTACACTTCCTTTCTTTTGCAATAGTCTAATGCAATATAGGTTTCTGGAATAAGTTACATGTTTCAATGGAATGTTATGATCCATGCTAGACATGTATTTAATAAAATCAGAAAATGATGAATGCACTCAGCATCTGGATTAACCATCTTCAGTCGTCCAGAAAGTTAAACCAGCATTTTGCTGCAGCTGAAAACATGGCCAAGCCTTTAGAAAACTCAGCTGAAGCTGAAAACATGACTGAGCCCTTAGACAGCTCAGCACAAAAACAGACACCTTATTAAAATAGAATATTCAATTGTGCACATAGCAATACAGAAAGCCCAAAACATATTTTCCTGAATTTATACTTCCAGTGCAATTAAATTAATACTTAAATTTAAACTGTATGCTTGCAGTGGTTGAAAAGCAATTATGTCATTAAGCTCTGATCTAGATCACAGGAAATACCATTTTACTCCACCCATATTGTTACAACATAAAAGTACTGATTTATCTTGGCTTTGAACAAAGTAACATAAAACTGACAAAATCTGTTGATAGAAACCATTCCGTACAAAATTTTATGTTACACAATAAACCTACATATACACAAACACAGCATCCAATAAATCGTAAATATTTTCTTTGTATTTCAAAACACGAGTTTAATACTTGCCAAGCAATTGTTTCAGCAGAAACTCATTAAACTCCATGAATTACCTCTAACACTCCTCCCTCCTCTTGTCTATCCTCTTCAAATTTATCTCAGAAATGTTTAGGTTAGGTATGAAGGGTATTTATCAGTGTGGATAAAACACTTTGATGTAGATTCAGCTATGTGGAGCTCCATCAGTTTTATTAGAGTTACAACAGACATTTACTTGTTTCAGATGTTAAAATATCACCTTAAAACATATCAGTAGAAAACACCAAAAAGAAAAGGAAAAAACTGAACCTTTAATTCCTTAAAGGTTTTAACAAGAAAATAAATAAAGAACAACCTCACAAAACCAAAGGAATGCCAACCTAAGCAAACAGTTCTGAGAAACTTTAGGGTTGAGGACTTTTTTTCTACATATAGCATACAAGTTGAACAGTCATAATGAATTTTGGCCTCCACAAGTGTTACAGTTCTGGATACCTCTGTTCCAGCAATCTGTACAAGATTATTTGAAACAAAGTAAGAATGGCTGGTGTGAGAGACTTTATCAGAAAAAACAAGTCACAGTGATTCATTCCAGATTTATTGTAGATCCAATATTATGCATTGAAATCACCCACGTTCATCTGGAAAAGCCAAAAGCATAATGAAGTGGAGGAGAACCATCTGTAAAAGCCAACGACGCAAACAAAATAATTAAAATCTATCCTGTAAAACTTCTTTTCCAACTACCAATGGAAAAAATACTGGGTTTTAATACTGGGTTTTCCTGGAAATTTTGCCTTGAAATAATTGACAAGTGGCAATAAATATTTAGTTCTTTTTCCAGCGCTTATTTTTCTGGGTTTTTTTAAATGGTAAATGGAGGAGAAGAAAAACATTCAGGTATAATATTGTTATTGCACACAGTCACATGCAATTTCAGTATTACCTCAGTTACAAACAGGCTCTGAGCTTCTTTCTCTGCATTTTCAGGAACTGTTGATCGAATGTATCGACTCTGCCGCTGCAATAATGCTGTCTGATAAACAACAAGAGCAATTAATGAAGCTTGCAATTAAAGGGGAGATGACACACTATGGCCACACTCAGTTACACCACTACAATGAAGAAAAGCTCAGCAGAAAACATCCTATGAATATGATGCTTCAGAATAGCCAATTAAGTGAGAATTTGCTTTCATTCAAGCAACATGTTCCTTCTTTTACAGTAAGAGTATGATTGGAATCCGTGAGAAATAGATGCCATAGGATTGTTTCTTCCACTACATTGTCAACATGGGGAAGACAATACTAGAATAAAATAATTCCACCATGACAATGTAACTCAAACATTCTGAAGACAAACATTAAGGTAGTGTTATCACTACATATAAAAACTGCTATTCAAGGAAGGTAAGAAAACCACACCAAAATAAAAAGAGTAATTCAACTGCAGATCTCAAGTGACAAAAATGAGACTAGCACTGTTTAACTGCAGGTTTAACTGCAGAGAGAAGGTGTGGGTCACTGAAGTATATACATACTTCAGCCTACCAAGTCAGAACTTATTCCTGTCCTATGCCAGAACTCAGAGAGGCACAGGAAGGCTGCCAGAGAGCAGGAAATATCTCTGTGACCATGAAATTTCTGCTTCTCAGACCTGTGCTGAAGTAAGCCTTAGGATACTTTACATTTGTAAAGTGAAAAAGATGAAAACTTAACAAAATTTTCTGGACCACAAATGAAAATAACCACACAGCAACAGAAGTTGTTTTTGCACTATGTGGAAAGGAATCTCACAGCTTAGGCCATCAAAGATGAGCAAGAGAGTTTACACAGCCAGGGCTTGGAAGGGGGTTGTGGTCCCTCACCTGTTAGTTACAGGACTCCACACATCCAGGAAGGATCAGATAAAAATGTGACAAGAAAGTGCTCCACGTGTTATGTTGGAAAACAAAGGGTGCATAAGTACATTAGCTTAACTTATTCTGTTGAGAGTCTGATCCATAAGGTGATTGATTATCTTGGTCATTACCAAAGCCTCACTCCATTAACTGGGGAGGGTATTTAAGTAAGAACATTCAATTACAGTAAAGATTGAAAGGGAAAAAAAAACCCATAGTCATGGTCAATTCATTCATCTAGTCTAGAGCACTAAAATTGACAGTGTTGACTTCTTGGGTGGGAGAGGTATGAAAAACAAATACCACAAACCCCAAAATATTTCATGGGACCAATAAATCTTACAAACTACAGTTAGAAAACAAAAAACAAATGGCAAGAAGATACACATTTACATGCTAACAGCTTTTAAAAATGAAGTTTTCTTAATTCTAAAAATATCTTCAAACCATATTAAGTGTTTGTTTTCACAAGCTATGGAAATAAAAACTTCTATTAAAGAGTAGTAAACTTCCTTAAGACCAGAATTTCTAGATACTATTGCAATGAAATAGTCTGGTATTTGATGAGAAATTATTTATAATTTATATAATGTATAAATATTACATGCAGTATTTATATATATTCAACATGCATACAGTTATACCGTGCTTTCGTAAAAAATATTATTTTAAGAAAAACCAGAGAATAAGGTGGCATCTTACCACACACTTTTCATGGGAAACCCATGAACTCATCAATCAAATTTTAACACTGTAGCATAATTTGGTAAAATTGAATTTGCTCAACATACTTTTAAAATGTCTATTGCTGTTACCCTGCTACACAACTATCAATATAATAGTAAGGGCTTTTTTTCTAGTTATAAGATTTTAATAAAATTTTTATAAGATTTTATTTGTTATAAGATCATAATAGGATTTTTATCTTAGTACTGTATCAGTATCAGTGACAAACCAGAAGAATCTGACTTGTCAATTTTGCTCATTTTAGTAATTGTCTCAATGCATTTGTCTCCTCAGCACATCCATCAGCAGCAGTAGTGCATCAAAGAGCCAGGAAATGCAGTGAGTACATACAGAGGTACTGTGATTTAGAGCAACCTCCTAAAAATAATTACTTAAGCAGCAGCACAATATTTTTAAAGCAGGCATGCACATAAATACACATAAAATTCCAAAAGAAAAATTAGGAAAGGAAGGACTGTCTTCTCTACAAACTCTCTTCACAACTACATTGGCTGAACTGTTTTGTAGAAAATGAAATGTTTCAACTCTCTGGGTTTGAGTGATCATTTGATTTATGGCAGCATCAGAAACCATAAAGTGTTTGTCTCTTGCTCTCAAAGAAAATTAAAAATCCCTTTCAATTAGTCTGCTGTCAAAACTAAGGAAGGCCACTTATAACACGAGCCAGGACTCACACGCATTTACTGAGGCACACACTTAACAGACTTTTACTGACACAACTTCCTGACTGAGTCCCAGGGATTTAGGATATGTTTGAGAATAGAGAACAGCAGCAAGAACATTTCCCCAAGTCACCTGAGGACTCCTCACTACCCAAAACCTGATGGAATGTGGATAGTGAACATGTCCGCAAGGAGAGCAGACTGCAATGGATGCTCTTTCTGTCCCAAGGTTGTGTTTGTCAGTGAGACTGTTACCACAGAGGCTCATGCTCCAGATGCAGAGACAGAAACTGTTCTAAAAGACTCAGTGGAAAAGATAGCAAGCTGTGAGATCCTGCCCTTAAAATAACCATGTGTCAGAAGCGACTTCACCTTTGCATGGGAAGTGTCAGATCCTTTGCATGGAAGTGTCAGAACCTGTATCATAAAGTAATTTCCAAACTAAATTGATTTAGAGCAGTTGGCTAAAGACTTAAGGAAAAAACACCAAAGAGATTTGAATGGGAAAAAGTAATAGATAAATTACTTGGAGCATTTCAAAATTAGTTATTTGAGGAGTTTAGTTTGTGCTCTCTAAAATAAGGACATTACTTGGATTTTTTTTTTGCTTTTCCTCTACTGAAGATATGCCTCCTCATAGAATGACCTGGATTTAGTTTTACTTCTGCAAAGTTGGCACAAGACCTATTTTCAGAAGTACTTAACTCGCATTAAATAAAAGCTGAGAGCTTTAAGTGAAAGTGTGTTAAATCCAAATGGCTCAAACCCAGAAATAACAAAGATGAAATGATGTCTAAGCTAAAACACCAAACTGCCTTCAAAATAACACTGTGATAACTTTGCAAAGATGAATTTAACATGGGTAGGAATGCACCCACATTTTATTTGCTACAAGCAAATTTAGCCTCAATTTGCATGGATTCAGACTGAAAGAAAGCAGTTTAGATAAGATATTAGGATAATGTTCTTTACTGTGAGGTGGTGAGGTACTGGAACAGGCTGCCCAGAGAAGCTGTGGATGCTCCATTCCTGGAGATATTCAAGGCCAGGTTGGACAAAGGTCTGAGCAAACTGGGCCAGTGGAAGTTGTTCCTGCCCATGCCAGGGGGTTAGAACAAGATGATATTTAAGTTTGCTTCCCACCCAAACCCTTCCATGGTTTTATGATTTCCTTTAAAATTTGAGGTAGTAATCAAAACTTATGTATTTTGAAAGGAAAAAAAAAAGTATTTACATAAAGGGTGACTTGTTGCCAAGTACACACTAGTACTGTTTGGGTTAAGGTTTCTTTAAATAATTTACCACTGTGCAATTAAGATAAACTTCATCAATTTTGCATTCATTGACCATATGACTTTAATGTGACCACCACCACCATGAAGGTGGCCTGTTTTAAACTACTTTATTTTGTTATGAAGCCATTTACATTATTGAGAAAACTACTGAATTTCAGGTGAGAAATTTGCAACAAACCATGAAGAGGCACAAGCTTGTATACAGGAGTATCCAATGGATATAGTAATTTACTGTTACAAAGAGAGATGGCTCTTTCCACCAAGAAGAGGGATAGACTTGAAAATCTGGCAGCATCATTGTGACTGAGAGAAGCAAGAACATTAATAGAGATGTTCCAATGGGTGGCAGAAAAGTGGTTCTATCATCATAATTAACAAACACATTGTACAGGCACCAAAATGAAAAAGAGGACAAAAATGCAGCTAAAAAGAAACAGACTACAAAGCATGAACAAAGTTTAGACACCCCACTTAATAAGAATGAAAGCAAATTCAGGGATGCCAACAGCAAAACATGTCTCCAAACACAACATGTCTGGCCCTATAAATTTGTTGAGAACAGGGTAGGGAGTAACCTGATAAGTGAATTCAGTGCAGCAAACTCATAGCCTGAGCTTGTGAAAAGCAGCTGAAACAATCTTCAAGTGGTAAATTTAAAAAGACTCAATATATGGAGACAAAGTTGCTGATTAAGAGCTCTTCTGGTAACTACAGAAAAGCAAATCTTACTATTATTTAGATATAATAGCATGAAGGAAAAAAAAACTTGAAAGAAAAAAATTACAAGCCAAGTTTTTTGGACTTGAAGCTCTGCACAAAGCAGAACAGAAATCATGTTCTTATGAAAAGTAAATGAACTGCTATCAAACATATATAAAAAGAGAGAAAACAGGTTTCATAACCTCAGCTAACCACATTTGGGACAACAGCAAATGCAGTTAAGTGGAAATCTGGACAGATTCCTGTAACTAGATAGCTGGCTGAGGAACAATCCTTCAAACTTTATGAGTTTTCCAAGACTGGAGCATTTTCTGAGCATTTTGAGCATCCTTGCTCAAATGTTTCTTTGGTAGTGACTTGAGCTTAGAGCTGCTTCTGACTGCATGTTTAGAGAACAGTCGTACCTGACAGAAAAAAAGTTAGGTTTTTTGTGTTGTTTTTTCCCCCCTTCTCTCACTAGACAATTTTAATCTGAGGAAGAGAAAAAGAGAGGAAGAGATGAAAGCTATATGTGATCCAAAAAAAGCCAGTTGCTGTGCTTTTTCACTTCTGATATGGATTAAATAATTAATATTGGTGCTCCTTTAATACTAGCTTCTCACCCCTAATAAATTTCAGTTATCTAACTGCATTACCTCAAAAAATCCAAATCAAGCACAAATATTTCTTTCCAAATTCTCTCTAAATAATTTACATTTTAACATAAATTCAATGGTGGTATCATCAATGGTGCTTTTTTGAAAACATGCAGCTTCTTCTGTAATCTTTCAAAAATTATAAAAGTGGTATCTAGTACTGCAAGCTAAGTATTTCCCATGCCATTTTAGGTGCTAGTTTTAGGGCCATGCTGAACAAAATAGCCTTTCTCTTAATGTCATTATGAATTAACACTGCTGGGCTTCCTTTACAGCCAAGGGTTTTTACATTGTAATCAATTTAACCTAAGTGTGAGGAAGAACTTTGCAAAGATAAAAACTGAACGCTCTGAAAGGAAATAGCTTGAACAGGTTTCTCGACAATGGTAGGCATTTCCACCTATAAACAGTCCTAAGTGTGTTTACAGATAGTTCTAAATGCTCTGGCTCACTATTTAAAATTTTTCTTGAGGAGGATGAAGCCAGTATCAAATATTTGAGCCATGGCTTACCCAAGAGTTGATCATACACTGTGACAGCCACAAGTGACAGCCACAGGTTAAGACAGAGGAATTAAAAATATATATGTGAACCTGAATGGCAAACACAGAAAATATGCCTTAACTTTTTTTTTTTAATTATTCAAATGATACTGGCAACTATATAAGGACTAGTGATTTCAAACCTGTAATTATGGCTATGGAAAACTGAACAAGGTTAAAAGGTCTAACTTTCAAATAAAAATAATAAGCATTTAAGAGTTTTCTGTTCTCTGACTTGGAAATATTTACTTAATATATTGAATGACAGATTTAAATGTTTTGTGTTGTTGAAAACAAGCTAGATAGATCAAAGTAGTGCAGAAGAGTCATGTGTACAACAAAAATATTTGGAGTTAGTTTGTGCCAGCAAGTCTTCGAAGGAAATAAAAGTTTGATAAAACAGTTTGATAGCACAAACCTGTCTTCATGTAAATCCCATATAAAATGAGACTCTGCCAAAACTGGGGAAACCCAGAAAACTTGTTCAAATATTATACTGATGAGGGATAAAGAAACAGAAAAACTGACTATATTCCAAAACACTGACTACTCGAAGGAAATCTTTTGATCTAACACACACTTTAATGCCTGCCCTGATGAAAATCTGACCACAGAATCCATACAAAGGATGACAAAAGCCAATACCATTTATGACAAAATTCAGTCTTTCCTTTTGAAGGATGAGACTGAGCTATGGACTAGTTTCATTCATACAGGCCTGAGGATAAGAATTGCAGGAGGTCACTAGAAATAGCAGTTAAACACTTCAGCCATACCCCCAGACTGCTCAGACAAAATGCCTGAGGATATTCTTGATGGGTTTGTTTCTTCTCCATTGAGAATTCAGAGCTGTTCACCAGAATGACCCTGGTAAGTGAACCAGTCAATCAGATAAGGGCACACTTAGCAGAAGTAACCTGGATTCCTCCTGATCTGTGATACTGAAGAGGCACACTGTAGAAGGGGATTTTGGTGGTGTAGCCTACTCATGTTTTTCAGTCCTAAAGCCAACACCAGGGGTAGGTGTCATCCTGAGAGATTCCATATTCAAAACTTGTCTCAGTACAACTTCCTTTTCAAGAAGTCTTACTCCTATAAACTTCCATGTGTGGCTGGGAACACATGAAGTTTAAACTCCTCTCTAAATAACTATAGCTTCCCAAAACCCAAAATTTTTTAGCTGAGAGTGGGAAGACTACAAGTAGAGTTATTTGTATCAGAATCAAAGAAAAAGAAGCCCCCAGACTATTAAAAAGAGAGTCCAGCTGCATTCAGGTAAACACTCTAATAGGCCAGAGAAAATTCATTACAAATTCAAGATGTAATTTATAGGATTTTTAGATGTCCTTCTGCAGAAATATACCAACTCATCATCAACTTTCCCCACATTAAACAAACTTAGCTTCAACTACTTGGTTGAACAAAATTATTTTACAGATTGTTCAGGTGTCTGCACTCTTCTCAAACAGACATTTTGATTGCAGGTATGGGCATGTGGACAAGAGACTTTCCTCATTATTTACTCCAACTCCAGTGTCTAAGATGCTTGGTAGTTATCCTAACTAGATCTACAAGAAGATTTTTTAAAAAGTGCACTGAAATAAACTATTTATTTTGATAAACATCGTCATTTAAAAAATATAACAAGATTATCACAAAGCTTGGTTCAGTCTGGCTTCATCAAGCCAGAAACTCTTATGTAAGGGGTATTTTGCTAGAACACAGTTTTGGCTGGGATGATGCAGCTAAGAGTAGCAGACTGCATTTGAACAGGTTCATGTCCTTCACTTTTAAGAACGAGGGAAAAAATCAGTTTAAGAATTAAACAAAGCTGGTGCTTTTTTTAAACACTCATCACATAATTTCCTACACTGGAAAGGGAGGGGGAATACCTACAAGTGACTGATCATTTACTTCAAAAGGCAGTAAAATTGTTGAGTTGCAATAAGTAGATCTTATAATATGATCTTATAAGTAGATCTTATGGTCAGACAAGGAAATTGTGTTATTTCTTCTGTACCCAAAACAGTTTATCAAGCAGGGTAGTAGGACTCACAGCAAAGATTTTGTGCAGATTTTTGGAGCTAAAGAGAGTTAAGAAACAAAGAAATAGGAAGTTATCACCGCATGGCTCCTACTACCAAAAACCTGTGGTAAAAAAAAGAAACCAACCCCAAACAAAGAAAAAAACCCACAACAAAAACAGGGTGGATTAAATTACCTGGAAATCATCATAAGGGAATAGTAGCATCTCACGTAGAGGATCATTCAAAATCTGTGTTTTCCTCTGAACAATGACATTTTCATAGTCTATCGGTTCTATAAGTTTTGGCTTTGCCTACAGGAAAAAAGAAAAAATCAAAATAAATTCAGGTATATTGAGGGAAAATTACAGTTATTGACTTATTCTAGAAGTTACTCTTTAAAAGATTGGCAGGATTATATTGCATCTACATCAAAAACTACAGTATTCAAAATGCAGACTTTGTCATGTTACACCATATGGGGAAGTGCAAGTGACAATTAGAGACAAGCATGCTGATTGCCTCAGAACTATTTCACAAAATCCAGTAAGCCAGAGTTTATTAACATAATCACATATGTATTCTCACTGCAAAAAAATTATAAAAAAATTACTAGTCTCTTATGTTGATTGTTGCCTTTGCTTGATACAGCCCAGAAAGCTCTGATTTGGGATTAAGAGAAATGAAAACAACCTTAGCTCAAAGATTGAGCTGTGTTTTAATTCACCAGTAACCTGCAGCAGGGGCAGGCTAATTGACATTCCTCCTTCTTTCTATTTTTTTTTTAATTCCCATAGGCCATCTACTTCCCTCCTAATTGCACATGTAGCTTTCCTCAGTAACTGTGCATTGATTCCACATTAAAACCCCTTTCCACAAATGAGGCATTACAGCTGCCCCTGCACAATCAGACAGAGAAAAACCTTCACCCTGCCAAGCATTCTGTTAAGTGGTCAGATGGCAAAGCAGGTTTAGACAGAGCTCTGAACAAGGCAGCTCTGCCTTAGAGTGTGCAAATTAATGCAAAAATGGGGTTATAATCTAGCTTGAACTAAAATTCAGCATCACAGTAACAGACATAAAATTACATTTTTTTTACAAGCAACAATTACAAGAGACTTCACAAATTACACTTTCTCAAGATCAGTGGTACTAATTTATAGGTAAGGTATATTAAAGATAATTGTAGCAGCAAGACCGGCTTCTGTCATCATTATGGGAAAATGACAAGATAAACTTTACATATTGTTTTATATAACTCATGACAATAACCTTCCAAATTCTAATTGTCCTACACAGAACAAATATCTCCATCAGTAACTCCTGTTAATCACTAGTATTTTAATAATATTCCTGAGAAACCCTACAGGTGTTTTCTTCATCCAAAAGTGAAACAATTAAATTTGTCAAGGAATTAGGAAAGCTTTGGTCAGAGAAAGTTACCAAAGTTTTCAGGGTTAGTTCACAGGCTATTTAAAAGCTATTTGAGATTCCCCCATGTGTACCACACAGTAGTTTTATTGGCAAGAAAAATGTGGGAACATAACAAAGCATAACAGCTGAAGAGGCAAAAAACAGCAAAGCCTGGAAAAATCTACCAAAAATTATGAACAAAATGTGGCTTTGTTAAGAAAAATAGCTAGCATTTACAATCACACAGGAAGCATTTACTAGAAGTTCATTAGCTATATAACAACATACTCAGCACAGACCAATACTTCTAAGAGCCATGATTATTATGCTATGTTTGACATCCTTCTGCTCAGATGAGATGAAGAAGGGCTGTTCAGTTCACTCCATACTGTACTCTGACACATTTGGAGAGCTTCTCACCTGAACCCCAGCCTGTCACTCATGAACAAAGCCAAGAACTAATGTCAGTGTCCACCAGAAAAGGCTTAAGTTTTTATGTTTATGCACCCTTCTGTAGCTGAAATAGTTGGACAATTTAGCTCAGAAAAGCATAAGGCACACACAACCTAAGAAAAGATTATGTTTCCTCTAATGTACTAATTTACACAAAATATTTTGGCTGCAAGTTTGCATTTGAGTGCTCAGACTGCTGCAGTGAATCTCAAGCTAATGAAATGATGTGCTCCACACTTCCTTAACACCTTGTCCACCCAACTATTTGAAACATTTCCTACATACTACATTTCCTACACACTGCAAAATTACCCCTTCACAAATTTCACATTGAGCAGCCCCACTCCAACAGATTGTCATAACCAGCTCTGATTCCAAATAAACTACAGTAACTTCACCTCTTCCAACTCTTCACTAAGGCAATAACTGTCCTTTACAAATTTTCTTCCTTAAGCACAGAGAGAGATAACAGAATACAAAGACCATTTCAAACTTTACTGGTCTACAAGTGAAGTACAAGACAACACATCAGACAGAAAGCAAAACAGCCTTTGCTCACCTTTCTCTCACTTTCAGTGTAACAGGTCTCTCTCTCCCTATCCAGGCAAGCAAGACGCCCACCTGCCAACCACTGAGCCTGAGCTCTTATGGATTACACTCTTTAAGTTAAAGCAAGGTTTAGAGACTACTACAGCAATGTGGCCCAGTCACTCCTTTTGGTCAAGTTTGCCTTTCCCATGTGACCACTCCTTCTCAAGAGTTTTCATGAGAAATTATACACAACGTGCTGTGGTGACAGGTTGGTTTGAGAGTGGTGCAGGATGACTGACCTTTAGGAGAAATAAAAATAAATACTGCAAATTAAACTGTGCAGAGAGGGACCATTTGATTTGTGTAGACAGTTTCTGCAGTTAGCTGAAAAGGTTTGGCTTCACAATTGCTTTGAAGCAATTAAAAGCAGGGCTGACACCAGAAGGACCCTTCCCCTCTCTCAGGGCATGTTTCTGAGAAGTGGCCTTCTCACACAAAAACCAGCAACTGAGCCAGAGCTTTTGTGACAGATGAGAGGTGATCTAGCTTGAGAGAATTCCTTCCAACCAGGGGCCTTCCAGTCAGATTGTGTCTGAAATGCTGATCAGATGCTGTGTTACCACTTGTAGAAATCTGGGGAGCATTTCAAAGGAAAGAACAAACATGGGCTTGGTCAACATTATCCAAGAAAGCTTACAAAGCAGGACAGCTACTATCTGAACTAGCAAGTGGATAGATCACAGCCCCAATTCCACAGCCTGGTAGCAAGGAAAGCTGTTATCTCAAATGGGTAATTGTAGGGGGATAGAATAGAAGAAAATAAAGGTAGTACAGAAAGTAATCTCATCCCTTAAGGAGTTGCAGCTGAGCCAATTATTAAAGGGTAGGAGCAGGCCTGACTTCACTGGCCCCAGCTGTAGCCAATAAGAAGAAGAGTGCTATAAAAGAGTGGGGTGGGTGACTGAGGGGAACTGGAGTCAGCTGGCTGCTGCGAGAAGAAGGAAGAGTCAGTGCTAAGAGGAGCTGCCTATGAGAAACATCAAGGAGGTATAAAACCTCTTGCAATATGGAACCTTTGCAATATAATGGCAACAAGTAATGGATTTTTGACACGGTGCTGCACATGATCAGCACTCCCATCCACTTCTCCCAGGTGCTGAAGAGCTATGTCCATCCTCCTGTTAATTCTCTTGGGAAGGTGACAGGTGGGGACTGGAAGAAAGCTAGCTCGGGCTTCTCTCATTTTACCAGCAAAACCAGGGGAAAATGATTACTTCTAAAGAAAATGCAACTAAAATTATTTCATGGGCATATAAACACACACACATGCACTTGTCTAGCACAGCTAATTTAAGACCCAAAAATGCAGCTTTAAAAGCCATCCAATTAATTGCAAATGCCTCTCTTTGCCAGTTACAAAACTGGCCTACCACAATTATAAAATTCATTAAAAGGAATCTTAAAAGAATATAAGCTTTGCTTACATTTTGTTTGCATGCTGTAAACACAAGATTAAAAGGAAAAATCCTCCTGCATGAGAAGCTTTTAAAGAATCTAAAGCTCACTGAAGCTGAGTGATACAGACTTCTCCTGTTTAATCAGTGAGGTACTTGATTTGCAGAAATATCATTTATATAAAAATTAATGAAGAATTTGCTTCCTTGGGTTTCTCCTAAATGTTACTCATTTCTTTCTTAGTCATTTGTCAGATTCAAAAGGAAGAGGATGTTTTATCAGTTTGAACCAGATTTGAAAAAAGAAAACAATAAACAACACACTGATACTGGCATTTAGCCAGACATAAAACAGCACAAGGAAGCAGATTCTCTCAGGCTCTTCTACACTTAAAAAAAAATCTGGTCTATTACTTCATGTAATGTAAAAGCAAATATGATGGGTAGTTACACGATTGTTAAATACGATTTATGGACCAGCAGGCACAGATAAAACTCAGCCCAGTTAAAACTGCAACATCAAGTTTACAGGCACTAAAAGTCAGTCTTTACAATAAGGCTTAACTTTTCCTATTAATCTGCAGCCAAGAACATTTTTATTTCTGTAATCTAGGAAAATGCTAAGCATGGGTGTTCATGGCTGGTCCCAAGCCAACCAATGCTGTATTTCTGAAAGATAAAAGAGCAAATTTTCTGCCATACCGCTTTGGGTTTTGTCTGAATAGCATAAGCGTGGAAACTTAACAGAAATAGGAAATATTTCAAAACAGCAGTCATGACACCCACACAGCAAACATTTTAATCTGTCAGAATACAGTATATATATTTGGAGAAGCAGTGTCTAAATTCATGAGATAAAATAAATTTTAAGCTAAGAGTACAGTGATTATCTACACTACACATTACAGAAAAAACCTACAGGATGTTTTCCTTGCATGCTTAAATTGAGACAATTGTTATTGTCCAATTCTCTTCTCAGAAAACAAAAGATGGTAAGGCTAAGCGCACTGAATATTGTTAGCCTCCTGCTACAGAACATGATTTACCTTATAAAAACATGCTTGGCTTATACACCTGCAAATTAACAAGCTCCCATAAGGAGTAAAATGGAGCTACAGGCACTAGCAGGAAGCAGCATAGAAATAGATGAATAGGTGTTATGTATTTCTTGAATAGGTGTTATGTATTTCTTAATAGTGGCCTGAGGAAAGCCACTGTGGACATACAGCAAGATTATTTAATACTAAACATGGGTAAAAGCTCCATGTATCTTACTGTCCCATAATAAACATAAAATAAATTGCCCCACTTGAGGTTTTAAAAATTGAGAAACTATTTGTATCCTAGAGCTTACTTTTAACTATTACATTTTATACTGCCAGCAAGTTTCCGAAGGAAAGATGACCTCCAAAAGATCCAACTTCCCAGAAACATCATCTGTTTTGATAAGCAGTTACTACTTGTGACTATCAAAATGCAGCTGGACAGTAGGAATATTCATCCAGTAACTTCTAGAACAGCTAGCACAACAGCAGCTCATCCCAAGCAGGGTTTTGAGGCACCACCTGGAAAATCTAAATGCTTTTTCCATGGGCTCTTCTTGCTTGTTAACCTCAAGGGCAAAGTTATGACACAATGTAATTCAAATCACAGGAACACAAAGGAGCACACACATACTGATATCCTGGCACTGAAGGCAGCAGATGAGTCCTTCTGTGAACCCACCCACCTACTCAGAAAAAGTTAATTCTGTCACAGCACTCAATCAAATAACATTGGTTCAATAACACATGGGATGCATCCAGTCATAGATACCCAGTTCCCTCAATACTTCAACAGACTCTCAGTGAACTACATTTAAAAACATTAAATGAATATGACATAAATTGACAAAAAACCTGTTGCTTTCCAACAGCTGATTCTGACTCATCTTTAAAAAGAATACTTAAATTGAGTGCTAGGCAAATCACATCATATTTGCACAAAAGGAGTACATCCACATTTGAAAAAATATTTTAGACAATAGTAAATGAGAAGTATTACTAGAGTAAACCAGAGGCCTACTGCTTCATATGCTTTTGAGGATTGCTATCTAATGTAATTCCCAGGTTTTTAACCCAGGAAACAAGAAGTTCCGCTGTTTAGAATTTGTTACAGCAGCTAGCAACTTTGTCAGTATTAGTTATTTCCTCACTGCACCCTACACCAACAACAGGGTACCTACCTTCAATGTGCCAGTAAAAATGCAACATCACAGCCCAATGAAATAAAAATGGATCCACATGTCAAAGTCAAATGAAACATTACACCTTACTTTTTGCTTTGTGCCTGGCAGCACACTTGCTGCAGGCTACTTGCACCACTTAATCTAGCTTTGCCCAATAACTAGACAAAAGGGATCTATAATTATGCTATATATACACTTGTGTGTGTGTGTATATATATATGTAAACAGATTAACAACAAAATTGTAACTGACATTTTTAATGTGACCTATGCAAAACCTAAATGCTCTTCCTTTTAAATATTGACCTTTGTGTTGAATGCATGCACTTCACCAAAACAAAAAATGAGAGCAAACACTGGAGATTTATTATTCCATGAACATTAAATTAAGTAGTATTTGAAAAATTATAAAGAGGTACTTAATAAATTGTGATAAGTAAACACAGTATTGTGTTATACTTTTTTTATTCTTAAATAAGTACATGTGCCTTAGCTGCAGTACTCCAAGTATCTGCAGAAACACTAATATCCTCTCTGAGTATTCATGGGGGAATAAAAACAATTCTAAATAAAGTTAAACATTCCAAAGGCAGGAAAGCACACAGAAGATTAGCTCATATTGTACTGATGAAAATCTGGACCAGAAATCAGAACACACCCATCCAAAAAAATCCCACATTCTATTAACAACTCTCTGAATAGAACAAAACCAAAAAAAACCTAGTGACAAGGAAAAGAAAGTTTGTCTTACTAGCACACATGCAAGCTTTCAGTTATACACAGTAACAATTCCCAAAAAGTTACAGATGAGTATAACTAAATACAAATGGCCAAAATGTTTTAGTTCAATTCTTAAATACACAGTGTGAAGCTCAAATAAGAGGGAGGGGGGACACCATAGCTAGAGGATCACCCCACTAACTTCAGCTACAGGCAGATAAATAAAGAGAGGACCATCAGCAGCAGCAATTAAGCATGAAATAATACTAAATGAAGTTGAAATTTTAGTAAGAACTATCAAAGTACTTCTTTCTACTGCTATACAAGTACTGGTTTACCCATTCTCCTTTGAACAGAGTTGGTGGATTCATTGCAGCTCACTTACTATGTTCTCTTGCTGTACTATTAAAGTTCCAACAGAAGTGTCTAGCAGTGTTTCAGACAAAATAGTTCTTATTTGATTATTTCTCCCACAGACAGAAAATTTCCCTTTTCCTCACTGGAAGCTATTTTAAAACTTTAAATTCCTCAATAATGTGCTCTGAAAGAATTGAAAAATAAGTCCTTTAACAGATAGATAGATACTTTAACAGAAGGAGTCATTAATTATTTAGATAGTTCTTTGATCATTTAAGTAAAATTTAACTGTTACACACACACTTTAGGAAGTTCAAAGATACATTAATTGGAAGATATGCTGGACAATTAAAAAACAGAGGTGCTGAAGAGAGTATTAAAGCATATGTAGTTTTCATGCTAGGTTCAAAAGAACTGTATAAATATGCTAGACAGAAGAGACTGAAAAGCACCTAGTCTGAAAGCCAAATTTGAAAGTCACACTCAAAGAGAACCAAACATCTGGTAAACTAGAACAGTAAAAATCAATTTAAAAGGCAGACAACACTCAGAGAATCAAACCTAAATCCTAAATGCAAATTATTCACAAGTAAGAATGCTGGAACTTCTCATCTGCATCAGATTAAGAAGTTTTTCATTGACAGAAGGGACAGGAATTATTAAAGGGAAGAGACAGCTTGTTTAAAGAATTCTTACCAGCACAAGCACAGGACTCTCCGCTTGCACTTCACAAGGACCTGCATCCTTGCCTTTCTGTGGAGATTCTACAGAAAGCTCTTTCTTAGGATTTCTGTTTGTTCTTGCCTGCATTCTTTCATTGAAAATACAGACAGCAGCAAAACTGTATGTTTTTTGGCATCAAAGTAATCCACATGCCAGTGATTCGGTGAAAACAAAAGCTTTTTCCCTGGCACAAGCAGCACAAAGCACAAACTAGTCTAACTTCTCAGCTGCAGTTTGCTAAATCTGTTATGGTGGGAATGCATGACAGACAAAGGCCAGCCCCTAAACACGCTGTACTCCTCTGGGGAAGGAAAAAAAAAAAAAGGTGGATCCATTTTAACGCCTTAAGGTTATGAGCCAAACACTAAAGAGAATGTGCATATCTAAAATTACTAAGACAGGCTGAGTCTTTTACAGCATGTATAAAATCAAGGCTTCAATAATTCAAAAATATTTTTAGTGTAAGAATTAGTCACTTATAGACAACTGTGTCTTTTTAGAAGCATGAAACCCTAAGTATTGTGCTTTTTAAACTTTTTTGCAATAACATCACTTACTCAGGTGCCATCAACAATCCACCACTACCAAGGACATTCTCCCTGAACAGATACACTGCTCTTTTTGGGGGTAGAATGGGCATGACCTGTTTTAGCTTAGTGCTAAATCCATACTAAAAGTTTCACTTGACACCAAATTGCCTTCACAGTAAAAGTCTTACATACTCTACAAAGATACTAACTCAAAATAAAATTCAAAAAACTTAACTCTTCCACTACAGTATCCCTCTGCCTCTTTCCTCTCTTCAGCCAGTTAGCTCATTCCTGTATTGCACATTATTTGTACTCATTCCTCACTCCTCACAACCCTTCAACACTGTAGGTGTCCATGGTTGATCAGCATCCAAAAACACAGAGAAGACAATGCAACAAAATCTTCAAACATTTTGAGAGAAGACAGTTGGGAAGAAGACACTTACACAGCCATGAAGACCAGCCAGCCATCACTCGCTGCCTTTGGCCAGTACAAAACCCTGCAGGGTGTCAGCCTTGTCTTGTGAACAGCTTGCAGAAATGTCTCTTGGCCTCAGGATATCCAGGCTACAACAGTGCTCAGTGGTTGCTCTCTTCCTTTCAGTCCTTAATTACACCATAAACTCAATCACAGAATTCACAAAATCCCCAGGTTGGAAGAGACCTTCAAGATCATCAAGTCAAATCCATACCCCAACACCTCAACTAAACCATGGCACCAAGTGCCACATTCAGTCTTTTTTGAAACACATCCAGGGATGGTGACTCCACCACCTCCCCAGGCAGGTGACAAGTCACGCTTCAACTTTGCTTTTTTAACCCAACCTACTCTCTTACCATAGCACTGCTTACAGCCACTGTTCAGCACACGCATACAGTGGCAAAATAAGAAGCAGCATTTTTATTGGAATCATTTCTGTGCAATTGCAAAGGAATTTTGTAAGCAACCTAGCTGACATTTTTGGAAATTTTTAAGGTTCGACTACTCCAACTTCCCCACACAGCAGTTTTAGCTAAATTCTTCCTGGGGAAAAAAAAGTGAATGGTGATGAGCAGTTTTCTCCAGGTTTTGAAAGGAATATTTTGGTTTTCCCTTTGTTTCTTTTCAACACTAATGAGTTGCAACATCCAAGTTCACAAACCTCAGTAGCTGTATTTACCAAGCAAAAATACATCTGAGAGAAAATTCAACTCCCCAGAGAAACACATCCTTATTTTAGACTCTCTGTCTACTAAGGAACCAGACAGCTGTGGAAACTAAGCCACCACCTTCATTTAGTTCTCAGTTCTCTTGGGACAGTTAGTTATCTCAGTTCAATATAACTCACATCCTAAATTTAACTTGGACATGAACTTTTATCTATTCTCTAGTAAAAGAGAAAGTCACCTTAAACTGCAGAAAGCAGATGAAGTTGTGGAGAAGCAAAACTATCCTACTTTATTGCTAGTATTCTTAAGAAGGCACAACTTGAGGCACAGGTTTCTTATTCTTCAGACCTAACACAAGATGATGATCTCCCTTTCTCTTCCTCTTCTCTCCACTCTCACACTTGTGTAACATACTCTGATTTCAGCCTGCACTCATGAAATTGAGTCTGAACAAGTCTGAAATTGAGTCCACAATGCAACTACGTTTCTAAAGAGTAGACTAAAGAAAGAAATAATAACATAATAATAACATTTTAGTCCAGACAATAATGCTTGATTATGTTTCTGACTTTTTCTCTAGGAAATACAAGTTCAATCCATGTACTTTTTAAGCTGCCTCTCTCATACTGAGAAACCCAACTCCAGAAAACAGTACTTTATGAAACATCATTAAGAGTTAAGAAGGAAACCAGCAGTTTAGTCAAATTTACAAAACAGATCTTCCTGTGTAAAGCAAGGTACACAATAGTTCAAGAACATTTAGTTACACTTTTTATTTTGCACCAGCCCCCTTTGTTTTCAGAGAACGGAAGCACAGAACAGCTTAGACTAAATTACACCATTACTTGAGGATGCAGCTGCCAAACAGGAATTTGTTTCATTGAGATGGTCTGCAATTATTCTTAACTGCAACCAGAAATGCACAACCTTATTATGCAAAAGGCATTTGTGAACACACACACTAATAAAGGCTTTAAAATTATTTATATTGTAAGTGGTATTTCTTCTGCTTAATTTAACAAAGGATTATTCTTCTAAATGGCAACACTATTTTACCCTGGTCAGGTACTTCTCCTGAATGCATCTGGATTACTTTAATTCAGTATAAATGTGATTTTCTTTCCCTGCCATTCTTCCTATTCTTCTCTAAATGTGATGAGGGACAAGAAGAAAGCCAACAGGCCAACATCTTTATAACATCAGTTTAAAGATTTAGAAGCTATTTTTCCTTATGAATGACTCATGTAATTTCTAGCTTGCATTTCACTCACAGATATACCATTAGAAGAGGTTCTTTCATTTAACAAAAACAGAAGTGTGAGGCAGTACCTCTGGAACTGTATCCTGCATGAAATAGACCTTAACTGCCAAATTGATGCGTATTTCCAACATTCATTTTCTGTTGAGGATTTAGTGATTACCTCAAGGATTTAATTAATTTAAAAATACTTAGGGGGAAAAACAAACAAACAAAAAACCACAGCAAAAATATCAAAGCAAACCAAACAAACAAAATCCCAAGAGATATTGTTTATCCAGGCATCACACAGTCAAAATATTTAAGCTACTTTAATAAAGTAGTGTATTGAAACAATTTACCAATAATAAAGTAAAATTCAAAAAGTGAAAGATGAAAACCAGAACTTTAGGACATGATAAAACTTTTATAATCTTGTTACATGACCTGTAGTTTTAACCTCCTTAACTGCAATTTTAAAAAAGTAACAAAAAAAATACTCAGTTTATTGCATCAGTCAGTTACCTCAATAATGATCAACAGAAAATCCAGGAATATAGTGCACACACAAAAATGTCACTGTGCAAAAACTGACTGCATTTCCAACATGGCTTTCAAAACTGCAGGAAATTACTGGCTAGAGACCTATCTGCAAAATAACTCATATTATTACAGAAATAATGCAATTAATCTTTTTGCAAATATTGTGGCTTGAAGGACTTCATATGGTACTTTTCGTAACTGTAGTTTTCACACCACTTCCAACAGCCAAATATTTGGCTTTCTTCTTGCATCATACAATCCTAAGGAACAGCCTAAGTAATTACAAAATCACACAGGTAACAAAGTTCTCAGTAGTTCTGGCACACCCCAGTGATTCATCCAGCCAATCTGCTGCCCAAAAGACAAAAGATTTGATTCCTTCCAATCATTTTTCACTTCAAGAACGTACTTAGCTAATGCACAACATCACATAATAAAAAGTGAGTGATGATAAGGGAACAGGCAGCATATGAGAACTTCCTCTGAACTTTAATGGAAGAAAATATGACTGCTCAACCTCCGTGTTGGAACAGCCTAAAATCTGAGTAGTTTGGTTTGATGGCCCTTCTTTTGCTTCAAGTCCAACTTAAAGTCTGCATCAAGGTCACTGAACCTACTAGCTATAATTACAGGCACCAAGCTTGCCTCTGTAAGCTGTTCTAGGGAAAGAACTCTCCATAACCTATAGCAGTCAGGGGGAGAGGAGTTAGAACAAGAGAAGGAATAATATTACTGTAGGTTTGCATGTCCTGTATCTGGGAAAACAGAAGGATTTTATATTATTTGCTAAAACCCTACACCTGTTCTCTGCTCTGTGGCTACACTCTACTTTGTGTCTCTAATTTCCCTGGCAACTCACAGCATCCCTTAAAAAATAATTCAAAAATGAAAAGGATAGGTAACTGGAGGGGGGTTGATGCTTTGTTTTGCTAAGGTTTTGGGGGTTGAGTTTCTTTGGTTGGTTGGGTTTTGGTTTGGGCTGGATTCTTAAGGCAATGTGGAGTTATTTAAGGCAATAGCTCATCTGAAAATATGGACCCACCTTAGCAGTGTGACAAGGACCATTAAAAGCCAGTACTTCTTGCTCTCCTCTGTATTAGTACAAGATATTCCAGCACTGCCCTCCCACACTTGGAAGCCTGCCCTACAGCTGCATTCAGGCGAACATTTCACAAGTCAGTGGAAGATTCAGTGTTGCAGCTATACGTATCTCAGTGCTGCCAAGTTTCATAAGTGACCAACAGATAAGTGCTTCCCTGGAAGAACATATTCACAAGTTCAAGAAAAAGGCTGATAGCAGATGGAATGCAGCATGCCATTCACCTGGCAATTCCCTGCCATCCATGCTACACTCAGATGAAACAGAAAAAGTCCCACAAAACTCAGGAAGACTCTTCTGTGACAAACACTGCAAATGTGTAATTTGCAGTCCCACCAATAAGGAGAACATTTTCAGCTGGAAACAGGGATGAGAAAAGAAAATGTGTAAGACACAGATAGGAGTGGGCTACACATTATGCAACTTCTCATGTTCACTTTCTTTGGCAAAGCAAGAAATAAGGCTATTTCACAACAGGGAGAACAACAACCACTCTTTGCAGAGGTATCTCTAAATCAATATGAATGATACAATCTTAAATCTTGCATTACAGGGAAAATTACTCTCAAAACACTATTTTTAGGGAGAGAGTTAAGCAGCCTGGATAGGACAGAAATGCTGAGATACTACACAGAAGAGATCTCAATCATGGGTAGGTTGCATCAATGAAAAAAAGTAACACCAATGTAGAGGTCTGTACTACCACTCAAGGAGCTGGACTAAAAAACCTTTCTTTTAGCAGCAGTATAAAGTTAAAGGATTCTTGCAGTGAGCATCTCTATTGGATCCATAGTGATTCTGCACAATGCATTTTTTAAAAGCTTTATTTCACAGAATAAGAATTTGGCTAAAGTTGTCAACACAGACATGGCATACCTCATTATATAGTAGCTTAGTTTTGGCACTCTTACACTATGACAAATAAAACCCAAAACAAATGTAAAATCACAGCAGAGCTAAACAAAATACAGATTAACTTTTGTCCATGTCACATATCTGCATACTTGTGCAATTAATGCAATTAATTTCATACCATCTTCATACCATACAGTAGGAATCTGTTTTCAGGCAAAACCAGACTTCCTTAAGGTCCGAGAGGAAAAAATAAAAGAAAACAAATCAAACAAATAGGAGATGTCAAGATTAAAACTGCACTTCTGAATTAACTGTGGTTCTGAAATATGTCCTTACAGACAGGACATGCCCAAGCAGACTGACTGTTAAAGATGGCGTTTTTCCTAACTGGACAGGACCTTATGACTATCAGAAACTAACAGGGCAGAACATACACACAGAAAGTGGCTCAAACCCCCAAGTCTGAAGATCTCCCAGATCTTCAAGCTTGAGGACAGGGGCAGGGAGGGTGACTTCCCGCTGTGTGGGAAGGTGCCTGGAGGTGTTCGGGCCCAGGCTGGATGAGGCTCTGAACAACCTGCTAGGGGAAGGCGTCCATTCGAAAACAAACTATTCCATGAGTCTACGCTTTACTTCAATTGCATTTAATTTCATGACAGAATAGGGTACCTACATCTGTAGATGAGTCAAATGAGCATTCAGGCTGCTCCTAAAGCAAGTGGACAGAAGTATTAATTGAGAAAGAAGAGAAGAGATGTGAACTCCTGTCCATATGCTCATGAAGTCCAGACTCTAGTCTTAAAAGCTTCACATGTGCAGCTTCCCTACCTCAGGGGTCTTCTTCTCATTCCTTAAATCCATATAAAACTTTACAGGGGGGTTTCAGGAGTTTTTTGTATGGGTTTTTTAGGGTGGTTTAGGGGCTTTTTTGGTTGGTTGGTTTTGTTTGGGTTTTTTGTTTTGTTTGATGGGTTGTGTTGCTCTTTGGAGTTTTTTAGCTCCACACATTTTGACTTCTTTCAGCATAAGATACCCTTCTGCTACATTCAAAAGGAATATGTTTTCCACCTGGATGTAAACTGGGGCCATATTTTTGGGTTGGCTTTCTGTGCTAGTCCAACACATTTTGTCATGGATGAACAACGGATTATACATGTAGACTTGACCAACTATCCTGATTTTATCCCCAGGCCTGAAGACTTTTTTTCCTGAAGACAAAATGCTTAACTTTATCTTCTGCATGCCAGGGCACTGAGTGCTTGCCAGCCTGTTTCTGATAGTCCTCTCATGCATCTTTCAAAGATGTGTATTTGATGCAGGTACTACGCACTTGGTGAATATGTGCTGCAATTTTCCCTGCTGAGAGGGCAGAGGGATATGAGATGGACATTTGAGCATTCTTCCCAAAGGAATTCTAATGAAAGGTCAAAACAGAAGAAGTCTACAGAAACCATCAGGAGATTTAGCCAAAACTACAAGTCAGCACATCAGCCGCCAGGTTTTTATTCAGGCAGAGCAGTAAGATGAAAGGAGATAAAAGAAGTGCTCTAATTCAGGTGACCCATGAAAAACCCCATGTCGCAGTTAGATGCTGTACTCATACATATCTGTTTCTTCCTCATTAAGAGGCCTAATGAAGCCTAATGCTCCCCTTGCTGATGAATAAAAGCCACTGGTAATACAGTTACAAGTTGAAGCAAGTTATGAGAGTGTAACAACAGACTAACTCATACAAATTGTCTGCACACCATTACAGAATTGCTGCATAAGCTGTTTGAGCATATTAAAATAAAACAACTTCCACTTACTCAGCACAATTATTTCCTCAGAACTCTCTCCTTTTATATATTTCTACTAAACCTTTCTATCTCATACAAACAAGTTGATATTAATTTGCAAATTCAGACATCAAGAACACACCTTAATATAAGCTGTTCAGTAAATGAAGGCTTTAAGGTTTACTTAAAATACAACACATTAAATTAGGAAGAATATTTTTTAAAATTATACATATATAGTTCATTTTGAAATCAAAATATCTGCAACTTGAGTGTCTCCTGTGGAGTTATTTCCAGAATGATGTAGCTCACTGCTGTCATTAGTCAATCTTCCCACATGCCCAGACTTTGGTGTATCTCAAAAGATGTCACAGTTTATTAATAAACCAGATGACTCATGAGCAGCACAGGAAAAGCAGTCACCAAAAAACTCAGGAACACCTAATGACGATGCTGCTGTCAAGTCAACTGGTGGCACAGGCTAAGACACTGCAGCTACTAAAATGTAGCATGTCTGTTTCCAGCCAACACCTAAGTCTACCCTATTAAAAGCTGTACACGTGCTATTTCAAAATGCCCTGCATTTCTTTTCAGAAATTGTGAAAGAGCAATTTAAATAACAGATATTTTCAACACCAGACATAACAAATTTAAAGACTAAAAATTATCAGCCCCAACTTGCGCAAGCTACAGCCATCATACTAACCTAAGTAGGTTTACCAGACTACAAGGTTCTAAAGCTTAATGAGAGAAATGCCAGTGCTGGATAGGCCATGAGAAGCAAACTGAGCAGAAAGCATTTCAAGCATGGGAAAAAAATGAGTTGTTTTCTGCAATTTTCAGACAAATATGTAAAAAAAAAGTGAATGTCTTTCAGCGCAGTCCGTGTCACTTCAGAATTTTCTAGCTCTTCCATGGCTGCTGGTAGCCCACTCACCCCAGCTTCTTCTATCACTGAATACTTCAAGGGGCTTGTTAGCAAGCCTCAAACTTTTTAAATTTTGCTAGTTCTGTTATCACCACATCATTTACCCTTGCTCATTTTCCACCTTTACCAACCACCCAAAACAGCTGTTTAGGACCTAACTTGTACACTAACATTTGACTCTGAGATAATGTTTGCTTAGACAGTGATAACAAAAGAACCCCAAAACCAAAAAACCAATGAAACAAAAAAAGAATATGAATATAAAAAGAAATAACATGCAATATTGTTCTGAAGATTAATTTTTTTTTAAAATCACAGGAAAATTGAGAAAAATTAGGTAAAGAAGCATTCAGGCTAGTATTCTCAAACTATATCCTTCAACTTACTACAAAATTAAGCACATTAAAACGTTTTCTCAACACTTGCCAAACATAAATATGCCCAAGATGGGCATTTGGGGAAAACACAATTTCATTAATTTTGGTGCAACTTTTTAGCATCTCAAACTAAATTTATAATCTTTAATTAAAATAAAGATCTTTATCTATGTGGACCTAAAGACCTTACGAGACCCCATGTTCTAGCAATACAAAGTGATAGGTTAGAAATATGCCTGAAACTCAGCTATACCATTTTCATTGCAAATTTGAATGACATGAGATAGACAGAAATAAACTGTACTCCTGAGAACACATTCTCTCACATGGGTTTCATTTTATCTTTCCTTCAAGCAATCAAAAGAGCAGGTCCTCTTAAGATAAAACTTTAATTAGATTTAACTAGACTTTAGATTTAACCTCCTGACATCTGGGTTAAAGGCTAAATAAGAAAAACATATGCTAAACCAACTGCCTCTGCCTTCTTACTTTCTTCTCAGAGGAGGTGATTTTTTTCTTCAAGTGGAGCTACATCCTGAGAGTTTCCTTTTCACTGGAAGTTTTCAGGTTTTCAACATCAATTTACAAGAGGACCAATGTGTTGTTAAATGAAAGGACTCCCTGAAATTCACTGGTGTTTTGACAGTAGCTCTGTATCAGGAGATATTTGATCCAGAGTGGCTAAACAGACATGATAGGAGGTACAGCCAAATAGGCTAAACTAAGGCATTGCAGCTCAGATATGTTACAGCACAGACAAAGAGGTGAAACCACACACCCACTTGCATCTGTTGCTACAATCACCAAAATAAAAAACAGCACAAGCAAGTGACACTGCTTTTGGTGTCACTCTTGGTCTTGGCCATACAGGTTCTCTTCAGAGATGAGACTCCTGGAGCCTTCACCTCCATGCACAGCTTCTTGATGAGAAGTAACAGAACTGTCCCCCTGAAAGTCACCACTTTGGAAGGGAAAGAGCTAGACAAGCTAGCTTTCATAGGAAAGCCTACAGACATTATGTAATGAGATAAATGAGTAATTTAAGAGATACAAGTCTTATATACTTCCGACAAGATCCATAAAATCACTTGTCACTGTTGCCAGGACTGCAGTATCTTCCACCTCCTCCCCATTCTTCAGAGAATCCCACTTCCCAATCTTCAGGGCTAAATCTGTAGAAATTGCTCCCCAGCCTCAGACAACACCTAAGAAAGCAATAGCCAGTGCCAGCTCTGATTATCAAGAGCATGACCTTTAAACAAAGTCCTGTTTTTTTCTTGTAAAACCCTGACTTTTATTTGTCTGGACTACGCTGGTCCATTACAATGAGCGGGAAGTCATTCTGACTCCTTGATTCTGCACACTCCTCCGTACTAACATTCAGGTATTTTCCCCTGGAAAATATCTTATCTTAATCCACTACTTCCAGTTAAACCAAGCTACTAAAGCCATACAGGAAAACTCAAAAAAATATTGTAATTATTTAAAAGCATTTAGACATTTTGGAGTTGGAAAAAATCCAACCCCCCAAGAGACAGATGCAAAACTTCAGTTGCAAATGGCAGATTAAGCACATCTTGCCAGTTTGTACCAATTCTGTAGGACAAAATTAAAGAAAAATTGTTGCTGGAACAGTATCATATGAAAAGAAAAAAATTATACAAAAATATTTCACTGTATACTCTAAGTTGCAGTAAGTCATATTACATTTAAAAAAAAAAGTATTTCTTCATTCACTCACCTAACTATATGTACAATTCCAGGCCAGTAAGGGCATTAGGTCTTAAATACAATGGGTTACCAAAGTAATTGAAAGTTCTCATTACACAGAATTTAACAAATTTCTAACAATATTCTGTATGAGACTAACATAAAAATGGCTAACAGAGTAAAAAGGCTTCTAATACCCAGAGGAAGCCATTTTATTTGTAATATCCAACTATATTAAGCAAATGCACTGCTATCATAAAGGGTAATATACATACTATAAGATATTTAAAGCATCTGAAGACAGTTCAGATTATTCTGTGTTCTCTCCTAGAAGCTTGTGTGTGTGTCCATGAATAGAAATATACATATATGTGTGCAGACATATACACATGTGTATATAGATAGATTCACACATATGTGCAGCCACACATTTTTTTCCCTTAAATTTCAGTGCAGAAAAAAAAAAAAAGGACCTGAACAGCACAAAGGCAACAAAAGCTTTATGGAATTTCTAAGGACTTTCCATAGCTGCAGTTGCACAGCATGGTTATGCCAGCAAGATAACAAGCTCAAAATCTGTCCAGCTATTTCAGGGTACCACGCCCCTCTCATCCCAACTACCGAGCCAGTGACAAAGCAATTAGCAAGTAAACTCAAATTGGTTTGGATTAATATTAAAATCCTTAACTAGCCCAATTGTGAAGCAAGTTATGCACATTAGTTAGCTCTAGAAAGTCCACCCCCTCAAGCCTAAATGCAATACACCTGACGCACGAGCACGTCATGAACCTGGGGGATACAAAGACCACAGTCTCACTTTAAAGCCTGATTTCTTTACATCAGGAAACACCTAGAAAGCCTTTCAGAGCAAAGCAGGTTCAGGAAACAGTTATTGCTACATTTAACAATTTTTTTTTCCTTCTAGAATGCTCCTGTATCCCTTTCAGGAAGTTAAACAGAAATAGAACAGTTAAACCATTTCAGAGAAAAAAAATACACTTAAATCCATAAGAAAAAAATAAACCTTAAATGCTGGGTTACTGTTTCCTCAACAATGCCTTCCTTAGTTTTTTCAAATAACATAACCATCAGTTGTTCCTCAGTCCAAGTGCCAAATACATTCCAAGAGTATGTTTAGAAAGATCTAAGAGCAGACAATCTTCTACAACAATTACAGACTGGAAACTCTTCAGAGCTATCAATACAAACCTAAATGATATAAGAAATATGAATCTTAAGCTTTAACATTACAGCTGCATGCACACATACATAACATGCCACATACATGCATTAACATCCTACAATATCAGGACAAGATACATATCCATGTCTGTACACAGCAGATGTTAAATAAACATGCTATTCTGGTTTTAGTTTAGCTTTCAATTAGCAGATAAAATTATTAATGAAACAAGTTTTTATTTACCAGGAATGAATGAATCAATATTTCTGAATCTTCATCTGGCAAGCTGAATGCTGTGTATTCAAGGGCATTGTTTTCCCCTTGCTGTTTGCATATATAACCACAGTTTCTCTCAAAAACTGTACGAATGCCTTTAAACAGAATCACACTTGTCGTGCAACCCATTCCCAATCTGTTGAATTTTGCATTTCTAGCAGCCCTGATTGCATTTGCAGAATGTCTTCTTCCGTTGCTCGACTCGAGTAATTTTCCTGTGCTTTGCAGAAATATTTCTTTGTACAATCCTCATTATGTCCCACATTTAGTATGTTCCTCGACTAGAAACCATCAGCTACGGAAATGTAATCCTATTTGCTTAAGCCAAATACTGCCAAAAATCCAGCGGCTGAAGACAAAAAATCAGAGGGCGATGAAAAGCAGAGGATACCTCAGCTGCAGAAGATAGGAGGCTTTCAGCATGTGCTACACTCCACCAGAGAGATGAAAAGATATTCCAAGGGGTTATGGAAAGAGCTCCTGTATTCAGAGATCCTCAGAACATAATCAAAGATGAAAGGAAACTGCAAAGATACTGCTGCAGTTTCTGCTGCCAGCCACAAAGAATCCTCATCTGCTGCAAGAAAGCAGTCTCCCAGAATGCTTAGCACAGAGTTCGTACTGGCAAACACTTCTTTACTTGACCTACATGTGCTTTTTAATGTCTGAAACAAAAAGCTTCAACATAAAACACTGAAAATATGAGGGGGAAATACTAAATCACTGCTGCTATGCAAAGAAAACAGCATGCTATATACACTTCTTTCAATCAAATCTGTATGTCAGAGGATGCCATTATCAGTTCAGGCAAACCACAAGGGAGCTGAAGACTGTCTTCACTTTTCCCTTTCTCTCTTACATGCAAAGTGATCTGTCAATTCCCACCTGCCAAAAGCTGAATTTACTAGTCCTTGATTGCAAATAATCAGTAGTCATAAAAGAAAAGGAAAAACAAAAAAAAGAGAAAAATACTATCTAGTTCAGGTCAATATCCACTTCTAAAACAAAAATATAGAATGAAATTTAAAATACATACATTAAAATACATACATACATTGTGACTCACACCTGTACTGACTGAATTTATCACTACAGGACATTAGCTCACAAACTGCAACAGTATCTGTTGTACAAGCACATAAATAACTGACATTGAGAAGGAATGTTACATTTTTAAAACTACTTTTAAAGGTAAGCAATTTGCAAAAAATAACTGTCCCAATCCACATCACAAGAGTGCTGAATCACCCTGTCAGAGAGTGCTGGTGAGTTTTATATTTCTGCTAAACTGAAAGCACTTATTTACTTACCAAACTGTAAAACTGGAAGAAAAAGTGAACTTACAGAATCACAACTGTTGCAGTGGAGTTAAAACAAGCTAAATTAAAATCAGGGAGGGAAGGAATAAACAGATTCAAGATGTCTTCACAGATTTGTCTCTCTTACATGCAAAGTGATTGTCAATTCCCACCTGAAAAATTTTCAAATTTAATAGTCCTTGACAAGAAATAATCAGAGTCTTAAAAGAAAATCTTCCCAAAAAACATCTGCCTAATAAATACTATCTAGTTCAGATCAATTAAATTTCTAAAACAAAGATAAAGAATGAAATTTAAAATACAGATTAAAATCAATAAAAAACCCCAAAAACCCAACAATACTTGACAGTGATCACAAGGACATTAGTTCCAAACTGTCCCATATTGTTGAAAGGCATAAATAAGACATTGAGAAGGAATGTTACATTTTAAAAATTGTTTTAAGGTAAGCAATTTGCTAAAAATGAACAGTCCCTTTATCATCAGGGGAGAACTGAATCAGAAGGTCAGAGTGTGGTGAAGAACTTTTATAATTTCTACTAAACGGACAGAGATGCTTCATACATAAAAACTGGAAGAAAAGCTTGCACACAGAATCACAACTGTTATCCTGGAGTTAAAACAAAAAATTAAAATAGGGGAGGAGGAAAAAACAATTCTCCATTCACTAAGATTTGGATAACGAAATTTTCTTCCCAAGGAAATATTTTCAAAATAATCATGGGAATTACCACAGAAGGCATTTCAGAAAATACATCTTCAAGTTAACATCTTTCTAATACATGTCAATACTTTCATTAAATTTGAAACCTAGAAAAACAGAGACCTGACAAATAAAAAAAGGTTAAAAACCAACAATATCAACAGTGATCCAAGTAGTTCCTGTCAGTCCCATATTCAGAAAGGAAGTTAGACCATTTCTCGTTCTGGGAGAAATACCAATTAAAAAAAAAAAAAAAAAAAAAAATAATGAACACTTTATCATAGTATGAGAAAAGAAGGTCATGGTGAAGAACTTGGCATAAATTCTACTATGAAGGACAGAGATGCTTCATAATAACCAAAATTACCTTTACTTTGTAACGTCTACTACCTAGGTACCTCTTTGAAAAGAAATAGGTCAAGACAAAATGCAATTTCCATGAAAAGACAAACACTGGATAACGACATCCTTACAAACATGCAAGGGAAAACAGTCATGGGAATTACCACAGAAGGCATTCCCCAAAAATACAGTCAAGTTAACTGTTTCTAGTGCAGAAGCCCACTTTGTTCCCATCTGAAATGTAGAATTACAGAGACCTGACAAAGTTCAGGTTACAAACAGGGTCTCAAAAGTTAAGAGATCATAAAAGGAAGCACTGATTAATTAGAAGGTTTTCCATGCAATTTCAAAGACTTTATAATAGCAAATGCCTCAAAAAAAAAAAAAAATAGCTTACACCTTAAGAGAGTATGAGAAAAACAGGTCAGTTAACAAGTTATCATGCACTAGACAGTTCTTCCAAATGTCCAGAAAATTACCTTACTTGTAAAATACTAGCTAGGTTATGGAGAAATAGGAAGACAAAACAATTTAATTTGAAAAGACAAACACCATAATCTAATTCAGGTTGGAAATGACCCTGGGAGGTGTTCTAATTCAAAACCAATTAAGAGAAAATTTAATTCCAACTACATCTTGAATAAATTTAGCATCAGGTTTCTACAGTATTTTAGAAACAGCAACTGAAATTGACATGGATCAACACAAATGGTAACACCACCATGAAAAGCATCCTCATCAGTCTAGAACTTCCTCATGAGGGGAAGGGGAGGGGCAGGCACTGATCTCTGCGGAGACCAGTGACAGGACTGAGGGAATGGCCTGGAGCTGTGTCAGGGGAGGTTTGGGTTGGGTATTAGAGAAAGGTTCTTCCCCCAGAGGATGGTTGGGCCCTGGAACAGGCTCCCCAGGGCAGTGGTCCCAGCACCAGCCTGACAGAGCTCAAGAGTGTTTGGAAAATGCTCTCAGGCACATGGTGTGATTCTTAGGAATGGTCCTGTGCAGGGCCAGGAATCAGACTTGATGGTCCTTGTGGGTCCCTTCCAACTCAGCTTAGATTCTGTGATTCCAAATAGAGCTTGAAAGGGAAATAATTATGGGGACATGTGGGGTAGGAAGAAACCACAGGGAGCAGGAGAAATCTGAATAGTATACAATACAAAGAAGTCTGCCAACAAGCAGACTTTTTATTAATTTGGTGCAAAGTGGAAGCTTCCAGCTTCATTGAGGAGATTCCTTGAATTGTAATGAGCAACCACACTGCACAAGTAGTGACCATCCAGGCAGCAATGGGACATAATGCAATATTATTCACTTCAGTTTCACATCTCAAAGTGAAATGGTGTTATGGCTTAGTAAAGGTATTCCCCAATTTAGTGTCCCCACTGAAACATTCCAAACCATTGCCATTGAAACACTCCTCATTCATTGCCCCCTGCTCTTCCTCAGTGTGGGTGGCTGAAGAACTGGAAGTATAAAGATCACAGGCTGAGATAGGAACAATTTACTGGAAACAGCAATTAAATCAGAAAACACAGTAACAGCAGCAACAGTAATAACAGTGTACAAGGAAGAGGTGAGCAGTTCACACAATTGCTCACCACATGCCCTGGTAACCAGAACCACCATCACACTATCCCCACTACAAGAGATCCCTTTCCCTGTCCCCAGAAAATGACATAAGGGGGTAGAGAATAACCTCTAGGAACTAGCCATGCCCCCTCCTGGTTACTGCAAATATTAACCCCTCCTGGCCAGAACAAGGACAAACAGGAGGCTGGAAAAATTCTTACTTTGCCTACTGAAGAGATCTAAAAGACAGCCCAAGGTAAGTAAAAGTCTTAATCCAATGGTAAAAATACCAAAGCAGAACAAATCAATATATGAATAAGCCCAGACTGTACGTATGAGCAGCAAACTACCCATTGCAAACTGCCTTTAGCTGAGCCTGGGTTATGGAAAGGTGTTTTTCCATAAGGCAGGGAGTGGAGGGGAGGAATGTAAGGCTACAGGAGGAGACAACACTAATGCCTGCCTTCTCTTGGTTTATGCAAAAGGGCCTACACCAGAAAGCATGCAGACTTACAAGCTATTTGTGTTAGTATAATTGCAAACATTGCACCCCGAAGCCAAACCACTCGTTTATATGGGGAACAACAAGCTCCTCCCTGCTATGGACTATATTCAATCTGCACTGACTGCACCAGGAGGACAAAAAAAATTATTTAGCTGTGTTAGCTCCAGATTGTTCAGAATCATGTATTTTTGAGACATGTTCTTTTGGAAAAGTAATCAAGAAGTTCTAGTTTCCCTCCAAAAAACAAAATTGTTTTAAGGGCCTAACCACTCCTTTGATTACAGTAAATTACTAATAATCACTTTGCACTTGGGAAATGGAGGATTTCAAATCAACATGTTAAGCAATCCTTTGCCAACCAAATGAGTTCCAAGAAAGCATAATGACACAGGTACAAGTTAAGTGTGTGTTAGCAATCAGACAGTTCTGAACAATGTTTACAAGTTTCCATTTGACAATGCTTAATGCATACGAAGCTTAGGGAATCAGCCTGGGTTGATATAAAATCTTCAGCTCATCCTAAAAAATTCTCAGTATCAAAATGAGAACTTAGAGACTCCTAGACAGAAATGGAACAGCTAAGAGGGTAGAGGTCAAACTAGGGAGATCTTCCATTTGAATGGAAGATCTACAAAACATGCTTCTGTCTTCAGAAAAGCCACTACTAAAGGAAAACACTTCATAAAGACAAAGCCCCCTATCTGCAAGAGAACATACTTCAGGGAGGATTCAAGCACCTAAGTCCTAGCATAAGAGCCACAAAAACATCCTTTACCTCTTGAAGCATTAGAAGCAGGTACTTGTATTTTTACCTACAAAGTTGTCCATGACAATTTACATGCCCAAACTAATGCCATCTTGACATGACTGAACATCTGGTTCCTTCAAGATCTTGACACATTCTGACTGAATTCCACTTTTCACAAAACATGACAGCATTTGTAGGTGGAGCACCACCTCTCATCTGGCAGCTGCCTGTATGTTGGCTCGGAACACTAGAGACGGGACCCTAAAGCCTCCTAAGCCCAGAGGTGAAAACCAACATCACCTGGCATTTTTGGAGCGCCTTAACAATCCAATGACAGTATTTCAAAGGCAACACACTCACTTCTACCTGAAAAGGCTGTGCTGCAGAAAAGACTGGAAGCTCCAATAGCCCTGCAAGAGTAAAAAGAAGTGTATACCAAACACTTCATACTTAATAGGAGTGTTCATAGAGGACCAGGAAGTTCAGATGCTGGTTCCTTTTGCAAATACTGTTTCTGCGATGACTGCTGCATGCAGATTTCATAGAAGAGTTTTACCAGGTAATTATCTTGAAGAAGTAAGGTTTCTTCAGAGAGAAGAAACTATGCTGAAAGTTTCTTTGTGGCCACAACAGTGAGTTTTATTTTGCCTTAAAATTCTTAAGCACTTGATTTGTCAAAACTAGTGCAAAGGATGTGTTTAAATATAGATTATCCTTAGTTATTCCCATATTTGCTCTCCAAAATAGTAAGGAGAATACGGAAAACTACAAGCTGGTCAGATTCACTCCAATCTCCAGAAAAATTATGATGCAAACCCTCCTGGAAGCAATTTCTTGACATATAGAGAATAAGAGATGTATATCAGTTTCAAGCAGACCACATGGATTTACTCGGGACAAATTATGCCTGACCAGCCTGTTTGTCTTCTGTGATGTGATGGTTGGCTCTGTGGACTAGGAGATAGCATTGCACACTGAATACTGTTAGTGAAAGAATACTTTGGGCAGTCTCCCATAGCATCCTTGTAGCCCAATTAGCTAGATGTGGTATGGATGAGTGGATAAAGATGACATCCTGCTGAACAGGGAGTTGAACATGCTGAGCAGGCTTCTCAGGACAATAAAGATATTGATATATTGGACTGAGTCTAATGGAGGGCCATCCTGGTGTTTCACATATGAGAAAAATCTAAGAGATCTTGCACAGTTCAGACTTAAGTGAAGGCTAAAAGGAAATCTTATTGCTGTTGCAATACCTAATGGGAAGCTAGAGAGAAGAGCCAGACTCTTCTTGAAGATACAGTCACAGAAGAAGAGGAAACACACAGAATATTCCATTTGCATAAAAGGATTTATTTACTCTCTTTTAAACCATGAAGACTGACAACTACTGGGGTTAAAGTATCTCCATCTTTGTAGGTATTAAAACCAGGCTGTCACAGCCTCTGAGCAACCTGTTCTAACCAGATCTGTTTTGAGCAGGGGATTGCACTAGGTGACTTCTAGAGATCTGCATTTCAGGCAGTGCATTTCCATGATTCTGTGGTGGTACACTGGATAGCCACACACTAACCACTGAAACAGAAAGACAAAAGCTTTCTCCAAGAGAAATTCATCCTTCAAAAGAAAGCCACTGTAATTACTCCAGGAGTAGTCTTAGGAACAGTGTGGTTAAATTCCCAGTAATTTTGACTGAGCATTTGTGCACTCAGCAAGACCCTAAGAAGAGATTTTCGTCCAACAGAAACCAAAAGCTACTATGACATTAGAAATACTGAGTATAGCACAAGGCTGAAGACCAGAGACAGTTTATCATTCACACAAGATGCCACAAATGTCAAAGGTCACATCAAAAGTAAAAGTAGATGCTTATGAAAATTGGAGCAAGATTTAGTCTGTCCTACCTGTACAAGGTATTTTTTGTGTCTATTGCACCTTTTATATATTTAGAGAAGTGAGGAGGCATAGATCAAGAAATGCTATTTCAAACCATACATACACATATGACCAGAATAACATAGGCACGGATGGAGAGATGCACATAGATTTATAGCCCTGCTAGCTGCAAAATGCTAAATATCTTAGCTAATGGTTTTAAGTTTCATATTTGAGAGCTGCAGAAAGCTCAGTCTTCTCACAGGCACATTCTTACATGAGTAATACACTTTGATTCACAGATGAGCAATGGGAATACCAGTTCTGTGCCTTAAGTTCAAACATAATTCAAATATACCTTGAGGACAGACATACCAAGAACAACCCAAAGAACTTTGGGAAGTTGACCAAGCCAATCTAAACTGAATAAATGAGCATTTATTGCTAAGCATGAGACACAAAACACCTACCCTTTTAACTCTGCAAGCCGTAACACAGGATTTCTGATTTTGAAATATGCTCAGTGGACTCCATCTAGTGGTCATATAACTTTCAGCTTTCTGAAGTTAAAGTGCTTATTCTGGGATTTAAAGTAGCTGATACAATAACCATAATTATTTCCATCAGAGAGCTACAAACTAAGACAGTAATTACAGGATATTATTTTAGAAACACTGATGAAATAATGATGGAATAAATAATGGTCAACAAAACAGCAGACTAGGAAAAAAAATTAAAATCCAGTTTCTTATCAAGCTTACTGTATTCAGGTAAGAGCAGCAGAAACTTCAGACTCAGACATCCTTTTTTTACTTTTAATTTGTCTAAGAAGGTCATTCAGGTTCAGGTCCTTCTCCTTTCCTTTGTTCCGAGCTCTGCCAGGAACAAGTTCCAACTTCCCTGACAGGAGATGAACTGCTGCCAAAATATTATGCTGGGTGTATTGTCCCTTGAACTTTATCAGCAAGACTGCATACAGCAGGATTATTTGATTTTTCTTTCCTAATAGGAACCTCATATTTAATGTGAGGAAAAACTTATTGGATCATGTTGTATGCTCTGGCTGGGAAGAAATTAATATAACAACCACATTAAGCCATATACAATACCAGGCAAATAACTCCAAAGTGATAACAAGCCTGGCAAGCAAGAATCCCAGGACAATTTCTGAAGGAAACTAGAATAGCATCCTTCAAATAATTATGATGTGTGTCATCTATTCATTAACCTGAATGCTCTTTTTAAACTCACTGACGTTTGAGGACCAACACAGATTTAAAATCCCTTTTGGACTAGCAAACAGTGAGAGTGTGGCCTCCTTGAACATCCCTTAAAGACAAACATCCTACTACAATTTTCAGGTAAACCACCCACCAGATCAGATGACATGACATTGCACATAGAAGTGCCAGTGCAAGCGGGTACAAATATGCCTGGCAGAAAGACATCTGAAATGCCACTTGACAACATTACTGTACTGGGAAGAACGAGACACGGGCTAGGTGAGAGCACATTCTATCTTATTTTCACAAAGCTTCAGTTCTGTATCATTCTGCTGCCTGTTAGTCCCTTACCAACATGCCTACAAACGAGCCCAGAAAGGCATGAAGTGAAGGGCAAGCAGATTCTCTGCCAGAACCAGCACCCTGGTGAAGGACAGGACTCCTTCTGAAACCAAGGATATAAAGACCATTATGCAACATTAAAGAGCAGAGTGTGATTGACAAATACTATTGCCAATGTGATCAAACTGGAAAATGGATGACAACCCTTCCATCACCTTAAAACTCAAGCCTCTTTTCTATACATTGATACCCACAGCATTTCCATTTGACTTTTGATTTCTTGACAAACCTGTTAAAATGAGACTAAGAATTATCTTACTGACATTCACCTCTGCATGGAAAACACCCAGCTCTTTCTGTGGAGCATCTACCTTCTCATTCATGTATGTTTCAGCACTCCTTCCAGCCCATGAAGGGCAGCTGTGCATTGGGAAGCCAGTAAGGTAGCAAAATCATGTAGCTCTATATCAAAACTAAAGCATCCAAAGGCAGTGGAGGCTCTGGATTTGCAGGCTGAAACCAAATTTTATGTCTATAAACTCAATCACATTGAATTCCAGGCTCCTGAAATTAACTACTTTACAATTTGGGTGTTCTAACAAGTGAAATGTATTACATCCTGCACTGATGTAACCCGATCTTTAAATGCTTTCTCTACTTCAAATTATGCAAGCTTTATCTATTCTGATTTAAATTCTCCCACTCTTTGTTGGGAGAATAATTTTATAGTAGTCAAAATATAAGCTCCTGTCTTATCTCTGAATTCAACACGCAACTCCTCCCCACCCACAGAGTACCTGGAAGTACTAAAAACAGTTTCATCTATGCCTCAAATTTCCAAACCCAGATCAGTATCTGTCAACATGCCATTTCTTCTTAAGTCAATAGCTCCACCTGAGTATCAAAAAACACACAGAAGTACACAAAGCAGCAGCTAAAGATTATTTATTTACACTGATGGATCTATATTACAGGCTTCTCTGAACCCTAGCAGCTATGGATCAGCATTACTCCTTCTCAGGTTTGTTGTGACTACATTTATGTGTTCATCTCCCTTGGTTTTTTTTTCATTTTGGGTGGTTTGGCACTGTTTCTCTTGTTTTATTTGGGTTTGGGGAAAAGTTGTGTTTTAAAGCGTATTTAGCTAGCTTAGCTAATTTTATGTGAGGTCACTTGATATTTCCACTGCATGAAAAAAAAATATGTTTCTTAGCAGAAGAAACTTCAGAAGGGACTATTTAACTTTGACTTGTAAGGACTAACACTGTTCATTCTTCCCTGAAAACTTTAAACAAGTTTACAAGAGTAAGGTATAATTTTAAAAAGTGACTACTTTTGTAGAGTCAGCATCCTACATTTTTTATTTTCCAGTATTCTTTCCTAGAACTGTTACTAGAAGAAATTTTCCATGAGTACTATAAATACAATTAGGAGAAAAAAAAGCCAGTCTAAATCATGTTTCCTTGACTTGCTCAGAATTATAAGGTTGACACTTTCTTTCTGAACTATCGTTACTGAGAATGTTGCACAAAACAAGGTCTGCTTTGCATTTAACCTTTCCACAGAAATACTGTGAATCTGATTTTTTAGGCAATGTGCAGCCTCAGCTGACTTATTTCTTCCTCCTCCCAGTCTCCAGATTGAAAAATGATCCAGAACTTTCCTGTTCTGCTTGTTGGGTTTGGTTTTTTTTGTTTGTTTTTTTGAGTTTTTTTTGTTTTTGACACAGATGCAGGGGTTGAATTACAAATGTTGTTCTAAAGGTACCTGGCGTCCTTTTCATCAGCTACTGAGCTGAAGAAAAATTCTAGCTGGTTCTCTAGTGGAATGGGCCTTTCTATTCAGAGAGGGCCCCAACCCAAAACTTGTCCTGGACCCAGAGGTCTAAAACTAGAATTGCAGAAAAAGTCTCCATTAACATTGACACCAACAAGTATTCCAGCCTGAAAGAGCCAGCAATGTGCCTGAGCCATGGATGTACTGGAGAGAGGGCAGCAATGGGCCATAAAGATGATCAGAGGAACTGGAGCACCCCTCCCATGAGGACAATCAGAGAGCTGGCTGTTCAGCCTGGAGGAGGCTCAGGGGATCCCATCAATGTGTATAAATACCTGCAGGGAGGGTGCAAAGAGGACAGAGCCAGGCGCTGCTCAGGGATGCCAAGTGACAGGGCTGGGCACAAACTGAAACACAAGAGCTACCTCTGAACTTCAGGGAACACTTTTTCACTGTAAGGGTGACCAAGCACTGACAGGTTGCCCAGAGATGTTGTGGAGTCTCCATCCTTGGAGATACTCAAATGCTCCCTGGACACAGCCTTGGCAACTGGCTTTAGACAGTTGTTTGCTCAAGACAGATTTGGACCAAATGACCTCCAAAGGTCCCTTCCAGACTCAGGCAGCCTGGGACTGTGTGACAGAACCATGGCACCCCTTTGCATCCCATCCCTTAGAGAGATCTTACCGGCTGCCTTTTTTTTTTTTTTAATTCTGGATATTCACCAGAGTTAGGCCCAAGGTAACACTGCCTAGTCACAAAATGGAAAGGTTAGTTTCACCAGCCCGAGGTGCCAGATCCAGACTTTTTAACAAAGGCTTTTGGTTTCTTCTTCCTCATTTTTTCCCCTCATTTGAACTGCCAGGAATCTCTGGCAGTTCAGCAGAATGCAGAAGACAGTACCTGGATTCCCCATTCCTCCTCCTATACCTGATTCATTGGGCACAGACGAGGAGATGACAAACTGCTGTAACAAATGTAGTCATCCATCCTTGGATCACTAACAAAGAATCCCATCCCTCATTCTTTGCAGCCAGATTAAGATTTTTTATTTTCTTAAAGTATCTGCAGCAAAGCTGCTATTTCTCCCAAATGGTCACAATGGGAGTGTAAGAAGAAGACAACACCAGCAACAGATGTTGAATTTCTTTGACCAAACCTTTGTGGTTCACAAGAGTTTTCTTCATAAAGCCCCGTTCAGAGTTTCTGTTCAACCTTCTGAAGACCTTCAGATAACCTAGCACACTTCTTTTCTAAAGCAGAGTCCATTCCACCAATGGAATTCTAGCCCTTGCTTAATACAAGAAATCTAGTCCATAATGTTAAAAGGGTTAGGTTTCAATGTGCGTTCATTTATTGCACTTTTAGTGCCAGACGAAATGTGTATTTTGAGATAATACATGTTTACTTTCACTCCCACAAAAAGAACTTTAGTTACAATAAAATAAAATTTAAAAAAAACCAAACTTGTAGCTTTCTCAGGATGCAATAGCTACCATTGTCTCATAGATTATTAAATTTAAGAGACCAAAGACATCAGCGCCTCTGGACTAAGACAGAATGTAAGCCACCTTTCACAAATCTATCCATCCATCCATCCATCCTCTAAATTAAGGTCTTGAATAAGCTACCTGATCAGAATTATTGGAGTATGTTCTTGTATTTAGAAATAAGTTATTTTAAAAATACTTAATTGAGAAAAGTATTGTGTCATTCATGGACTACTTCTGCAAGTTTTCTGCCTTGCATAATTAATGCTTTTCATGGATGCAGACAATCTAAGGAGGAGCAAGGGAAAATGGATTTGTCTTTACTCTTGTAAAATGATGGAGTACCCAAGCCCAATGAAGTATTTGACACTGTTCAATTTCAAAATAAAAATAAACACTAGCTAGGGAAAGAAGTTTTATATATATATTATTTTAATACATATTAATTTTTAAAGTCATTGCATTAGTAAGTTCTTCAGCCACCATCAGAAATTTCAGGTCTAAATGAGAGCTCCCTGAACACCAGCACAGAAGATGTTATTGCACCTTTTATCTCCATAAAGAACCAGTGGCATCAAACCACCTCTAACAATTACAAAAAATCTTAAATAAAAGCAATATAGCCTATACATTTCTCAGGAGGCCACAATCAAGCTGCTTGCTGTCTTGAAAACTGAACTCCCCTTGTTTGCTTCAATACGCATTCATATCTCTGATGGTCATCTAATCTCAGGTACACACTACTCACAAGAGAGCCCAATGACCACATAGGCTTAAAAATTACTTGAGCATTCACATCAATGCAGCAGAAAAGACAGTTTACACTAAGGGTCTAGATTTCAAGATGAGTGGTTACAGATCTTTTTGTAGCATTTGCATAGAAGCATAATGTAGCATAACCAATGACTTTGAGATACATGCTTTTAAGTTTATTGCACAAGATCTTAAAAAAATAATAATCACAGAGTTTGTGAGAGTCCCGAGTTTAAATGTAGGTGTAATGAGTTCTACTTCCATTGAGATAGAAACATCCTGATTGAGGATTAAAGGGCATGAGTAGGAGGAAGAGAGCAAAGATAAGGTATGTTGTGGTATCCCATATTGAGTAACATGGAAAACCCAAACCAGCATCAGGTACATCTGACATTTGCTGTATTAGAAACAACTACTTATATAAAGCACTTATTCTTCTATCTTAAACATAATTATCCTTGTCTAGCAGGAAAGAAGAAATTCCAGCAAATGATGAAGAAAGAAATTGCACCTTACAAGAATGATCTAATGTTGTTGAAAGTTTAAACATCTACCTGTTCACACAGAAACTCAACTGTCCTGCATTTTGTCTCTCAAATTGCCTTCCTGAGCAAGAACTTTAATATTCAAATAAGTTTAATGGTATTTCTTAATAGAAACTTTAGTACTGTAGTCCAGCCTCTGAATCTTTACAACCACAGAAATGTCGATCACACCCAGTGAGTCCCCTTTGCAGTATCAGACTTTCCAGAAATAAGTCTTCTAACTACTATCTTGTATCCAATCAAAAAGGTTTATATATTGCACTTTGCAAAAATGAAATTAGTACCTTTATTAAAAATATCTTATTCTCTGAGAATTTTTATTTCCTATACAAAAGGTAATAAACTAAAATAACTTCTTTGGGTCAAGGACTAGGCTTTTTCCCCCAGGTAAAGAAAGTTCAGCAGTTCAGAGTGACTGAATTAGCATCACCATTTTTAGCACATTCCTACAAGATGAAATATGTTATGGTGATGTTCATTGCCAGCAACGATTTTTCCTTTAAAATCTTGAGTGTCACTTCACATCTCCGTGCTTTCACTCATCCATTCATAACAATTTGCTGCTTCCAAATTCCTTATGTATACAATTTCACACTCCATGTACAGAAAGCTTAAGCTTCATCCATGTTTCCAGCTTTTCTGTACCCATCAGCTCTAGAAGATCCCAGTCTCCCTCATCCCTTTAGCATTATATACCACTATTGGTAATTCCTACTTTCCTAAAGGAATCCATTGAGCCTCTTTTGTAGACACACTACAACTGAAATCTGGCACTTAATGAGGATCCAAATACTCTGCTCATCAGATACAGAGAAACTGCTGTGGAGAGAAGCACACAAGCCCTCTGTGCACACAGCATACGAAATGATACAGGAATCAGAAAGGAAAACGCCAACGAAAATAAATACTACAATAATCCTCCCAGTATTTTTGGGGAAATGCTGTATTAAAAGCTTGGCAATAACACAGCATAGAGTGCACCTCACCATCTTTTGTTATGGAGTTGAGATTTACAGGAAGCAGAGATCAGGATTGGAAGGACCAAGTTGACCTAAGTTTTCTTATAAAGAAAAGAAAGAATACCAACAAATTTGAGATCAAAGACTCAGTAGGAGATCCAAGCATTGCATTTGTGCTATACAGATTTTCTACCATGTCTGAAAAGCTGAATTTCTGGAAGAGTTTTAGAACTCAAGAGCTCCATTAGATATCTGAACTTAACGTATGAAGCCCAAGACTGTCTTAAGATACAGTTCTAGCCTTTAAATAATTAAAACCGATTTTACATATCCAAATCAAAAAGAAGAACTGTATAGAGCAATTTGGGAATCTCTCAGATTTCATCCTATTTCCCCTATCACAAATTTCTTCTGTATAATATTAATTTTGACATGGGGGAAACAACTTTTGCTGCATTCTTTGGCATATTTAATAATTTTCATTATCTGCATATTCAACAAAGGCATTTTATTCATAGCTAGGCTAAAGCAGATCAAATTTCATAGGCCAAACATTATCTTAATTGCTTATTATCCTTAAATGTCAGCTCTAATATAGGTATATTATTATAAATAACCCTAATGTAGAGTAATTTTGTCACTGAGATGAGTTATCATTAACATATTACTGAACGAGACACTGATCTGTATGCAACATGCTTTGAGTAACTCATCATCACTTAAAGACATCACTTTCAATTATGCATAATACTAAAACTGCATTGAAAACTGCTCTTGGCAAGATTGCTGGTTTAAGAGACACACTTGTCATCCCCATAATCTTCCCTCTCAGACATAAATGTATTTGGGTGGCCAGAGGCATCAAATTAAGTCACATGACAAGTCTGAAGTCAAAACAACATCAACAATGCACAAGAGGATATTCAGCAAGGATGCTACTGTCAAGCAGAAAATATAAAAACTGAATCCAAATAATCAAGAAATGCATTATGTGTCTTACAACACAGTGAAAAGCTGATTGCCAAATAACAAGATTTCCTTTCAGCCAACCAAACTGTATTTGTTGGTTCAGCAAACTATATCCAACAGAGAGAACGTATGAGATGTCAAATGCTGACAAGACAGCTTGCTTCATTCTGTGATGAAAACTAGCTTGGCAAACCACATCTGCTTCATGGTTTTTTACTACACAGTCAAGTTATTTAGTCTGTCAGCTGGCTGAAAGTCTCTGATTTTTAGATCTAATGAAGAGCAATCAGAAAATTTAAGATATACCACACTATCCTGCTGACATGCTGTTTTCAGTTCTCTTTCATCAATATAATCTCAAGGACATTAATAAAATGGGAAATAATAAGCATATTTTAGTAATGTGATCTTATAAACCTCATTTAAATATGGGCAAAGCTTTTCTTTTCCCTTTTTAATCTAGCCCTACATTGTTGGTTGTAAAAATGAATGGAACTGTTAAACAGTAGCCACAATAGCAATTTACAGAATCTACTCAAGTTCAGAGATATTTGTACTTTCCATTTATCTGCTACTGCAAGTAATGACTGCATGTTTTGCATCACTGCTCCGTACATTCTGCTGCAGAGATGTACAGTCCAAAGCAATAGCTGGTTGTAAAGATCTGGACAGATCATCCACCATGAACTACTAGTTGGAATTAATTCCTTCCTACCTCCAGATTCTACACAGCATGACTAGTCAATGGCCAACAGCAGTTTTTCAGTACTGGAAAACCTCAGCATTGCTCATGAGCAAGTGATGACAGTAAGATCCCTTTAGTTACCAGTGCTGAACTATGTTTTAAGCAAGACAATTTGTTGACAACTCAGTTGAAAAAATCCTGGGAAAGTGCTATATCAAAGAGCTGTGAGAGGCAGCTTTGGAAGGAAAGTGGGTCTCCCTTACTTTAAAGTCCCCCATCTGAACAGAGCATTCCACAACTGCTCTAACACTGGTAAGACTCGTATTTTCACCAGGTCAGCCTAAGAGATTGTTCAGATAACAAAGCCCAGAACCTCCAACAGATAAGAAACAGGTCAACCTGTCAAACTTAGAGATGCAAATATTTTTTGTTAAGTCTTCTATAGCAGACTATAAAACAATACTATCCCACCAAAATTTCTCTTTTAAAAAAGTACTATTTCATTCCAAACATCGATGTTCAACAAAAAGAGTTACAGTATATTAACAGGATGAAAGAAAATGTAAATGTAAGCTTGCAATTACTAGCCTTTTATTTCATTATTTAAACAGTGTGTGCACAAGAACAGTGGAGTTCAATGATAAAAATAACAGCACTGATAGTAAGAGAGACATAGCAGCCTGGGTAAAATACAGCTGAAACAAGAAGGCGAACTTCAGCACAAGACTGTATGTGAGGGAGATGGGGACTCAGCTTCATGCATCAAGCTTACATAAAAGGATCAAAAACCTGACATGAATGTTAAGTCACCATGAATGGTAAGTCACCCCTTCTGCTCTCTAAAATGCTGATGAAGACCTTATCCAGGATAAGCTCAAGACAGTACATCACTCCACACCATCAATTCTTTAATCTCCATAAAATTCTGCAGAACATGATGTTGTGACAGCATAAAAACACCTAGTGCCTATTACCCGATTACATACTTAATAATTTAATTAATCCAGATTCACCATTATTATGGTCAACCTGAATTAATTAAAGATGCACATAAATATTTTCCAACTCACTGACACTAGTCATGAGTGACCAAAGGAAAAATCTTCTAAAGGCAGAGGAGGGAATGGCAAGTTTGCAGACTACTTAAAAAAAAACCATTTACGTCATGAAAATACCTAAATCTCCTTTGTGCTCCCCCAAAACTAGGAGTATTTTAAAATACATGTACTCTTTTTCCACAGATCCCTGTAAGTACTTGGTCCCTGGAGAAGTGCTAACATATTTGGATGTTCACTCCATGTAAATGTGCTAGCACCTTGTGGAAAGCTGTCAGTATCCAGGAGCATTCTGAACTCTGCATATTTTATAAATTCTGTGATGCACAGATGAGTAAAGGGCAATTTAGTTTGAGAGCCACTGTCTTTTAAAAAAAAGGTATTTGTCTTTCAATCACAGCTACAGCATTTGTTACTCTCAAAACACACACCTATGACAGGACACTGTCCCAACAGGAGGTTTAAAAAAAGACAAGATCATACTTAGCAAGAGCAAAGAACAAAGGACAGATCAGCTTCCAGTATCAGGAATCCCAGCACCAAAACTTCTTCACTTACACAGAGTTAAATGCTTACTGAAACATTCCCCTTGGAGATAACAAAACCGCAAAGAAAACAAATGCATACCATGGATAAGAGTCCCAGGAGAGAAACCCTGGAAAGTCTTACTGAGGCTGTTTAAAATGTCATCACCTGCAGCCTCAGTACAGCATTTAACAGAATTAAATTCTTAGGGTTGGAAAGGACTTCTGGAGATCATCTAGTCCAAACCCCCTGCCAAAGCAGGTCACCTGCAGCAGGTGACACAGGAACACATCCAAGTGGGTTTCAAATGTCTCCAGAGAGGGAAACTCCATGACCTCCCAGGGAAGCCTGTTCCAGTGGTCTGCCACCCGCAATGGAAAGAAGCTCTCCCTCATCTTGAGGTCGAAATTCTTGTGTTTATGGCCATTGCTCCTCATCCTTTTACTGGGCACCACTGAAAACAGTTTGGCACCATCCTCTTGACACCTGCCTCTGAGATAATTATATGCACAGATGAGATGCCCTCTCAGCCTTCTCTAAACTAACAACACCTGGTTTAGACAACTATTTACACAAGTTTAAATTAAATGAACGCGCCCAACTGTGGACTGGAGGGAGCAGCAACCATGTGCGAGCAGGGCGCGGGACAGCGGGATAAACAACACACCAAAACATTCCTGCTACACTTGCCAGCGCTCATCTTCCATTCCCCACGACACAAGGAAAAACTGCATCTTAGTTGTAAAGAGAGCAGGGAGCAGCGAGATGAAAGATGACTTTCGCGCCGCAATTTCGACACACGCGAAAGCGGCCGTGTCCCGTCAGGCCGGGCTCCGGCCGCCCGCTCCACAGGTGAAGTTTGCGGGGAGCGGCGGGAGCGCCCGGCCGTGCCCGCCGGGAGCCGCATCCCCCGCGGCGGGCAGCGCCCGCCCCGCCTGCGGCCGCCCCGCACCTCGGCCCGCCGCAGCAGGGATCAGAGCCCGCCGCCGCCGCGACAGCCCGCCGGGGATCAAAGGGCCCGTCTGCTCCCGGGGCCGCCGCCGCAGCCCCGCCAGGCCCGGGCCGGAGCCCCGCCTGGGCCGCCGCCGCACTCACCAGGAGGACGGAGCCGCGCACCACCTCGGAGACGCTCTGCCGCAGCTCGGCCGCCGTGCCGGGCTTGCTCAGCGCCCGCGTGAACTTCCGAGTCTCCGGAGCCACGAGTGCCATGGCTGCTGCCTCCGCGCTCCCTCCCTCCCTCTCTCCCTCGGCGCGGGGCCGCCGCAGCCCTCCCGGCGCGGCCGCCGGACGGACGCACGGACGGACGGGCAGCCGGACAGTAGGCGCTGGCCGTCGGGGGGGCGGGCGGGGCGGGCAGGGAGCGCAGCCCCGCCGCTGCCGCCGCCGGGAGCCGCGGGCAGCCCCTCCCTCCCCGCTTCCCTCCCTGCCCCGATTGGCGCGGCCGCCAGCGGGGCGGGGGGCGGGGCCTCGCCGTGCCCACCTGTTCCCGCAGCGCCCTTCTGATTGGCCGCCGGGTTACCTGCCCGGCTGCGGCTCCGCGCCCCCATTGGCCCGGCGCGGAGCCGGGGCTGCGGCGGGGCGGGGCCGGGCCGAGCCGGAAGTTGCCGCCTGCGAGCGGCCCCGCCCCGGCGGGAGCGGCAGCGGGTCCTCTGTGGCGGTGCCTCGGCCGGGGCTGGCTGTCCGCGCTGCTGCTGCTGCTCCTGCTCCTGGCTGTACCTGCATGGGGAGGGAGGCATCCTGCCCTCTACTCAGCCCTGGTGGAGTGCTGTGTCCAGTACGGTGCAAGCGAGTCCTGGAGCGGGTCCAGCGGCGCGGAACAAAGATGAGACGGACTGGAGCATCTCTCGTGTGAGAACAGGCTGAGGGAGCTGGGCCTGCTCAGCCGCGAGAAGAGAAGACTGAGACAGGACCTCATCAACATGTATCAATATCGAAGGAGGGTGCCCAAGGATGGAGCCAGGCTGTGCTCGGTGGTGCTGAGCAGCAGGACAAGAGGCAACGGGCAGAGACTGATGCACAGGAAATTCCACTTATATATAAGGAAAAACTCCTTTACTGTGCGAGTGACCAAACACTGGAAAAGGTTGCCTAGAGAGACTAAAGATTGTCATTCACAGGAGATTCAAGAACCTCCTGGACACAGCCCCCTGCTTGAGCGGGGAGGTTAGACCAGACATCCCACTGTGGTCCCTTCCAGTCTTGTCCTTTCCAACCTTGTCCATTATGTGATTCTGTGCCTGTAGACGCGCATACACATGGAGCTGTGTAACTGAAAGGGTCCAAAACCCTGGGAAATGGGTGCTGGAGCTGCAGCAACCACAGTGGTATGAGCAGAGTGCTGTTCATGCCTCCAGCTTTTTCTCTCTGAGGCTTTCATTTTTACCTTTTTACCCTCACAAATTGTATCTGTTTGCAGGTAAAGTTGCATGTGTCCTTATTTGAGTGAGGACCACAAAGGTGATGAGGGCTCTGGAGCATTTCTTAGGAGGAGAGAATGAGGGAGCTTGGTCTAGAGAAGATTGCATATAAACTGCATTAATGCATATAAATGTCTCACATGCAGGTGTCAAGAGGATAGTGCCAGACCCTTCATGGTGCCCAGTGACAGGATGAGGAGCAATGGCCATAGACACAAGAACTTCCACCTCAAGAGGAGGGAGAACTTATTTCCATTGCGGGTGGCAGACCACTGGAACAGGCTGCCAAGGGAGGTCACCTGCTCCAGGTGACCCTGCCTTGGCAGGGGGTTGGACTAGATGATCTCCACAAGTCCTTCCCACCCCTAAGAATTTGATTCTGTGGTTCTGTAGAAGTGTGGATGCCTGTAGCATGTTTAATTACCACGAGTTCCTGCTGAGAGCCCGGCTGGCAGCACTGCTGGAAGGTATGCAGGCATTAGACACATTTAAATGCCCGGAGCATTTGAGAGCATTAGAGCTTGTGCACCTTTATCTTCTTAAGCACCTTTTTATATAAACTACCAACACTTCTCAACAACACTGAATATACAGCTTACCACTGATGGAAGGAGGGAAGGACTGAGTGCTGTGGACAAGGAGTAAGAGGGCTTTCAGGTGGACAAAAAATAGCACAAAGTGTTTGTGTGTGAGGATGCACACACTGCTGGATAAAGGGCCTACTTTTTTGGCTGCTTCACAGATACATCTGTAACTAATAAGATTCCAAGTAATTGAGGTAATTCCTTCAGAAAGACAGAGGATAAAAAATGTTCAAACACACAAATGTGTATCTTACACAGAGTTCTTGTCCTTGAAGGATCTTTCCTACAGATACTCTGCAGACCTGCATGAAAGACTCATTTATACAAAATTTTTAGTAGGGATTTTTTAGTAGGATGTCTGTCACAACTTGAGTGTTCAAACTAATTTATACCTTCAGAAAAACATAATGTGCAGAGAGTGGGACTTGCCAGACTCAATAAAGATCACTGGAGTTTCTGTTTTCACAAGTCCAAGACCTGGTGTGTTTATGAGTCAATGTTTAGGCTGATAAATCAGAAAATTGCATACTGGTGAGAGAGATTATCTGAATGAGCAGTTATGTAAACATTTAGCTAGAATGAGTTATCTTATGATCATCTTTTTAATTTTTGGATCTCAATCTGTAGGATATGTCTAGATCTCCAACCTCCACAAGTAAACATGCCCTAGATTTTATATAAATAATAGATGATTTTTTTCTAAAATTAAATAATTTGTTATTATCAGAGCTCTCAGGTTCTCAGGTTAAATTCTGACAATTCTGACCAATATAAAAATAGTTTAATCTAGATATTTTAACCGTTGCTTGAATGTAAAATGGCATAATTTACCTATGTTTGCATAATTTAACTGTGTTTGTTATCTGTAAATAATTCTCATGTGTATATGCATTTTCCTGGAAAAAAGACAGTGTTCCAAGTCTGAAAAAACTCTGAATGACACCTGTATAGGTAGACATATGGAAAATTGGTAAAGGATAGTTTACTTAAGAAAACCATACAGGATACCCAAAAAATTAGGTTATGAAAATCATCAGAGTTTCTTTCCAGCTAAATACATTCAGTTAAAGAAAACAAACAAAAAAAAAAAAGAAAATGACAATTCTGTGTATAAAAGCAAAAGGAAAATATGAAAGCTGATAAACAGAAATGGTAAATTACTGTTGTGAAACAATGAGAATGACTAATAGTAGCTAAATATAGGAATGAAAAGTCTTGGATCATTGCCTAAAGGGCAAGGAGGATAATTTTTTTAAAACATCAGGATCAAAAAAGAAAATAATCTAGACAATGGCATGGCTTCCCTGCTACTTTGAAATACACAACTTTGAGTAACAATGCCAATGCACAAAAGCATTTGTTTTTTAATACAAACCTGGGTAATGTAGTAATACTTCATGGATGTAACTGCAAATGTTTTATTCAATCAGTAATTAGTAAGGATGCTAAAGAGCAACCAGTAAAGGTTAGAATATTTAAATTTTCAAGACCAACTAAGTCATGGCACAGAATTTTATGGGATTCTAAATCATTCATGGTAATAATTGACCTGTGTTTTTTTCCAGAAATGAAGAAGAGAAACTGATTTGGTGTCCATTAGAAGTGTAAAGCGAACGGGCTTTGGAGCTAAAATAACATGATGAGACTCTTTGGCAAAATCTTGAAGGTTAAAAGTAAGAACCACATGTAGGCATTAAGGAATTATTGAGTTTCTAATATCAACATGTTTTGCTGAAATTTAGGCCTTTTGTTTAATGGGATTAGTATTTTACCTGGAAAAGGTCCCTGTATAATTACGGGTTTCTATGAATACACTAAGGTATATTCTATTGAATGCTAATATTCTATTAAAAATATATTTATACAAAACTTGCATTATAGCTTTATCTGAGAAAAAATAGATGCAGATATAAATATTTACAGGAAAGAAAGGCATCTAAGTACAAAGAATATTTAAAAGTCAAATTATAGAAGTGTTGTGGTGTGGTTATGAACAACTCAAGAGGATTCATGCTTATGGTACAAACTTTGGATTTAAAAGTGAAGGAATATTAAGAAATAGTAATGATGATGTTATATATGGCATTCATCAAACTTTTACAGAAATAGTGCTATTGCATTTTAACACAAATGATTGACAAACTGGAAAAGCCAGGAAAACCTGCCTTGCAGTGAGGGAATGAAGAAGCATCTGTCTAGCTTATACAAAACCTTGATCATAATGTACTAGGATTTATAAGAGAATTTCAAATATTAAAAGTCATTTTAATCTGTCAGCTAAGATGACAGTGAGAACCAATAAATGGCAGGTGAAATTATACTCCTGTAGAGTAACATCCTTCTCTTTTAGCCACAAGAGAAGTTATTTGGTATTATCCCTAAGGACCCACTAAGCTCTATTTCCCAATTTCTAAATTAAAATTCAATGGCTTTTCTAAATCCTGTGATCTAAGTCATCCCTCAAGTTATGGACTCAAAGCAAAGCTCACATTATTAAATTTCTTGGCTTTTGTTGCTGTGCTGGTCAAGATGATCATAACTTTTCTGGCCTGAAAATTCTTTCAGTTGGGAAAGAGCTGTTGAACTCAAGGTCACTGAAACTACCAATCTCTTCACTCTTGTGACCAGTGACAGGACTGAGGGAATGGCCTGGAGCTGTGTCAGGGGAGTTTTAGGTTGGATATCAGAAAAAGGTTCTTCCCCCAGAGGATGGTTGGGCCCTGGAACAGGCTCCCCAGGGCAGTGGTCCCAGCACCAGCCTGGCAGAGCTCAAGAGGCATTTGGAAAATGCTCTCAGGCACATGGTGTGATTCTTGGGGTGTCTTGTGCAAGGCCAGGAGTTGGAAGTAATGATCCTTGTGGGTCCCTTCCAACTCAGCATATTCTATGATATGGCCAGAGCAGGTGCTAAAAGATCAGAGGTAGCAAGGGTTTACTCACTAAATATTAGCTAAGCAGTCTGGAGGTTTTGCAAATAATAAACAACTTTAAAATGGATGTTAAAATCCATAGAAGATGTAGAGGGGTTTCTGGGTGTTTTTTGGGGTTTTTTTTGGGGGTGGTCTGAAAGGCAGCAGCATAAAAAGCTACATTTTGATAGCATTTTATCAGTAATTTTAAAATATTTGCTAGTTTTCTATACCTGTAAAAGTTAAATTAAAACAATACTGCTGATAGGTAGATTTTTTAGCATCTTCAAACATACTAACCCATTCAATGATGTGCTGGAGTAGGTTCATTTGAGCTCCTTTTTTAAATTCTCTCAAAGCCTGAAAAGATTAATGAAGTGTTTTTGCTGCATCTGGCTAAGACTGACTTTGTCCCAGATACAGCTAATCTACCCTTCCAAATATTATACAAGCAGTCCACACAGATATTTCTGAATAGCAGCATTTAGTTCTTCCCCACCACCCCCAGTGGAACATAAGAGTGTGCCAAAGTTTGTGTAGATAAAGGTACAAGCATTTAAAAATTACTTTGATTATTCAACACTGGTCTCTTCTCCCCCATCTCCCCTATGAAATCCATAGTATGTCTTTTTAAGATAACACTTTTTTTTTTTTTTTTTTTTTTTTTTATATCAGATGGTGTCCCCAGGTCTACAAAGTTCATCCTAAATGCAAATACCTCAAAACAGCTGGTTAGCATAAGGTAGAATAAATATGTATTTCCACTGAGGAGATACACCATAAATTACTTTGAGGTTATTTCCTTCAGTTATATTAGTAAAAAAGAGCACACACATGTTTCTGCTGCTCATAAATGGAAATGCAAATATTAGTTTAGCTTATTCCCTACCTGGAAATCTGGCTATATCATGAAGTGAATGAAGGAGCATTTAGTGGAAGTTTCTCTGTAATTTCCAGCATTTTACTCTTCATAAGACTACATCCATTGCCTGCTTTGCAGAATGATGTAATTCATTTCAGTGAAACTCTGTGTTTTAGGCTTAGTTCTTGTAACCCTGCCAATAGAAACTTGAGGAAGGACCAAGTAAATATTACATGATCTTCCTACTCATTCATGTACAATTTTAAAAGCTCATTTTTCCAATTTTATTTCTCATGTTCAGCAGGGGTATTACAGAATTAATATAAGCAAACAAAATTTCTCTGCACTGATGCACAGCATAAATGTAGCTTCTTTTTTTCTTAAAAGCAGAGGTGGTGTTACCTCCCATGACCTGGCTGAACTCCAACCAGGATAACTGTAGTTCTATGTAAATATATTCCTATGAAAGTTCACAAGGATACAAAATAATTCACTTTCTGTCTTTCCTACTGACTCCTAAGACAATTATGACACTCCTTTCAGTTTATCAGTCAAACAGTTTCATTCAGGCTTCTGCCATAGTATTCCTTCTTCAGCATTATTGTAAGACTCTACCCATGAGTTTGCTGACATTTTTTGGAGAGTTAGTCATACAATATGAACTGCATTCCACATAATTTTCTTCTATATCCAATGAAGGACGACAACTGTGTGATTTTAAACGTGATAGAAAATCGATGCAGGAATTCTGAGTGGCTGCTCTGATTTTGTTTTAGTTTATTTTGGTTGTCTAAACACAGTTTAGATAGTTTTTGTTGGACCAAGTTAAAAAAGCCTACACTTAACAAAAGTAAAAATAGATGCATCATGTTTTATACCAATAAACTCATATTTTTAAATTATTTACAATTTAACTTTTACAATTTAAAATGTTTATTTACCTTCACAGTTTTCTGGGAACTGCTGTTTAGGATTTCTGTGTACTTTTAAGAAATGCTTCATGTCATGCCATGACCACCAGAAGCTGCTTAAGAGCCTACCATAGGATACATCTTTCTTTTATCATCAGCATAAGGATTGTTGAAACCTTTAGAAGAGGATTTCTCTTCTCAGTAGGGATGGAGATTTCCAGCTAAGCCAGACCATATGCTGATTCCCGGATTTCTTATCTGTAATCAGTCTTTCTTTGATGTTGTCAAAGATGTTTCCACTAAAACTGCAGAATAATTCTGGCACTTCATCAGTGTTCAAGTGCAGTAATTATTATTATGAGACTACACCCCTTACTACACAAATCAGAAATACATTTCTTGCAGTGTTAATGTTTGGGATTCCCTATCCACTTTAAACTAAGAGCAGCATAGGGGAGACAGCTGATAACCTCTTAACACATAAAAGTACTGGCAAGGCCTCCTGCAGTCACTGTAATTCAAAGTAGTCTGTGTGAGCACAAATCCTCCATTATTGACTTGCCTGCTCATTCCCTGAGTTTGACATAGCTCACATTTCTTCCATTCTGAGTAGGTAACTTCTTCCTACTCAAAGAATTTGGATAAGTGCTCCTTGTTTCAAGGTCAGTTTAGATACAGTTCCAGGACATGATCTGAGAAATAAATAATAGGACATGATCTGTATTCAGCAAAGTGACTGAGCAGTGATTGTTTACACTATAGGTGAGTCCTAAAGCTCACAGTTCTTACCTCCATGGCAGAGGAACTGATGCAGCAGAGATCCTTGCTGGCACCAGGGAAGAGCTTTCACCATATGTTGTTCGCAAGAAAAAGAAAACACTTTTTTTCTTCTGTAAAATGCATGCTTGTCCAGTATCTGTTCAAGTAGTGTATTTAGGAACTTGTTTCTCTGGTGTAAATACATACTCTAAAATAAATATATACTCTAAAATGCTAGGATTTGGTTCCTGTGCGTTCTTCCTTGCTACTTCTTCTGGCTGTCATCTATAATAAACATAGTCACAATAAGAAACACTTTCACAAGTGTCACTCTCATAAAATAAAATTATTATAGAATATTTTATTGTAAACATTTATATTTTAATACAACATACAGCTATTAAAAACAACTGCACAATTGCTAATTTCTATTGGCTAAGGGTTTGGTTTGGCAGATTTTAAAACTGCTTGCTAACTGCTTGCTGTGGTTAGCTTACATAAAGTAAGCCTGTGGAATCAGTTTTTAAACTTTTTAAAGCAACTTTTAAATAGCTGCAGGGCAATCTTAAAACAAAATTAAACAAAACAAAACAAAACAAAAAAAAAAAAAAGCCAAGCAGACCTGAAAAACAGTACCTATCCAAAACCAAAAGAAAATATCTAAAGGGTTTGAAAGTTTCCTGTTCCTTTATAATTTTTGCATATTTGTAGTCTATGATGGTATACCACAACAATAAGTCTTATTCACATGGGCAACCACAATGACAGTACTAGAAATAATCACATGAGGAACAGCTGCAAGAATGAATTTGTGGATGTGGTGCAAATAAGAAAATTGTAAAATGGAATGCTGGAATTTTCATGACTAGTACAGAACAGAAGGGGAAAAGTCAGGCATCTTTCTAAGAAATATAAATACTATAATGAAGTTAAATACTTCATAATCAATCCTGGACTATATAACAGACTGAATTATAACCTGGTGCACTACTACCTAAGAGCAACATCTCCTAATCAAAACAATAATTCAAATCCTTATTTGAAACCTTTCAAATGTGACCAGTGATCAATGTGACTTAGGATAAAAATCAGATTTTTTAGAATGACAGTTGAAATTTGTTTAGTTGTTAAGCACATTGGTCTTGGAGGAAGGATCCCTGTGAGTGAATGAATCAGATTCCACTGTCTCCTATTTTCCTATGAAACATGATGAATTGAAAGCTCATGAACATTTGTCAGCCTTCCATGCAAGGACAAAGGAAAAAGGTCATTTTAGGTTGAATTTCTTAGGTTTTCTTGATGTACGGTTTCATATGTATTTATGTTGTTTCAAAAAAAGCAAGTAAACAAACAAATAATCAGAAGAGAAATTTACATTTCAAGCTGATCTTGCTTGCTATATAGGATTTACATCACTTAGATGTTACTTCTCTGTCCCCCAAGAACTACCAAACAGGCCTTGCATTTAATTTTAATTACATGTGTGTTCAGAATTAGTTGTCAACAAAATGATTGGGTTCAAACTGTCTGTTTGAAAGCTACAGCTGTCTTGTTATGTGTAGTAGTATCTGTAGCAACCATAAAGCTTGAGAGCCTTCCAGAAGCCTATTAAGCAATGTGAGTAATACATTTTGTTTGGGTTTGTTATTGGTTGTTTTTTTTTTTACTCATGGAAAAATGTGCGTCTGCTGGAATGTTTTGGCAGCTCTTTAATAACACATATTCCATCCATTCATCCACCAATTCACTATGTTGTTTTCTTTTGTTAGACAAGAGAAATTCACAGAAAAAAGCCTTCAAAGCCTGTGGTGCAGAGTGGGGAAGTAATTGCTGGAGATCCCTGGACGGCACTGTCTCCTCCATCGGAAGTCTTTTACTCTGTAGGGAAGTCTCACGTGTCAGAGGATGGAGCAGCCAAACCCAGATTTATTTTGGGGCCGTGTTGTCCTTAGGTTCTCTCCTAAACACTTTGCAGCTCTCCTCTAAACTGGTAAATCCTTCAGGAGTTAACATGGCTTATATTCCAAATACAAAAGCAGCTGTAAGGAGACACAGGGCCACAGATTTACTGGCACGTTCCAGGGGCTGCAGCAGTGATAAATCATCTGTAAAACTCAAATTTGTGAGGCCAGCAACCATATAAACAAATATGCTATTTTTATATTTTACATATGTAATAAGTAAGCAAACATAAAGCTTTGGTTTTGTTCTGACACAAATTTTGTTTCCATTTCTCAGCATTGTTGCTCAATCCTATAACAGCGAGTAAAATTCCACTAAATAAAAATACTCCTGCTTTCAACAAGCTTTGCATTTATTTTCAGAAAAACCCCTAATGTGTTGGACAGTGTCTTCAGCCCTTATCATCTTTCAGATCTATGTTCAAATAGCAGACGGAGAGGATCAAACAAACTGTCCTCTGTCCCTGTGGCTCAGTCAGTCAGCATTCCAGCTCTGCCCTTTCTCACTTTCTCACTTTCTTACTTTCTCAGGGTCATCTCCTTGCATCTTAATTTAAAGAAAAGGGGTCATGTAAGTTTGGAGAACACAGATCTGTTTGGGATACCATCTGTCCTGAAGCATCATCCCTAGATTCCATGTTTGGGAGACTTATTAAATCATGCCTCACTTTCTTTGGATTTTCTATTATGCTCTAGTCATCTTCACTCATAATTTTTAATTGTCTAAAATATCATTTTAAGAAAAATCTCACTATCTTTCAATTGAATCACTCCATTATCTTCTTCTCTTCTATTCCTTTAGTTTATGAAATGTATGTCAGTTCCATTCCTCAGAACAAATCCTATTTTTATTGTTCTTATCACTGTCTTTCCTGCTTACATTCTTTTTTTTTTTGTATTACTGCCCATGTAATTATGAAACCTGGAAGAGAGTACAAAATATTTGTTTACCTAATAATTTCAATTTCAAGAATTAGACATGTTCATAATAAATTTTAAAGAGAAGGTGCCATAACCTGAAAGGATTGTTGGAAAATGCTGCTTTAGGTAGATAATCCAGTGTAAAGTGAAAGAAACAGTCCAAAGAACAGTTAGAGGTTAGGATCAGATTGAGAAAATGAAACAATAACTGAGTAGCAAATATACGAAAACAATGAAACAGAAAAGGAAAAGAAACAAAGTATTTAAGCTAGCTTTAGGACTAAGCATAAGAGGAATGGTGTAAAGGAAATTCTGACTTCCAGTTAACAATCCTGCTTCTGCAGTTTTAACTTCTTGTAATTGTAACCTAAGAGTTTCCTGGAAGCTGCTAGCACGGAAGCACATTCAGCCTACAGAAAGGCAAGTTTTGAGAGCCAAACATTTTACTTGCTGTTAAAATGAACTTGAAATCTGAATTTAGTCCATTTTTTATAATACCACATCACAATGGGTATTATAAGGCTCCAGTGAATCAAGGTAAATGGTTTATTGTGCCTTGTGTCACTGTCACCTCTGCTTTGAAAATTAACTTTTCCCTTGTCCACAACTCTTTATTGGTTTAGACTGGAAAGAGTGAATAACTTTGATTTAAAGAGCAGACTGAATGTCCTAGAAAACAGGCTGTGCCTTTCCACACAGGAGAATATTTTGCTCCAGCAGCCAGAGGAGCTAACAAATCCTAGTGGGATGTGAGCTTTGTTCCAGGGCAGCCCCACAACATCCATCCCCTCCCCAGCAATACATGGCCCCCAGCTGCCACCACAGCATGTCATTCCCAGACAGCTCTCCAGTAGCCTTTCCACAGGCTGAGCTTCAGATGTGGCAATGCCAGGGTAAACTCTAGAGTGGAGAAGTCAGTTAGGTGTGCAGCACCCCATGGAAGAGGCACTGGGTTGTGCCAGACATGGTGTACTGCTGAAAAATGTTATGGGGAAACTATTGTGGTGGTTGGATGCTGCAAAATCTCAACTTCAGACATGGCCTCTACCACAGCCTAGCTGAGCCGTCTTCGTACAAGTGAGTAACAAAGCCTGTTAAAGGTGTGATTTTCATTATCATAAAACTGTTTTCAGGTGGCAAAGGGTTGGCAGAATGCCCTTGTCATGCCCCATCAGAGTTCCCTGAGAGCTGCACAGTCAGAGAGCATCTTGGCTATGGCAATAGCCAGGGGTATGCTAGAAGGGGTGTGAGCTTGTTTGGGTTTATGCTGAGTCCTGGAGAGCTACATCTGCATTCTTGAGGAAGCTTCAAATTTCCAGTAACCTTGGGATCCCACCATAGGCTTTGCATGCGACTTCCATGGGCCAAAGGCCTCAATAGATTAGATGGTTTGGTTCTGTTTTCAAAACAATGCAGACACTGAAGCTGGGATACATACAACTCACCACCTAAACAGTTGCCTAAACCCCACCATGTAGATAAAGGTCACAACAAGTGTTTCCAGAGGGTGCTTTGCTGAATTTACTTCAGCTGTGTTCTTTAGAGGGAGATGAGCTGCTCTCTGCAGGTATCCCTTCCTGACCATCAGTACTACAGGAAGCCAAATGCAACTGGTGTAGATATGGACATCCATTTTTTAGTTACCCAACTTTCCTCCCCTCCCTCTCCTATGTAAGATTCCCTCCCAAGCTGAGGAGGACAAAAGCATGAAAGTGAAACCTTGGCAGGGATACTGATAGGACATGCTCACACCATATAATCAAAATTCATTTTAAAATCACAGGGTAGCTCCTTTTCTTGATAAAGTTGTGTCAATGAAGTCAGGACTGTGCATGTAACCCATGCTCCTTACAAAACAAACAGGATGGTGGTCTGAACTCCTCCTGTGTAGTAAGTTCCTTTGGCACTTCAAACTGATTTTTTTCTGTACTTTTATTTTGGAGATGCCCAATGGAATAAACTTTCTTCTGTTTTATACTCAGAAATACACATGAACATCACACCCTTGCTGTGTAGTCTTTGGGAGTCCTTAGATCAGGCCTGGATTTCATACACTTTTAGAAAGGAAGGGGAAAAAAAAAAGTAGGAAAGTTACTCAAGCTAGTACTTGAATTAATAGAATTCTGTGGATTGTTGACATATTTTCTACAGTTTAATATCATTAGGGTCTAAAGTATTTTACATGTACTTCAATTATTTGACTGGTAAAATGAAACAGGACTTCATATAATACAGCTTGTTGTCAATAAGCTTTTAACAAAAATGTGGAAGAGTGACTTTACTCAGAATTAGTTCAAATAGATAAAAAACTTTACAGCACTTCAATTTGCAGTTTTTAACATAACATGGAAAAATAAACTGAAAGTTATTACATTAATTAATGAAAGGTCATATAATTTTCACTGACATCTAGAAAAAATCAGTTATTTGATTACTGTTGAAGTCTATATTAAGAGTATTGCCAGTTTTACTTGCCATAAAAAGCACTGTGTTTCTGAAAAGCCCCCTTAAAATGAAAATTTTTGTTGGAAAATATGGTAGGAATCCTAAAAACTGCAAAGTTTGGGTATTAAAATTGCTAGCAGAACCAGACTTGAGTTAACATTTTATGTCCAAATATAAAATAAATTAGCTGTTCAAACACTCTCTTACCAACAGATAATATGCTGTAGGTAGCAGTCACCTATAAATATATAAAGATATGCAAAATGCATATTCTATTTAATTTCTCTAGATATCAAAAGTAAAATGATTTTGGTACAAGAACTGTTTTCTGTAGACAGGTTGGTTGGCATACAGTGGACACTGACACTAATTTTCAGGGGATATGTGCTGTGATAAGAACAGCTACTATTCGTACTGGAAAACTGGTTAAGTGTAAGCTGGTTTAGAAGTCAAATTAAATATATGCTTAATTCTGTGAAGATAATTTCTTTCAGGCTGACCAAGCCTTTGCTTATATCCTTATATCTAGCTTTAATGATGCTTTTCTAACCTTGCCCTTCTCAGTGACATTCTTCCTTTTGAAAGTCTTCATTATCCTCAATACACTTTTCCCCTTCTCATTGATTCAGCTGCTCTTAGGGTTGCCATAACTGTGGCGGTTCAATTACTTTGTTTCTGCCTACCTATTTCCTTTTCTCAGTAAAGCTGAACATGCAGCTTTGAGAAGGAGCTGTTGCAGCACGCTCCGTGTAAGATGGTACTCAGAGTTATGAATGAAACAGCTGACAATGGTGATAGTCCTTGTGAAAGCTCTGCTTTGATGCCTGAAAGGCTGCAATGGCCTCCTATTTGTCACTACTTGTTTATTGGCTTGTTGCAATTGGATCTTTAAAGTGCTCTGTGGTCTGGATCCTGTTATTTACAATGCCATTTCCATCCCAGTGACAGTTGAGACAATCACAATCTGCTTTGGTTAGCAGCTCTGATATTAGCAGGTGACTAAAATAGTAAAAATAGAAAAGGAAAAAAAAGGCAAGAAAGGCCACCTCCAGACAGGTGTCAGGTCCTTGACTCTGTCAGCAGTTGATACAACAGAGTCCAAGGGCATGTCAAAGAAATGAATGTAGTGTTTGCTGTCATACTTGTGATAGCATGAGTTTAGACAGGGCTTCATGGGACAAATAGTTTTGTTTCAGGCAACATTGGACAGAAGCCAGGGCTGGTCACATCCACATCCAGATGAGGTCAGAAAAAATTTTCAAAAGTGTTATTTTGCTTTTCTTACAATAACTGTGAGTCTTTGAAAAGCTCTCCACAGATTCCCTTCTTGGGATGCACAATGACTCACAAAGGCCACGTTTATCCACTCTGCCTTGTAGGATGTGTGCGGATTGTCTCCACAGCATGAATGAAGACTGACCCTGGCCAGCTGAGTGCCTTGGGATGCAGAGTCAGTCTGGATGGCTACAGGGCTACAGGGCCTGCACAGGTCAGATACACAGTGAACAACACATGGTTGGCTGAATTGCAGGTATGACTTGTGTGCTTTATCCACTTAGGTGCAGAAGCTGCTTACTGACAGTCCCCAAGAGTTGCCAGCTGCTATGAAATACAGGAAATGCCACATCTTGCACAGAGCAATGCCAGAGATCCTGTGAGGTCTGCAGCAATCCTAGCCCTGACTGAGTACTATCACTCAGGGCTTGGGCCTGCCACTGTTACTGTAGTCTCACCAACCTTGATAAAAGCACCTTTCTCATGGCAGGCATTTTATGCATTTCCCTCTTGCCAGAAGTAATCCTGTGGTTTTCCAATTTTGGAGTCAGTCCCTGGATGCCAGCCCTCTTGCCCACCCCCATCTTTGCAGATGCTTGCAAAGCCATCAGCAGAGAGTAGGTAAAATTCCTCCAGGAATCTGTGGTCAGTCTTACCAAGGTTATTGAACATTTCTGTTCAACTAGCCCAGTTCCCAATTCAGCTAGAGAGAGAGTGAACAGCAAAAATCAATAGACACACCACTAGTCTCCCGCTTAAGGCCTTTGAGTGTTGCAGTCCTTGTTGCAAGGAGAGGGACTTGGATTTGCTACTACCATGATATAATCCTGGCTGAGTCTCTGCCAGACCACTCTCCTCAAGGTAGTGCATCCCTCCTATTGATGACCAGCTAGCCAGGGTGTGAGCAGATTTTTTTCCCTTTTACTGCTGGAGATGTTCCCGAGTAGCAGTGGCCTTTGGTATCACCCTGGCTCACACACCTGAGTGCAAATATCCCGTTTGTTCTCCGAACAAAGCTTCCTTCTTTCCTCCCTTGCTCTGCTCACTCATTCATTCCCCTGGCATGCTGTGCAGCACAAAGCATTCCTGTGAGCCAGCAGGGCTGCTGTCATCCCTCAGAGCTTGCTGAGAGCAACCTGCTACTGCTGGCAAGCTCTTGCTGAGTGATGTAATCCTGGGTAGATCTTACGCCACCATCCTGATGCCAGATATTGTGTTGGCTCCTGTTGTTTGCTACAATGTGTATGGCTCCTTAATTATTTTTTTCCTCAAAGGATTTGAAATTTGATCTGTGTTTGTCTTTCTGGTTCTTGGTTTTTCTGTTGGAGAGCTCTGAAATCTCTGTGTCTGGCATTGTGGAAGGCTCTTGTCCTTCCTCTTGTATGTTCCAGCTGGGCTAGGTAATTTCCTTTCTTTCACAAATTCTAGTTGTTTTGTTAGCATTTAACCCAAGTCTTCCAGCTTTCCAGTCTTATGTTCCTGATCCAAATAGCCTTGTTTTGTTTGAGTCAACTGTTCAAAACAGTCACCCTGAGATCAATCTTCTGCTGTCTTTCACCCTCTTTACTTACCTCCTGATGAAAAGAGGGTTTTTAAAATGCTTAACTCCTGCATTTTTGCATTCTGTAATTCCCTTTCATGATTCATCCCCCCGATTTCATGGAACAGTATCAAAGGTACAAAGTGCTTCAGCTCTTGCCAGGACCTGGCTGGTTTCCATTTTGCTGCAGCTGTAATATTGTTACAGTCATTATCTTTCAAGTACCTGGGTGAGATACATTTTGTAAAAAGAAAGGTAAAGTAACTCTCATTAGCCTGACTTTTTTAGAAATACCTCTCTGATTCCTCCTCTCAGATGAAAGTCAAAAATTTCCCTGCTTATCCTCTACATTTCCTGATATTTTCAGCATTTAGGGACCAATATGCAGCTTCTCTGTCCTGCTCAGACATTTTCTTGGTTTCTTCTCTTCACTACAGTGTTTGTTTGCTCAGTGATGACTCAGAACAGAAAACTATGAAAGCGGTAAACCTATTTGTTTCCCAGCCTCCTAAAGGTGCAGTTATCCACCCCAACAAGAAATTCAAGACTTTGTGAATGGATGTTACAGAGTTATAGCAGCAAGAGAAGCCACTGTGCCATAGCCTGGCATGCATGCAAGGTGACTTGCATAAGCCAAATAAATTCAATTAATTGGGTGGAAGTAAAAATCTTCCCTGAATTAAATACACTGAAAAGACAAATAATTTAGAGACTGTGCTGTGAGGAATGCAAAAAAGTTTTTCTCTTCCTCCTGCACCCTAAAACCTGTGCACTGTCTCGTGGAAGGAGCTCACACAGGAATCCTCTTGCCAGGTCCATACTAAACCCTAATAGATTGGAAAGGTGATGTTTTCAGACTTTAAGTGTTACTAAATGAGACAATATTAACAGTATTACAACTTGGTAGTTGCTTTGTAACATGGGAAAACACAGAGGTTCCAGCTGGTTTTGTGAGACACCTCACACACAGCAAGGCCTGAATAGTGAGCCGTGCTGCAGAAATGACTGGAATCTCCGTTATCTGTCGAAATGCATGTGGATTGGGATCATCAGAGCTCATTGAAGCAGATGTGTGCATTTCAGGATTTTACACCTACCCTTTGACTGCAAGGTTACAGTGTTGACTCAACCTCCAGTTTACTTCCTCTCGGATTTCCCCATCTTCAGATTTTGTTTCCTCTGTCTATTGTAGGAGTGAAATGTTACAAAACAGGCATTGACATATAAAAATAAACATCGCTTTTGAGTAAAATTATGGATTAACATAGCATTATAAAATCAGTTTTATTGGTTATAAGCTGGCAATAACTGAGACAGGAATCATTTTTTTGAGGATTGACACTGATTTCTTGTTCATGGTTGAAAGACATATAAGATCTTGATTCTGTGCTATTGACAGATCTTTGGCAGCACTCTCTTCAGGATCATGCACCTTACCATCAGTATTCCTTTCTTGCAATCTGCTTCATGATTCATTAGAGTAACAAAAGTCAGAATTGTTTGACATTCAAGGAGCAGCCACTAGAGAAGTTATGAGTTTCTGTTTCCTCACTTCTGGACGAGATATGGAGAATGGTGAAAGAAAATTTGGAGCAGCTCCTTTAATATGGATCAGTCAGGAGAAGAAGGACTTGGGGGTGCTGATGAATGAGAATCTCAACATGGGCAATGTGTGCTTGTAGCCCAGAAGGCCAGCCATATCCTGGGCTGCATCAAAAGCAGCATGGCCAGCAGGCAGGGAGGGTGATGCTGCCCTTGCTCTGCTCTGGTCAGATCCCAGCTGGAATGCTGCATCCAGCTCTGGGTCCCAAGGTAAGAAGGGTGTTGGAGCAAGGACAAAGGAGTACTATAAATGTGATCAAATGGCTGGAGTATCTCTTCTATGGAGACAGGCTGAGAGAGTTGGAGTTGCTCAGCCTGGAGGACAAAAGGCTCTGGGGAGACCATGTAGCGGCCTTCCAGTACCTAAAAGGGGTACAAGAGAGCTGGAGAGGCACTTCTTACAACAGCCTGTAGTTATAGGACAAAGGTGAATGGCTTATAACTGGAGGAGGGTAGATTTAGATTAGATTTGAGAATGAAATTCTTTCTGTGGCTGGTGAGGCACTGGAACAGGTTGCCCAGAGACATTGTTGATACCCTGTTCCTGGGAGTATTCAAGGTCAGACTGGACTGGACTCCAAGCAACCTGGTCTAGCAAAAGGTATCCCTGCTCTTGTCAGGGGATTGGAACTTGATGATCTTTAAGGACACTTCCAACCCAAACTATTCTATGATTCTTATATTCACAAATACCAAGATCACACTTTGAGGGTTTCGGCTGCTTTATCTATTTCATTAATAAATCCTTCCGTGACTGTCACTGAGTGACAAACGTGGGGAGGGAGAGGCAGAGCAAGTTGCCTGTGGCAGCACAAGTCATGGGTGGAATGAGGATGATGAGACAGGATTTCCTGCCTCCCAAATCTCTTCAGGTTCTTCCAGATCAGGCTGCCTCCCAAGCAGGTAATTACATGCATATCAGTCATACCTCTTATAATTTTCTTATCTTTATTTATGAGCTGTGATTCTCCACTTAACTCAATTGTACTTCACTGCATTAATTAGCTGTGCTTCACAAAACAACTTGGAGAAGCATTTAGTTAGTGTGTTCATGAAGTCAGTTCCAAGAGAGGCAACTAAGCTTTTAACAAGGCTAGACAAAAAAAAAAACACCCAAAGCCCAATTACAATATATTTGAAAGTGCTTATTTCTCTGCCAATCAAATGTGGTAAAGACACTTAATCACCCACAACTCTGAGGGTGAATTAGTTGCAAGGAAAAATTATAGCTGCAGATATTGTTTGTGTTCAGGAAAGAGATTTGCATGCCTAAACAAAATGAACTTTAACACAGTTAAAAAAAGTCACACATTTTGTAAGTGAGATGGTTTTTGTATAAAATGATAAGAAGAATCTATACCTTTTCTCAGTTTTGGAGGAGGGAGAGGGCAAATCCTCAACTGCAATAAAGTGATTTTGGTTAAAGGCAATAAATGGATGGAGCTAGATTTTTAAATTAATCTAATGATCTACATCAAATATATGACACTTTCAATCTGAAATTCATTTTGACAGGTGGGGAGAGAATGGCTGCTTTGAAAGAAATCTTGCCTACGTATTAAAGAAACTGTTGGCAAATTTAATTAGATTTGTTGGTTTGTTTGATTTTCCATGCCATTGAACAATTCTGCTCTCTGTTCCAGCCATGAAGTATTTTGTCCTGTGAGGCTGGTGGGTTTGTTTTAAAAGTATCTCATCCTTTTGACATTTTATCCAAACTGAAATGCTTCACTGAATTACAGAAAGAATTATAGAATATTCTGAGTTGGAAAGGATCCAGAAGGATCCTTGAGTTCAACTCTTAAGTGCCCAGCCCCTGTGGGCATCTTCATTGTTTCTGAAGAGTTCTTGCCTCTCTGTCTCCATTTAAGAAGGGGCACAGAGAAAGCAGGATGTCAGCTGTGCACATCAAGACAATGGCAAGAGGATATTGCCCAGAATACCTAGAGAAGTGAACATAAAGTTTGAGCATAGGGTTTCTGCATACATAAGCTATTTTTAATGTACACAGCTACAATTAATTTCTTATAATTAATAATTTTCTGGTCTGCTGCTTCTGACTCCTTCTGATCTCCCCAAAGAAAAGCTGTGTCAGTTAGCTGTGTTTTAACATCACTATCAGTTTGCCCAAGAATTTCAAGAGAACAAAAGAGAATCATTGTTCTATCCTTTGCATAGCTGGTCTGAGTGAGAGAGCATTGCTACTTTTCCAAAATAAGAGTAGTAATGCTTTATAATTATTATTTTTTGTACAATTGTTTGCATAGGTGAATTAGGGTGGAGATGACCCTACAAAATACTGCTAACTGCATTTTCCAAAACACATGAGTAAGCCTCCAGAGATAATAAAGTGCCTTTTATTAGCTTTGGTGTTTTATTTCTGAATCTCTGGGCCAAACTTGAATCACGTTTTTCAAATCTTTCTTTGCAATGTCAAGGCCTCAAAAGTCTTTCCTTTGGAAACATAAAAGCAGGAATTCTCTGAAAATATCTGGATTTCACCTAAAAAAAGATCACAGAAGGTACTAAATCTCATAATAAAGGGATGTTGTAATGCATCTGGGCTGCTTTTCCATTTTGCAGTGCCTGCAGTACTGAGGCAGAATGGCAAAGGCAGGTACTGAAGCACATTACCAGCTTGTTCGTACATGTCCTCCCAACAAATATTCAAATATTTCTATGCTTCAGGGCTGTCAGCTCTTTGTAAGAGCAAAAAAAAAAAAAAAAGCACACACGTATCAAAGCAAAATCTAAAATCAAATTAACATGAGAGGAGTATCAAACCTCTACCTTTGCCTAACTTTTGAGTGCTTGTCTACACAAGGGACAGCCAAAACTGAAAAGGAAGGAAGTACAAGAAGCATATAACCTAGTCATGGGGCTAACAGACAAGGAGAAATTCCCATATAACCATCCAAGATGTTGACCCAGAATGCAGAAATAATCCCATCTGAGTACTATATTCATGGATCATGTGGTGTAAGACATGAAACAGCTGAGCAGAACAGCACCACAGTGTTTGACTCCTGGGCAGGGTGACACTTCTCTTGGAGGTGGTATTGATGGAGGTCTGGGTGGACTGGGTGAATGAGAACTTTAGCCCCACATTTGATTCCTACTTGTAAACTTGGGCTGGAGAGCATCCTCTTTACCACCACTGCCTTGTTCCTGGTTGGTGAGCACAAGTTATGACAAATTCTTTAAATGTGTTTACGTGAAGGAAAAGCCTGAAACAACAAGTGCTAGAAATATGCAGTGCACCAAGTGATAGTACTGAGTCTCTTGCTGGTGTTTTGTGTTCAAAAGTTATTCTGTGTTAGATTATGCTAAACCTTAAGACATCTTTTCTTGTTAAATAGGAAAGTCTATGCAGAGGGCAGATATTAAATAATAATGAAACTCTAATTATGTCTCATAGCTATTGCACAAGATTTTCCACACAGGAAGTCATGAAAAAAGGTCACTTGACATGGGAGGAGAGTGGATGAGGCATTTGGCTCCTGGCACTTAGGTCGTAGAGCATAGAATCATGGAATCATGGAATCATAGAATCATAGAATGGTTCAGGTTGAAGAAAAGCTCTAAGATCCTTGAGTCCAATCATTAACCCAGCACTGCCAAGTCCACCTCTAAACCACATCCCTAAATGCCACATCTACCTGTCTTTTAAATACCTCCAGGGATGTTGACTCAACCATTTCTCTGGGTAGCCTGTCCCAATGCCTGACAACCCTTTCTGTGGAGAATATTTTCCTAATAGCCAACCTGCATGTTTCTTCTACTAGCTGTGCTGTGGTGCTGGCAGCCATTACCAGAGAGACTGTAACAACCTGCTGCAGGGTTGCAAGGGAGAACAGTAATATTAATTATGTAACAGCCCATGACGGCAGTCAGGATGAACTGTTCCATGACCTTCCCCAGCACTGAGGTCAGGCCTGTAGCTCCCCAGATCCTGATTCCAGCCCTTCTTGTAGATGGGTGTTACATTTAGTAATTAGGACACCCCATTTACTGACTTCCAGTTAGCCAGGACCTCTCCAGTGAGCCAGGTAAAAATGGTAAATGGTGGAAAATGGCCTGGTGACAAGTTCCACCAAATCCCTCGGTGCCCTTGGGTGGATCTCATCTGGCCCCATAAACTTATGTGTGTCTAAAGTGGTATAAGCATCTGAGGTCACACCTCTATTTTCATTCTTTCGAGCCCACACAGTTTAATGAGGGTTCCCTGTTGCCATACAGCAGCATGGCTGATTGAAGGACCAGGTACCTGTGCAAAGAAACTGTGACAGAGCCGTATTAGCAGCCTGCTCCCTCATGTTTGGGCAGTGGGAATACATAGAACCAATTAGTCAAATTATGAGCACTGTCACAGCAGGAAAGAGATTAAATAATCCCTGTTGGGTCTGAAGACAGTTTGATTATGAAAGCTGTTGGCAAAGATTCCTAGGCCTAGAAGTGATTTATCAGTCAGACTACCCCATTTTGTTATCATACTGTGAATAAAAACCAAGACACTCATTTATACACTGTGATTTAAGGGGGCAGGGTTATTGGTCAATAAAGCTTTGTAGGAGACAGGAACATCTGTTGTTTAATCATCTTCTCAAATAGGCCAAAATCTAGAGTTCCTTTTAAACATACTTTATTTTTTTTTTCTTGGTTAAATTATTATTTGTAAATCTATTCAATTCTTTTTCATTCCTCAGATCTGTGGGAAAACCAGGCCAGGTGCTGACAGAGAGACCACAAATGCTGTGGTTTAGCCAAGACAATATTACAACCTGGATTTTGGCAACGTTGTCTTTTTTTCATGAATTCAGCTTATCGCTTAAATATGACAACCCAGGAAAGAGAAAATACCCCACCTTTACCTCTACCCACTGTGAAAGTCTGTATGATTTTTTTCTCCACACTCTAATTAAATCCTTGAAGTTCTTAATTCTGCAGTGACTAATCTACTACCCATTTGGATCTCAGTTCTGTTCTCAAAGCCTGAAACAGTCTTATCTTGAATCCAGGCCAATGTCTTTTTAATTATGGCCATGTCTGAGAAGATCATCTTTGTTGGTACTATATCAGCAAGACAAAATGAAGAAATCTAATACGTGATGAAAGACACACACACCTTTTCCAATTTTCCACGTCAATAGTGTTTCTCAGGCCCCACCCCACATTCTTACCATAGCTGGTTGCACAATGTCACTTGAATTAAGTGATCCACTTACTGATTTTCTTCCTTGTGCTTCTTTCAGAGAAGGGAGAAGCCAAGTTTCATGCTCCCTGGATTTAGAAAGTATTTGCCTCTTACTTGCAAAGAACCTTGAAACTTCCTTAAGAGTGGTGGTAGTAATAAAACACCAGTGAGTCATCAAAACTCTTTCTTCAAAGTCTATAAAATCGAGTTTTAAATTATATCAGGATTTTTTTCTAACATACCACAATGAGATCTTGTCCCATTTTCTGCTCATATGAGGGAAGGGCTCATTCTCATAGGCTGAAGCTGCAGATAGGGCTTTTTAGCATGTGCCATTACTATGACATAGTCATTGATCAGCCCAGGTTTTCATTAAGTGTTTTCTATGACAGAAGTACCAACAGTAGACAAAATTACTTTTTATACCTCTAGGGTTTTTTGCTGGAGAAGTACCCTGATGTCTTTAGCAGCCTCCCAGCACCTCCTTAGTTTGGCTCAGAGATTATGGATTGTGTGTACTGTAGTTCTGTGTGCACGCACATGAAACATTTATTGGCAAATACCCTCCAAGAAAAGTTACTTACCTGCACATTATTTAGAGGGTTTTGCTGGGTGTTGCCTACACCCACACTCACAAGGTCTTATAATATTTGCATTTTAGACAGGAGAGACACTTTTTGCACTTCTTCTGTACCTTGTGTGGAATATGAAGTTACTCAGAATACAGAACACCCTAGTTAGTGCAGCTCAGAAAACCCTTTTGTTGTATGAACTCACAGAAAAGAAGGAGACCACATAGAAAGCAACCAGAGTTCTTCAACATAATTCAGTATTGCTGCTTTTAGTACTTTCCTTTATCTCATTTTCTTTTTCACATTTCTTTTCTTTTTTTAAGTCATCATGCCACCGTGCACAGACCATGGGCTCCACGCTGTTGGTGTTACCTTTCCTGTCAATCCCCCCCACCACTTCTCCTCCTCAGAGCTTTACACGGATTCCTCCTCCGCCTGTGTCAGGGGTTAAGACCTGCCAAATTGCACAACCCCAAGTGTGCCGCTGTTTTTTTCTCCTGTCTCTTGCTCCACCCTGTGCTAATTCCGCACATTCCACCCAGCCTTCCTCCCGGACCGCTCCCTTCCTCTCTCTTTTTGTTCTGGCCTCAGTATCTCCATTCATGCCATGGCCATCCATGTGGAGCAAAGGCGGCCTCCCAGTGGATGTCAGCGCCGTGTCCTGCCGCTCCCCTCTCAGAAGGAAGACGGAGCGCGGCAGAGCCCATCTGCTCCCTGAATCATCCCGGCTCTGACGGCCACTTTCCATCTGCCCCAGCTTGCTGCTGCACTGTCTGCGGTTTGGAAGTTTCTGAGCCAAAGTCTGCTGAAAACATAGCAGGCTTCTGGCTGATGAATTCAGGGCACTGTGAATCAGGCCATAAATCACCTGGGGCTGACATGCTCCTTTTTTGTTGCATTTTTTTTTCTTTCCTGTTTTACAGCAAAATGTGCTAACGCATCTCAAGTGTTGCATCAAATGCAGATACTTGAGCCCCAGATTGGTGCTTTTCCTGGGCATGGTGTCTGTCAACACAACGACCTCCAGAAGAAAGCAACGAGCTTACAAGCAAGCAAAATTTCTGGGGTTTGTGTGAGGCAGCCTAGGATACAAATGGTTAATTTTTGCCCCCAAATGTACGTCACCAGCGAAATAATTGATGCTGAATTCAGTTGAAAAGCTGCTTCTCCTGTATACGCAAACATATCGGCTCTTACTCATATTGACTGCACAATAAATTCAAATAATTTTTTATTGAGACCTCAACCATGCTGTTTGGAAGGACTAACTGCCATGAAATCTGGAATCTAAACCATAGGAGAATGGCTGAGAAAACTTTCTTCACAATTTACATCCACATACAAAATTAATCAACAGCAGCGTCCCATCCAGTACTCATGAAGTATGTGTACTAACCCTTTCTTGTCACCTGTGTAACATGACTTATGTGGAAAATATATAGTTACTAGTATGAATACTCAGAGAGCAAATACATACCTAAGGAACAAATGCTGCAATGAATACGTCTGGTACGTATAAAGAAGTGTATTGACTTTGCTGGTTTATTTTTCTCCCACTTGAAAAGTTTGCTAGCTTAGTTTACAGTAGGAACAAAGCAATAAACTTGAGCTTTAGTATGAGCAGATTTAGTATTTCATTACTATTTCTTAAGGGCCAAAAATGGCCTCAACCTTTAGCACAACTGCCAGATCAATATGTGAGCCAGGAGGACATATTCAGGCTCCAGCTACCCAGCTACCCAACACTGCCTGAGCTCCCAGAGGAGTCTGTGGCAAGAGCTCCAACACATGTAAAATAGAAAATATTAAAATACTAGAGGAAAATACTCCTCAAATAGGGCCTTCCAGCTCCTCCTCTTGCAATGAATTCCCAATTGGTGTCTCATTTTTCCTCTGTGCAGCTGCATTTGCTTAGAGGAGCCACCCTGGAGCAGTGAGGGCAGCCCAGGCTGGTCTGTCCAGGCTGAAGGCCATGTGGGAAGATTCACTGGAAGCTTCATCACCCAGGAATTTTGGGGTTTACTTCAAAAATTGCGGTGACACGAACTGTTTCTCTCCTTTAACATCCCAGTCAAGTCTGTCCTGGGAGCTCAGTGGCAAAGTGCTCTCACTGTGGTGCCAGCTGGCCGGAGAGTGACACTGTCCCACCTCCTGGGTGAGGTGAGGAAGAGCCCAGAATGGCAGCTGAGTGAGTCATCATGCCAGGAAAGATTTCTTTGCCACTGTTGGTGATTTCTACTACAACTAGCCCCACAACCAGAGATTTTTATAGTACTCCAACTTATAAAGTGCTCTAGGTATTTTAGAAATGTATTAAGTATATTAAATTGTGTTCAGCAAGTAAAGCAAGAAATACTTCCTATGTGCAGAGAAGGCAATTATGCAGTAAGAATGCCAATTTTTGCATTTAGTGAGTTTTGTATTTCAGTCTCTGACTAGATCCAATCTTCAGTTTTAGAAATGTACCTAGCATTCCAATGTCTGTATCAGCAAACAGACAATGGTCCATACTGGAAAGAGCATAGCAAAGAATCAAGAATAATTGCAATAAACCGTATTTTCTGTGATTTTAATAGCCCTACTATACCTAAACAATATTTATGAATACACTGATTGGTTTTACAGTAGTTCCTCTTTCTGATAATGAAAAGCAGTTTGGTTTTCTGATGACAATTTAAAGGACACACTTGGGCAAACCTTTACACTTTTGTATGCTAAAGCTTTTTGACACCTAACTGCCATTACCAACATTTATGGAGGCAAAAAGAAAACCTGGGAATGCTTATTTCCTGTAGGTGTACATATTTCTATTGCAAATACTGTGCAAGTATATGGCTGGGATGAACATCCTTTATTCTTTTGCAAGGTCTTCTGAGAGATAATTGTATTTCAATAAAATCATATGAACACAAACTTCTTCTGATTTCAGTAATTAGGTGAGAAAAGACAAGACTATTTCTTCATATTCAATTTTAACTCAAATACAAATGAGATGAGAACTGCTTAAACCTTTATTGGTTCTTTTAATCTCTTAGCAGTGTTATGCTACAGGCCTGATAACATCATGATGTGGCTCATCAGGTATTCCCTAAAACACAGATTTGCCTCCAAGTGTAAACACAGGTGATTATTAATCTTTGCACTGTGTGGAGATACACAGATAGCATTACAATATGGATGTGAAGCAAGAGGGTGAGGATATCTGAGAAACAGAGAAATATGGGTAGCTATCAGAGATAAGGAAGGCCTTTAAAAACCTTATAAATATCTTCTAACATCTGATTTTCAGAATAGGCAATTTCAGCACAGTTGTACCTGTGTGGAACTATGCAAGTAATTTTCTGCATCTTAAAGGCTCTAGTGTTTTTGCTATCACTGATAGTTATCTTGGGTAATTTAGCATATGCTCCAGATCTCAAAGGTACTCTGACATAAATTCAGTCTGAAATAGATGACTGGTGCTTGATCTCTTGCATGCATCAGAGAACACAGATATGCAAAGTACATCATGTTATGCAATGCTATACATAATTATTTGCCCTCCTAATGGATTCCTTAATTGGGTCTTCTGAGCACTATGCTTAAACATCATCATTTTGCTAATGCTTACTATGTTTCACAATTTACTTTGCAGTAAATTAATGGCCTTCAAATGAGTGATCTAAAATGCAGTGACAGCTGCTTAAACAAGGGCAGCCAGACCAGTGCATTTTCAATTCTCACAAGAAGTCTCATCTAAGTGAAATAAAACATGAGCATAGGCAGATTGATTCTGATGCTTCTTAACTGTTGATTTTAATCTGAGTTTTTAGTATTCTATCTTAACCTTGCTTTCCCAATATGTTTGTATTAGGATCTGGTTCCTGGTTATGCCTACCGTATGTTCTTGTTTTTCACAGGATCTCAACCTTTATTGAAATAAATTTATTGAAAATAAATGTGACATGAAATTTCAAGTACCTTTAGGCAGTGTTTTATGAGTACTTAGAGACCAAGCTGCTGATCAAGCGCTCGGTGCTGCACCTTGAACACAGAGATGCCAACATCTGGGTGCATTTGGTGCCAGTGCTTGGGATCACATGACTGATGGTTAAAAGGGAAGTGATGGTTAAGACCTGCAGTGTAAAAGTGTATGTGGCTCAGCTCCAGATAAGCCAGTACCTGAAGGTGGTACTGCACTGTCGTTGCCTGCCATTCAGGGGGTTCAGCTGGAAAAAAAGACAGTGATGTGGTTGAGTTACTGAAGCAATAGTTGCCCACATTCATGTTACCAGGCACTGACATGGCATTCAAGTTTAACATGGCATTTTAAGTTTTGCAAAAAATCTCATGGCTAGAACCTTAAGTAATGGGACATGTTTGAGCATTCTAATTTTTTTTATAATAGTGTGATGCAAAATCAATTGCAAAAATAACCAACAAAGCCCAATACTCCTTCAGCCATGCCATTGCTCCTTATTAACTGTATGCCTATCAGCTCTACATGGAAAGAACTGAGCTAGAAAACATTCTGTATCTTCTAGCTCCAGTAAAAAACCCCAAAACTATGTAATAAAATGATTACACTAGACTTTAAAAGAACAGGAGGTCTGCTACAGTATAAAGTCTTGTTCACTTCTGAAGGAGTGAGAGAAATTCACTAATTTTGGAAAGGTACAGGTTAAATCAGTCTGATTTCAGCAGAGTGAGTCTCTGCCTTCTGTCCTTCCTCCTGTTCCTATGCAAGCTGCTATCAGCAAGCTGCACTGCTGCTGAATTTTCCTCTGCAGGGCATGTGTGTTGAACACGCTGCTTTCCTTAACATCTTCTGTAGCTGAATACAAAGGTTAGAAACTGTAGGGAGAATTTACTGAAATAATTAAATTTAGCATTAACCTATCTATGTATCTGTTAATATTCCAGGGAATTTTAATAACTGCCAGAGCTACTGTGAATGCCATGAAAACCCTAGATATCAAAGAGACAGAGAACGTTTGCAATTAACCTGCAGAATCATTAACCTGCATTGAGTTTAGTCAGGAAATTCCTAAGCAAGCTGTTACATTTCCATCCTGTTTTACTCTGCTGCTGTCCTCCATTCTATATGCCAGAGGAGAATCTGACTGTTGGAGATTAATTAGTAATTAAGAATTGCTTCAGAAACATCGCAAGTTCAGAGAAGAAAGCAACCGAATCATATTAGAAAATAGTTAGAAATCTAAATTCCAGTCTCCTGGGATTTTCTTTTGAGCAGGAAATTTAAATAACTTTCTTTTGACCATACCACATTGACCCCACTAACTAGATGTAATAAACAAATGGGAGATATTCAAGCTGACATTTGAGCAGTGTCAAAGCCTTCTAAGCTTGTTCTGAGTAGATTAGTAGATAAGTGCTAGCCTTCCTATTCTGGGATATGTTCCAAGGCAAGCATGAGGACTGATGATTTCATTTAACTCCAAAGCAGTCAACACTGTATACTTCAACAATGCAAATAATTTGCTTAATTCTTATGACACACTACCAGTTGACAGCGATGGTGTTGTGATAAAAATACCTCTCTGTTTGGCACTCTATTTGAGGGCAAAAACTACATTTCCTCTACTATCCAATCAGTATGTGAAACTGTCATTATTAGCAAGGGGTGTGCAGTTTTCTCAAAGATACATAGTGGATCTCATCTGCTGTAATCTCAGACATATTGCCATTATAATTTAAAAAAAAAGGTTAAAAATATCAGGGGTTTCACAGACTCCTTAATGTATTTGTAGACATTTAAAAGATAGCAGCAAATAGATTGAGAGCCAGCTGCCTGTATTCCAGCAGTATTGACAAATCTGCAAGGGTTTTGGTTTGCTGTTGGGAGAAGCTTTCCAGCTATTGCTACTCATCCAGCTTTGCTGTATCTGTCAGTGATAACAAGTCCACAGAGCTGCTTTCAAAAAGGCCCTTAAACATTTCCCAAATGCATCCTCATTGAGTGGAATACATGCCCAAGTCTCTTAGTATGTTCAGTGATTATGACCTGAATCCAATTCCAGCGCCTGACGTGGCAGAGGAGAATCCCTCTAATATGATTACCTTGCAGGACATCAATCTAGGGAAATCTTCAAAACAGAGCCTATAAAACAGAAAAATACTAGGCCTTGGCTCTTAGGACTGTAAACTTTTAAATAATGATTGCTCTGTCACTTGATTCTGTGAGACTGAAAGAAAAGAAAAAAAGGCAAGTTTTATCTTCAGCACTAAAACAATATTCCCAAACCTATTACACTGGCAATACTGGAAAAGTTTTCAGGTTTTATCCTCACCTATAGTAAAGCCAGATCCACAAAAAGGCTTAATTACTTTAAGTGGAGGTTAGTACAAAAAGTTCAAAATGGTAATTAATTAAGCCATGAGTACCTCATTAGAGCCCTAAAGCTTCAGGAGACACCCAAGCTTTTCCCAAACAGGTTTCACGCTGGAGCTATTACAAGCTTTGCAGGCTTTGCACCTCCTTATTTACCTTCCATTCCTTGGAAATGAGGGTTGCCTGTCGCTTTTGTGTGGTTACAGGCATTCAGCAGTGCACTGGCAAGACAGAGTTTGCATATGTAGCATACAGCAGCCAGAGTAATTTGCATTTGAAAGAAAGAAGGAAAATTTCTGTAGCAAATCATTTCTTCCAGCTGCGCTTTAACAGCAGAGAGTAAGCTGGTTGTCTGTAGCCAAAGACACAAAGTATGGATGGGTTTCATGCTGTGAATCCAATTTAGATTCTTTTCAGAGGAAAGAACCTCAGCTTGGGATAAGTCAGGATTTCCAATGTGCTATCTCTTTGTCTCTTCCTCCTGGCTGGTTTAGACATACCTCCTGCTCTGTGAGCGGATTGTGAGTCCCAATCCCACCTGCCTGATGCAGGCCTTGTACAGAGAGGACAAGTGAGCAACACAAATCTGAAGTTAGTGCTGGAAATTGGCCATTTTAAAAAGACATGCTGATATGCTGATCTTAGCTGAAGCCTTTGTGGACCAAAGCAAAAGGTCTTTTTATGTCCCCTTGGCAGTGTTTAAGAGATTATGTATACAAAGATTCAGGAACTCAGCATTTCTGAGTGCAAGTTAATAGTTGCATTTGAATGCAAATATTAAAATGTATTTTTATGGAATATTAAAAAATTATGGAATATAAGAAATATATGACTCACCTAACATTTTTATTATTGGTTGCCTACTTAAAAATTGTTACCTAGCTGACAAATCACATTTTGCAGTTCCAGAGTGGCATTTGTTTTCAGTCTTGTACTGCAGTAAAGGTAAATGAGACTTTGAGGCCCACAGCTCCATCACCACACAAACACAAAGCGCACACACCTTGTGCTGCAAAGCACTGTCACCTTTTTAAATGCCTAGCATGACTTATTTCAGTAAAGTCTGAGTTCTGCATTTTCATTGAACAAGTCAGTGACATTTGTTGCCCTAATAGTTTCAGCCTTATGATACCATATCTCCTATGAAATCGGGAATTTGGCTCACCTCATTTTGGGTGCCTACCTTGCTGTTAGAGCTGATCATCAGAGATCTTGGTGATCTCTTCAATGTGGTCCCTTGGTGGAGCCTGGGGAGGAAATAATTGGATCCTAAAGCAGGCGCCTGCATTCGGCTGCCTGAAAAGCTCTCCAAACTCTGCTGTCTGTGTTGGCTGTGTCTCCCTTAGCTGCAATGACAGCTCACCCACGGCTCCTAACTAGACATTTACCTGCTGGACTTCCCAAATCAGGGGGAGCCTCGAGGGTCAGAGTTTTCCCAAGGGTAAGGAGTCAGGCTTCCTCAAGGCACCTACAAATTTAAAATTTAAATCGTGTTGAACCACGAAATCACAGAGTACTTAGGGCTGGAAGCGGCTTCTGGAGATCGATTAGTCCAACGCCCCAGCCAAGGCAAGGTCACCGGGAGCGAGTGACACGGGAAAGTGCCCAGGTGGGTTTTGAATGTGTCCAGAGAGGGAGACCCCACGCCCTCCCCGGGTAGCCTGTCCCAGTGCTCTGCCACCCTCAGTGGAGAGAAGTTCTCCCCATTTCTGAAGACAGGAGTAATTACAGATAACACACGCACACCGAAGCGCCGCCCGCGGCCCCGCTCGCCTGGCGGGCCCGGCAGGGGGCGCCGCCCGGTCGCCTGGCGGCGGCGTTTGGCCCATCGCGGCCGCCTTAGCCCTCCCCAGCCCCGGCCCCGGCCCCGGCCCGCCGCGGCTCCTCAGGGGCTGCCCGACGTCGGGGGCTCCGCCAGCCGCGCCCGCCGGCCGGGCCGGGCCGGGCCGCTGCCATGTTCACCAGCACCGGCTCCAACGGGTTCTGTGAGTACCGGCCCCGCCGCGGTCCGGGGAGGGCGGCGGCCAGGGGTGGGAGCGCGGGCGGCGCTGCCGCCGTCGGCCCCGGGGGAGCCGCTGGCTTCGGTCCTCTCTTGGCTGGACTTTTAAACTACGTGACGGCGGGAGGAGCCGCGGGTGTGTCTGTGTATGTGTCTGTGTGTCTGCATGTGTCTGCCTGTCCGTGTGTGTCTGTGTGTTTATATGTATTTGCATACATCGATATAGATCTCCGTGCCATGATACGTATGAGAAAAAGCAAGCAACCTCTCTTTTCTAAATGTGAAATTAAACTTGTTTTTTTTTAAACCAGTTTATTGATAAGGCAAACGTATGGACTAACGTGCCCCTTGCTCTGCTTAGCTTTATTTTTACGCACAGCACATGTGAATAATTTCGTGTCCCGGTGCTACCTGAACTGACTTGGCAGGTATGTGGGGCTGGCTCTGAGCTTGTTTTACAGGACACAGACTCTGCAGCGTCTGGAAGCGGCAGTGAGGAGCTGACCTCGCTGCGGTGTGGACTTGGGCACCACAGTCCTAAGAGCAGGCGAGGACAAATGCTAAGTCAAAGCTTTGCTGACTAACTGCGTGCTCCTTACAAAACGGGAGGGAGTGTCCGTCTGTCCGTCTGCTGAAGGGCAGGAGGGCTCTGCAGAGCTCTCTGAACGGGCTGGATCAATGGGCCGAGACCCAGCAGTAGGAGGTGCAAAAAGGTCAGGTGCCGGCTCCTGCGCTTGGGTCGCAACCACCCCGGGCAGCACTACAGCTCTGGGGAAGAGGGGCTGGAAAACTGCCCGGAGGAAAACGATCTGGTGCTGGTTGACAGCCAGCTGACCATGAGTCAGTGTGCCCAGGTGGCCAAGAAGGCCAATGGCATCCTGGCCTGTATCAGCAATAGTGAGGCCAGCAGGAGCAGGGCTGTGATTGTCCCCCTTTACCCAGCACTGGTGAGGCTGCACCTCAGGTACTGTCTCCAGTTCTGTGCCCCTCAGTTTAGGAAGGATGGGTGCTGCAGCATGTCCAGAGACGGGCAGTGGAGCTGATGAAGCATCTGGAATGCATGTCCCATGAGGAGTGGGTGAGGGAGCTGGGCTTGTTTTGCCTGGAGAAAAGGGGGTGCAGGGGTGATCTTATCATTACAAGTACCTGAAAGGAAGCAAAGTGAGGATTGCCCTCTTCTCGCAGGTAACCAGCGACAGGACAACACCAGAGAACTTAGCCTCAAGCTGTACCAGGGGAGGTTCAGGTTGGACATTGGGAGGAATTTCTTCACGGAAAGGATAATTAGATATTGGAATGGGCTGCCCGAGGAGGTGGTGGAGTTGCCATCCCTGGAAGTGTTTAAGAAAAGACTGGAATGTGGCACTCAGTTCCATGGTCTTGTCAACAAGACAGTGTTTGGTCAGAAGTTGGACTTGATGATCTCAGAGGTCTTTTCTAACTTAATTGATTCTGTGAAATCAGTTTGAGTGTGAAAGCACCCTCTGACTAGGGGGGAATAATTCTGGCATTTATAAAGGGATGTTAGTTGTAGCTGTATTTTGTATGAGGAATCCAAAGAACAGAAGAGTCTTTTTCAGATGGATCTGCTAATACTGTACATTGATTTGCAGCTCCTGAATTTTCATCTTTCCCTGTGCCCCCAACAGATACTGTAGAGAGACTTTTCAATGGCATGTGTCTTTGTATAATTCTATGAGAAAGAATGGAGGAGGAAAAGTATCCTTGTTAGACTGAATGGTTGGAAAGTCATGGTCAGTATTTACAAGTTTTTCCAGGTGTGATCCATCAGAAGGATGAATGGGAAATGGTTGTCATAAGAAACATATATGTGGTAGGGGAAAAAAACCTAGATAATATGTCATTCTGCAGAAAGAAAGTTGTAGAATATCCTGATCTGGAAAAGATCCGCAAAGATTATCAAGTCCAGCTTCTAGCCCTGTGCAGGATGGCTCAAAAATCACACCATGTGCCTGAGAGCATTGTCCAAATGCTTCTTGAACTCTGTCAGGCTGGTGCTGTGATGACTGCCCTGGGGAGCCGGTTCCATCACTGGTCACTCTGTAGGTGAAGAGCCTTTCTAACCTAAACCTTTCCTGACACAGCTCCACACTCAGTGTTATGCTTTTTTTTCCTTCTCAAAAATAAATACACAGATATTCTTACTGACCTTACTGTTGACCTGAAGTGGGTTTTTCCAGTAAGACTTGGGCTGGTACGGGTGCACTGACAAACTCCAGTGGAGGCATGGGTTCAGGTGAAGTGACATATGCTCACCCTAGGCACAACTGTGGCAGTCTCAGGTGTCCCTGTGCCCTCAGAGTTGCTTCTGTGTGTGTGGCAGAAGTTGCTGCAGTAGCAGCAGGAGGGTGGGATTCTGTCAGTGATGTGCAGAATCTGGGGGTTCAGGTAGTTAATGAGTTGGTGCCTGATGTTATATCAGGGAACTGTGTGTATGTGTGTTCTGCCCCTGGGGCTTGGGAACCTCTGGCAGAGGGCAGTGTTGGTGGGTTATGGGACCTGTATCAGTGACCCCGAATGAACTAAGTGGACACCTGGTTCAGCAGCAATAACAATGATCATGCCAGGTCACACTGAAGGCTCCTGCAGCCTGCTGTGCTACCTCTGACCGACTGATTAGCATCTGTAATGTTGGGACGAGGAGAGGTAAATGTAAAAATAAACATACCTGGTACATGATACGACTGTGAGACAGGGAAGCCAGGAAACAAAGGACACTGCCTTCTAAAAGGACAAAGATAGTTTGCCTCTGCTGTGGAAACTGTTATCTGGAATATTGGAGGAGCTGGTATGCTCTGGAAGAAGGAGGCAGTGGCTCTGGGTACTAGTAAGAGACGTAGCACAGACACATGCGAATGGCTTACCAGAGCACTAACCCAGGGGAGCTGACTTGTCAGAGGGCATTGCAGTGTGCTCAGGGGGCATCCTGGCAGCACCTGGCTTTAGGTGTGCTTGACAGCTGGGCTGTGGTGCCAGACCCAGGCTGGTTGCTTGTGTTGCAGTCTGCTGGCAGCTTCGGTCCCGTGTACAATGCTGCTGAAACACTTGAGCAGTTCTGCAAAGGCTCATGTGAGTGTGTGAATGGTCTAGCTGTTTGCTTTACTGTAGTGCTGCTTAGTTTGCTGTGAGGCTGCATCCCAGGAGCAAAGTATGGTACACAGGAAGGATTTCCCTTATAGGACACAAAAGGCCTTACTAGCAGTTTAAACCAGTTAGACCAACACAAAACCTTTCTGCAGATATTGTAATACCCCTCCCAGTACTCTTCATGCTGTTTATGTACTGCGCAGGAGTCTAGTAGGAAAGTCTGTTAAGAGTTAGTCATTATTAAGGTAAAATTTGAGTCCATCTTTTAAAGCAGATACACTCGTTACATCTGAAAAATATTTGACTACTTTGACTACTGCACACAAGCTATTTCTTGTAGTAGGAGCGAGGAGAACCCTTTGAACTCACTAGTGCAACTTAGGCTTTTACCTCTGTGAACGTTGTAGTGCAGAACTAGCAATTTGTTAAAAATCCCCAAGGCAAGAAGGGATCTCTGTGCTCCTCTGCTTGCATAACTGGCAGGACTGAACTCTGTTGTGCAGAGGCGTCGGGAAAATAATAAAGCTATGTAAATTAATGCTTTGTGGTATGACTGAAGGAAAAGTGAAGCATGTACTGAATACATAAGAGCTGTGCATAACAGTGTTATGCAGTACAGTACTATATGGGAAAGCAAATTAGCTAGTACAACAGCATGCCACTGTGCAGCCTGGTTAGCCTGAGCCCTGGAAGCAGCACAGCATTGAAGGCTACAAAACTGTGGCTATATTCTGCTTCTGCAGAGCTAGCTCATTTCATTTCAAGCTCGTGTGGGGATCTCCACATGGTCTTGTGGTGTAGCCATATCAGATATTTGTGACAGTGTATACTAAAAGTAGTATGGTAACACCTCTGTCTGGTTGGAAGGAAGAAAAGTTTGCTGAATGGGGTGAATACTTTTGATATTTCAACCTGATTCAGTTTCTATTTCAAGTATTGCTTTTAGAAACAAAGTTTTCTTTTTTTTTTTTTTTTTTTTCTCCTTTTTTTTTTTTAGTTTGTGACCTAAACAGTATAGGCAAGTGGTTTGATTACAGTCTTGCCTGTGCCTTTAAGAAATGGATTTAAAGCATGATCACAGGTTTCTCTATTAACTTTCTTAATACTAATATTATTCACCTCTCAGCTTCTGGATTGAATTTAGAAGCATTTAGTGAACTGTTCATTCAGTAATACTCTTACTGTTTTCACTTGCAAATGAACATCACTGCTGGTTGGTGAGCCCGCTGCAGGTTCTTGGACAGATCTTGGAATACAACAGATTGATATCTGCATGATGGCTTAATGCAGGAAAAACAATCACTCAAAATGCAGATTCCATAAGTGCATTTGGGAAGTACTGTGGATTCAGTTGTGTATTAGTTATGGTTTAATTCACAGATTTTGTGTATAAACATTTCAAAACTGTTTGTGGGTATATTGTGCCATTAGAGTAGCCCCCACACGTTAATTGTCTGTTTGAAAGTGACATGCCTGCCTTATAGGGTTTGGGAAATTTGCAGGTGATAGTGGAAAAAAAGAGTTGTTACACAGCATGTTTTCTGCAGCTGCTGTGTGAGCTCAGTAGGGATCCCCACAGAAATTGCCCTGAGCTGATTTGAACTTCTGCAGCTGCTGCTCATCAGCCAGCTCATCACTTCACATCAGCCGGCAATGAGATCCTTTCCCAAGTCAACGCTTGAGTCCTGAGCCTGGAGTAGCATTCCGGGGGGTGAAGCTGTTCCTGCAAGAGCTCTTCTGCCACAGTAGCTTGGTCTGGCTGCCTGTTTTGCTGTGCCCATCTGCTGTCTCTTCATCTGTGAGTAGTGAACAGGCAGGGACAGGAAATAATTTCAAAAACTGTAGCTGTTGCTGTATCTTCTCATTCTTGCCATTAGTGCAGTGCTGATTTCTGAAGCTGCAACTCGGGCAGTTGTGCCATAAACCTCCCCCTCTGTTTGTGACAGATGGACACTTGTGTCCTTCACTCTCTGTACTGTAAAAGAGGCACTGGCAACCAGCAGAGTAAGTAGGTTGTGGAAGAAGAGGATCTGTGGGCTTTGTAGTAAGTGCAGGGGTGGAATGTGGAGGCTTAGAAGTGGTTTTCTCACTTATGTCACATTCTGGGATCAGCTTTGCATTGCACAGTTGGTAGCATGAAGGTTGGGACACTTGCCCATGAGATTATGAGGGCAGTTTTGGGGGAGAACTTCTCCATTGCACCAGGAAGAAGCAAAGATCTGTAGTGGAAGCTAATTCCTTGCTCTTCATCATAGTGTGAGTGTATTCTGCTGGTTATTACCAAAATTTCTCTGGGTACTTAGGTGAGTGCTCAATAGATGTGTTGCAGCACCAGTGTCTGTTGTTTGAAAGAAATGCCACTTAAGGAGCACTTTGGGATTGCAAATTTATACCAAGATCCCTGAAGACAGTGTTTGATATATTTTAACTTTCAAGTTCAAAATGAGTGTTTATCCTTTCATTCTTCTTTCTCTATGTGGTATAAAGGCACTGTGTTTTCTCCTTCTGGTGAACATTTGCATCCGTGCTGCCAGCAGACTGGTGCCCTGGTAGGTTTGTGGTAACTATTTGCATCTCATCCATGCTTGCACATTCATTGGATTAGAATTCTGCTTTCTAAATTTTACCTTTGCATTGTAGGTAAGGAATTAGACTTGGAATCAGAATGCCTGATTGTGCAAAATCTGGCATTGTTGTCATTTTTGGTCTGACATGCTTGAGGCATTCCACAGTAGCGGGAATGCCTTCCCCACGACCTCACAGCAGTCCTTGAGAAGGATCTATATGCTGTTGAGGGATAAAGCGAACTGCTACACTGTGCAGTGAAACACTTGGAAAAAGAATTTCAGAGGATGCATTATTATATTTTTCAAGTTCACCAGACAAGAATAAACTTCTCAACCATGATGGCATTATGAGAAGCTGGAGAGTAGAAATTTCCATCACTCATGTGATGTTTCCTGTGAGTGACAGTCAGATTCATGGGTTAGGTGCTTCTGTGGTTTTTCACTTGATGACATGTCTTATAATAAGTATTTTTCCCCTGTATCAGGGTTTAAAGTGTCTAAGCTGATAGCTAAAAGGTGACTCTTGAAAAAATGTGTGTTCACACTTTTGGAGAAAACAGATAAATTTCTGTTGGTTGGATGTTTTTGAAAGCATTCAAATTAGGAATTAACTTGATAGGATGAAGTATTTCAGTGTATATTACCTGTAATGTAAAAGTGATCTAATAAAAAAAATTGCAGTAAAATCTACATATTAAACCTGTATAGAAAAATATAGTCACGGTGGGAAATCTAGAGACTTTGTTCTCATGTGTGTCTGTGGTAATGTGATCCTTATGTAAAAAAATTTATAGGATTAATTAGCTCTTGTGAACTAATTAATTAATTTCTTAAAATTAATGAAATAATGTAAATTAATTTAGTAAAATAACAATTTTAATTTGAATTTAAAATATAGTAAACCAACATTTTTTATCTAACTTTGGTTCAGAAATGTTTACTGTTGTGGCTATTACAATTCTTCCGAATTAGGCTGTACTCCAAGTGTCAAAAATCTGTATCCTGATTATAAAATTGACATTTTCACATTAAGAAATGTTAATTTAACTAAGTTAACTCAGGGAGTATTGCTTCAGGTTTCAAATGAATATCTGTGTGCATTGTCTGCGTAGTAGCTTTCAGGAAGCTTCAGCTTCTTTTTTCTCCCCAGTGTTGTACAGTACTCTGATGGCTTCAGATGGTTTTGAAAAGCCCAACTGAATTAGAGGAATGAATAATTTTTAAAAAATGGATCTCTAAAGAATATAGACTTCATTTTTGGAGAAAAAAAAAAAAAACAAAAAACAAACCCAAGGAAAGCTAGTAGATTTAAATGTGGACAGTTTTCTTGCATTAAAAAAAAAGACTCAGCCAGACTTTCTGGGTGTCTCATACAATCATAGAAGTAGAGCTTATATTTAGCATAGTAACATCAGTCTGTGATCCAAGTCACTGCCTAATTTCTATAAAAAGATGGTTCTTCAAGGCCATACTTGCTTAAATGGAAACTGCATGTTTAAATAATGAACTCAAAAGGTATGGGTGTGGACTGAATTAATAGTTTTAAGTACAAGTTTTCATTATGATACACATAGAGATGTTTTCTTGCCATGGTGAACATCAGAAGACTGCAAACTGCAAGGTGGTGAACAGCTAACAGTGCCCATCAAAGTAATTCTTGATGTCATCAGTTAATACTTGGATGAGGATCATGCTTAAACTATGTAGCAAGAGCCATATTTTTGATGGCAGTGGGATTGTGCCATAATGAAAATCTTCTCTTTGGTGCCTATTGCCATCTGCTTTTTCTAGCAGTTCATTGTTCTACTGTGCAGCAGATGTTGAAAAAATCATTCATGATACTCACTTTAATCTGGACAGGTAGTAAATGTTTGTTGTATTATACTGTTTCATGCAGTTTTGTTCGTGCTGTGTTCCTGCTCTTTACTCCCCATTAGTACTTTTAATGTAATCTCCTTTTATTATATGAAGAAGAATGACAACAGAACTATGGATTTTTGTAGTACCCTGCAAGAACAGTTGTCTGAAAATGAATGGATTCTGTGCCATAGCTGATGTGTTTGAATAGGAAGTAAATGTTATTCAGGTTACATTTGTGAAAAGGAGAAAAGTCATATAAAAAATAATATTTCAGAATCTCTGTGTTGGCTTGAGTTTTTGGGCAAGAGTTTGTGTTTTATTGCATCAACTGCACCAGCAGGTTAGGGTGAATTGCTGCTATGCTCCTGCTGGGTATTCCACTTGGTAGATTTTAGTAAATGCAAAATGTGTATTGCAGATTTTGCTGTTCTTTGCCTGCTTTCTTCTGAGTGTCCTTTCTGAAAGTTCTTATTTCACAAACATTCTGAATCTAGTAATTTTTAAATGAATAATTGTAATGATTGAATGGGAGGAAGATGAGTATCACGTAAATTGACTCAGATATGATTCCTTGAATGGTGGATCTAAGTTCAGTGGTGAGAAAGTCCATTTATTCAGGTGGTTCCTGCTTCATAGCCTCTAAGAAAAAGTTAAACTTAATTCCTAATGCAAAGGATACAGAAAGTATCTAACTAGATGTGCATGTGTACTTTGCTAGAAAAAAGAGTGATTATTTTATTTCCTGAAGTGCAATTGAGCCTTAGAAGGGCAGTATAGGAGGACATGACCTCAGTAGGTGCAGAGAACTTAGGTTTAGTTGTAGCCAATTTCATGAGACAACGTTGGAAGCAAAATGTCTGGTTAATATTCAACTGTCATTAATATCTCTAAACATTTCCTTTGAATTAGTGTGTTCTTCCTATCTATTTGCAAGTTTTTGAGAACTTGGGAAGTTGTTGAGCTAAAAAGTCAAGGTGGTGTTGCTGCTATTATGTCTTCCAGTCAACTGTTTAAATATGTCACTTTTTGAATGTGAAAGACTTTTCTCTAAAATGGTTTGATTGTTTATTTGTTTTGTCTTTAAGATAAAGCGCCTTTGTCAAAGAGTTTGTTACTAGTCCCAAGTGCCATCTCGATTCTATTGACTCTGCTCTTCCAACATTATCAGAAGTTCTTTGCGTATAACCTACAAGCTGTAAAAGAGGATTTTCAGGTAAGAGTCTGTTCACTTTGTGTGAAAAGGGACTGCAAACTGTGGTTTTCTATGCAATTTTCCCCCATAGTCTGTTTGTCCTCTGGTTCTTTCCCTTTGTTTCCTTTGCTGTAGATCAGCTTGTTGATCACTTGTAGATCAGATCTTTTTTTATATCATCCCAGTATGCTTTTTTTTGGAAAACATGAGAAAAACTGATCTGAAACAATCAATATAGCTTTTAATTTCTTTTTCTTGTCCAGGAAATTACTTGGTTTGTGTCGTTTTTCCTTTCAGGCATTGGCATATATAAATTTGCTGTGAATGAAGTGTGACTTAACCCATTTATTAATACAAATATTTTGATATGAATGTCAGTATCTTATTGGGCCTAATTTTTGAGGCTGAAGAGGGCTACTTTGATTAGGCATGTTGATTATAAATTATTTATTTTAACAGCAGAGGCCATAATTTTTATCCTCTAACTAACTGTTGTAATTAGTTGTGGAAAACTAAACTTTGCCTGTTGAATAGAACTGCTGCTTCTAAATTGAAAATTCCAGATGATGGGGGAGTTTGTCATGCTCTTCAGTAATCAGCTGAATTGGTTAATTCCATACTCATTCCTGTTTCAAATTAAGGTACTCTATCTTTTAGGTATTATATGTTGTAATGTTTTATTTTAAATTTAATTAAGGATCCTATCGTATCAGCTCTAAATTTTGAAATAATGCACTTAGATAAGTACTGAGGGTATTTGTTTTGGGATGTTTTTAATTTTTGGAAGTGGCAAACTACTGCTTAGTAGAGAAAGGTTAGCAAATGCCTCTGTGTTTGTCTTACCCACAGATATTACAATTGCATCAAACAAAAGGTATGTAGTCAAATTAATGTCTTTGAGGATGCCAGCTGTAGCCTGTAAGCATTAAAAGATTATTAGACCTAGCTAGTGATGCTCTGTGCTATTGTGGTCTCTGTAATCTTTCTTGTCAAAAACAAGGGCTTTATTGTAATAATAAATTACAACTCTGCAAGAGCACTACTCATATTTACCAAGTATCTTGCTAATGCTGTGCAGGGAAAATACATAAATGATGTCTGCCTTTTAAAAAATGTTACAGCCAAATGTTTGGGGATGGGAATGAAAAAGTCTGAGAAATTATTCAAGTTTTAATGGAAATTGTGTGGGTTTGGGATTTGTTTATTTGTTTGTTTTGAGATTTGTCTTCAGAGGAATCCTCTCTTTCCATGTGTTTGATTTGCTGAAAAACAGTAGTAGCTGCATTTTATTCAAAGAAAACATCTCTACTGTGTCTTAACCATAAACACTTGCAAGTATCTGTAAAAGCTATGACACTTTTATTGTGGTGCTTTGGGGGAATTTGTGAGTTTGGATTTTTTATTTAGTGAGATCATTTCACTTATTGCCACAGCCCTTGGAGCAGGCTATGTACTATATCACTGAGTACCTCTGAGATCAGAGAGAACAGATTGTTTAGCTCCTGTCTGGCACTAATATTCAAATGAGAACTCTTGAAAGAAATTGTCTTTAGAATAAATTCACCTGCAAGGATGTGTTTAATGGAAAGAAATTTTTTCAGGGAATGAACAAACATTTTGGATTCTTAAATCTGATAGAGAGCACACAAATTACACTGAACAGTTGAAGAAGAGTACATTTGATTTGGAAGGCAAAATATGTGCTGTCCAAAACTAAAAGGTCATTGTCTCTGTACAGAGGGCCCTCAAGAGCAGTGAAAATGCTGTGTGTAAAAGATCTTCATTACATCATATGTGTTTTTTTAGGCTGGCTAAAGCAAAGAGCAGTAAGGCTAGAAGCCCTTCATAGTCTGTGTGAGAGCTGCTCAGTTAGTGCATGAAATATTCAGCTGCAAGGTCATGGCCCTGTCAGTCTTGACTTCAGGAGGGGTGGTACTCAGGCTAGGATTTAAATTTGGGCATGTTGACATGGGATAGTGGGAATGCTGAGTGGAGTGGATTGGAGCCAATACTGTTTAGTGTCTTCATTCATGACTTGGACATTAGGGCATAGCGTTCTCTCAACAAGCCTGTGAGTGATGTAAAACCTGGATTTGGAGTTGTTACACCTGTTAGTTCTGCAGCCATTTAGAGGGGAGAAAAGGATCAATAGGAACATTAGTCCAGCAAGGACAAATGCAAGCTCCTGCATCAGAGAGGAGTAACACCATGCACCAGTACAGGCTGTGGGCTGAGCAGCTGGAAATCACTTTACAGGCAAAGCCCTGAGGGTCCTGGTGGAGGCTTAAATCAAAATGCAGCCTTGTGGCTAAGAAGCCAGACAGCATCCTGGGCTGCATTAGGAAGAGCCTCGCAAGGAGGCCTGGAGGGTGATCATCTCTACTCTCAGTGAGAGCAGTCTGAAGTATTGTCCCTTGTGCTGGACTCCTGAGTACAAAATTGACCTTGGCATGTTCCAGAGAGTCCAGTGGAGGACCACCAGGCTGGTCAGGGGCTGGAGGATTTGGTGCATGAGGAGAGGCTGAGAGAGCTGGGGTTTTTTAACCTGGGGAAGAGAAGGTTTAGGGTAGATCTTAGCAGTGCTTGTAAATACCTAATGTGAAGGAGCAAAAAAAAAGGCAGAGCCAGGCCCAGTGAAAAGACAAGAGGCAATGGGTAAGAATTGAAATACAAGAAATCCCATTTAAAGACAAAGGTTTTTACTCTAAGACTGATGGAACAGAGGAACAGTTTCCATCCTTAGAGATGTTCAAGATTCAACTTGGCGTGGCCCTGAGCAAGCTGATCTGGTTGGACCTTCTTAGAACAGTTACACTGTGCCAGTTTGTATCTTGAGGTTGCTTCAAAAAATTTTTTTTGTAATTCTAAATTCACTAGGGTTGTGATTTACATTTGTATTTCTAAGTGTAAACTAGGAACCTCAAAGTGTATTTTGAGTTAAATTCAGTTGTTTATTTATTTTAACAGTTAGACATCTGCTTTGAAAATATTTTAAAGAGACTGTCTATAACATGCTACTCTCCATATTTCCCTCCTTAGCTGTGCTGCATTTCTCTTACTTGACTCCAGTATTGTATTCTTTCTGAGCACAAATTCTGTAAAGAATTTCCTTGAAAGAGGAGTGGCTAAATATGATGATATTAACTTTCCAGATTTGGAGACTTGTATGTGGAAGAACAATATGTCTTGATTTGAAAGACACATTCTGCAGCACTCTGCTCATTTACAACTTCCGAATATTTGAAAGAAGATATGGCAGCAGAAAATTTTCAGTAAGTTCGGTTTTGAAGGTTTTTTAAATAGCAACTTTTCTACACAGTTTAGTCTCTTACACTTGGATAAATACTGAAGTTTTATTTCTAGAGTGTTGTATAGAAATGTGTTAAAGGGTTGTAGAGATAATTTGATTTTAATTAAATTTAAATTTATGTTGATAATACCTTGCAGTCAGTGGATTATTCTAATTTCTATTTGCAGTTATATCACTTGTAAGATATCAGACCCATCAAATTTAATTTTGGAAACAATCTTACTCTTGATTCTTGAGTATCTAGACAAGTAGACCTGGAATTACGTTGTGCTAAAGATTGAATTTGTGTTTATTGAATTACTATAGAGTTTTTCTTATTTTTTCTTATATTTAGAGGTATATTAAAACCTTATTTTGAAACTGCTGAATTGATTCAAATTAATCTATTTCTTTCCAGTCTTTTTTACTGGGCGCTTGGATGCTCTCAGCTTTGTTTGATCTTCTCCTTGTAGAAATCACTCAGTATATATTTGGCATCACCATCAACAGCTTGCCTTCTGGTTTGTAAGTAGCTTCTAACGAATTGGTTCTTTTAGATACAGTTTCAAGGAATTGTTTTCTGAAGATTTTATTTAAAAAAACCTTTCTTTGTGTATCACTTCAAATTAATTTAATCCTCTTTTGAACTGAAGTGTAAAGGTTCTTGGCCCAACTGCTGTAATTTCAAACATTTATTTCTTAGCTATGATTTGTGTTTAATTTATAATTTATCCATAAATGATTAGTTTCCAATCCGTTAGTCTCATTTTCTCTGTTAACATGATTGCAACATGGCTTGCAGCACAAAATTATTGCTGTATTTGTTCAGTCTACATTGTGTGGATCCATTCAGTTTGTAAAAACTGGAATCAGGTTGTGCTGATTTCTGTCTTAAATGAGAAAGGCAACAAAACTGTAAGTCATGTGCTTTATGTTCACTTTTAAATGCATATGCATTTCGTATAGGTATTTTTGTATCTTTTTCAGAAATTGAGTGCCAGAGGTTGTTACTCCATTTCATCCTTGCAGCTGAAGCCCTCCTTACAGCTTTAAAATGCTTTAAAAGATCTTCATTACATCATATGTGTTTTTTTAAGCTGGCTAAAGCAAAGAGCAGTAAGGCTAGAAGCCCTTCATAGTCTGTGTGAGAGCTGCTCAGTTAGTGCATGAAATATTCAGCTGCAAGGTCATGGCCCTGTCAGTCTTGACTTCAGGAGGGGTGGTACTCAGGCTAGGATTTAAATTTGGGCATGTTGACATGGGATAGTGGGAATGCTGAGTGGAGTGGATTGGAGCCAATACTGTTTAGTGTCTTCATTCATGACTTGGACATTAGGGCATAGTGTTCTCTCAACAAGCCTGTGAGTGATGTAAAACCTGGATTTGGAGTTGTTACACCTGTTAGTTCTGCAGCCATTTAGAGGGGAGAAAAGGATCAATAGGAACATTAGTCCAGCAAGGACAAATGCAAACTCCTGCATCAGAGAGCAGTAACACCATGCACCAGTACAGGCTGTGGGCTGAGCAGCTGGAAATCACTTTACAGGCAAAGCCCTGAGGGTCCTGGTGGAGGCTTAAATGGAAATGCAGCCTTGTGGCTAAGAAGCCAGACAGCATCCTGGGCTGCATTAGGAAGAGCCTCGCAAGGAGGCCTGGAGGGTGATCATCTCTACTCTCAGTGAGAGCAGTCTGAAGTATTGTCCCTTGTGCTGGACACCTGAGTACAAAATTGACCTTGGCATGTTCCAGAGAGTCCAGTGGAGGACCACCAGGCTGGTCAGGGGCTGGAGGATTTGGTGCATGAGGAGAGGCTGAGAGAGCTGGGGTTTTTTAACCTGGGGAAGAGAAGGTTTAGGGTAGATCTTACCAGTGCTTGTAAATACCTAATGTGAAGGAGCAAAAAAAAAAGGCAGAGCCAGGCCCAGTGAAAAGACAAGAGGCAATGGGCAAGAATTGAAATACAAGAAATCCCATTTAAAGACAAAGGTTTTTACTCTAAGACTGATGGAACAGAGGAACAGTTTCCATCCTTAGAGATGTTCAAGATTCAACTTGGCATGGCCCTGAGCAAGCTGATCTGGTTGGACCTTCTTAGAACAGTTACACTGTGCTAGTTTGTATCTTGAGGTTGCTTCAAAAAATTTTTTTTTGTAATTCTAAATTCACTAGGGTTGTGATTTACATTTGTATTTCTAAGTGTAAACTAGGAACCTCAAAGTGTATTTTTAGTTAATTTCAGTTGTTTATTTATTTTAACAGTTAGACATCTGCTTTGAAAATATTTTAAAGAGACTGTCTATAACATGCTACTCTCCATATTTCCCTCCTTAACTGTGCTGCATTTCTCTTACTTGACTCCAGTATTGTATTCTTTCTGAGCACAAGTTCTGTAAAGAATTTCCTTGAAGGAGGAGTGGCTAAACATGATGATATTAACTTTCCAGATTTGGAGACTTGTATGTGGAAGAACAATATGTCTTGATTTGAAAGACACATTCTGCAGCACTCTGCTCATTTACAACTTCCGAATATTTGAAAGAAGATATGGCAGCAGAAAATTTTCAGTAAGTTCAGTTTTGAAGGTTTTTTAATAGCAACTTTTCTACAGTTTAGTCTCGTACTCTTGGACAAATACTGAAGTTTTATTTCTAGAGTGTTGTATAGAAATGTGTTAAAGGGTTGTAGAGATAAATTTAAATTTAATTAAAACCAAATTATGTTGATAATACCTTGCGGTCAGTGGATTATTCTAATTTCTATTTGCAGTTATATCACTTGTAAGATATCAGACCCATCAAATTTAATTTTGGAAACAATCTTACTCTTGATTCTTGAGTATCTAGACAAGTAGACCTGGAATTACGTTGTGCTAAAGATTGAATTTGTCTTTATTGAATTACTATAGAGTTTTTCTTATTTTTTCTTATATTTAGAGGTATATTAAAACCTTATTTTGAAACTGCTGAATTGATTCAAATTAATCTATTTCTTTCCAGTCTTTTTTACTGGGCGCTTGGATGCTCTCAGCTTTGTTTGATCTTCTCCTTGTAGAAATCACTCAGTATATATTTGGCATCACCATCAACAGCTTGCCTTCTGGTTTGTAAGTAGCTTCTAATGAATTGGTTCTTTTAGATACAGTTTCAAGGAATTGTTTTCTGAAGATTTTATTTTAAAAAACCTTTCTTCGTGTATCACTTCAAATTAATTTAATCCTCTTTTGAACTGAAGTGTAAAGGTTCTTGGCCCAACTACTGTAATTTCAAACATTTATTTCTTAGCTATGATTTGTGTTTAATTTATAATTTATCCATAAATGATTAGTTTCCAATCTGTTAATCTCATTTTCTCTGTTAACATGATTGCAACATGGCTTGCAGCACAAAATTATTGCTGTATTTATTCAGTCTACCTTGTGTGGATCCATTCAGTTTGTAAAAGCTGGAATCAGGTTGTGCTGATTTCTGTCTTAAATCAGAAAGGCAACAAAACTGTAAGTCATGTGCTTTATGTTCACTTTTAAATGCATATGCATTTTGTATAGGTATTTTGTATCTTTTTCAGAAATTGAGTGCCAGAGGTTGTTACTCCATTTCATCCTTGCAGCTGAAGTTCTTACAGCTTTAAGGTGTTTAGAAGTTCACTTTTGCATAGCCTATGTTTGAGATTTCTGCACTTAATAAAAGATGTGCATATTACAGTGGAACCACAGAGCTTGCAGCCCTTTGTGGTTAAACTTCTGGCATGTGAGATCACACAGACTTGAGTTTTCATGTGTTGCACACTCTGAGGTATTAACAAAAGGTCTTGGAATAAGATTTTTAATATTAAACACCATATTAGAACTTTTTCTTTATTTCTGCTTTTCCAGAGCATCTGTTGAAAGTATCTAAACACTGATTTATAAGGGACAAAAAGCATGTGTTTGATATTATAAAAATATATTTTTTGTAGTGTGTGAGTATTCAAAAGAAGTAGCTGCCTGAGTAGCTACTGCAGTTACTTGTGTTTGTTACCTAGAGTTTGTTGCTTGGACATAGGCTGCTAATGTGTCTGGAGAAATTAATGTTTTCTAATATGTAAAAAGATATTTTGTGCAAAAGTAAGGTGTGGTAAATGTGCACATCATACCCACAGGTAGGTAATGAACAGTCAGACCATTTTACACTTTGGTGGTATTTTTATGACTGCAGAATGTAGTCAGTTACAAAGAAATCTGCATCAAAGAAGTTTTTAATTAAAGGAAATACACATTTTACCTACTTACGCCTTTTCATTAAGTCATAATGAGTTTGATATTGAGAGAATGAAATTAATTTTAGAAATTTGGGATATGCAGTAGTTTCAGGAGCATTTGATTATGCAAATAAAAAAATTCATATATGGATTGCCTCATAATTCTTCAGTGTTGTCTACTTTATTATGTTAATAGTCACTTTCACATCTGGCAATATTCAGTCATTTGAGGTGATAAAAGCATTGGAAAGTTTAACACTGATCCTAGGTTTTAGTTCATTTCAGGTGAAACAACAAAAGATGTTGAGCAAATAAAAAGAGGTCCAATTATTATTCTGCTTCTGTCATATTTACAATGCAACAATCTGTTACCTTTGGTTATAGAACATCCTTCTGTGTAGCCAAGTGCTAGAATTTGGAAGAAGAATCCATTGTTTGCATTGTAAAAGTCCCCTGACATTTTTTCTCATTTTATATCATTTCACTGTTCATATTATTGAGTGATCTTACACTTCCAGTTCGAAAACTTTTCCTGCGCACGCTTCGAAGGTAATTGCGATAAAGGATTACGCTGATGACTCTTGCCTGGAATTGCTTGGAAACAATGTAGTACAGTATAACATCCAAGCATGTGCTGAGATTCATGAGGAAGGTGGTAAAGGCTGCCCAGGGATTGTAACTTGTATTTTCATCTTGCAGCATCAGGAAGGCAAAGCAGATGTGGAAGGGTACAAAGCAGATGAGTACCTGAGCAATCAGAGTAACTATAATTCTTATGGATCTCTCCTTGGCCTTAGGCTTCAGTTTGGAAGTCTTGCCGTGAATAAAATTATAAATAATGACTAGGTAACACCCCATCATGATAAACAAGGGGATCAAAAAGAAAAAAATCAAGCGACAAAAATTCAGTGTATTTACTTCCTTTAAATGGATGATATCAAGCATTTTCATGCAGGTGGTGAAATTTGAGGCTTGGTCTGGATCAGATCGTAAAAACACCAACGGGGATGTTGTTGAGAGGGTCATTATCCAGATTCCAGTGCAAGCCAGCACAGCTTTTTTTGTATTTTTTAGTTCTTTGACATGTTTGGGCTGGACAATAGCCATAAATCTGTCTACACTGATAAAAGCGAGGAGCCACAGAGCAATGGCTGGATAAAACACGGTGAAAGCCCCGAGGATCCGGCAGAATGTATCTCCAAAAGGCCACGCTTCTGTCCCGTGGTAGATTATCCGGAAAGGCAGGGAAAAGATAAAAAACAGGTCAAGCAATGCGACATTCATCATATATACAGTTATAGTTGTTCTCTTCTTGGTAGTGCAGCTGAACACCCATAGTGCCGTGGCATTGACCAGCAATCCCACTATGAACACAAAGCTGTAGAAGACCAGTGATGCAATCCTGTATTCTTCTGGGTGGGAGTTTTCTGGCGTCATAGTTTAACTGAACTTAGGAATAGTTGTTGCACTCCATAAATCCCCTAAAATTAGATAAAATATGGGAAGTTAGTCAAATAAAATCTGTCTTTAAAAACAAACAGGAAGAAACATCCTAAAAACAAACATCCTTGTTTTAGGATGGTATTTAGTGATGTAACTGTTGTTTAGCTCTGAAATGTGCTAGTTTTGTTGCTTTTTCTGACTGCAAATAAATTATCTGCTCTGAGGGAAACATACGTATTGTCAGACTTGTGAAAACAGTATTTATAAGCATGTTTGAATAAAATATTTTTATTACTTGCAGGGCCTTTTAATATAAGGAATCAAAAACTCAAGATTGGCATTTCAGGCATGCATCAGTAGGTGATAATTAGATTGAAATAGTTGTATTTGAGCTATGACAGGTACTTTCTAAAGAAAATATTTCTTCAAGCTGTCTCTGTTAAAAAAATTCTTGACTAAAACTAGTTATGAATAGAAACAAGTCAGTATGGCATTTAGTGACATTTGGATATGCAAAGAGTATTGACTTTGCCTTTTATCTGTGTAGGACCTACTTAACTCCCAAAAGAGCAGGTGCTTGCTTATTCAAGACACTTTAAAAAAACTCTTTGAGTATCTGCATAGCTTCTAGTGTTTAATTAGTGTTTAATCCCAGGGCATCAGAACCACCCACCCAACATACGAATAAAATAATAGATTAATAGACTTGCTGTTTAAAAACTAAAAAGGAGGAAAGCAGCACAGTCTCCAGCCATGACATATGGGAAAAGTATTTGTCTGGGGGAAAAGTTTCTGTCTGGTAGCCAGCTACCCCAGAGCACAGTTATGTTCCTTTATCCAGCTTCTTGGTCATAGGAGTTGGAAATCTGAAATGTCACTATGCAGGTTGAGGTGATGAGAGCTGAAGGAGAGGGTCCCTGGTTTTCTCTGGAGCCCATGAGGATGGCAGACCTTACCTGGTGTTTGCATGGGTGCTTTGTTTAACCTTCACCCCCAGCACTTTCCTGGCTCTTGGTGTGGTCACAGTTTAATGACTTTATGTGGGAGGGTTCCTCTTGTCTGGCCTTTTACCCAGCCCTGTGGCAGCTTTGTGAAGAGGAGGAGGAGGAACAAGTTAGCTGTTTGTCTAATCTTCCCACTTGTGACAAACGGCCGAGGAAGTTCCACAGTATCTGTTAGGCACCAGAACTGCTCTCCAGAGCAGAAGGGTGCCTAGTTCCTGTGTGTTTTATCTCCAGAAGTGAAGAACGCGTTAAAACCCAGGTTTATTGTTACTGCCCATCTGGTTAATGCTTTCTCTGTAATGTTACCAAATACTTTCTCAGTGCTACAGGAATGCATAGGGGATTGAACCAGTGTTTGTTAATCTGGCATCCTGGTTTGACACTGGCAAATACCAGATGCATTTGAGAAGATTATCATGGAGTAACTAACGTAAATATGACCTGGTTAATCTTTATGTAGGTTAGTTTCTGCCTTGAAATATAAAATTTGGGCTTCTAATTTTCTTACAGTTCTCCAGTTTACAGATACATTAAAGTTATGCATAGAAGTATTTAACCCTTAACTTCAAGGTCTTTTTTTCAGCTCTACAAAATAAAAATGGTGCGTTTTGTGCTCAGATGAGGACATTAGAACATGCAACAGAATTTATGTTTTGTATGGGAAAAGCCATGTACGTAGTAAAAAAAGAGGTTTGGGGAGCACCTGTATAAATGCCTCTCAAATTCCTCATTGCGTGAAAAACCCTAAAAATAAGAAAAATAAAATAATTAAATAATGCTAGCAAACCTTATTGAAGGTTAGATGGCATATGCTAAAAAATGTTGTGCATGTGCTAGCAGCATAGTTAAAATATTATCTGGCACACTGTTCCACTTTCACTACTGTTGCACAAAATTGTCCAAATGTTGCTTAATATACACCTCCCCCTTGCTCTTGAACATTGTAAGTGGGTTTTTTTCCTCTTCTGTTCTTTTTTCTCTCTTGCTAGTGATTGTGTTTGACAGTGCAAAACTACCAAGCTCAATATCCTGAGTTGATTTGGCAGGTGAATTGAGTAGCAATGTATAAGACAGATAGAATAATTCACTTGCATATTAAGAAATATCATGGATTTCAGTTTTGGTTTTGCTCATCTCCTTTGGACTTGCAGTGACTGCAATTAGTTCTGGTCAGGTCTTGTTTTCAAAATAACCAGTAGCCTGATGTTGATTGGAAGAGAGGAAGCTGGATCTGGTGTGATCTACTTTTCATGCCTTGTTTGCTGGTTATTTCAAGTTTGTGACAGTTTTGAGATATATCAAAGAACTGACCTGCTGTAACAGAAAGGGTTTGTTGGGTTTTGGTTTTTTTTTCCCTTGGTTTTTGGAGACTGTTTCCCAACTTTGTGAGTTTAAATGCATGCCAGTTAATTTTTAAGAACCTAAAATGTAACATTTATGTAGGTAAGAGATATTGAGATTTTTAAAAAGCATATGTTACCTATCTGCATTTATACACAATTTGAGATATTTTGCTTTTTCATTGGTACTTGTCTGTATGGAGTTCAGGTTGATATTTCCTAGGTCAGCCCAAGCATATCTTTGGGTGCCTTTGGGTGGATGGTTTTGCCCTAGTTGCCATTTTTCATAATGAGAACATTTAGTTACTGGTATTGATTAGGGCACTTGCTGAAGAGCCCTTGGAGTCACTGGCATGGGAAGACTTGTCTGTGTTAATTCTGAATGACTACTCTGTTGTTTGTGCATATGTTTTATCAATCTTTTAATTTTTTAATGATGACTGACATTCTGAATGTCTAGTGTGAATTGTGAAGGCCAGCTAGGTGCCCTGTATGAGAAAAAGATGTTGACAGCAAAATCACAATTAAATCTTTTCCTTCAGATTCTCAATGTGAGTTAGGTAACAGTGGTTCCATTTAAAGGGCCATGTGTGTATATCTCTCTTCCCAATCCCCCTTTTTACTTTGTCTGTTCCTTATATGTGGTTGCATTTCCCCAAGGATAACATGGCTTTCAGTGAAGCCCAGAGACACCACGTAACATGACCACCTGGTTTTCATTTCATGAAAACAAACACTTTTCTTTCAGTGATAAATGTACTTACCAATGTTTTCATTTATTGCATACTCTTAAAATTTTTGTTAAAATCCTAAACAACAGCATTTATGATACTATGATTTTACAAATACAATCATTTTTCTTTGAGTTTTATTTATAGAATATGCTGCTGATATTTTGAAAGTGCATTAAAAATTAAATATCTTTTAATTTGTTCTAGAATTAATGCCCATATTCTGCTTCTGATCAAAGTCTCTTAGCAACACATATGAACATCCAAGTTACTTTGTTAGTGCAGCATAAGGGATTGTTACTCACCTTTTGTGCTCTACAAAATTTCTTCAGAGATGCTTCTTTCATGGCCCCAAATCTGTAGAAGGTTTAGACTTCCTCTTCTTTGCTCAGCTTCACTTAGCTAAAATAGCTCCTCTTCTCAGGCAGGAAACAATGACGTAATCTCACTAGTGCTGAGCTCTTTTATTGGTCATACTTAAAAGTTACTATTTCACATAGATGGGGTGTGTGTGAACTGGTATTTCTATTACCTTTCAACAGTCAAACTTTTGTAATATTTCCAGTGTGGTCAGACTGGGCTGTTGTACTACATATATTTTCAACTTTTAAATGCCTGTGGTATAATGAAAGCATATTTTACGTTAAAGTTTCCATAAAAAAGGTATCTGCAAGAATACACATTTTGGTTATGTATAAGTTTCTAATAAGCACAATGTAAATGTATTTTCACTAGAGCATAGTCTGGTGGATTTTTTGTGGAAATCCCCATTTTATTTATATTGCCTTGGATAGTAGTCAGTCTGAAAGTGACAGAAAGTCACTACATTTGAAATGAGAAGTTTGATCCACTTGAATACACAACTTTGTTTATGCCTGTACTTACAACATTTTATTTACACAGCAGCAATATTTCTATTTTTTATTTGCTGTCTAAATTAATAACATGCTTATTTGAGAGCTTTGCTGAAAAATGCTGTATGAAAGGAGGCTTTAGCCTGTGTTAAAATGGAGTACAATCTCTCAGCTGTGTCACTGCAACAGACATCTTAGTTGGGATGGGAGTAGTCACAAAGGTTTGTAGGTGGAGAAGACTAACTTCCCGTGTTTCCTCTTTGTCAGCTTGAGAAAAGATGCACCCTTTAGAAAAGCAATTTGGAGAAGGAGCTCATTCCATATTCTGTGTAGAGTGCTTGTTGCTTCAGGTCTCTGGCTGGCAGTCTTTGGGAGGTGGTAGCAGAGAGCTCTGTGTTGATTAGGGGAGCAAATTCTTGCTGACATGTCAGGTGGTCTCCACCTACATGTCATCAAGAATTTGCCAGGATGTTCACTTGGTGCCAGAAGCAACAAAGTCCTGCAGTTCAAAAATTGCCAGAATCGGGTTTGTTTGTGGGAACATCTTTCTTCACTGACTGTAAAACTAATGTGGGTAGGTGATCCTCACTTAGTGCTCAAGATAACTTCTGGGAAAAGAAGCCCCTCTCTACTGAAGTAATGTATTTCAGCTGAATGGGTTTGTGTTAACATGTACGTGTCTGCATGGGTCAGTGTGATTGTTAAAGTAATTATAGGGAGGGACCTGGGCATGATTTTTGGTGTGTAGATTACCTTTAAATATTTAAGGTTTTTTTCTGTTCAGGTGAGCTAATATGAAACTTGTTTTTTTATGATCATTTCAAAGGCCTTTTAAAAGCAGTGAGCTGCAAATCCTGCCCAGATCACCCTAGGGAAATATAAATTTATTTAAAAGCACTTAATATTTTAGGAATAAGAAATATCTTAAAAGGGCTAACTAGTGCTGAAAACACTTCAGTGGCTTTATCATTAGTAAAGCAACTCCAGAGCATGCTTCAGCAGAACAAATCACTGTTTTCACTGTTCAGTGAAATTCAGTGCCGTATGTATATCTTGTGGAAGAGAAGAGCTGGACTTTTGCACTCCCCTGGGCAAGAGTACTTTATTTGGGGAAAAAATACAGAAGTGTGGAGGCACCTTCCAAGCTGAACTGCACTGTGAATGCAGTTTATGCATTTATATTTATGACAAAACAGATAAGTGGACAGCCAGTGCCTCCCTTAGCAAAGAGGAAGTACAAAAGTGATTCTGGGTTTAATGAGAAGCAGGTAGATGTTGAGTCTGGGATCAGAGAGCCTGTAGGCTGTGAGTTGTCTCTAGGCTTGTTGTCTGCTTGGGGGAGGGTGGAAAGTGTGACCTCTTGTAGCTGTGTCATTTTGTCTGGAGGGTGGCTGATGTTCCGACCCTGCAAGGGAGGTCATGCCTTGTGAGGGCAGCTGGAATCAAATCCCACAGTTTACACAGGTGGTCAGCAGCAGCCCAGTTGAGTTTGCTGGCAGGTTAGTCATCCATCTGGTTTGCTGCAGCATGTCAGTGTGTGTTCTGCTTTCACTCAGGCTTTTCACAGCCTTCCTGGTAGAGAAGAGGCAGCCAAACCTCTCTGCTGCTTGTAGGCTGGCAGGCCTTCCCTCAGGCATGGAGAGGTAGCTCTGTTTGGCAGCAGGAGGCTGAAAAGAGGTGTTTGCAGTACCAGCAGTTGCATACTCCTTGTCTAGGTGCTCAGCTGGCTGCAGCTGCAGGGTGATAAGCATTTGCAGGTGAACACCCAAGTCAAAAGTTGCACTGCCTGTGGTTTGTGAGAGGCAGTGGGCTGCTCTGCAGTGCCACATTCCCCTGTTACTTTGGTTTCTGCTGTAGGAAGCACCTGGCTCTATTTTTATTTCCTTTGCTGTTTTATCAGCTAGAAATGAGTGCCTTGCATTGGTTTCCCACAGATGGGTGAGTACTTCCTCTGCTCCAGCTTCTACTGAATTAAATGCTCAGTTCCATCTGGGGTCTTATTTTGCTATTCTGAACTTTGAGCAGTAGACAAGGTAATTTTAGTTGCATTATGTTGTGCTAAAGCTGGTTTTAAGTAGTTAAAAGCTAAGCCAATGTGCTTCCTGTCTGAGGATAGGGCAGAGTGCATGTGGTCTGTTATGGTGTCTTCTCTAACTGCCAGTAAGCCTCAGAAGAAATGAGTTTGGTCGCTTGCAACAACCTCGAAGTGCAGCACTGAAGAGATTGCCTTCATGCTGATGCTTTTGCGGAATTAATGTACTGCTGGTTCTTTCAGTGCTTTAGTCATGGTATAGAAAAGTCTGCTTTTCTTGTTCACTTACTGTGTAATGTGAGCTTTGTCCAGCTGATACAGAGACGTTCTGCACACAGTGGGACAGAAGGATTACCCTGTGCCTCAGTTTGGTAGGGAGCTGGCTTGAGCTCATGTTCTTCTTCTCCTTTCAAACTTTCCACCCTTGGCATCTATTGAAAAGAAAGAACTGAAGCTTGTTGCGTGGCTCACTGCACCAGTGGTGCAGGAAGCAACTCTCCCATGTCAGTTTGTTAACTTACTGGCTTGCTGTTGTGGGTGAGTTCACATGCACTTTTGGGTTATTGTTCTCAACCTTGATGAAAACTGGCCTCATTTTTTATTCCCATACTGTGTTCACTATAGTGAATACTGAAGACTAAACTACTGGTTAAAAGTTGGCGCTGAATGCATAAAGTTATTGCAGTTATTTCCAGTTTTGCTGTGTGTATTACTCAGAGGCTGTGTCATGGTGTGGCTGTCCCTCCTCTCCCACTCATGTGTGAGGGGGTATAAATGCAGTGTGGAGCAGAGCTGAAGGAATGGAAAAGAGAGCAGCTTAAGAGAAGTGCAGCCCACTTAGCTGTACCTGACATGTCTTATTTACTGTCATAGTTTGCTTTCTCTTCCCTGTTTTGATAATACATGGTATGGTTTGAGGAAGGAGATCTTGTTTTTTCCCTTAAAAAGAAAAATAAAAATCAACATTCCATATCTCTCCTGGGTTCATTTCAGTTTTTTCCTACCCCTCCTCCCTTCCCTTCACCCCCCTGCACCACCTCTTGTACAGCCAGGACACACCCTGTGTCACTAAATAGCCTAAAATTATACAGGGCATCTGGCCTGTAGTTCATCTGTTTATCACTGTGTCAGCCTTTGAAAGAAACAATACTTCAAAAATTAATTAAAATGAAAGTTGCATCTCTGAGATGTCTGTGACAGTGGGGTGGTGGGCTGGAAACAGTGGTCTTTTACACAGCAGCAATCTCAGTGTCCATAGTCTAATATTAGCTCATGGCAAATACCAACACAGCTCCATGCTCGTTGATGACCCCATGTTGCCTTTGACAAACTCCTGTGTTCTGTTTTTTGGGAAGCAGCTTTCCTAATTCAAAAAGTGCACAATTCTCATGACAGATACTTCATGTTTTTTTAAAACTGGCATGAATGCTCAACTTTTTTATTTTCTTTTTTTAAACCTGCATTGTCAGGAACTAGTTAGTTCCAGTTTGGAAGTGTCTAGGAGAGGTTTTTTTCCAATACTCTTTCCTTACTAAGTGTGTCATATGTGATGTTTTTACTGTTAAACTGCTCTTTAAGATCTCAGGTGCACAAGAAGTATTGTTCTGAAACTTGATATTCCTCCCAGGAATAGAGTTAGTGTTTCAAAAGAAATGTCTTATTTGGAGCTGCATGTACTCAGATTCCTTTGATGAAGTCAAGTGCAGGAGTAGGGAGAGTTGTTCTGACTCCTCCAGAGTTCAGGAGTTTGGACAATCTCTGTCAGTAACTAGCCCAAGTATATGTTATCAGAAATTAAACAATTGAAAGTTGCTACATAGGCTTTAGCAGGGCAGTGAAGGGTTTAATCAAAAGTACCTGAAGTGAGAGTGGGCTGTGTGAATTAGAATAAGCACTTCAAATTCAAGGGTGCCTTACAGTGTGTTGCTCAGCCCTGGCAGGTAGCTTGCTTTGCAGAAGCGATGGTCTCCTAATGCTGTTCTGCCTGCACCACCTGTCCCTGGCACAGATGAACCAGCAGCAGTGTGCTGGGGTTGTGAAGCTTGGGGTGCTGTGGTGGAGTTGAGGTGACACAAGAGGAGCATCAGGATGATAAAGGGGATGGCATAATCCAGGCTGGGACAAAGCAGCCTGCTGTCTGCTGCACAGCAGTGAGTCTGGTTGGTTAGGAGCTCTGCTGGGCAGGTTTGCTTGCTGTGTAGGCTCAGCATTGTCCTTGGAGGGAAGTGAAAGAGCTGCTGAGTGTGAGCGTGCTCAGTGCACCAGAGCACCAGGACAAGGGCAGCTTGTGCTGTGAGCTGGCTATGGTGGACAGCAGAGCTGGCTGCAAGCAGGTAATTTCAGAGTCACTGTCTTTTCAAGTGCAGAGCCAGGTCCAGTCAGAGGACTCTGTGTTTCCCAACTAACTGTAGAACTACAAAAATTATATCTATATTTTATACACACACACACACACACACACATGCACATTAAAGGGAAGGGGCTGAAAATCCTGAGCTTTATCATGACAAGAGGCCTAGGAGAGTAAGGGCATAAATCTGAAGTTCAATAATTTAAGCAGCTGTTTTCCTTATGTAGAGATCGTGTTGGTAAAAGTGGTTTTAAGATAGGATAGAGCAGTGAAACTGAACTGGGATTTGTGTGTTCCATATTCTCTGCCACTTTCATCCTTTGCCTCCAAATACTGCCTGTCAATGCTTTTTTATTTTAGTCTTAGAACATCTGGGACATTGCCTTTATTTGCTTGTAACTGAACCATGTGCTGTCTGATGATTGAGGCCACCAAATTCATATCACTTACAAATAGCAGAAATGAGAGGGAGTGCAAAGCTTGTTTTGAACAAGGAACAGTGAGAGAAGAAAGGGCAGCAAAGGTGGCAGGATGTTGGATATCTCTGTATTCCTTCTTCTTTCAAATTTGGCAGCATATGGAGGTAACCATAAGAACTGTGAATAGCAGTTCTGGCTGGCTCTAAACCAGCAGCCCGTGATTCACAGCATTCATTAGTGTCTGGATGATGTAGTTTATTTCCAAGGTAATGGGGCCTAACCTGTCACAGTTATTAAATGAGTGATTGACACAGTGTCTTGTAGTACTGATCCTGGATGTGGCTTCTCTTTAACTGCCTGGCAGTTCCTGGCCCAGTGCTTGTACTGCCTGATGCTAAGATTTCTCACTCCGAAAATGGGTTTTAGTCTCAAATACGAAACAGTTGGGTGAAACGGTTTTGATTTGACCTCTGCTGTGGTGAGGACTAATTACTGCATCAATGCTGCCATCTGCAGATCTTTAGCAAGCATAGCAACTCATCTTTGGAACAGCAGGAATGGCTGATGGATTAATTCCTTTATACACCTGCACTATGTAGCCAGTTTTTCAGGAAAACTGATTATAAAGCATGAAAGCCACTTTGTCTCTCCTATGAAAGGGACATACCATGTGATATGGAAGCTGTGATTGTTCCCATAGTTGTGGAACTTCAAATTCTGTTATTGCTCAAATAGTTAGTTACATTTCATACAGGTCTCCCCTTTGCTTTTCTGTTTAATTAATTCTGTACATTAAGCTACAATTCTGAGAATGAGTTCTAAGCAAAGACTTTCTTACTGTGCATAGTCTGAGTTTACCCTGAAAAAGTGAAGAATTAGAAGACACCTAGTGGAGGAAGAGGACTGGAAACATTTACCATTCTTCTTTTGGCTTTGTTATATAGCACAAGGATATAAACTAATAATAGAAATTAAGCAACTCTGTGTTTTAAAGCTACCTTCTTTCTGATTTTTTGTTGTATTTATTCAATTTGTCTTTATTAAAATAAGACACAATAGCAGCAACTTTCTTTACACAGCATTCAATTTTTCACAAGTAGTGTTCTGAAAGTTTTATGGTTAAATAATTTAATGAGAATAAACAATGCCTTCTTTCCTATGTGGGAATAGGGGCCTCCTTTTTAGCTTAGCAGTTGACCCTTGAAGGTTATTTTCAGTCCACGTGGGCATGATCAAGCTTTCTTTCTGTCTTTACTGGCAGCTTGGGGGTATTTTCCCCCTCTCTTCTCTTCCTCTTTCCGGAGTTAGGAACACCTTGTTTGTTCGTCATGTTCAGCCGTAGTAAAGAAAGACAGGGATGTGGAAGTCCCTCTGGAATTTAAAAGGAAATCCTGCATCTAATTGTAGATGTCTGTGCCAAACAATTCTGTACAAGTTATCATTGCAGCTATTGTTTGCAAATTGGCTCACTGCAGTGCCCTCTGTCATTTGATCTGAAGGGAAACAAGCTTAAAGGAGTCATTGCATCCTAGAAACATCAGTTGTCTCCTGTCTAGTTCTGCTACGAGCATACATTGCTACATTTTGTTTTAAGGATCTGATATCCTTTTATGTAAATGATACTGTCCTCCATCACAGAATGAACTGCTTCCATTCCAGTGATGTTCTTTGAATCTCTTCCCTCTCCCTGTATTTGTAGGGCAGTTAATTATTTGATTGCAGTGGAGGAAGAAGGAAGAAAAATGAATGACTAATTCTTCAGAGCAGTTGAAGACATCCTTAGTGTGAGGAGATACTCTGCCTGTTGTAACCTTTTGCAAAATGGAGTGTGGTGCTAGGATTGCTCTCCTAGGACAGGTGAGGAAGGTTATGAAGTAACGTCACAAAGGAGGTCTTGCAGTGACTGATGCTTTAAAGAAACCCCTCTTGATTTACCAAAGCAATAAACAGAAATTGATTCAGTAAGTTCAGTGGTATCTAAGAAGGTACAGTTGTTATGACTGAGACTTTAAAAAACAAATATGCATGAAACAGAAGATATTGTGTACAGTTAGTAAAAAAAGTATTGCAGTTGGTTCTCTAAAGAATTTAGAAATAAAAATGTCTCTTTTTCCGAGTTAAATGACCTTGAAGACTTTTGGTGTAAGTAGCAAGATCTTTTAAAATTTCCTCATTGCTTTTATTTTATGCTTACTGAATACTCTCCTTTTGTTTAGTCATCACTTTGCTTCAAATACCTTGGTCTGTAGTTGAGAAAAAGAGTTATATGGTGGTCTTAATGGGGAAGTTTGTTTTGCAAAGAAATCACTTCTCTCCTACAGCTTTTCTATTTTGTTTCTGTTTTATCATGAACAAGCTAAAGAGTTTCCTGCCAGCAACTTGTGTCTTACAGTATTTACTCATTGGAAAAGTTGAACTACAGCCATGAATCACAAGGAGGTGTGAATGGTCTCTTGACCAAAAAGCCCTAAAATGGTGGGAAGCATTTTAATGTTCAAGTATTGTGAAGTAAACCAAACTGTGTGAATAAGATAAACATTAAAACCTCCCTTTACTAGTCTTCAGCCTTTGAAGATATTTTATGATGTCTGTTACAATATATCCTCATCATAATGTGGTTAGAAGAAATTTATTTTTTTTTCCAAGAGTACAAAAGTAGTTAAATAAATGGCTCAGCTAAAAAATAGCACAACATTTACTAATAATATTTACTGTAGAAGAGAACTGAGGAGTAGCCAATAACTTAATTGTTCTACAGAGTTATGCTTAAAATATTGAACAGGGAATATATGAGTCACATTCTGTATTTAGCTTCAACTTATTGTCTCTACCATGAAAATAGGTCATAGTAAATGAGGCAAAAATAGCTTGTGTGCATTGCCACATAGGTCAACATTAATTGCTCCATTTTGGCTCCACTCTGCCCAAGCATTATGCTAAATACAGATCCTGATAAGATCATTTAATGCTTGTATCAGATGGGAGCTGGGAGTGAAGACCCTCTTCATCCCATCATATACTCAGGTGTGGCCTGGGTGATCTGAGCCATTTGTGGGATCAGTAGGGTTGAGAGAAGCAGGGTTTCTGTGCTGAAATGTTGGAGCTCATAGTGCAGCGAAGGATCAGATATCAGGAGATGGTGGGAAAGGGTACAGCTCTCATTCATGTGGGGTGCCCACCTCTCTCTCCCCAGCACAGGCAGTTGTCATGTAGCCAGACTTGTCCATGCAAAGAATTCTGGGAGACTGATGCTCCAGGTGGTTCTCTGCACTTCCTTTACTCCAGGAAATATTAAACAGGTGGGAGCTGTAAGTTCAGGTATCATCTGCATGTTTTGAAAATATTTCTCAGGTGAAGTAAGAACAGCTGTGAATCTAATGATGTTGAAAAGCAAGTCAATGAAATCATAACCCTTGAAATTCAGGTGTGTAACATGCCAGGGTCTTGAATCACTACTTATCAAATATGTTTTCTCTAAGGCAAGAAGTTTGCAGAATAAAAGTGTATGTATTAGAGTTAAAATCTATCTCCATTACAAGTTGGATCATTCCCAGTATAAGGTTCTACTTTTGAGGTTATATGTGTCTGAAGGGCCTTTGAAGTAGGTGCTTATCTTAAATGAGGTTGCCTGCTCTTCTTGATTCAGTAGAGTCCCTCACAAGTGGCAGTTTACCAGAATAAGTGTCAAGATCCTTAAGATCTGCTAGACAGCTCTCTTTAGATTCAGAAAGATTATAAAAGGCTTGCCTGTCCCCCATAGAGCATGAGTTTGCTTCCAGGCTATCCCTGTCCAGGCCTGGAAGGCAGGCACTTCACTCAGGGCTGGGGTGTGCAGCCTCACATCCTTCTGTATGTGAGTGCCTTCAGTGAGCCCCTTGGCACCATGTCCATAGGTGGTGCTTTGCTCCTTGCTTGCCTTGCACTCGGGCACAGTTTGAGAGAGTGAGTGTACAGCTAAAGCTGTGCCCATGGGATTATAGCCTATTGTCATCATTACCAGGTGTGCAGTCACAGATTTCTGTGGCCTAAATCAGGAACCTGCTGGGACATCTTTCGAGGAACAGAGACCCTGTGTCTTTAGTTTGCCTATCTGTGTATCAGCTAGGCAGCAACCTCAGGCTGGGTGGTCCCTTTGTCCATCCAGGTACAGCTTAAAGCTGACAGTGCCATGGTGCATTACACAGGCATGAAGAGTGACACATCACTCTCCTGCTTTGGTTAGGGATACCGATCATTTGGTGGAACTGACTTTATGTATTGACAAATTATTAAGAGGGACTTCGAATGCTTCAGTTGGGTGTGTCATGAGCAGGAAATCTGAGAGGGTTTCTCAGAGCTGTTTTAAAAATGTTTTCCTCTGTTCTGGAACCAGCCAGATATGTGGACACCTGTTGTATTGCACTAAATATAAAATTTAGTTGTTTTGCACTGGGTTCTGTGTTATTGCACAGGATAGTATGTTTGTATCCTCATGGGATTCCCCTTTTATATCACATGGTCTTTCCCTCCCCCAAAACCCTGGTGGTGATGGTTTGTCCCAGTTTTACCCCTCCTCTCGCCTCCTCCTCGCTTGTATCCCATTGGCTGTGGTCCTCTTCCTCCGTCCCCCATTCCCCTGGGTTTAAAAGTCTCCTGCCATGAGGCATCTCTCTCTTTTCTTCACCTGGGGGGTCACCTGGATGATCTGGTGTCTCCTATCAAGGAAATAAAATTGGGACTTTGTCCCCACGTGGAGAAGAGCGCTTCTCATCTTTTGCCTTTTGTCCTGTGTAAGATCATGTGGGCTGGGGTCTATAGCTGGCCGGATTGGACCCAAACAGCCCACCAGGCATGAATGCTTACAGACACCTTTCCAGTTTTCTGACAATACAGAGAGATTGGTCAGGATGTAGATGAGTTAGCTGTGATAACAGCATTCCATCTGAGAGGGAGCTTTTGTTCAGGACTGTCTCAGCTAGCAATGCAGTCACACTGCATCTACTTCTTTGATTTTTGTAAATTTTTCTGGCCTGCAGATAGCTTTTGGACTTGTAAAGCATGTCCACTAAGTCCTTAGGTGAGAAACAGTCAAGAAGAAGCACTTTCTCCTTTGTAGTTCATAAATGAGCTGATTTCCCATCAGTATGAGACAAAACACATTTCTCAATTTTAAAACTTTTGTTCAGTTTGTTCCTTTTTATTTCTGTGTCTTGTACACTTAATAAAATCATTTCCATAAAGGGATACTCAGCATTAATCCCTGTGCTTTTCTGTGGAGAGCTTTTCTATTTCTTGTCACCAGGGGTTTTAGCAAGGGCTTTATGAGAGGTGGTTTTGTTTGTTTTGCCTTCACTTAATGATCCTTTTTCTTAGTGAGATGTTTGTTTGATGCAGTCTTTCCTCACATCACAGCTCTTTGAGCCTGTGGTCACCAGCTTTTTTCACCTTTTGGTAGTGTTTTGGTCATTGCTCTGCCACAAGTTTGAAAGAGGACTGAAGCCTGTGTGGCTGAAACAGTAGAGCATCCTGTGCTTTTCCTCTTTTCTTTTTTAAGATTTCCTCAGAATTCATCCCACATTCCTATATCACTTGTCAGAAAATCAACCGGCTGGTGTTTCATTTAAACTCTGCTTTTTTTAGAACTGGAGCACTTCTTTACCTCCTGGACATCAAGTACTTCATTCTTTTTATATTTCTAAAGTTTGTTCAGGAGTTTTTCTTGCTTCTTCAGTACAATAACTGTCTCTGTACAGGCTGTCACAGTAAACAGCAGCCTGTGAGGTGACAGGGGAGCTCGGGGCAAACACAAGGCTGGGGCTGCACAGTGGGATCACTATGTTCCTTCTTCAAGTAACTTTTTTGGGGGCTGTGGTTAAAAGAAGTTAGTGTTTGCAGTAATCCCAGTGAATGTTCCTGCAAATATTCATTCAAAGGAAAAAAAGCACTTTTTGCTTATAACTGGGGACAGGGACGTACTATCCATCTGCATATCTCTATCTTCAGATCTACTTCTGAACTCCTTCTGTGTGTCAGAAGTTTCAGGTAAGCAAATGGAAACATTAGGGTGGGTTTCACTCCTTTCACCCTGTGTTTAACCAACAAGGGGAGTAGGCAGTCAGGAGTCCACCTTTCTGGCATTAAGCTGAAATGTCTTTGTCCTTAAGTGCTTAAGTAATGTACTTTTAGATTGTCACTGATTAATCCCATCCAAGAAAAAAAAAAAAAAAAAATCTTGCACCAAAAATGTATAGCAGGGACTCATTTAAAGTAATTTCTGCTTAATATAGGATTGATTGTGAAAAGAGCTGAAAAAGTAAGGGGACAGGATCAGAAAATGAGACCAAACATACTTAGACTCTTGAGGGAAATAGGAACATCTTAACATATGGGGCAGAAGAGACAGAGCAATGGTCGACAAAAAATACCCATAACAAATGTAAAGTGTAAGGGAGTCTGAGGCACCTGGACTGAGGATTCTGATTTTCATTCAACTGATGGAAAGAGTGGAACTCATTCAAACCATAACCATGGTTCCCAGCCATCTCCTCCACTCCTCTGCCAGTGCCTTGCACAGGAGACAGCAAGAACAAGCACTCATGGCTTGGTTTCACCTGCTGAAGGTGCAGTTTTGTAGCAGGGCTGAACTGGTTGAATTGTGGGCTGCTGCTTACAGAGCAACCAGTTGGCTCTCACCTGTACTTTCCTATCTACATCTTGCAGCACAAGTCATGTGACTTCTTGCCGGCAGTGGTTATCAGGAGATAACGTTTGAAAATAAAACATAGATATGCTTATGTTTTGTCATTTGGGATCATTTCCCACCAGCTTAAATTTTTAAACCTGCTCACTTCTAGGGGGGATGCATGCAAACACCAGACTAAGGGAAGTGATGGAAACATGTAGCTGAGAGATAGAACAGGACTTTCTTTTTCCATTGCTCTCTACCACAAGATTTACAGTTGATTACATCAGCCCAGCCTCGGGTGCCTGATGTTAAGGCACGAATTGCTGCAGAGTTGGTAACCCCTGACAGAAGGTGAGGGTAGATGAGGCAGAAGATCATAACCTCTGACCTGGGGTTCTCTGTGGTGTATCTCAAACCCTGATTTTAGTAATTGTAAGAGGAGTTATTATCATCCCAAAGCTCTGCACTATACAAAGTTAAGGCATTCCAGATATCACATGTAAGAACAAATGCATAATCAGGTGTTTTTTAAGTGGTGTCAAGATTTTTGAGGATTTTGAGGATGATCTTGAAATGTGGTAATGCTCCATTTTCACATTAATTAGGATACTTACCTCTGCCTTGCAGCTGGGACGTGAAGTCAATCTGATATTGCACCTCTTGGGTAGGCACACTCATGTTCAGTAACAGTATTTGGAGGATGAAAGCAGTGGGAGGTAATTTGGCAAAAAGTAAAAAAAAATTACCAGTGATTGAATATGTCTGGAAACAAGATGAAACGTCTTTGAAAGGCTTCTCTGAAATGAGCTGTGCTTTTAAAATTCGGAGTATTGAGTGGCATTTGTAATTGCAGGCACTCATCACTTTCACACTTACTGTTTAGTTGCTTTTGTTAGGTGGAAAGTACCAAGCATGGTTAGAGATCTGAGAACTAATTATTCCAATTGGAAACTGGTCTGCCCTGCAGCAGGATTAATCTCTGTGGTCAGTACTCTGTAAGCAGCTTATGGAGGTAAACATTACATGTGTCTCTGCCAACCTGGCTAAATAATGCCAGCTGTCTTAACTCTTTTTGAAGATAAATGAGCTGTAATTGGATTTCTGCACTGGATAATTTTAAACAAGAGCTATTAGAAGCAGTAGTTGTTATGAAGAAACTCCACAGTAGGCATATTATGATGAGATATTGCATGTCTCTGAGCAATTTAGTATTTGTCTGTTAAAATCAGGGTAGCATTTTAGAAAGAAATGTGCTTTGGTGAGGCAGTTTCAATTTTTTCTTGTTATGTGTGAACAAACAGAAATGGTAAGGAAGTTTGGATTGAGTTGGCTGCTACTGAGAGTTGCACAATGTCCGAACATCGTGAACTTACTAAAAAGAAAAATTAAAAGAAGGGAAAAGATAAATTGTTATCTTTTGTGTTTCAGCAAAACTTGAAAAAAATAAAACCAGACTTTTTTTTCTGTAATAATATACTTAAAAGAAAAACCTGACATTTTAGCCAGAAATTGTTTCTCCCATACAGTTTTTGTAAGAGGGAGGTAGGTATTAAGAGTGGAAAACATTAATTTGAAGATAATTTTAACCACTCTGCTGGCAATCTTATTGAGTTATATGAATTATATTAATCTTATGCTTATTGAAAATTATTAAAAGCTTAAAACTTAAGCCCAAAAACTGTGATGTTGCCCACAGTATTTCATTTGCTTGGTGTTGTTCCAAAGACCAGCAAGTGGGGTTTTTTGGGAAGCACAGATAAGAGTTCTCAACTAGTAAAATCTAGATTTTTATATTTAGGGAGCTTTTTGTTTCACTAGTTTGTTTTGAACAAATAAAACACAAGTTTATTTAGCTTCTGATGTGTTTGTGAATTTTTTTTACACCAACATTTAAGCTCTTATATATGAAGGAGAGGAATCACAAAAAATTTTAGCCATTTTTTCCAGGTTCATGTATCCTTAATTGGTGGTTTCATTTTTTGTGGGTTTTTACCGTCCCTAGACCATAAATGTGGGAATTTTTTCAAATTCATATTATAATTCCTTGTTTTCTTACAACCAGTGCTTGATTACAATTTTTCTCAGAGAGAGCACTGCTTGAGTGTCTCACAGATTTTAAGATCACTCACTGTTTGGTTTTCCGTGACTGGTAATTTGCTTATGTTTTTATTCCTTTTTTATTCCCCAAAAAGCCTTATCATTAGTTAGTTTTTTCATTTTGCTCATAACAAAAATTAACTTAATAAATTTTTTTAACTCAGTGGCTTTGGTCTTTTTGATTTGATAGAATACTTCTTGGAGAAAAAATTACTACAACTCATCTCTTATCCTCCTGATATTTGCAGTTGGAAATGTGATAAATAAAAGACCAAGGAAGTCTTTTGCACCAAGGAGAGGACTGGATCCCTGTAAGAAAGGCACAAACACTTTCAAGGCAGATAAGTGTTCATTAATAGCCCAGAAAAGCCAATAGCAAGTTATGAAATCCTACATCTTTTCCAATGCAAGGAACAACAAGATGTTACAGCACTGGCTGGAGCTCAGATCAGGGGCAGCACACGGTGCAGATCCAATCTGTGCTGAGGTTCACCAGCTCTGACATCACTTGTATTCCTTCAGGGTCTTCTCACAGCACAGACTGATCAGTCACTGGCAGAACCCAGCAGGGAGTAAGGACATGGCTTTCAAGACCCCCTTGAGCAGTATACACTCTTAGATCATTAATGAAGCTGCAGTCACAGAGCTGTTGCAATAATAATTCATATGAAGAAGACATTACATTTTACACGTATACTTAAGTGTGCATTGACTACACACTGGGTAATTATGTATTGACTGTGCATATAGTGATTAATTATACTATTGATTAGGTGTGTCTTGATTAAGTAGTGATCATGTAGTATGTGTGATCCAGAGGCCTGCACCTCAACTAGTGATTATGTGGGTCACTGCCTCTTCACAAAATAGCTGTCCACTGCTGTCTGCTACTGTAGATAAATCATTATTTATAAGGTTATTTCTGCAACTGCCAACATTTTTGTTCAAAACACAGCTGATTTTATGTTTTCTTATCAATTGCTGTTCTAAGCAAAGGTCACTTAACTAAAATAAAATTTTCTTTATAGTTCTGAGGTGCTCTGCAATTCTTGGTGTGTCTTGCCAGTGCACACTGCCATTCTTCCCAGGCAAGTGCTGTCAGCATCCTGTGTATGGAGGAATCCTGCTGTGAGCGGTTGTGTTGTATCATAAGATGAAATGGAGTATAAGTATATGGAGGATATATGGTTCTTAATTGCTTAGACATTTTTCTGATGTGTTCACAAAGTTGAGTAACCCTGTCAAAAGAGAGTAGCAAAACCTTTTTCTACTTGTGGGTCTGTGGCCAGTGAGGCACACTTGTTTCCTGTTTTTGTTTGGGACTAGAAAGTGGCACTTCTTGAAAAAGCATTAGAATCAGATTTCTGAGAATTTTTTCCCTTTTTTTTCATGTTGTGAAGACCTTATCTGGACCATATGAAAATGAGACTTCATCTGTAGTTAAAATACGTTATGGTACTAACTCTTTATTGATGTCTGTTCCAAAAATTATTTTTGTGGGTATTTAAAAATTACAAATCTGATCAGTAATCACTTAATTTCAGCAGGAATTTGCAAGCTGCAGCACAAGAAGTACTGCAAGGGGATTGTGATGGCAGTTGTGCTTGAATGCTTGAATAGAGATGCTGAGCTGCACAGTTAAGTGGTCCCACACACCAGCAGCCACACTATTAGGAGAAGGCAGGGCTGTAGCCAGAGGAATTAATTTTTCCAAGTTCAGCTTCCTCATGCAGTGGAGAAAATGTAGAGAGACCTTTTGTGGAGGCAGTAAAACCAATTCAGACATGAGGAGGCATTTCCTTGACCCTGGGCTCTCCCTCTGCAGTGGCCCTCAGCTGGTTGCTCTCAGCCATGAGCTTGGCCTCTGGGTTTGCCAGCTGTGGGCAGCTCTCGCTGTGCTCTTGGGTATAGGGATGCCAAGGGTCTGTGATGTGAGTGCTGGCTGAACAGCTGAAATGGTGCAGGAGAGCAGCAAGGAGGGGCAGAGGTGCCCTCACTGTACCTGGAGTTGTGAGCTGGTTGTCTTGCAGTCACCCCTGGTGTTTGTGGTCATTAGTTTTAGTGATGGCATCTGAGTATGTTAGTTGTAGAGCTTCTGTTCTAGCTTTTGGCTTAAAAGGAGTTAAAGTCTAAAACACCTTTGCTTAATGATATTAATTCAATGTAATCTATTATGTCAGTAATTCCAGATGACTTGATTATCCTGGTAGCTGCTCCTTGCACATTTAAAATAGTTGGGTTGTCCCCATCTGAGTGAATGAAGTAAGGTTCTGGTGGGTGTTCAGGTTGTTTTGAATAGATGGCATTAAGAATACACTGCACTGATTTTATTTGAAAGACAAAAATCAAGAATTGACCCAGAGTTGTCTTTATAGTCTGATAACTTTTGAGGAGCCTTCAGTTGTCCCTGTTTGTCAAAAATGCCTCACACTTGCAGCTGGCTGGGGAGGTTCATCTTTCTCTGTGCCACTGAGGACAATGATCTGTCATTGTTACTTCTAGACAGAGTTGCTGTAACTGTCCATACTTCAGAGTTGTGATACTAAGATATCTAGTACTATAGTCCCTTGATATTAGTAGCTGCCAGTAAAACACTATCTGGCTACTCTTGGCTGGTGAGTTGAGAATAATCAGTCTTCAGCATCTCTATATTTAAAGTAGGCTGCCTTGGAGTTAAACTAACCACAACTTCCCTTGAAAGTTACATGATACAGGAAGGATGAAACTGCTAAGCTTAGCTGATTAGAGGGAGGAACACAGCTCTCCTTTTGCATGGTATAAGACAATGCATTCTTTTCTGGAGGGGATAGGATAACCACAATGTTGCTGCCTTCCAACAGGTGCAAAACTTTCTTTTTTTAGTTTAGCCCTTTGCACAACATCTGTCACAACTGAGGAAAACAAAAGAGGAAGAGGAGAAATTCATACTTTTGCAGTGAGGAAAAATGAATGCAGTTTTGTGAAAATAAATCTGTGCCATGTCTTGACCTTTCTTTTATTTTAGGAGGATGCTAATGACAGCATTTTGATAAGGGCTTAAGTAGAGGACCAGAAGATTTTAAAGTTATGTAATTTGCTAGTTTTACTGCAAGGCCATTAAGTTCCATGTTGCTGTCCTGTCTAACTTGGACTAATTTGCTGGTCATAACAGAGGCGAGTTGAAAGGAGCCATTGGGGATTATGTTGCCCATCCCTGGAAGTACCAATTTCAGCATGGCCGTGTCAAATCAGGTTTGGAGTATCTCTAAGGACAGGTATTTCAAAGGCTTTCTGTGGAACCTTTCCTAATGTCTGACTAATCTCATGATGAAAAAATGCTTCTTAATGTTTAATTGGTCCTTGATGCAACTTTTGCCCATTAGTGGGTGTTGCCATCTTTTCTGTATCCCTCCCCATTAGGCAGTTGCAGATAGCAGTAACATCTCTCAGTGTGAACCATCTCAGTTCCCTCTGCCTCTCCTCCAGTAACATGTGCTGCAAGCTCCTTCCACATTTTGGGTGGCAGTCTGCTGGGCTTGTTCCAGTATCCAAGTATCTTTCGTCTACTGGGAAACTCAAAACTTAGTACAGAATTCCAGGCATGATCTCACAGGTACCAAATGGAGGGGAAAGAATTCTTTTTGAACACAGCCATGTTTGGCTATGAGGTCACACTATTAGCTCCTCTTTAACCTGTCTACCAGGAGCCCAGAATTTTTTGCCAGGTCTGCTTTCTAACCAGGTCATGCCCAGCCTCCACCACAATGTGGGGTTATTCTGGCTTGGTTCTGCATTTGGCTTGCTGAACTTCATGAGGCTCATGTGAGTCCATTTTTCCAATCCACTGAGGTCCAGTTCTTCCTTATTTAGTGCCCTGGAGCAAGGTTATCCAAATTTGTCAGTCATGTGGCAAGATGCTAGTTTAGAGAATCTATATGCTAATATGGTAGGAAAAGTAGATCAGTATGCTGTTGATCTTGTGTGTATAGAGATACCCTGTTCTCTTTGCCACACAGCCTAAACACAGCTGGATTCCCATTCTTTAGTTATACTTGCCTTCTTTCCTTCTTTTAGAGTTTGAATGAAGTGGTGAACAGCTTTTATCTGACTGTTCAGAGGAGAAGAGAAGAGAACTTGAAGGAAAGGGATTTGGTGCAGGTCTGTAAAATCCCAAGTACTGTGGACAGGGTAAATAGGGAGTCACTGTGTTCATTCGTTTCTGGTACACGAAGCAAGGGACTTCAGATGAAACTAGCAGGTGTCACAAGTGAACAAAAATGGCTCCAGACACCATGGCTAGTTATTCTGTGCAGCTTCTTGCTGCAAAACTCTGCAGTTGCAGATATTTTATTTGAGTTCAAAAAGGGACCAGACAGGCTGATGGAAGAAAACATTGATTGAGGGCTGTCATGTGCAAAGATGAGACATCTGCCTCAGGAAGTCCAAAGTTAGACATTGCAGGAAGCCAAGGGAGTATTCTGAGGAGAAAAAAATTGAGGAAATATATCTTAGCATTTACTACACAAACAGTAAGGCCCATTTTTCTTCAGAGAAGGGTTGCAGCTTGGCAGAGTTTTTGTATTTATTTTGTACCACAGTCTTAGTCTGCAGGCTGCAGATTAGCCAAGACTGTATTAGGAAATACTGCACTCAGATGAATTTGTTGTTTTTCAAGTAATTTGTGTGTCTATTGACACACTGGCTCTCTATTGAGCCAGCACAGTGGGAGACTGCTGAATACAAACCTTAGTTTATCTCCACTTGTTCCCCTGCTCTGTACCACAGATGTGGTGATAGAAGAGAACAGAGCATGTCACTGCTTTTCAGTTCCTCCAGAAGTGGTCATATAAGGCAAAGCTTTTCTTCTCTTTCTCTTCAGCTGCATGCTATTTATTTTTCCTATGTTGCAGGCTGTCTCATTGGTTTATTGGAGTCTCTTCATTCCTTACTGATGTAAAAGCTTTTAAATTTCAGAACAAAATTTCCTTAAATGGAATATCTATTTAAAAAAGCTCAAAACCTTCCTTTTTTTTTTACTAATGAGTTTGCTGATTTAAGAGGAGTCACTAACTACTTTCAAAAACTGTGTTATTTGTGGTAGCATGTTTACAACTTCAGTTGCTGTTACTGTCTTCTGCTAGATGACCATGCTGCTTACGGTTTCCTCGTCCATATCACTTTCAGAACCACAGGCCACACAGTCAGACAGCAATCCCCTGGGAAATACCTGTCCTCTTCTGCTGGGACTGTAAGCCACAGACGATTGCCTTCTTTATCTCCACAGTTTCAGTTAGTCTTCAATACCTTAGAGTCCAAGGCAGCTGAGGGTACTTGCACTATTACTGTTTAGTTTTGTGTTCTCAGTGAAAGAAAATATGAAGGTACTAGACGCTCTTCTGCTGGAATTGTGCGTGTTTTGGGATTTTTCACATGGTGCACCTTTGCTTGATCATATGTTTAACAGTGGATATCTATCCAGCTTTCTTTTCTGGACTTGGACAGAGACAGCCAAAATGTACCAATTGGCCACCATGATAATTTTTGCTTCCTATATACTCTGTCACATTCCCTACTAGGTAGGTTTTGAGAGAGATGTCAGCAGTGGACGTGCAGTATTAGTGCTAGAACTGGGACTGCACATAGTTGGAGTCCTCTTAGCAGCTGCCTGGCCTGACACTCCAAAGTTTAGAGATAAAAGAGATTCTGTTCTTTTTCAAGAACAGGTGTTTCAAGATCCTGATTAGACTTCACCCTCCAAATAGAGACCCAATTTTTCTGAAATGCTCCAGTCAGATCCTCGCAATGAGCATGCCATTTGAGCCTATTGCTACATGTCAGTTGCTTTATTTGTATGTGAAAAGCATGAAGGAGTCCCAGGTCTATGTGACCATTTACCAGCCTTTCACACAGAAAGGAACAATGCTTACAATGTATGAAAAGCTTCCCCTAAAGAAAAATCTTATTTTTTCTTGCAAAGCTCACACTACTTCAAGCCGCAAGTTGCATAAGGGCATCATGGAGGAAACCAGTTGAGAACAGCTGTAACTTTTTACTCTCACTGTTCTCCTCTGATCCCATGCAGCAGGTTGTTACCATCTCTCTGGTGATGGCTGCCAGCCCCATGCCACAGCTAGTACAAGGAGCAGGACAGATGCTTTCTAAATGTTTTGCTTCAGTGCAGTGTCTCAAGCCAAGTGAATCCCTCACTGCTGCTTTTGGCAGATGACAAAAAAGAGTCTCCTCATTGACACAAGTGTGCTGGAGCTGCGAGTGCATCCTGACAAGGAGTGAGGAGGAGCAGTGGCATCAGCTGCCACTGGTGTGAATTGTCATTGTCCATCTGTATGTCAGTGCTTGCAGGACTTTTGTCAGAAAACTGAGCTTATGTTAGCTTTAAAACGTTTTTATTTTATTGGTTTCTTCTGCATTTGAAAAACATTTAAATATTGAGAAAAAAATAGCTTTTCTCAAACCTATATCTAACTGGACTCAGGGTAGAGGAGTATTTTGATGTAAAGTTAGCTGTTTGGGAATGCTGGTGTGATTTAGAAATAAAATCCAATATTGAAAATAACAGAATTGCTAATATGAGAAAATGGGATGGAGAAAGATCTTCACCTAGAAAAGTGTAGTTACCTGCTGTATGTGGTGTTTTAATACATACTTAAGTTACATTTTGCAGACAAATATAAAAAAGGGCTTCTTGTTGTTTAGATTTTATAATCACAGTTAGATGAAATGCATACTAGAAACTCAAAAGAGCCTAGACATTAGTAGAATAAAATAAACTTGTACTAGTGAGATATTAACAATACATATGTTTTATTTCTACCACTTCTAGTTATTCATGAGTGGTCTATGATTTTATTTGGCTACCATTTGCTTAATTCAATAGGAACACATTCTTAAATAATGTTTTAAAATAGTTTATTTTAAAAGCTGATAAGAACAGAACCACTAGAACATACAGAATTAAGTAGAACTTCTCCTGATAAAATTTATTCTTCTTACACTGCTTTTCTGAAGCTGCATAGTGTCTTTTATAATTAGAAAAGAGAGAATTAGTATTTTAGAATTAGAAACTCAATTTTGGCAGTCTAAGTGGTATGAAATATAGGGGGTTTGTGGTTTCTTTGCCATAAAATATTAATTGTTAATTTAATGTTTCTGTACTGCTCATCAGGTACAACCCTTCCATGTTTGCAGGTAGGCAGAGGTCAGCATGTGAGGAAGGAAGGAACTGCAAAGATGGCAAATGTAATATGTTTGTTTGACTTCCAATACAACCTCAATGTCAGAAAGATACAGCTGAAATAATTAAAATTTGTTCTAACATGTGGCATAGCCTTTACTGGTGATTATCAGGCACTCTTTAATTTTCCCTCACAACCTCCTGGTTGAGTTACCAAGTTATATTGGCCAGTGAAGGCATACTAATAAGATAGAACACTAAAGAAAAGATAGAGGGGCCAGGAATAAAGTAGGGAAGGAAGCTGAAATGTGACGGAAGGGCACATCAGCAGGAACCCAGGGCTTACATCCTGGATTCTCAGCTGGTATTGAGCTGATTCCAGCAGGATGTGTTTAAGTCATTTGGTCTATTTCCTGAGCCAATTTCAGCATGCCTAAAGGGATCCCAGATATGCTGTATGAAGGCATGATGGGAAAACTTGTTCTTTCCCTGCCAGTTTTGCTGTTCTCATTTATTGGTCTTTCAGGTAAACAGTGCTTAAAAAGAGGTAGCCATCTCACACTATCAGAATTAATCCATTAATTTACTTTTTGACTGGTCTCAGCTATGAACATTTATTCAGGTTGCTAAAGCATTTGTCTTATGTCCATGTCTGACTTCAGCAGAAGTTCTGAAGAACACTGTATCACTGTTCTTTTAACTGAAATGGTGCAGTTTTCATATTACAGTCTCTTGCTTCAATTCGTGTTTATAAATAATCTATATACAAGAAGAGTAGAGAGAGACTTTTTACAATACACACTAAAAAGGAAAGTTTTCCTTTAGGAAAAAGAGTAAAGAGATAATACACCTTGTGAAGATGAGTGATTTTACATACAGGAGATGTTCAGTGTTGGGAAGAACCAAATAGTTCATTAGCTTTTCATGTGTTATATTTGACAACGTTTTCTATGTGAATTGTCCAATAGGGCATTTGTGCTCCAAATATTGTAAAATGTAGTTTCACCTCCAAAGAGCTATAAACTAACTACTTGTCATAGTCAAATGAGCAAAGAAGTTGTCCATTTTATCTCAAAATTTTATTTCCTCTGTCTGTGTGACTGGGCCAACAAAACCATTGCTGTAATTGGAGCTCAGCTAGAGGTCTTGAAATTTTCAGATGTTCTGGTTGTAGTTGGTTGAATTATAAGCTATATTTGTGCTCAGTCCTAACTGTGATTTGGCTCTGCTTGAGTTAGTAACATCCAGGCATATGTATGTGCAGCATGGAATCTGAACATCCTCAGTGGTGCATATTTCCTGGAAAAAATAAGAGATCAGTCAAAAGGATACAGCAAGAAGATTTATAATGCTGAGTTTTCTTGCTGTCCTGTGACAAATATTTTCAGTTCATCACTCCTTGATTCTTTGACATCCTGAGAAACAGAATTTTACTTAAGCTGCTGTAGGGGACCACTAAGAGTTTTTGCTGTGGACCCTGGATTTTTAGTCTTGGTGCACTGTGGTGTACTACAGAGTTTATTTTTCAGGTAGCTTTCCATTGGAAGATTTAGCAAGTACCGTCATTTGCGTTTCTCCTGCATCACGGGAGCTTTCTTCATGATGTGACCTGGCAGCACTTGAAATTGATACACTCACTTGTCGTCGCAGTATTTTCAGTACAGTTCTCTTGTATCCTTTGCATGCAAAGAAATAGATGAAAGGATCTAGGCAGCAGTTAAAATTCATCAGAAATACAGTATAGTGGAGTGACTTCTGGAAAATTTTCGTTTCAGTGCACAAGGGTTCTCGTTGAAGTTTCTTAATCATGTGTTGTATGATTGCAACATGATAAGGAGTAAAGCAGATTATAAACACTATAATTACAAATATGATTGTATTGATGGCTTTTTTGTTTATCCCTGATTTTTCAGTCAGTGGATTTTCCTTGGCTGTTTGAAAAAGTTTGCAGCTGATTTGAGAGTAGCAAAATAGAATAATCCCCAGGGGAATAAGGTACCCTATTAAACAGGCAGCAAGAAGTATAAGTGGTAAATGTTCTATTTTCTCAAAGTTTGGATATTCCATACATGTAGTCCTTTCATTTTCTTCCTGTGACATGGATTGTATAAGTAATGGGAAAGTTTGACTGAATACAAGAAACCAGACAAAGACACAGATGCCCTTGGCATATTTAATCCTTCTGATCTTGTATCGGAAGGGGTGGACAACAGCGAAGAACCTGTCGATGCTCAGGCACGTCATGAAGTTGACGCCTGCGTAGGTGTTGATGTAGAACAGGAGCGCGGTGATTCGGCACAGCGCCTCTCCAAAGGGCCAGTGGAAGCCCAGGCCATAGTAGGCGATCCTGGTTGGCAAGGCAATGCAGAACAGCAGGTCAGAGAAGACGAGGTTTGTTGAATATAGGGTAGTGGAGTTGATCTTCTTTCTGTTTTTAAAGATGACAGTGAGGGCAATGGTGTTTCCAAGCACCCCAAGGATCAAGATGGAGCCGTAGAAGACAGACAATAGTATCCGTGCTGTGTCTTTGTGCTCGTATAAGTCACAGGAAATGTTGGTCTCAGAGGCTGTGAAAGGGTCCATTTCTGCCACCACTGTTGTTGCAGGAAGCTCAGTAGACCTAACATGAGAAAAAAAACCAACAAAAGGGAACATTTTGTAAGAAATTTAGATAAACTGCTTCTACGTTACAATGGACAGCCTCTGTTGCAAAATAAGGTTAAAAAATGAAATGAAACTTCATTGCTTTGAAATACTTTTCAAGACTGTATCTGAAAACAAACAGGTGTCTCCTTTTGGCTTTTCTGTCTTGTTCCCAATTCCCTCTCTAATAAAGAAAATCAGACAGGGGTGTAGTAAACCAGGGATGTAATGTATTTAGAAGTAAAGTCTATAGATGCTCGGGAGTTGGGAGACTGTTTAAAGCACCTTGAGGGGAAAAAAAGAGTCTGAAGAAACTACATAATAAAGCCTCAAAGGAAGTCCCCATAGATCAGACAAGCAGACAAAATGCTTTAAATGTGTTTTAGTTAATTTTAAGGGAATTTTTGTTCCTAGCAATTTACACTGTGATGCTTTAACTTGTTTAGAGAAACTTTTTTTTTTCTCAGCACTCTTATCATATTGACATTATAATAGAATTATAGATTCATTTAGGTTGGAAAAGACCTTTAAGAACATAGACTCCAACCATAACAGCTTGTTTAATTGTACTTTTAAGAATTGGCTTCTGGAATCTAATTTAAATATTTTTACATACAAAAATTCTTCAGACTACTATTTTAATCACTCTTTAGTGACCCTGCTAAAGAGAGGTAGTGCAGGTGAACTATTTTACACTTTGTCAATTTAGTAGATGTTAGAAATTGTTTCATCTGTACAGTCATAAGGAGCATAGAAGAATTACGAAGTGGTAGTGATTTGGGGGGCTTTAAAATGTTTTTAAATGACCCAGCAGAATTTCAGAAATGGGAAGAACCCCATTCTGTTGATACTGCTCAAGGTGCAAACATTTCCTAGGTCTGCTGTTACCTGACAGTTGTGTAGTGTAAGCATGAAGCTCAGAAAGGATGGGACATCTCATGTTACTCCTCGGGCAGCTGCTCTACAAAAGGGTGCCTCTTAGAGGCACCATTTATTAATTTAAACAGCAATCAAAACAAGATTGCTTGTGTTTTAATGAAGAATCCTACCCGAAGATAAAAGCTGTTGTACTTAGAATTTTGAGTCTGTCTTGTACCTTTAATTAACAAGTCTATGTTATTTCTGAGGATTTGTCTTTCAACAGACAATATTTACAAGCAGCTGTAGCCTGTTGCACTTGCAAAAAGTCTTTCTGGGAAATACCCTCTCCGTTTTAAGGGATTTAAGCCACATATTTTAGAAAGCATTCCTTATCCTTTTATTAACTTGTGAAAGCATTTAAAGGTTAGTATTTTATTTCATGATTTGAGGAGATTGTCCTGCTTTTTTCAGAATGTTCACAATTAGCGGTTCTCTGTAAATGGTAAAGCTGCAGATAGTGGATGATGTGTATTAAAATATGTAAATTAGTTACATTACATGTTTAAGGAAGAAATTTGACTTCCAGGTAGTACATTAAGTCTGTGTTTGCTGCATTCCATAGGCAGGAGGGAAGACAGGTGAGTAATTTCTGACTGACAGATGTACAATGTTCTGATTCTTAGGTATTTGTAAAACAAGTGCTGTCTTTCAAGACATGGGGGGATACTCCATTCAGGGTTATATGTCAGATCTGAATTGGGAGTTCTGTGCCTTGAATAAAGGAACCAATCTGGTAATTAACAACTCCAGCTGCAGTGCAGATTTAAGAATGTCAGTAATTTTATATTAGTTAATTCTGCATTGTTCACACTGTCTTGGTGTCAGTGTGTTTAATGACTGATTAATGCAGTGTTTATTACCTTGAGGATAGTTCTGGTATGATCCTTTCCCTTGTAGAAGTGTTTAGGATGGATTTTGTTTTACCTAAGTGTAACAGGCTTTGCATAAAATAGTGTAGGTTTGTGTAGGTACCTGTATATGAGTCAGTGAGGCATTTTGTTTTGTTTCTCATATTTAAATGCTTCTAATGCTTGTTCACACTCCCAGAATCACATCTATCTTCTATTAATCTATTTCTTGAAATTTAGTTAAAATAATTTTGTCAACATATTTAGGAAAGGATAATCTAAGATTTGTGGTAAACAGTTCAATTGCAGTAACTAGCTACAGCATATTAAGCGCACAGAGGTTCTTTTGCTTTAAAGTTGTAATAATTTAGGTTCAAAAACTAGTGCACATAATTGTCACATCCATTCATATGTCTTTCTGTAAACATTAGTACAATGTAGAATATCTATTATGCAAACACATTTAACTATAGTTTAGGAAGAAACCTGTATATTCAGTAAAATATGTCATTTTTGCATCAAGAGTAAAATTTCATAAATTGCATGTTACCTAATTTTGTGCTATGAAGTTGGATCTTTAATGCAATAAATTAATCCAGAACTTGTTGTTCAAAATAGGCTGTTCATCCTCACATATAAGTGTGGCTAGATTGAGAAGGAGTCCTAGCTGGGACAGTGTTTGTGTCTATCCATGGTGCTAGCATGGGTATATGTTGGGAGCAGTTTCATGGCAGGACAAACTGGCCACAAATGGATGAGGAGAAAGCTGGAGAAGCATGGATCTTCCAGGGCAGTGTGCAGTCAGCTAAGCTGTGCTCCTTGGCAGGCTCTTCTGCCTGCTGTGGGAGTCAGCCCTAGGGGCAAAAAGTATTCTTTTTCATCCTCTGTTATTCCCAAAATATTTTGACTGTTAATGTAGGGAACACATTTTACAATGCTGTAGATTAGCATTAGTGTTTTGTCTACCTGTGGGTAGGTATGGGCATTTTTGAGAACCACCAAGGTGTTTAGGTGCTAAAGTACCTGAATATATTCATTAAAAAAAAAAAAAAAAGAGAGATTTTATCTGTTTTGTGGCCCAAAGAGAAGATAAAGTTGATACCATCCACCATAATGTGCATCACCCAAACTGTGGTAACTTCTTTGTACTTCTGAATTCTAACTGTTGTTGGATGAACTCCATTCACCTCAGCAGGAATTTTGCATTTTCTTGACAATCTTGGAGAGGGTTTCATTAAAAAAAATATTTTCTTCCTGAAAGGTGTCTGGAGTATTAAGTAAGATAAAGTCTTTTTTAAAAAAACCTACTCCTTGTGTCAGGTTGCTGTCTATTTCTTGGCAGCAATCCTGAGTGATCCACTTACACATACATCATATGACATCCTCTGCAGAGTGTATCTAAAAAGAGAACATTTTGAATACTTCTTGTGAGTTTTGCATTATTGGAGAATAAATGGAGAATGTTACATCCTTACTGCTGCCAACCTCAGATTAGCTGGACATGACTCTGTTTTGAGCTGTGTGCCTGAATAACTCATGAGAACATGGCCATTTACTGTCCCAAATCCAGATGCACCAATGAATTTAGAATCACTCTAAAACTCTAAAATTACTATTAAAACTTTTGCTTTTCTAGAGACTGTTTGATTAAAGACCCTTCCAGTAGCTTTCCTGGTTTATTAATTATACTACTTTGAAGTATATACTTGGAAGAAAGACAATATCCTTTACCAATTTGTTTTTTGGCTTAGAGTTACATGCCACAATGTTAAGGTATAAAGTACTGAAAAATTCTTGTCTGTATATCTGTATTGTAAAGAAGGCTGTTCAGGTTTTCACATTTTCTGAGTCTATAAACACTCAGTGACACAGACCACTTACTCAGTTAATGTAATCTTCTGTGTAGTTCAGATTATATTATTTTAGTTACTGTGTATGGATTCTGGTAACTTTTCTTTTAAGCATATTTTCTATGATGCTGTTTGTCTTGGAGAACTGAAGAGAAAGCAAATTACCCATTTGTACTCTAGTCTTTGGTCAGTGAATCTCCCTGTTAAAAAAAATGTGTGTCTCTCTCTTAAATGTCTCTAAAATTAATTTGCAATTGCTGTTTTCATTGATCTCTTTACACGATCTCATGGTGTAGGCAATTCAAGGTAAGCTTCTCAAATATTTCACTACAAGGTGAAATGATCCTGTGATGTCTGTTCTAACTGCAGCTGTGTCCCACACAGGACTTGGAGTTCCAGAGGCCTCTTGGTGTTACTGTGCCTGGAGGCAAACTCACCACTCCATCCCTGCCTTTTCTGCTCAGTGATTATGTATGCAAGATAGAGTTGTGTAGCAGTGCACTGGGAGTTTGTGAAGTTAGTTCAATGTGCTCCAGGAGTATTTCTCTGCATGGCCATTGCTCTCTGCTTTGACCTGGGAGGACCTTATGTCTGAGAGAGTTTAAAATTAATTTTACTGTGAAGTACTATGCCCAGGCTTGCAACCAGTGCGGGTTGTTCTATAATGTTCTTTTCCTTGCCCTTTTTAAGTCCTAGCACTACGTTTGCTTTTTTGACCAGCAAATTTCTTTAGTCAATTACTTATGAGGTTTGTTAGCTAGGCAGCTCCTAGTCTATTCTCTGTGCTTCTTGATGTTTCACAGCAATAGCATCCATCTGGGGAAAAAATTCACAGCACAATGGCAAGCTGTTTACAAAATCTAGCATGTCTGAAATCTGTGCAGGTGTCTTTCTAAACTGATATTGTAATCTCATCAAAGAAGAAAAAATAGCTTGTGTGGGAGATCCATGTTGTGTGAAAACATTTGACTGGCATCAGTCATTTGTTTTATGTTTACACATTTGTTTTGTGTTTAATCCCCAAAGCAAAAGGTGTTTGATGAACAGGAGGGTGAATCCAGTCTGGAAGTACTGTGTAATCCAAACCTCTGCTTCACAGACATGTTTGTGTGTGATGAGCTCTGTATGTAGTATCATAATATTAATTATGATACTACATACAAAGCTTATTATTATTTATTAATATAAATAATATAAATTACATACATTTAACTGTTAAGAAGAATATACTTAAACTGTGAGCCAGCAGTTACAGTGTTGCACCTTAGATTACATGGGCTGGGATTGTGTGCAATCCCAGTGGTACAAAAAGCTCTCTCTGTTTGCTAAATGAAATTTCTTCTTATTCTCGTCTCCTGCTTTTGCTGAGAAGCAACATCTGTCTTTTTGGCAGAACAGGGGACATGTACAAGGCTTTTGCTCGGTATTGTAATCTAACGTGTGACTTCTCTGTGTCTCTTCATAATATTCATTCTTTGAAGATGAATCCCTGGTCCATTTGTCCCTGGTCCAGTTGCTAATTTAAGGATACTAATTATATTATTGGAAAGGCACAGCAGTTCATTAGAAAGGTCTCTCCTGGCTCTCTATACATAGTATGGTTTAATCACTATGAGATGGACAATATTTCCTTAACAAATCATATTGAGGGTTAATGTTGTTTTTCTCTGCATGAAGAGTATAAATTATTTTAAAGGAATGGTCAGGAAAGAGACTTCTCTTCTGAGAAGTCTGCAGAGTCTGAAGAAGAGACTGCAAGAGTCACTGATCTTAGAGTCCTCTATAGATATAATCTGTGTAGGTATTTATTACATTGTTTTAAAACAGTAGAAGATGGGAATTATGCAGTGCTGTGTTTTTGTAGGTTTAATTTTTTTCCTGAATCTCAAAATTTTTTTTTCTGTTGAGCAGTCATATTTACTATTTGTATTTCTGTTTTACCATACAGGTGGTCTCTATTGTAGAGTGTTCTCTGAGAAAAAGGCTTGATTCAGCTAGTTATGTGTATTAAAAGTGTGTGTGCTACATTGCATAGCAGAACACCTTGTTAAAATAGAAAGAACATATACCTAAGGTACATAATATGGTATGTGTGGGCTGGCAACTGGGGACTGCATGTAGTTTAATAAAAGCTGAGGTGAGAGACAGACATGTCCTAAAGCTTCCTCTTTCTTTCTAACACTTTAACACTCATATGCTTCTAGTGCCGTTTGTTAGTTTCTTTTCAAAAGCTGTTGAGTTTTGTGTTCTAAAGGCCAGTGAGTCAGCCTAATGACCTGAAGATTGAGTCCTCAGGTCACAACCCACAGCTAATTTTGATGACAGAGTTTCCAGGCTAGTGCTTTTATCCCTCTTTGATATAGATCCAAATTTGTTGGCATAGTAAACCCAAATTTGTAACACACATGTCAGAGAATCCCAAATATTGTCTTAACAGTGTCTTAAATTGTCTTAACAGTGGCTATAAAGAATTAGAATATTCTTTATCTGCTTAACAGAATATGCAAGTGCACAACACTGTGGGATCTTTATATAGTCTATAGTCTATTACTATAGATTTTGCATGACAGTTTTATGACAGTTATATTTGGTGCTAAAAAATAATATAAACTACAGTAAGTGAGATGGAAATAAAAGGAGTTGAGTTGAAGTGCATAACTAATTAAAGAAAAAGTGGAATTCATTTGAAGGGTACACCCTGGTCTTATCTGCTGGATCTCTTTACAAGGATGATGTGTTCTAAAAAAGGGTGAGACTTATCTAACATAAATCATCTCTGCCTAAAATACATACAGATGTGAAGAGCTGTACTGATGCTAAGATGTTTAACTTCCCTTCAGTTTACACTTATTAGGTATACCAAATGTAAAAAGGAGAGAGCCTAAAACTAGAGCAAATAAGCAAAATAAAAGTGTGAGCCGCTTAAAGTTACATTCTTTCTAGCAGAAGAAAAAAGTATTCAAGTGAGGATTTGTATTTTAGTACTAGAAAACATGCACACCTATTTGAGTTTGGGTTTTTTTTCTGAGTTACCTGAAACCCATACAGGTATAATATTTAATTTTAAGGTTTACAGCTTCAGATTATAGCTTCTGTATTAAGTTTATTATTCTCTGTACATGCTCCTGTGTTGTGTTGTCCAGCTTGACCACTTCACTCCTGAGTCTTTTGATCAGAAAAAAACCTATATTTGAGCTCTTAAAAACTAATTGCCAGGTAAATTTTCAGTTGCCTACTCTCTCTCTCATGAAAATGTTAGACAGATCTCTTGTATTTTATGCTCAAAGGCATGTACTCTCTCTTACTTTTTAAGATCAAAAGATAGTTGAGTTACTGTCTGTTGAACAGTCTGTCTTGTTTTGCCAGTATTATAGGAAAAATGTATCCTTTTAAATTAGGAAGGTGTACAAAAATCATGCCACTTATACTATATCTAAAGATCAGTAATAAGGAGAAAGGTGTTTGGTCATTGCAATTCAGAAGAATGCCTTCTAAAAACCTTGAAAGAAATGTGCACTAGAAGTTAAAAGAGGAATTAGCTCATAAAGCTTTGAACTCTTAAAATGCTCTGTTGCAATGTTCAGACATGAGAAGAATGAGAAGTTTTTGAGCTGCTAATAAAGGCTGTTTTCATAGACAAGAAATGCATGTGATAAAAGCAAGCTATGCATTCACAACCACAGTATGGATTTGTTTTAAGGCTCCCTCTTACTATTATTCTGTGAGGTTCAGTGACTTTAGAGCTTCAGTGCTTCCCTTACTACTTCTACAGTAGTTCTGCACTAGTATAATTTAAATTAGCATTGCTAAAAATTTGTCTAAGTTAAGGCAGTATGAAATGTTTCCCTGTGATTGTCAGAAGGCTACTATGAGAAGGGAGTTGGAATAACTTGTTGATGCTATAGATCAACAGATCCTTTAAGTGACTAGCAGCATATTAATATGGGAATATAAAATATCAGAGAATTTTTTCCATGGGCCTTTCCCATACAAAGCTCATTTATCCTTACTACTGCATGAAAATATCCAATATAATGCAAAAAAGAAAATATTTCAAATATTTCTGGAATTGTTTGCTGTTGCTCAGTGGCAAAGGAAAAAAGTAAAAAATTAGTTCTTTTCTGTACTTACATCTCTGCAGCTTCTTGGATCCTCTGAGCAGTTAAGGGCATTGACAGGATGGCCTGACTGAGAAGGTTTACCCTTGCACATTGTTCTCAAGAGTGATTACGTTAGTCTTTTGTGGGAGGGGTAGGGTTTTTTCAAGTGCTTAAAAAAAAATACCCAACCCGGGTCTTGAGTGCTGCCTGCCTACTGTTTTATGGGATGTGAAAGCATCTATTTTAGATCCTTTTGCAATTAGTCTGCTCAAAGAGAGTAATTAGAAACAACACTTCCACCTCCCCCCTGAAGTTACGCACTACTGACTTTCACAGAAGGGACTTTACCCAGAGGTTTACTTGACTAATTGTTTACCGACTAAAATCCCTCTCATATGAAAAAAAAATTGTTTATATGCCATCTGCATTTTAAAAACCTTAATTTACAGCAAAGAGCTGTGTAAGAACTTTTTACCGAGGAGATCTGATGCAGCATGAGGAAACCTCAAAACTGAGACATACCGAGATGTGGTGTTAAAGAAGACGTCTCAAACGCCCGTGGACATTCCCAGCACGGTTTTAGTATCATAATGATGAGGATTTACAGAAATGCCTTTCAGAAATGTATGAGGGAGTTAAAGAACTCTGGGACATGGAGAGATTAGTAAGAATGTCTGCCTTTGTAAGCTGTTTATTATATTTTAAGCAGTGATAATAATAATAATAATAATAATAATAATAATAATAATAATAATAATAATAATAATAATAATAATAATAATAATAATAATAATAATAATAAAAAAATAATAAAAATAAAAGGTAAGGTAAATACATGAAAGATAAAAAGCTTCTAAACCAAAAATCTGAGTCTCCTAAAATAATATTGACAAGAATGAGTGGTTAGGGAGTAGGAAAGGAATGGGATGTCAAATTGTGAGTTAACCCATTTGTACCTGAAATAACCTTGTTTCTGGGTGAAGAACTTTTAATGTAAGAGGTAAATTATGTGTTTGTTAAGAGGGTTTTGGAGTTCAGAGACAGATGGAAAATCCTTTCGTTTGCTGTTAGAGGCTGTGGTTGAGAGCTACCTGGGCTTTTCCCCAAAAACTGATACTGATCATTCATGACTGCAAAGGACTGTTTCATGACCTCATTTGGTGACCTAATTTTAAACAACCAACAAGGCATGATAAGGCTATTTTTGGCAGGTCCAACCCATGCAGAGTGCAGGATGCCTCTTTGGAAATCTAAGGGCTGTGTTCACAGCAGAGGTGTTGGCTGACATTGTAGTGGTGAAGGTGTGTAGATAGATAGGATCTCTGCTAACATGTCCATCTCATCAGAAAGCCTCAAGTAAACCCAGATCTAATGGCAAAGTTACATTATATTATACTAAATGTTTTTGCTATAGCAGAACATAGAGCCTTGTGAGCTACTTTTGTACTTACGTGGAGCACTTAGTTGAGACTGTACGCTGATTTTTCTGGTATTGAACTCCCACTGTACACATGACTTGATTCCCCTTAGATGTCAAAGCACTGAAGGGCTCTATCTAGGGCTTTCAGCTCCTCAGTCTTAATGGAGCATTCATCTTCTAACACCACATTCAGAAAGTCTTTGGGAAAACTTACCAGTCTTATTCTGGATTTTTTTTCCCTTACTTGTTTTTGAATAATTTTTTAATTATTCAGCTTCATCAGAGAGTAAAATTGCTTTAAATGGAGTAATGAGATTCAGGACTGCTTAAAGGGAAATTGCACAGGGAACTTGCTTCATATGTACGCAAAGTAATACCACAGTTTGGTTCCGTGCCCAGCACCTAAAGTCTGCTGCAGAAATGGGAAATTTTGAGATATGTAGTCATGTCTTTGCTCAAGGGCTGACATTAGTACCCCAGCTTCTTATTAAAGGAAATGTTTGCTTCAGAATTGTTTTATCATTATAAAACAACGGCAGTAGGTGTTTCCTGCTTTGATCTGATAAAATATTGCCTTTCTTTGATTAAGATACAGTAATAGATTGTACCCTTTAAGTCACACTGGCATATTAGCTACCAATCCAGGCTAGCATGATGATAAACTAAATGGTGCAGGTTGCATTCTTTCACTAAGTGTTTATCCTTCTAGCTGTTTGTTTTCTGTTCTGATACAGCTGCTGTTGGTCCAATATCTGTTTGACTGCTCCAGGATTTGAACATGTAAATTGAGAAATTGCTGTGTTTCAGAAGGTGTTTCTGTTTACCATATATGTGCAGACATGCATTTGTTTTCTTCATGTATGTGCCAACAGTATTCAGATTTTGGTAGACAAGATGAGGTGCATGGAACCCAGCAGGTTACAAAATATATTGTTGGATAGTCTTGGCATTAAAAATTAAAGCTTACTTTAGGATAGGTATCTGACTTGTGCCTTCATGAGGGGATTGTAAGCTCTGGGTTAGATGGTTAGTCTCAAATTTTCATGAACTGCAAGTTGCACAGATTCTGCAGGGATATCAGTGGACAGGAGGAACCTTTCTTTTCACTTCTAGATGCATTTTTAAATTTTTCTCTGCATTCTTCCTGCTTTCCTGTGAAATATTTGCATTAGCTAGTGAGTACTGGGTAACAAAGCCTCATGCTTTTACTGCTATTGAGAGACCTCAGGCAATGGGCTGTCCTGCTCATGTGTAGTGAAAGAATTGGATGCAGCAGGTGAGTCCTTTGAGTCCAGGGCTCCAGCAGGAAGAGGGGTACTCACATCAAGGGTAGTCACATTCCACAGAGTTCATTAATTTTAAGGAATGTTATTGTGAATATTTAGCATCTTTGGAATAAAGGCTGGAACCTTAAGTGTAATATGACAGTGTTTGGACTGACTGTAGGAATGCAGGTCACTGAAATGACTTAGTAACTTGAATTGCGAGTGCCCTGCTTGCGTGCCTGTATTATCTGCAGCTGGCTTTATAGGTGATATTTTTAGCCCCCCCAAAAATATGTGGTTGTGAATTTGTCAGTTTAATGTTTTTTTGGAGAACTTGAATGAAGAAAAACACAGCACAGCAGTTAGTAAGTGTAGTGAGTCATTCTGAATAAAATAGGTTATTTCTGCAAACTTAATGCCACAGAACTTCTATTGACAACAGCAAGCATTTTTGCAGAAGCTACATTTATTTAGCTTTTTAACCCTTGGTTCATGCATTTTAGAACTATTTTTCCTCTGTTTTGTGCATATATTTGCTAGTGCTAATGGTTTATTTTAATCTGCATTTAATAGTCACTCTTTTAGACTTTAAATAGTGCGTTTCTCTTGTAAGATGTACCTGCCCCTGATTTTTTCTTCTCGGACAATTTTTACATCTCTTGATTTATTTTTTTCAAGGATATTGTTTGTATATGTCTTTTTTTAGTTCTTTGTACAGAACCAATCTCATTGACTCATATGATGTAGAATGTTTCTGTCTTGTCACTGTGTTTCTGTTTTACTTCAAATGTTGAAATTTAACGTGCTCTTCAAAATGGGGATGTAATTATTGTAGAGGCAGCTATTGCAGTACATCTTTGGGATGGACATGTAGAATGTTCAAACTCTAGAATTCAGTTTTCAGGTTTTAGAGTTTTCTGGGTTGTTTGAAAATTTCATTTTCTAACCCATGTGACTAAAATTAACTTTCTTAATTTTCTAAATATGAAGTGGGCAAAAACTCAGTTCAGAGTCAGAATATGCTTGTGTCTATAGCCCTTCTTTGCACACAGACATCACAGATTTCTAGTGGAAGTTAAACATGGCACGTGAAAGGATATTCCTGATATTCTCCTAGTATAATGAACAAAGGGCTGGGGTGAAGGTCTCTGCAAAAGAGAGAAAGCACAGAAAAGGAGACTAAAAGAGATGAGAGGAAAAGCAAATACAAGAGGATAAGAAAGAAGTGAAGGGAAAGAAAACACTGAAGTAGTCTTTCAATAAGAATATGCTTTCCACTTGAAGATGTTGAATCTGATATATGGTAGCAAACAGCTAATTAACATAATTGAAAGAGTTAAGAGCCAGTCCTTTTATTGACAGTTATATGGATGGGTGTTTGTACCTGCCCAGTGAAACACAGGAACAGAAATTCCTCCAGTGATCGTGAGCTTCAGGAGTAAGGCTTTGATTATTCATGGAGCAATAGGGTAGCTTAGGTTTGACAGGATCTCTGGCAGTCGTCTAGTTCAATCCTGGGTCCAAAACATTTCCAACAAGAAAGGGTTATTTTGGGCTGTGTGTCCAGGCTGTATCTCTGAGGATGGAGATTGTAGCTCTGGGCAGCCTGGTAAAATACTGGACCATCATTATCCAACCCATTATACTGGAGTTGCTCCAGTATATGAATACCTTTCTTGAAGCATGAAGCCCCAAAGTGGACACAGTGATTTAGGTTTAGGCTCACAAGTGCTGAGCAATTACTTCTCTTGGCCTGATGACAACACATTGATAATGCTGCCCTGTATGTGATTGACCTTTCCTGTAAGGATAAAGTGACACTCGAAGGCTAACACTCAAAGGATTCTCCAGCTCCTTATTTGCAAATCTGTTTTCTAGCCAGTCTGTGCCACTGCACAAGGTTGTTTTAACCTAGATGGAAGACTGTTGAACTCCCTAACATTCTTAATGTCATCCCATTTCTCAAGTCCATCAAGGAATAGCTGAATGTGGTCCTGTTCTCCAAAGTATTGACTGCTCACCAGCTTGTTGGGAGTGCACTCTGTCCCATCATCCCGGTTGTTTAATAAAGACAATAAATAGTGTTCATGCCAGTATGGATACCTGAGGGAAGCTGCTAGTAAGTGGTTGCCATTAAAGTTGGTGCTGCTGATCAGAACCCTTTGAGTGCAGCCAGATTCCCTCAAATCTGCTTATGCAGTGCATATCTTCCCTGTTTTCCTTTAAGGGCTGAAGAAGAAATCAAGTCAAAGGCCATCCTAAAGTCAGAGTGTACAACATTTGCCATCTCCCCTTCCTTATCCCCAGCACCAGAGTCACTCCTGGTAAATCCAGATGAGATATTAGCAGCTGCCTTGTCCATCATGTAGCTGGCAATGGTTCCTAGGAGCTTTGTTCTGTAACTTTCCCAGGGATAGAGGTGAGCTTTGTAGCCATCAGGATCCTCTTGCCCTCCTTGAAGATGGGTGTGATATTTGCAATTATCCAGTCAGGAATCTGCCCTAATCACCATGATATTCCAGTGAGGTAGCACTGGCCACCTCCCTGAGAGCCCTGGAGTGCAGCCTATCTGGTCCTTTTACCTCCTGTATGATCAGCTGGGCTCTGGAGCCTCCAAAATGTCTTTCTTCACAGCAGATGTTGCTCCAGTCCCACAGGAAACTCAGGGACCTACAAGGCCTGAGGGCAAAACTAACCATTGAAAACTGACCCAAAAAGACATTGAGTGCCCTGGCTTTTTTCTTGTGCTAGGTCCCTTTTTTCACCAGTGGTTCCACACTTTCCTTTACTATCCTTTTGTTGTACTTTACTGTGCCAGCCATATTCTCGTATTATTCTGTGGATGACTTGTCTGACAGAGCTGCTGTAGATAAGCAGCATCCCCATGTTGATATTCTAAAAAAGGCATTAGTAAACTATTGAAAATACTGGAGGCAACAGAAAATAAAGGGAAATTTTCAAAGTACAAAATCACATAAAGAAAGTTGAGGGTGAAATTTTAAAATTAACTGGAATGAATTTTCAGACAGTGGAATTGCCCGTACAAATGAGTTTCACACAGTGTTTTGAAGGGCACCAGTTTTGACATTCAAAGAAAAGATACCTGAATGGATATTTCGATAATACCTATTTATATTAGATGTGAGCTCTGTCTAAAAAACAAACACTGATTCCTTTAGGAGCATACCTCTGTAGTGCCTATGAACTTACTGTTTTAGCAGAAAAGGCCCATCACTAAGTTTCCTCCAGCTCCTCTAGGTTGTTGGGTACTGAGAAGAGACACTGGACTTTGAATTTAGCTGATAGCTACTCTGGGCTGGGGTGGTGCTTTCTGTGGTCTCTGTTGACATAATTGGTGAGTATTAACATTTAGGGAACCTTTTAGCATTCTCTAATCTCTTTGTAAAATGCACTTGCAGTTTGGGGAAATTCCTTTTTGTACTTTCCCATCTTATGATTGAGTGCACTCTTGCATGTGAAATCTCTGTCTCTGACTCACTGTTTATCACAGGATCAATAAAACCTGAAAAGCATGCCATAGTTGTGGTATTCTCTTAATTTGGTCAGAGTAGAAAGAAATAATTTAAAATTACCTTTCTTAGAAGAGAAAAGATATTTTTTCTTTCTTTTTCTTCTATCTTCACTTGTAAAACCTGATTTATTCAGTGAGTATTGTCTACAGTGGAATAACTTAAGATGAAGAATAATTTTTGTATGTTGCTTTCTTATAGCATTTTGACTCTTAGAGCTTCAGTAATTTCAGTTTTTTTCAAGAATATGTTGTGTCTGTTTATACAGGTGTATTTTGTTTGTGTAAAAAGGATTATATGCAAAATTGAGTGTCTGAATGAAATACACTAGGTCATGTTCATGAGATCAGTTTAGGCATCTGGTCATTGTAAAAAGTGCTTGAAGTCTTAGATTCTATGAATCTCCTTCCAGTGATGGTTTAAAAACTTAAAAAACATCTTGTGTTGTGATTAAGATGAGGACCCTAAAGGAAGGCTTATTTGTAGTGCCATGAAAGTCGCTGACAAAAACTGTCAGTATTCCCATCTTAGATGCTGTACTCTATTGACAATCCTCTAACATGTTAAGTCTGGGTAAATAACAGGAGCTTAGCTTCGTAAGTGAAGTGGTTTCCTTAACCTTTTGGGAAAAGTAAAATCCTTACCGCTTGTCCATTTGAATCATATTTTGTTCTTATGTAGGAGATTACTGCTGTTCTTGTTGTGTGCTGTGCTTTATGGAAAGAATCTGCTATTAGATGAAATACATTGCCTTCTCTTCTGCTTCCAATCCTAAATATAGGAAAATGAAATACTTTTTGTCACTTGTTCTTATTTGCTAATGAATCTATTACTTAGAATGCCAGAAGTTACCTAGTATGTGTTCCCAAGTAAGACCTTTGCTTGTAAGGTGGTGTAACATTTTGATTGTTATGTACTTAAAATTAACTCCTTTTGAGTGTTTGACACTACTGTTGCTGGTATCATTCTTATAACCATCTGTACCTTTCTTTTTTGCAGCTTGGGTCCTGTGTTCGCGCTGTTTGTTCCATTTTATTCCTCCATTCCAAGAGTGCAGGTGACACAAGTATTGGGCCACTTTTCTATCACAAACAAGTCTCTGGTCTACATACTGGGTTTACAGGTATGGTATGTACTTGCTTGTTCATCTTTTAATAAGCTAATAATGTAGTTAGTAGTTAGTATTCCTGTTTGTCTGTGAATTGATGCTTCCATGTGCATGATTAAACATACATTTAGCTAGTAACTATCCCATCAGCTAAAACATAATGAAACGTGTGTTTCTACTATGCTGAAGTGGTGAGCAAGTGATCTGTTCTTACCTTGTCTTACATGGGAAAATATAATAGACAATTCCACTGGGGTTTTTTTTTGTCAGTAAAATGAATTAGACAAAAAGAGATTAAAATGGAACCTGATCTTAAAGCATTTTTATCTTTTACCTGTCTAGTTTGCTTATGTTCTTGAATTTGCTTATTTTTCCCTTGTCTATAAGAGTTCAAACAAAGCTGTAGAATACAGTATTTTTTATGTTAAGACTGTTAGTAAATAATCACAGTTTTGGCTGAATTTCACTTTTATATAAATTAATCTTACTTGTACATCATGCATTACCATGTGACAGGTGATTTAGAATAGTGTAACATAGAGCACAGCAACATCATGTAATATTCTGTGAAATATGACTGGAAAAATATAGCTACTTGGTATAGAAAGCCAAAAAAATTTAAAAAAAAAAATTTAAAAACCCCAAGACCTAGCAGCCTAGAAATGAATGGACATTTGTGTCACAACCTGAATGATTAGATGAGCAAATTTATGAGAAATTAGGCTCACTTTTATATTTTCTAGTAATTCAAAGGCAGCTTTGGCATGAGCAATGGGGAATAACTGTAGCTATGCGAAATGTGGGAGAGAGTATTTTAGAATAAGCAGTCAGTTTCAGAATATTGACTTGTGCTCTACATGAACATTTCATTCATCCTCTTTCCTGTTCAGTCTTTGGTTTCCTTCACTTCTGCTCTAGCACTTTATTTTCTTGATCTCTCAGAAATTATATTTCCTCTCTTCTGAGCCCATCACTTGCACTGTTATTGCAGTCTTTGGGAAAGCCATGCTAATGTGTGGGCTGTTTTCCATCATGTCTTTTGCCTTTTGCTTCCGTGCACGCAGCACGTCAAGCTCAGATCAGTGCTGTCACTGAGCCCTGTATCTCTGCTGGATCTCTCCCTGCTGAGCACTGAACGCTTGCTGCCATCACCCAGAGCCTGAGGGGAGACTCATTTGCCTTCTTCTCATTTGGAAACTCTGCCCTTATCTCAAGTCGCTGTTTCCGTAGTCTGAACTCTGGAGGAAGGTGTTCTTCATTATTCAGTCAGCATCACGCAGAAACATTTTAGTAACCATTTTCAGTCCATTTTTCCAGTTGGTAATAACCTTCTCCAGGTGATTAGACACATACTTTGATAGAAACAATAGGCTACCATGTTGACTTATCAGGATTTAAAAAAATTTGCTCCAACTTAGTTCTGTGATTTCATGTCAGCAAATATATCACAGGGTAAGAACTTTATTTCCTTTATTTTGATGCTAGTGATTAGTCTGTCTGTGACTGCATGTCTGAGAGCTTCACTTGGAGTGCCTGCCTGCTTGGAACTCTTCTCCTGTTGCTGCTGAGTCATTTCCTTTGCTTCAGTCTGTCTTTCAGACCTGTTTTTCTGTGCAGCCTATAACTGACATCCTGTTATACTTAGTAAGCTATATGAAAATAAAATGTATTGTTCTCTAGAAGGAGAACAATTGTTGGATCCTTGTGTTTTTTCCACTTGCTCCTTCTGGAATATGGTTGTTTTTTTTAATGGTAAACTGAATTTTAACAAAGGTAGAAGTCTGACGTCTCCCATTGTCATGATGAGTGCATAGCCTATATCATATTGCAACTTAGTGGTTCATATAGCAAGAACTTTGTAAAATAAAAATTTAAATCCCTGCTTTTGTCTTCTAGCTCTTAACCTCTGGTTCCTACATCTGGATTTTAGCCTTAAGTGGATTGGTAAGTCTTACTGTTAAAAAAATCATATATTGCTTAAAACACTCTGGTATGTATGTGAGCAGCACAGTATATTTGGACTCAAAAAGAGCAGAAATTAAGTAACATTTTGTGTTGGTAAGTAGAAAGTTTTCCTCTTCAACTTCTAAATATGTGAAGCACTGACTAGCTGGTGATAAACTGATAGACAACAAAATTGGTGGTTAATATTTTCAGGGTGCTGCTACTCCTTGCATAAAATTAATTTTGTTGCCATGGATCTAGCTGTACACCCACAACTATAAATGAGATTATTGAGGAAATGGTAGAAATGTGTAACCCAGCTTGAGGTTTGTTTTTTCAGTTTTCAGCAAGCCTCAAGCTTTGATTCCAAAACTCAGGTTTTAATAACTTTGCTGTGAGGGTTTTTCATGCTTTGCTGTTCTCCAAGGAGATCTATAATATAGCTGTTTCTCACAATGACAGTGGCAGTAAGGGCGCAAAATCATGTTCATCACAGCACTCAGATAAAGGAGCTGTGATCTTTTTCCTTTCTGACTCTGTTGTTGGTAAAGTGCTTAGTGCTGGAACAGATTGTGCTAAATCTTTCAGATTGTTAGATACTGATAAGCTTCTTTGTAAATTTTACAGACTTAGAAATTAGAAGCTCAGGCTGATTTCTTGGCCCAAAAGACTGTAACCTTTTTCAACAGTGGGAGTGCTGCCACTTCCAAGGGAACTCATTATTAAGTTGATGGAGAACTCAAGTTATGCCCTTGGTGTATAGAACCTACTAATTTGAATTTGGGTTGAGCTCAAAGGAAGGAAATGCTGCTACAACTTAGTGATTTGATGATTTGATCTCTTACCATTTACATTGACTGAGTTTCTAGGATAACTAATAACAGGAGTGACAGGGCAGCAGTGATGTCTGTTCATGATTTGATCTTGCTATAAATATCGATGAAAGCAGTGCAACTAACAAATCAGAATCTATCTCCCCTGGAAATCAGCCCAAGCCTCTATGCCCAGTGAAGGATCTGTGACTTCCTCCAAACACACTCCCCTTCCTGTTACTCTGCTGGCTCTTTTAATAGCCCTTCCTTTCCAACAGGTGTTCATTAGAGAGGGAAGGAAAGGAAAGAAATGGAAAGGCATTTTAACTCCCTCTTTCCTGATGATAGAAGCTCTGTTTATGCTTGATTATACAGACATATAAAGAGTAGCTCAGGGTTTTTTTTTCCATAATAATTATGCAGTTCTTATTTTAATTCCCTCTTAATATAAAGTTTTATTCTTCTGTATAATGAGACTCACTGAACTTTCTTAGTAATCTTTTTTATAATTTTTCTTTTTTTTAAATTTAAGATTGACAGTATGTTTTACTTAGGTGTAAATCCATAGGATTAAATTGAGTTACTTCTGTGTCACCGGATGGCTAAAAAATAATTTCAAGTTTTCATGTTGCTTCAGTCAGCATGAATTAAGTCATTGTCAATTACGGCATGTTTTCAGTCTCAATTTTTTTCTGCAGCAAGCAGCTGCACTCCATGACTTTGTAAGAAGTGCTGCAGTTTGAAAATAAATTCGTGTTAGGATTTTCAGCCACTTCTTTTGCACAGCATATCTGCCACACTTCTGTGATTAAGAAGTCTCTTTATCTTTATCTGTTAGAAATTATAATTTGGTGTCTTTTGCAGAAACTTGATTAAGGAATAAAGTTTCACAGTATATTAGATAATCTGAGGAAGGATATGCAACACTATAAAGGTGCTTTTTAACACTACAAGTGTAGTTGGTTGATAACATATGTATATGTATAGTTACAGAAATAGATTGTCAAATTAATGTTAAGCCATTCCAACAACCTATGGGATGTATTCTTACTAGTCTTAACATTATGTATGGTATTCTTACTAGTCTTAACATTTTTCTAGCTTACTACCTTAGTCTTTGTGAACTCAAGTTTTCAGGTATTTGTACAGAAAGGATGAGTGAAGGCATGAACACCAAGTCAGATAGGTGTAATATGTGGTCACTAGTTCATTGCCTGGTAGAGACTTCATTGTATTTTAAGCACTGAAGATCACTTAGGCAGTCATATTGAGTGTATTATGATGCTGTTCTCTAATTTAGCTTTTGTTACACTTCTGCTTATGTGGAATATTAAAATGGATGGTGCCATCACAATTTCTGAGTTATTATCAATTTCCATTTTGTCTTCAGGGGTTCCTGGTTTAGGTTTATTTAAATTCTCACAGGCATTTGAACATGACTAAATGGGATCTGACTTTCAAGTTACATCCTTGCAAGGATCATGAGACCTTCTTGTGAATTCTAGGCAGGGTATAGAGGTACTGGGAACTGTACTGCCTTGAGTTCTTGTTTTCAGTGGTTTTGAGTGATGCCATCATTACAGATATGCATGTATGAGTCTATGTAGGCAGGTAGGCATTGATGTAATGTGCCTGGTGATAGGGAATTTTTGACAGTTTGTAGTTTTGATGGTGAATTTTTCTCAGGTGCAGAAATTACAGCTCATGATTTGTTGTTGGAATGCAGAAGGTCTGTTGTGTCTGTCTTTGTGATAAGGTATATTTTGCTAGATCTAATTTTAAACCAGCACAGGATTACGGTCTTAAAGGCAGTTTCTTTACTGTCCACATGAAACTGGACAATTGGTTATTGTACTTCTGGTATGTCAGTTGCTGGTATGTTGTATAAAACATGCTGTTTAAATGCATGATGCTTATGTATAAGGAAGAGAATATTTATTTGTAAAGAAATTCACAAATCTGATATAATCAGTAATCTGTAATCATCTTTTGATTGATAAGACTTATTTAGTTTCTTGTGATTTATTTTGCCAGGAATATATGATGCCTGATGCATGCAGATCAAATTTGCTTCTTGTGATAGGAGTATTTTGGGATTTGTGCCATAAAATTAGGAAGCATACTAGAAATGCCCAAAATTCTTCCAGTAGTTGTTTACAGAAGTATTTCCATGTAGTGCCTATCACTCAGTTTAGTGAAGGCTTGAAACAGTTTCTTCAGTGTGTTGTTTTGTTTTTTTTAATAGTCAAAACACCTTAGGAAGTGGTATTCATGTTTCATTGGATGTAGACATGTTCTCTCCCTTTTTTTTCCACCCCTTTAAAATCTTTTGGATTCCCACTTTACATTTTTCCTTGCCATTCTGTAGTAGGATTGAAATTTGAGAGGTGTGTCAAGCCTCAGTCATAGCTTGAGCTCATCTGCTTAAAGAAGTCAGCTTAGGTTGGTGACCAGCAGAAGACATGTCCCACGGAGACATGCAGTTCCCTCCACTTTCTAGGATAATGTCATCAGACAGATCACATGTCATGGGTTTTTCTGAGTAGCTATGGGCTATATTTGATAGGCGGAAGTTATCCTTCAGGCTCTGTGATTTTAGTGTTCTAGCCATTCTTCTTACTTCATGTTAGTTTTTTATTTGTTTGCAAGATGACCTGCACTGCATAAAGTTCAAAATTTGGAACCCACCAAGTCTCTTGTGAGCTGCCTTGAATTTATGTAGAGTTCAGTTCAAACCTTAGGAAACTGAAATTGAGAAGTTTCTAAAACCCTGCTTAACTTGGAGATTTTGCTAAGCTGAATCCAACAGTTTTCTGCATTGTTACTGTGCTACGCTGGAATTTACTTTTCTCAGAATTTATGAAAAGTTGTGCTTTTTATATTTAGATATTGGAAAATGTAGAGAATCTGTAATTTAGAACTTGTACTTTAATGGCTTAGGTTAAGATAGAAAGTTCAGACAGTGTTGAGTGTATGATTTTAATTTCAGTTCTGGTTTTTTGAGTACATTAGTTATTATTCATAATTTTGAAGTGGCTAACTTAGTTTTACATAGACTACAGATGCAGTTAAATGCTCCCAAGTGTACTTGGATTGTACTTTTGAGTTCTGTTTGTTAAGAACTTTATCCATTCTTTCTGTTAGTTGTTCATCCAGCTGAGGTGTTTTTGTACAGTGAATTCATGTCCTTTAGTATTGGGATATATAGGATAAAAAGTGATTCAGCTGGGGGACCCAAATAATTAAACTAGACTTCAATTGTTTTAGTTCCTGTCTTAAAAATACTATTATATAGCTAATATCTGATCAGATCAGATATGATCAGCTGATTAGGAATCATTGATTTTCTTGTTGTTTTTCTTCCTCTCTCACACCTTTCTTAAGTGATTTTGAAGAATGCATGCTGAATTCTTTGTTGTTTTAAAACATTTTGTATTTGTATTACCTCACAGTATCGTGTTCATGTTTAAAATATCATCCCTTCTACATACTTAAAATGAATATTAAATATGTGCTTTCTCAAAGATAATCTTTGGTCAGAGTCTGTTAATGTATGCAGTTACCTCCACATTTGTGTCCTGCTGTTCATTGTCCTTCATCCTCCAGTTGGTCTGGATATCCTTCAGACATCTACATTCAGCCTCATGTAGGACTTTAGTTAAAGTATGATATTTTTGGAACACTTTGTAACTGTGCTTGTAAGTGGATTCAGGTAAATGTTTGCTAAATGTTGGATCTAGTTAATTTCTGAATATCTGACATTGGTATTACAGTATAAATATCAGTAGTGTTGCTAATGTCAGTGAGACTACTCATTTACTGAAAATTCTGCCCATGTTCAAGTACTTACCTAAGTAAAAACATGTGTTTATTGTGTAACGGATGGGATTCCCCTTTCCTGCTAGAACTACCTCCCAGAGAGTGTGTACTCAGTTCACAGAATCACTGAGGGTAGCACCTGGTCCAGCCCCCCTGCTCAGGCAGGGCCACCCAGAGCATCTTTCCCCAGGACCATGTTCTGATGGCTTTTGAGTATCTCCAAGGATGCAGACTCTACCACCTCCCTGGGCAACCTGTGCTAGTGTTCAATCAACCTCACAGTGAAAAAGTGTTTCCTGATCCTCAGAGGGAGCCTCCCATATTTCAGTCTGTGCCCATTTCCCCTTTTCCTGTTGCTGGGAACCACTGAGAAAAGCCTGGTTTTGTCCTCTTCATTTCCCTTCAGGCATTTCTTTACTTTGGTAATGTGATCACCAATTGTTGCAGTGTTGAGTGGTCCCCAGGACAAGGTGAGAGATGAGAATTGACTCCAAGTTCTCAGAAGGCGGATTTATTATTTTATGATATGATATGATATTATATTAAAAGAAAATTAAAAACTATACTAAAGAAAAGAGAAAGGAGACATCAGAAGGCTAGCAAAGAATGATAATAAAAACCCATGACAGACTCAGAGTTCAACACAGCTGGCTGTGATTAGTCATTAATTAAAAACAGGTCACATGGAACCAATCAAAGATGCACCTGTTGGTAAGCAACCTCCAAACCACATTCCAAGCAATCAGATAATTATTGTTTGCATTTCTTTTCTGAGGCTTCTCAGCTTTTCAGGAGAAAAATCCTGGTGAAGGAATTTCTCAGAAAATATGACAGTGACATGGTAAAATCCCCTGGGACTTTTCTTCTCCAGGCCAAACAGTCACACTTCTCTCAGCCTCTCCTCATGTGGAAGATGCTCCCACAGTCCTTTGATCATCTCTGTGGCCTGGTATTTGTGTGTGGACAGTGCTCAGTGTTCAGCTGAGTGACTGTAAGTGGCTTGATCTGAGTGCCACTACATTCCACTGACTTTATTGACCTAATGCTCCCTGTGGTGGGAGCTGTGACACCCTGCCCACATCAAGGTGTGAACACATGACAACTGACTAAGCTACCAGCACTTACTACTGCATCAGTTAATGCATCTGAGAAAAAAAAGTTGTTTTATCTGGAATACACGGGATGTTGGTTTGGAAGTGAGGTTGTAATTGTCTGAGGAGGAGGGAAATGCAGACCTTTCCAGCTCTGGAAGATGGAGAAAGTAGTGAGAAAGGACATGAAAAGATACTAACGTTTCGTAAAGCACTTTCTCTGTAATATCTGTGCCTTCTGTAGAAAAATGGATGTTGGTTTTCAGTTTGTATTTTACTTCTAAATTTCTGTTAGATCTGAGGAAGAGTCTCTGTGTCCAAAATATGGTCTATTTTGTCTACTATACCAACCGGTTCATTAGCAATTAGATTATTCTACCAGTATTTGCTTTTTTTGGCAGCCATGTTGCCCTTTTTCACAGAGAGAGTCCATGAGAGTAATTCAGCTGTGTGTGTACTTTGGAGACATCTGCCAAAGGATGAGTTACATCCTAGAGTGCCCATTTCTCTCTGGTGACTATGACACCAACTTTAAACAGCCTATTAAGTAGGCTTTTAAATTACAGATATCTATGTTGGGTCAGATTAATCAAATCCTGATCTTTTAATTAAAGATATTTGGTTAACAATGTGTTAATCATCACCTACAGAATGCTGGCAGAGACCAAGGGAACCTATGCTTAGGACACCAGTACAAGTTAAGAGTAGCTGTACTGTGCTGAAATGGCAATACAGTCATGCTTGCACATACACAATGTTTTTTAGCTGATAATGATTCCATCTGACCAATGAAGCACTGATGAACTCTGAAGAACAAGTTTCTAGGTATTTGGAAAATTTATGAGCCAAATCAACTGGAAACAAAATTGAAGAGAAATATTTTAGTATCTCTATAATCTTATTTTTCTCTCAAGGTAACTCTTGTAAAAGGCTGTTTATAGTATTTGCAACAATTTACAAAAAGGAAACCCAAACAAAATAATCTGTTAGAATTGTAACGGAAGTTGAAAATACATGTATAGTGGGGTTTATTTGTTGGGTAGTTTTGTTCCTTGGGTGGTTTTCACACAATCCCTCTTGGTTTGATAAATGCTTTCTCTAATGAAGATAAATACAGAATCCTGACACAAATTTCGACCCATGTTTTGATTCTAATTTTTAGAATTCAGATTAAATCAAATTCTAATTTTTGAATTCTAATTTTTAGAATTCAAACCACTAAGGATTAAACAGATAAAATAGGTATAAAAATGTCACTTCACCTTAAGAAGATTATTTGCTTTTCATTTGTTGGTATCTGAAAATAGCCAAGTCTTGAGTACATATGATGAATGTATTTACATTTTTCAGAACAAAATAATCGAGTATTTGATGTCAAGTTCTGTTAGGTAAAATAATTTTCAACATAATTCTCTACACCAGTCTACTTTTTTTCTGCTTGATTTCCTTTTTTGGTGTTAATCAAGTACAGTGAATTTAAATATTTAAATTTTGAATACTATTCCAGCTACTTGTGGAGCATATGTATTTTTGCAGTGTAAAATACTGGAGAGCTTCCATGTTTGGTTTACTTAATTGCAGAGAAACTACAGCTACTTCCTTTTTCTCAAAAATGTACAGCTTTGGAAGGACTTGAGGGAAGGGGAGGGGAAGTCGGGCTTTATATGGGGGCAGGATGAGGTTAGGAAACTTCATGTGAAGAATCACTAGTAAGTCATGGCATTAAGAAACTGAAAATATCTAAGCACACTTTTACTCTGCAGTGTGCCAGAGAATTTCCAGCATCCTCCATTTCTTCTTCTTAGCACTGTACCACATACAATATGGTGGAAGATGTTGTGACTAACAGAAATTAAGATGCACCTTATGTTGCTAGCCACAAATTCTCCATTTTAACAGTGTGAACATAACCACAACGTTATTTTTGTGGTGACTTTTGGCGGCTAAAATACAGTGGAAGCTCCTTTGTTTGGGGGAAGTAGCCCTTTAATCTGATGTACAGTGCTCAAGTTGGAAGATAATGAGGTTATTTTATCTTCATTGAATAAACAGTGTTGCTTTATGTTCTTAAACACTAGGAATTCACTCAATGTCAGTAAGCAAAACAGTGTAAAAAGTTGCTTTTTACTTTGTCAAAGTTATTGTTTTTAAAACGATATCTATCAAGTTCTGCATATGAACCAGCTACAGAGGAAGTTCTTTGGAAATACTTGACATTAGGATGAGAGTATGACACTGAGCCAGACTGAATCACAAGATTTTTTTAACTACAAACGTCTCCATTCTGGGTTTATTGGAAATATGGAAATAGCTATATTGTCCACACTAATTGAAACTTACTGAAAATTTGTTATAACTGATCACAGCATTTTAAAGTTTCTTATACTTCCATATAATCACTCTTCATTTTAGCATGTCCATAAACTTTTAGCCTTATAAAGCCTTTTGTCCTGATTAAGTCCTCTGGAATGACTTGCTCTCTGCAACTACCTGAAAGGAGATTGTGATGATGAGGGTCAATCTCTTATCCAAGTAAGATAAGTGGAAATGTCCTTTAAGTTGTGCCAGGGAAGGTTTAGATTGAATATTAGGAAAAATTACTCACCAAAAGGTTCATCAAGCACTAGAACAGGCTGCCCAGGGCAGAAAGAGGTTGTGTCACCATCCCTGTAGGTGTTTAAAGGACATTTTGATATGGCACTTAAGGACATGGTGGATTTGGCAGTTAACAATTAGACTTGATGATCTTAAAGGTCTTTTCCAACCTAAATGATTCCATGCCCAGCCATCTCTGCTAAGAAAAATACAAGAATGCTTTTACTAATGCATCTGCTAATTGGGGCTTGCAGTATGCCTGCCCTTCTGAGACAAACAAGTTCCAAAGCACTGACACCAAAGATAGGCTGCTGTTGTCTCATTGCTCTATTTTCTGTCTTGACTTGATAAATAATGATTCTCTTTGTGGTTAGTATGTTCAGACACGTGTCAAGATTTGTCATATATTCAGGGAGATGTAAATTTTCCTATCACCACTTGCTTTGTTTTGTTCTTGTGACTTTTTGAACCCGTTAAAGATTTTTGAAAACGTTAGACCTTTTCAAAGGTGATAAGAGAGAGCAGAGATCAGTGTCGAGGAGGGACATTTGAAAGAAGTGAAGGAATGTTGGTGTGGTGTTGGACAAAGTATTTTGAGTGGGACTTCTTTCCCTGCCTAGCTGACATCTGTACAATCTGGTGCAGAATCCCTGGAACAAAAGAAGGGTCCTGGCTCCATAGTTAATGATACTACCTATACCTACACCTAACAAGGTGGGAGGAAGGGAGATAATTTGTACGTTCTGGTGCTGCTTGTGCATTTTGCATTGAAGAAAACATCAGATTAAATGTGTATGTAATATTTGCAATCTGGTTCAGTAATTCTCGCTCCCCCAAAACTGCTTTTTCAGTTACTGTGCAATCTAGGTTTTCTTGAGTGAGGGGCCTATCTGGCTAACTCCCAGGATGAGGGGGTTTGCTTCTGGGGGACCTTCTTGCTAGGCAGACACCTCAAGCAGTACATACCATAAACAGGTGAATTGCAGAAGTGATATGAATTTTCTTCCTCTTGTACTTTGGTGATTATAGCTATGCCTTAGTTTCCAGTTGATGTGCACAGTTTTGGTAATGAGTTTACAGTCATCTGGAACAGTTTCACTAGAGCTGAGGAAAGGTTCTCTGAGGTCATGAAAAAGCTTTTGTTACAGTGCCCTCTCTGGTTAGGACCTTCCTTTGAATACAGAAAATTATAATTAAAGGCTACCTTCACTCTGATGTGATTATGGCCTTTATAGCATCTACCTCCTTTCTCATAGCACGACTGAAAGACTGAAGAGGTTAAGAGCAGTTTAGAACTGTTTCTTTCTCATTTTAGAATGACAGCCTGTGCTTGGGCTGTCAAGCAACCAGCAGTTTGGGCTGTACATCCAACCATGAGTCATAAAATGAAAGTAAAATAAAACAAAAATCATTGTTTCCAAAAGCAGAATGTGTTTTTGCTAAAAGTCTCACTACCTCATTGGATATTTAACAATAACCTTGTTAATAATCTGAAAAATATCCCCACTCCTAAAGAATGTTGGTTTTTCCTATACTGTCTCCCTTTGTATAATCAGCAGGGCATTTAGTATCTTTATACAAATGTCAGTGAGATACAACAAATAGCCCCAAATAAATAAATAAATACATCAGATTCAGAGTTTCTACATTGCTTTTTGCATAATTTCATTGCTGGGGTATGTTTACAGATTTGTTGAGGTTCAGATCTCTTCCTGTTCATTTCACTGTGCTGTGACAGCATTTTTCTTGTGGCATAACAGACAGTAAAGAGTCACAAATGCTGAAATGTGGCAGAAAGCAGAATGCACTTTGGGCTCATGTGCTGTGGCTTCACAATGGCATTCAAAATAATGGCTGAGAGATGACTGTAATTCCATTTAGAGGGCTCATAATTTCTCTTTCTCCTGCAGAATCTGAAATGAAATCAAGCCCCAAGGCAGACACAAACACAGGGAATATGTTTTTTTTTCTTATAGGTAGGAGAAGGGCCTCACAAAAACTGGCTTTTTCAGTATCACAGTTTTTAATGAATTGGTTTTCAAATATTTTTTTTTCCCTCCTGTAGGGCAGCTGGGATTCTTTTGGAATGAGCGTGTGCATAGTCTTAGATTTAACTTCAGTTCCGCTGGTTTGCTTTTATTTTTACTAGAAGGAGATTCAGGTGGTGGGGACAGAAGCCTTAAGGGTTTTTTTTTTTTTGAAGGGGTATTTAGAGTGCTTCAGCATCCTCAAGAGCCATCTTAATCTTCTCAGGTGAGCATGGAGCATACCCTGACCAGCTCTTTTACTAGAAATTAAAATTTTATTTTAATTTTGACCAGTTTTAGAAAAGGTCTCTTGGCCTGGGGTTCAGATTCCAAACAAAAAACCCTTGCAACTTTATGAGTCACAGGCAATGCACCACACGGATTTAAAAAAGCAATTTCTAGTTGTAGGGAAGTAAAGAAATCCCCTGTTTGTTCTCTGATTCTTGACTGAGAACTGTGAGTAAATACAGTAAAAGCACTTAAAAAACCAGAAAGACCAACTGTTACCTGCAGCCAAATTCAAAGTAAATGTGATGTACTTAAGTTTTTTGGTTTTCAGGATTTTTTAACTTTTTTTTTTTTTATTTTAGATTTCTGGGATTTGCTACAATAGCAGTATGTTAAAAGTTCATCGAATTCTTTGTGTACCCAGATGGGTAGCAAAGATATTTTCATGGACTCTTGAACCAGTCTTCTCATCTGCGGAGCCAACGAATGAAGTTCGAGTGGGAATGGGAGCCACAGTTGACATCCAGAGGCAGCAGAGAATGGAGTTACTGGATCGTCAAATCATGATGTCTCAGGTTGCCCAAATGAGGCGGCAGAGACAGCAGCAGGTATTGCTATGCATTCTTTAAGAATTATATTGTTATAAGAAACACATTTTCTTGGTTCATAGATCTTGCATTGTTCCTGTTTCTTAAAATTATTTTAAATTTTTCTCCATCAGTATTGCATACACTGTTGTACTGCTGATAGCCATTTAAGTGGTTTTTATGGCTTTATATGTTCAAACTGCTTCACAAAATGGGAGCAGGATGTCAGACAGTTTTGTGGGGATATCAGTACTCCTGGCATTCTGTCACAAAAAGTGAGGCTGAAAGGTAAAGTGATTGCTTCTTGGTGGTCTTTAGTGAAAACCATTGTGTAAAGTTAGAAAGTCAAAATGTTCCTCACCCTTTTGAGTATCTGTCTGGTCAGCAGCCTTTTCAGAGAGGCTGAAAATTTTCTATGAAATTCCTTTGTTTGTAGATGTATAGGTTGTTTCTTAAGGGCAGAAATTAAATTCTCTAACTTCCAGAGGTAAACCACAAGTGACTTTCTGTTTGCCATGTTTAATCCTCTTGGTTTATTTCCTTATTGAACAGAATAGCAGTCTATTTATTTTCTCTGTTTTACACAAACTAACCAATCCAGATATTCTCAGACTTTGTGTTCTAGGGCAGCAAAACAAGGCAGGTGGTGTTTCAATTCCTGTATCTTACATATGTTCACTGTCTTCACTGAGTTTTCTTTGCCTGAAACACAGCTCTGTACTTATACATCAGTTCTTTTTGTGTTGGGGTAGTGCAGTGCAAACAGATATAGCTGTGTTACCCTTATGCATTCCCAGAATTAGAGGTGTGATGGCATAAAGCTTTGGCCTGCAGCTGGAGTATGGATCTTTGTTTCCAGTCCCTGATAAAATTATGCTGTTTTTCTTATTTCTTTAACATTTCAATCTGATGAAATTATTCCTCAGGCAGAAACTTCTAATCTATTTTTCTCCATTCCTGTTAGAACACTGATCATTTTTAACATAAGAACTGAACTACAAATTACTCAATTCTTGAATGTTGCTGTTGTAATAGAAAATGAATTGAAACTGTATGTTGGACTACAAGCAGCTGTGAGGAGTGCAGTCAGTTTCTTCAGATGTGAGAAAGAAGCCACTTGCAGTTATGAAGGACAGTCTTTCTAATATCTCTTTAATTACAAAAAGTGGTAAATAAGTTCAGAACAGTAAATGATAAAAGAACTGTTGATAACGTTTTCTTCTCATCTTGTCCTTTCCCTAGGCTATGAACAATGAAAGTGGAAAAACGTCTTTTCATGTTTGACTTCAAATAGAATTCTTTAAAAAGGTGGAGGGGTTTGACTAAAATGCAGGAACACTGTTTGAACATCAGTAAGATGCTTCCCTTTACAAGTTGCTGAAACACTTTCAAGTTACCTTCATGTTTAGCCTTTAACTTGAGCACAGCATTTATTTAACTGGTAGTGCTAATCTGTGAAACCCGTGATCAGAAGGCCATAGGATCAATGTATGAATGTTCTGTAGAGACTCTGCAGAAAAGGTGTGTCATGAAAGCTTTTGACCCACCTGGTGTTTTTTAATGACTCATTCACAGAATTTACTGGTCATCAGCTTAAATCGGAAAAAGCATCACTCACAAGTGTTGCTGTGTAGTGGTAAAAATGAAAAACAGACTATTTTCAATCTCAAAATAATAATTGAAAAGTTGAAAACCATTTTCTGGATTGGTGTACTTGGACAATTCTTTTGCCTTTAGAAATTTGCTACGGTGTAATTTGAAGACAGTGGCGTGAAACAGATCATGCTACAGATGAAAAGAATTTAGGTGGTAATTTTACCTGTGGGAGTGAAGCTATAAAAAAATGCAGCTCAGTTTCTTAGACAGTTTTTTTGTGAAATTGAAAATAATAAAAGCTGTGAAGTACATGGCAGTCATCAAAACAGGCTTTGAATTATATTCTGGGTAAATGTTGTGTGGATTTCTGAAGTTCCAATATGTCTGTAGGTAGTGTGCCATAGGTGAGATAAATTAACATTTTCTCTCACACTTTCTGCTTTGCTTGGTGAGGGAAGTGAACTTTAACTTTCTTCTCTATGCCATAGTGCAACAGTTTTGTTCAGCTACCCCTTGAGAAGGTGCCCTGCTCATTCCTCCCGCTCCTTTACTCTTCAGTTCATCTGTTTGAGAAATGAGACAGTGCAGTTTCCCTGGATGTGGGTAGCATTATGGAAGGAGATCAGTGCTTCTAATGGGGCTCCATTGTCTGGGCAATGTTGGCAGACTCTCATAAGGGAGGCCCTTCTCTTAAATAGATGCTTTTTGTAGTAAGTTTATTCTTTGAGTCTTCACAAGAAATTATGAAGAACATGAGCCTGACAGGTTATGCAAACCAACATAAAAAGTTTAAATTAAAAAATAAATTTTAAAAGGGTGGGGAGGAGGGAAGAAACTGGGGGAAAAAGCTTTCTCAAAAGTTGTTTGTAGTATACCTCTATGATACTGAGATGTAAATAATTTTATCTTTTTTTTTGTTTCCCTGCTGTTCGCTAAGCCCTTTTATCCAAAGCAGAATTCACTTTGGATGCTTTCTACAAAACAGAAAAAGCAAAAAACAATCACCCCAGGATTTCTTTGCTGGGAATTCTTTGAGCTTTACCTTTTCCAGTCTTTTTCTAGCTGAAATTTTCTGGTCCGGAGGAACCTGAAACATGGAACAGTGTGTGTGTGAGTGCTGGGCTGTCAAATACCCTTGAACTCAAATGTGGATTGAGTGTGTGGTAGAATTTGAAAATAAACCCACCAAGTTCATTACTCGATGTACCTCATTTTAGCTCTTAAATATTCTGCGGGCACTGTGTCTGAGTAAGTTGCTAGAAGCTGTTATGTTGATAGTTTCTCGGGGGAGTGTGGTTAAATGGTGACTGGTTTTGTGTTGGTTTCTAGTTGCTGTGGATACAGCCCTTAAACACATGGTTGTGTTCATCTAGAAAACTTTCTAGATCTTACTGTGTTCTTTATTTGCTTCTATGGATATTACTGAGAAATTAAAATCTTGTCCCAAATGAATTACATAGCATCACCTACCTTCACCTTTGAAGGCAGTAGAATATAATGTGTGCCATATGTATTCACTCCCTGAAAATACCAGCTTGCCATTTTGTTTGCTGCTTTTTAAACTTTGATTTCGTACTTATTTTCTTTCACACTCTTTTGTCTATCCTATTTTGTAGATAGTTTTTTTCTTTTTTTCCCATTTCTGATCTTCTGTTCCCCTTCATATCACTGTCACATTTTCATTCCCCACTGTGCCATTTTCCTCTTACGTTTTTGTCACTTCTTCACCTTCATCTCTTGTTTCCCATACTTTGTATTTGCTCCTATATAAAATGCTTCTTCATCTTGGGGGAAGTTCTCTCCTTCCATGTCTGACCAGTAATCATTTGCTATTTTATCCTTTTGCTACTGTAATATTGATAAAAGTTGGTGTTCCTCTCCTGATGTTTCTATTTCTAGATCTCTTTTATTTCTCAGCATTTTTTTAAAAAGTTTATCTTTATTGTAACCCAAATAAAAACTTGGTGGGAAAAGGGAAGCAACTGCAGCATCTGTGCACCAGTGTGGGTATCAGGGCGTCAACTTGACTTTCACTTCCCATTGAGAATGTGGAGGGAGGCTGGCAGAGAACCAAACTGTGAATAGATAGGGAAGATTCCATGCTTAGGTGGTATTGGCTACTCTGATGTCACTACATTCTGTTATGCGGAGGTGGTGGAAGGTTGCAAAAAGGTGGGGAGCACCTTGTGTTGGCATTAACTCCTTGGAGCACTCCTTGCTGTGCCCATTCAGGATGGGCAGTGTATCAACCTCAGTCCCTTCATCTTGAAAGGATGGGTTTTGTATCTGCTGAGCATTTTTGCTGAGCATGTTAAGGACAGCGTATTGCCTTCTTCTTGGATTCTCTTAAGTATCTTGTATCAGGGAAGAGCTTCATCAGGCTGCTCCAGACTGTAACAAGCCTACAGCCATATATGAAACTCTTCATTTCACTACCTCTCTATCTACCCTGTTGGCCACTTCAAGCTTATGCTGTCTTTTCCCTCCTGTATTCTTGTTCTTCTCTTCCAGCTGCCATTAAATTTCACTGAGGCCAGAATCTCCTAAGATTGATGCCTCATGGTATCTCATATGTATATCTCATCTTCATCATATATGAGATTCTGCTGCTTGCAAAGACCAGACTTCTATAACAAAGGGACTTCCTCTAATTGTTCGTTCATTAGATGTCTTTCTCCTGGGACACAGGAGAGATGTTCTGTGGATAGGCACACTGAGTGTCTGCATTATTATGGGGAGCCTCGTACCCTGAACAATTTGCAAGTTTCAGATTTTGTCAGCTAAGGAAGGACTGTGTGTCTAGATTGGTGATTTACCTTCTGGTTATATCTAAGCAATAAACTTCTGACCTTGGGAAAAAATAGATTAATGGAGCAAAGGTTTTCCTGGCTCAAAAATTCTTCCTCAGGAATGTTATCCTCATTCAGGAGGGTAGAAAAGAAATCCCCCAGTGAATATCCTCCTAGGCAGTCCAATTCTTCTTTTTCAAAGTGAAGAGCTAGACCTGGGAATATTTTTTAGCTCTTCTACTGGTACGGAGGTGGCACTTCAATGAAGTTTTTTTGAATGACTTCACAAGTTTGAGTACCAGCAAGAAGTTCTTCCAACAGAGATTTTGAACCATGAAGACCTTCTGCAACCTTTATACATTGGCAAGTCCACAAAACCCCTTGTTGTCACAGCCAGGACTTCGGATGGAAGCAGCTTTTCCGCTTTGTTCCACAAATGTATGTATCATTGTCAGGAAGGAAACTACCAGACTGCTTTACCTGAATAAATGGGTGAGACTTTCAGCCAAGTGTCACACCAAATCTTTTCTCTAATTGGGTTTCCATTCCAATCAGTCTGTGTTACTGAGGCTTCTTTGGGATTTTGTGACATATTTGAATAGAAACTGCCTTTAGCAACACTTGCATAAACTCCAAAGACAGTGATATGTAGGGTACCAATAGGGGAAAAAAACTTTTATGCCTAGTCTCCTGGGATATGTGTGCACAGGATTTGACATCATATTTTTAAAGAATTCTGTTAACCAGTGAGTGATTTACAGATTCATTTCAGCCCATGAATGATGCTTGTATGCTGCAGCAGTAATCACTGTGGCTAAATTCAGACTCAGTATTCCATCACTCTTCCCTTCCTCTGCATGCCAATGTACACATGTGGACACATTTTGAAATAACAGCTTCCATTTTTGTAGAGAAAACAATATCTTTTCCTTCAGACCTGTGTGTCTTAAACTCATCCTTTGCTTTTTTGTGCTCTTCTGGCATTTTCAAGCCTTGATTATTCTCTGTAGTTTAAAACTATTTTCTTTGTGTTGAATTTATCAAGAGTTTATTTGGTGTAAAAACTGCATATGCTGCTGATGTTGCCATGCCCGAAGTCTAATTATTAACTGTTTCATTTCAATAATGTATTTGTAGCAACTGATAACCCATTGCTATCTAGACATTCTGGATTATTTTGCTGTATAACTTCTTTCTTGGATTCTACGTGTGAAATTAAAAATGTTGAATTTCCTGTTGAATTTTCAGGTAATGAACAATTCATAACTATTTCCTCTAGAGACTACCACAGAAACTTCAGATTTCTGTCTTTTCTATGGAAGTTGGCAATTCCACAAGCTGACAGAACTAGAGCCAGCAGACACTAGTCCAACTAGAATAAGCTGAGTGTGTCTCATTAACAGCCAGCTGTCACAATCACAAGACTGAGTTTCTCTGTCTCCTACTCATTGGTAGCACCCTGCTCATATATTGAACAATGCTTTTTTCTCTTGGACTGGAATGATGAAATTCTCTTTCATTTTGACTTGGCTTTTCAGCTATAGCCTTTGAATTTGGTTTAATATTTGTAATCAGCTTCCCTGGAGAAACAGTGATTGAACAACTTCATAAAGCAAAACACTGTTTTATTTCAAAGCAAATAAATTGTTTGGGAAATAGAATATTTTTATTCTCCTATGTGATTGTTTTCTTTCTTCTGGCAATTGAACTAGAGGCAATTTCTTATGAAACCCTTATGAGATAACAAATTGCCCCGGACATTTCCAGAGTATTTAATTAACTGTTGTTGAATCAAGTTCTGTTTACAGAAGGCAGGGTTTTTTTAGGTGTACCTGTCCCTTCATTTCTAATTAGCATGGTGCAAATAAGGCATCTGGTTTGGGCGGCAGTCACTTATAGGATGCCAGGTCTGCTTCTATTGTCCTTCCAATCTGCACTTAGAGAGTCTTGATGGCCAATTTCTTCTTCCAAAGTGCCATTCTTACAGATGGCAAATTTCTTCTTCCATTTTCCATAGTATGTAGTAAAAAAGAAGCCTGTGGTTCAGATAGTTCATGGTCCTCCTTAATGTAGCTTTTCTGGTTTGAACTATGATACTTACACATAAGAACTGTGAACTGGTTCCACCCTTGTTCCTTAACGTGCTGCTGTGGTGGCTTAAGCCCAGCCAGCAACTAAGCACCACACAGCCACTCTCACCTCCCCCTGTCACCCTGGTGGAGTGGTGAGGAGAATCAAAACTAGGGTGAGATAAGAACAGTGTAATAATTGAAACAAAGTAAAATATAGTAGTAGTAATAATAATAAAAATAATAAAATTTTTTAAACCCACAAATATGTGATGCACAATACAATTGCTCACCACTGGCTGACAGAGGCCAAACCCCATTCCCTAAACTGGATCAACCCTCCTTTTGGTTAACTCACACAGTTGTGTATCCTGGGCATGGTATTCTATGGTGTGAAATGTCCTTTTGTCCAGTTCAGTTCACCTGTCCCAGGTATGCAACCTTCCAGCCTTTTTTTGTGTGCCTCCTCACTGGCAGAGCATGAGACACACAAAAAATAGTCCTTGACTTAAAATAAATACAGCTTAGCAAACCCCCACATATCAGTGTGTTACCAACATTGTACTGAATTCAAAACACAGCACTACCAGCTGCTGAGAAGAAATGAACTCAATCCCAAGTGAAATCAGGACAGATACCTTAAGAGGTGCTACAGGTGCAAAATGTTGACACCTTGAGTATTGACTTTAAGATATTAATGAATGGAAGCTAATCCTATTTGCTAATCCTATCCTAAGACAGAACTTGAACCTTCACATCTCAGAATGGGATACTGATCTGTTCTTTTCCCTATGTCATCACAGACTAGTCTTTTATATACTAAGGAATGTGCTTATGTAGTATTTTGGAGGATTTAGGTTTGCGTTTCCTTTGTGCCAAGAGTTTGTTATCTCAGCTTGTCAAATCAAAACAATTTTAGAACTCTGACTTCTCACTTTGGTTCCAGTCTCTTCTTATTCCTTATTACTCCTTGAAAAGGTTTTTGCATAGGAGGTGAGTGAAGAATTATCTATCTAATAGTCATGCTTCAATACCAGTTCAGTGTCACAAGTCCAGATCCAAAGAGCCATGGGGTAAGGATTAAAACTGACTCTGTTTTGTGCAAAATGTCTAATACAGAGCTAAAGTTATTTCCTCAAGTACAGACTCCATGCTCATGCTGGTGGACCTGCCTTCAGCAGTTGGAACACTGGACACTCCCAGTGTCATGCCAGTGCTGAAATCCCTTCCATTGTCTCTCAGGCAGCTTCAGAAGCCAGATTAAGGTGTTCCTTCTAGATTTCAAAGGAAATAGCTGATCAGGCTTCAGAAAAGACCACATGTGGATTTCTAAACTTGTGTGACATATGAGCTCCTCAGGGACAATGCAGGCATCAAAGTTCAGGATGCAGAAACTAAGAGCTGGAGACAGAGCCTTTTGGCTGAATAGACTTGTCTGTAGGATAAATTTCCAGGAAATTAGAATATCATTAAAAATTGCTGGAGTGCTTTACTTGGTGAAAAATTCTGTCGTTAAGAACAATGCTTACAACGTTAATACTGTTATGTTTCTACCCCCTTTTAAAAGAGGGAAGTTATTAAAGTAAGAGGAAAACAAAACACCAAAGAAAGTCTCCCCAAACAACCAAAAAAACAGAAGACTTTTATCGTCACAAAAAGAGACAGGCTAGACTTTGAGTAAGTGTACTGGAAATTTCACCATTTTTCTCTCTTACGCAATGTTTAGGGCAGCAGACATCATGTCATCCAAGGCTATGCTTTTTTTTGTTTGTTTATTTATATCATCAGTATATGGACTTTGGAGTCAATACATTGTTGAAAAATTTATGCCAGAAAAGGAAGTCAGTGTTTCTTGTTTTCAGTAAATTTTGTTATGAAGCTTTATATGAAAAAAAGTAAGACAGTATTTATGTCTTTATCAAATGTAGTGCCTGGGTACCAAATAGGCTTCTATACAGAGTGGAATATTTTACAAATGTAAATTTAAAAGGTGAAATGCAAAGCAATTTCCTTTTTCTTTTTTCTCACTGTGGTTATTATGTTAAAAGGTGAACAGGACATACCAGGAGGTGCTTCCTGTTTGTGCAAGTAGATAGCAAGTTGGCATTAACCATGTATAGGAGATAAGATTATCAAAATATCTTAATCACGTGCAACACTTTCAAGAGGATTTTTAAAAAGCCTTTAATTTCTTTTGAAATTATTGTAATTAAAATATGTGCATATCTGAAGGCTACATAACTAGATATTTGTTAATTGTCCATAATTCAACACTTCCATTTGTGAAGCTTTGGATAAGAAGTGCTTTTACAAAATATGCCATGGCAGGTGTGTATATGGGAAACAGGTTGAGCTGTTTTTTAAAACAGAGAAGAAGGAGATTATCTGAAAAGAAGTGGCATAGCTAGGTTTTTAGCAGGCTGTACAATTAGAGACATTTGCTAGCTCTAGATATTTCTTCCTTATTCTGCAGGAAAGGAGGATACTTCTTTCCTGTAAACAGAATTGTCCCAGGCACCACTAAAAGAAAAAAACAACAACCCAAATTTTAAAAAAGAAAAACAAAATCAAGGATGTGACTTCAGAAGGCACAGCTTCTGTATGTAAAGCTTTGGCAGCTATCCAGGAGTAAATCATCAATATGGCATTTCCTTAAAACCTTCTCTGTAATGAAGAGCTGCTATTTTCCCCATTTCTTTAGTTCACTCCATTTGTAAATCTCATTCTTTGGTCATCTAAACTTGTGACAAGTTTGTTGTCTTCCTGTAACAGAAGTTCCAACATCACCAGTGCTCTCCTAATCCATTTCCAATAGTGATTTATTAGAGACCAGTAAAATTACTTCCTTGGTATGTTTGTCTCCTATCAGGCAGTAACAAAGAACTTAAAATCAACTGATTCACCCAGTCTGTGCTGCTAAACAAAAGGAAGCTTCTGACTTTTTCTAAAAAATTACAGCATAGGTTAAAGGGGGGAGAAAGTTTTACAAGCCTTTCTTAGGTTTGTCTTGTCACCCTTCTAGTCAAATAATTGATGAACTAGTGCTTTGGTCAAATCTTTTTCCTGATGACATGTCAAAGACTAAGCTGGGAACAGAGATAAGGGCCCAGGCACCAAATTGTGCACAGCACTTTTATGAATCATGGTTAGAATTTTTCAGTGCTCCACATTCTCTAGCAGAACACTTGCACTGGCTGCTCCCTGACACCAAAGATCAGCACCAAGAAAAATATTGCCTGAGATAATCTCAGTGCAAGATCTTCCAAGTCTATCAGTTGTGGAATCTAGCTCTGACTGTAAGAGGCTTAAGGCATCCTCCTTACCTGGTCCTGGATCATGTTAAGTCTCAGCCCCCAAACCGTGTAGAGTTGAACTTAATTCTTTTTATAACAAACTGCCAACTGGAATCACAGAACTACCTGGATTCACTACATGGATTAGACTGGCACACTGAAAGTGTTATCACTGAAAGTGCTGCTCAGGAAAGGAGCTTCCATAGTGGACCCTGGAGCATCCCCACTGCTTATTGTTTTGGGCCACTCCAGAGAGCTCTGTTATCTGAGACAAGGCTTCTGTGGAGAGTGAGAAGATTGATGTGAGCTCCCCTGTGCTAACTGTTAGGTGTTGGTGCTGAGGGTCAAGTATGATGTGAAACGCTTAAATTCGGTTTGCTGATTTCCCAGGAGGGAGTCTCAGATGGTTTAGAAGCATCACTTACATAGATTAATCAGACTGGATATCTTCATGTGAAATCTTCTTGACTTCTCACAAGTAAGTCTGGTGGCACAGTGTAAAACCACTGCACTACAGAAATGATCATGAAATTATGAAGGATAGGTCTGCAAAATAATTTCTGTAAGGCAAGAATGAATATTGGTTTAGAAATCTCCTTTTGAGCATTTTTTAAACTGGAATTTGTGATATTTACTTGATGTAAAGATATTATTTGGTGCTTGATATGGCTCAGTTTAAAGCAAATCTTCATGTTTCTGCTGTGATAGTTAAGGTTGTCTGAAGGTCTTCACACAGTCACCATCCCTACTGTAAATCCATAGCCTTGATCTCCCTCTTCTGTGCATTTAAGACATTAGCTGCACTTCCCAGTTTTCCCTTACCTTTATGAGACTGACCACATTACCAATCCCATAGTTCCTGCTTCAGTTCCTTGAATACCTGCTCTTTTGAGCCTGACCTTGTGGATGTGTGTCATCTAATTAGAAGCAGCACTGTGAAGGGAAACAATTTTCTTTCAGTTAAGATAAAGGATCCTAATGCACCCAGTTTTGGTGAAGTTTAAAAGACTACACAGATGAGAGGTGCACCACCATGTCGGGGTTAATCCTAACCATCATTGTTCACATACCATTAAATGTTGGATATTTTCCTCTCATTAATATAGTTAAAAACGGATACATTATGTTTACCACAGTTTCCAAGGGTAATTGAAATACTCAATTTTGATCTAATTGGTCTAGTCTGTTTACTCTGGGAAGGGATCTTCACGTGAAAATCTTTTGATTGCTTCAGTCAACATCTGTGATCTATTAAGGGATCTGCTGTAAACCTTCAAAACTAAATAGTTATATTTGTAAGGAAATGGCAGTTCTTATTGAAAAGAATGAATTCTGTGTATGTTAATGCAAACTATATTGTAAGCTTAAGGTAGGGAAGTAGACAAGTCTGTAGTGTTAGGTGAGGGAGCACAGGACAGAGAGGATGCAAAACCAAATTGGAATAGGCAGCTCAGAATTGAAGCTCAGAGCACTGCTGGAAAGGTACATTTATTTTGGTCTTCAGATACACTGAGATAAAGGTAAATTAATGTATATTGTAGATTTTGTATTTGATATACATTATTGTGTATGACTTATGGTGCCTCAAAGGGATGTGTCATAGTCCTGTTAGTATTTTTACCAATTCAGTGTGAATGACTGGTGGCAGCATCACTTTCTTCTCAAGTAATCTCTAAATAGCAAAAAAGGTAAAGCAGCATTAGTGCAGTGCTCTCACTGAACTGTAGAGCTTAGTAGACTCTGAGAAGTTCAAAGTTCAAACTTGACGTAATTCTGAGTTATGGGAAATTATTGATGGGGAAGTACAGGAGGCGATTCTCCAAGACCACAAGTTAGTGCAGTGGTGTCAGTACAAGATCTGATCCCTCTTTCTCCTTAGGCTTATGCTCCAAACCAGTTCTCCTTTTTACTACACTGTGCTGTTTGACTAACATGAGACTTACACAGAATCCTTTGATCAAAACCTCATGAATGTTAAGCAAATATTTTATACAGTATGAGAAATATATACTTTTTAAATTCAAATTCACTAACAGTCAGATCTATGTCTTGAAAATGGATGATGGCTTCTGGCTATTTCACATCTTCACAGGGAAAAATGTACTCTGGTATAGAAGGGACTAGAATATTTCTCAAGCTGATATTTCAAGTCTCATAACTCTTCAGATGCTTTTTTTAAGTGTGCCATTGACTGCCCCCTGTGGTGTCTGGGCTGGTTGGGTCTCCTCTGGACAGAACGGAAGGAAACAAAGGAAAGGGCAGGAATGCTAAATATTTTTTTTTGTGATCACATTTAGCTGTTGCTGATCTGATTGAGCAGAGGGTATTTAATGCTCTAAGGTTACATAAAGGCAGGAAGAGCACTTTGAGAGAAGAAAAGAAAAAACTCTCGTAAGAGGAAGGCCTTCTGAGAAACAACGTTATAGAACTAAAATAGAGCAACTAGAGGAAGGAAGGCCATGTCCTATATATACAGAAAGGGAGGGGGATCTTCTCCATAGTAACAGGGAGAGCAGGGGAGAAGGGAAAGGACAACACAGACTGACAGACTGCAAAAGATGTTTCAACTATAGAAAAGAGAGATTGGGGTTTACTCTTACCTGCTTACGGGATCTATGGGCTTTGTGTGATACAAAATCCCTTCAAAAATGTCAGTTTAAGCTAATGAAATGAGGACTCATTATTTCTGGACAATTATTAAGCTTGTATTTTAGTATTTCTTCTTTATGTTCCAAATATCTTACTATTACAAGAGTTGAAGTTTGGTTGTTAAGAGGAAGTTTCAGTTCTGTGATTTGCACCATACCTATGTTGCTGCTGTGTATTTGCATTATTACTGTGCAGTTACAAGATGTTTTGGCACTGGAACATGGCCAGGTTTTGCAACAATATTTCATACATGGAAGTTAGGTAAGTGTGGTGGGTCTGCAAGTCACACTGGTGTCACAGAAGTAGTCGCTTGCGTGGAAGTCCCAGGTGTCCTGAAGGTTGGGTTTATTCTGAGTTTCCTGATGTAATTTTACTGATGCACTGAGAAGCCCCTTCTGGTTTTTTTCCCTTACTTATTTCTTTTACTCTTTTTCCCTTGATAACTAGAGCAGCAATTTTGTAAAGTACTTGCAGGACCTGCTGTTGCACCTCTTGCCAGGACAACCCCTGTTAGTAAAGACAGCTGTCTTTCAGCCCCAGAAACCTAGCACTGTACTAAACCAGATCTATCCCAATGGATCTGAAACATCCTTCCTCCTTCTGTTCCTTAGTTTGCAGTGATTACTTCAATTAACAAGTAAAGAAGTAACCAGTCCAGTTTTTGCTTCTGGGAGACTACAGTAGTTTTTGTTCTTTAAAATAAAGTACTTTATTTAAACATCTGCTTTGATATGATGTGGTGCAGATGATCTTTTTGTTTAAAACATTTGCAGTTCTTTTTGCAAAGACTGACAGTAGTGTCTGCTTTCAGGGTGGGATGATTAACTGGAATAGACTGTTTCCTCCTCTACGTCATAGACATAATGCAAATTATCAAGATCACCCATCTGAACAAGGCATACCTCCACCTACTGAGGTTTCTGAAGAGCAGGTAAACACTTTCTATTTTAAAATGGCATTTTAAATGGTTAGGAATTAATCTCTACTAATTTTTTATTATCTGTTTACACAATTTCTCTAATGGTTTCTATAGCAGCAAAAATGAGCATATAAGGTAATGGTCGCAATACAGAGACAGCATATTGTCATTACTATCCAAACCAGAGTTACAGAGATACTTGGGAGTTTCTACTTTTATGTGTTACTGCTTGTATTTTGTATTTAAAGATGTTGATGGTGTCAGTAGTGGAAACTATTCAAATCTGATTAAATAAATGTTTCAAAGAACGAAGAATGATAAATAAATTTCATTATTTGTCATGTAGAAATCATCTTTGCTGAAGTCCCCAGCTTAAGTTTCCAATTCAGTAATTTTGGGGTTTTTTTAATAAAAATGTTATGCAAAACACACTTGGGCTAAAACTTGGATGTTTCCCTCAGTAATGTGGTTGACTAATTCATCATACTGATGCCACATAGAAGATTGTGTCCTTTCTCTCAAGTATGGACTTAGACTTCTAGACTTTTTTCTGATAGTTTTATTCTCAAAAGAGATGATTATTTACTCAGAAATTTAAGAATTCAAGATTAGTTTTATTCCTACATTCAGAATTTATTGCATGCAATCAAGTTCTCCAGGTTGTAGCCTGCAGTTAGCTGTATTGGCCATTTTATAGTTTAAGGTCTCTGCTGCCCTTGAACAAGATTAGGTTTCTTTCCCTTTTTCCTTTTTTATAAGGAGATAACACTCGGTAGCAGCAATGTCATTTTTAGTTTAAACTGAGCTTTTCCCAAACAGAAGTCTTTTCTGTGATCTGATTTCTAGCTTTGATTGGATGTTAGATTGTGTTCAAAATGTTCAAAACTTTTAACTGCACTTTTGACTGCAAACCTTCTGGGCTACATCTAGAAAGGGGAAAAAAACCATCACCACCAACAACAAAAAACTCCCAAAAAACAACAAAACCCCAACTAACAAACAAAAAGAAAAGAATAATAAAAACCCCACACCAAAAAGTACATTCTGAGACAAAGCCCAGAAACTTAGTTTTGGCTGTCCTGAAAGCCTGCTCAGCACCAGTATGGGATGGACCAAAAGATTTCCCTGCTGGGTTGTCTTACCTCTTTAATTATTGGCAAATTCTGCTTATGGGGACTTCTATTTTTGGGCCAAAACTAGTGAAATAGTTGCCAGTCTGGATTCTTACCCAAGGTCCAGATTTATGAAAGTAATGTACACTTAATATTTTCTTATGCATTGAGGATGTAGGGCTCACTTGATTGCTGTCATTTGCAAGGCTCTCTGGTTACCCTGCAAAGAAGAAGTCATTAAAGCACCTTTGGTTTTTCAAGACTGTATTAATAATGAGACAAGTTGTCTTAAACTGGCAGAAATGCAAGGGTTTCATCTGTTCATCACATTAAAGTTTGTGAGCATTTGCAATTCTTGTGGTACAAAAATCTCTGCATTTCTTGTGGGGTTTTAGCACCTTTAGTTACTGTTGGCAGTTATACACTGTTTCCTGGAGCTGGATTTATTTCCTGTGGTTAAAATGTGATCAGATGAAAAGAGGATTTTGTTATTACTATTCCCCGTGGTGCTTGATGAGTATTTCTGCAAATAGGAACGTTGCAATTCCATCCACCATTTCTTAAAGTTAGAATTCATGGCAACTGCAGTAAAACTTTACTTCTGAAGTGTGTTTCTGTGGTTAGCTTTTATTCCACTGCCTGCCCTTTTTCTCATAAAAAACCCACAATCTTAGATGAAAAGGAAGAGTTACAGGTTACAAAATTGAGTTTGGACTTTAATTGTTGCTGCAGAAGTGTCGAAAGTAACAATTCATTTCTCTCCCTACAAGAAGGTGAAAAAACCTGGCAGTGGATTGTAAGGTTGATGTTCTGATATCCAAGGTAGCTGTTCTCAAATGTGTTGTGGGGGTGTATTTATATTAAGAAAAGGAGGACCTGTGCCTCTGGGCAAGCTTGACACTTGTATATTTCTCAGGAAATAACCAAAGCAGAGATGACTAAAAATACTGAAAGTTCTGGAGGTGTCTTAGAGGAAAGAAAAGCTGCTTTTGGTGGCAACTTTCTTTTAAAAATACTTTCAGTGCTAGTGCTGCACATTGGTCTTGCACCCTGGGAAAATTCCTCTTGAGATGTATACAGCCTCCTCTGCGTTCCTGCTTCACTCTGCTGCTGCAGGCTCACTGCAGGCAGAGGAGGAGGAGTGGCAGTGGCTCTCTGACAGCTTCTGTAGCCCAGGACTTCCAGGTTCAGAGTTATGATGTCTGGTCATAAGACCCTTTGAAGCAGGATGAGGAATGCTTTATGCTGCCAGCAGCCACAGTTACTTTTACATGCCATTCCCTGCCTTTTTTCCACTTCTGGAAGATTATTTATAGAAGTGAATGAGTTATATTGTGATTTTCAGTCATACCAAAGTGAGACTTATAGATTTTAAATGTACCTTAAATTGGTATTTAACCATGAATTAAATTTGCATTGTCTTTTTACATGTGGTACTTTTAGTATCTGTTAACACAGAACACAAAGGTTAGGTGTCAAGTATGTGATATTATAAAGAGGGCTGGTCAAGTGGTTATTGATTTAACAAAATCATATCTAAATGTGCCCTTTTCCATGTTTCTCTTCCATCAGATGTCATTGATTTTTTGCTTTGCAGAAGTAAAAAGCAAAAACATTGCATTTTTGAGTATATGTAGAAACCCTCCAAGAATTTTCCTAAACCAGTTTAAGTATTGTACTTCTTCTACCTTAAAGTTTAATAAACTTTAAGGTTTATTAAAAACCCCCAACACCTGGAATGAATAGTTTTGAGGGTTTTTTTTAATGTTATCTGGAGAAGTAGATCTTTTCAAGGAAAAGAGCTGAAGATTCATTCTGGATAGGTTTTCTCATCTGCTCTCTAATTCTGTGTTTTAGTCAGTGTTGGTTTCTTGAGATCCTGTTCTTGTTGAGAGCAGCAAGCCCCCAGGTCAGACTGTAATTGTCATGTGTGGTACCAGACTTTGGATTTTACTCTTTTTTCGAAACTGGACCAGCCAGGAAAATGCAGGTGTGGCCTTTTCTGCAATCAGCTTTGAATTAAGTGGTAGAAAGCAGTCATCTCTGTGGCAAGGTTTTGAAGCACGCTGTCCCTGATAGGTATTTGATCAGTGGAAAAGTGATTTCTGACATTATTGGCTAATGTGCACACAGTGTGAACAAAACTCTGGTTTTAAAGTGGTGTTACTTCATTTCTTTTCCAGGTCGCACGACTTATGGAAATGGGGTTTTCCAGAGGAGATGCTCTAGAAGCTCTGAGGGCTTCAAATAATGACTTAAATGTAGCCACTAATTTTCTACTGCAGCACTGATGGTTTTGTGTGTGAAGGAGCTTCACCCGATGGGTTTTTGTACCTGCCTGGGAGAGGATCAAAGCCACCTGCTGGGCAGACTCACCAAGGGCAGCCTGCAGAGAGAGCGAGAGAGACACGGCTCCACGTGACAGGTGACTCAGAGCCATGTTAAGAAATGATGTGAACTGTTCCCAAGCCTTTGGATCACTTGGTGGTTTCTAGTCTGGTTATCCTTTTCAAATTAACTTTAGTTTCTATGTGTTACTGGATATCACCTAAATTTATTTTTAAATAAAATAGGTGGGTTTTTTCTTGTAAATCTTTGTTAGACGTTATCAGACTTAATGACTAGGAAAAAAAAGCTCCAACAACTACAACAACTAGATTTACCTGTCAAGAAAAATCATATTGTCTTCATTTACAAGTCTAATTTCTCTAGCTTAAATGTTATTTTACAGTACTTGATTTTTTATTACAGTAATAAGAGGTTTGAAGATCACTTAATTTTCAACTCAGTAAAGGGTTATGGGACTATTATGTCATTCTTTGCAAAGTTTTGTTAATGCCTGTAATATTTTATTTCTCAAATTTCTTTTTGAATAAAAGTTGTCATTCAGCACATCATAGACAGATAAGGTGAGAGAAGATTCATGTGTGTATGGTGAGCTATGGCAAGTGACCACTGTAAATTTGAATTTTTACAAACAGAGTGAATTGCTGTTCAAATACGGGTCGTGAAGACACTCATTGGAAGCAATAAAGGTGAATTGAATGATGCAATAAGATCAGAACTGGAATGATGTGAATGACTTCCATGGCTAACTCAGAGATGACTTCTGGAACAATGGATGTATGCGGTGTCCTATGTGCTGCTTTCAGTTTTTTTCAGCTGGCTATATACTGTCTTAAAAGGAAATTACAAAAAGCTAACTTTTCTACATATAAGTCTACTTTTCTAGTATCAGAGATGAGGATGGCCCTGCATTTGCTGAATCTTCACTGTCTGGTCAACTTTGTGTTGACCACTGGAGCATTAACATTAGGTGATCCAGGCTGGCACAGGAGGCAACAGGACAGAAGTGCCAAGTTTGTGCCATGCTGGGTTTGAAGCTTAGGTTGATTCCCGAATCAGCTTGCTTGGCTTGACTCTCAGAAGTGCTCAGTATTAGCACCTTAGGAGTTGCAGGAGGTGAGGTGCAGAGAGGGGAACATCTCCATGAAAGCAATCTGAAGGAATACAAGATTCCAGAGTGCAACTCCATGAACCAATCTACACGTGTATCTTACACATTTCATGTATGTTTCTGTCTGTACTTGTGTGTGTGCAGCATGTGCATATGTGTCTGTTTATAGGCATATTTAATACATGTATACATTTAGAATAAGGTATAGGGCATAAGAAGTGTGACAGAGGCAATAACAAGTGCATAGGGGATGTTTTGGAAATCCAGATGAATGCTGTGTACCACAGCACAGATCTTGGCAGTCTCACTTGGCCTGGAAAACATACCAGGAAATTGCAGGACAAGATTTAGGGGGAGAGAGGGAGATACTTCTCTTTCCTTTATTAATTAACTGATAAAACTGAAAAAAGTCCTTTGGGCATACAAGTTGTTATCTAGAAATTGCATCAAATTTGTGCAGCTTTCAGTACATGATATAATTTTTAATTAAGTCAGTGTTCTGTATGTATTTCTTTGGTATTTTGCAGTGGGTTAAGTAAGGGGGGTTTCGAATGACAGTGTTTTTTCTTGGGCTTTGATCAATCTCCTTCAGGGTTTAGCTTGTTTCTGCGATCATATTATTTAGGGAGGGTCTGCTTTTTAAAAAAGGTTGAAAGGTTTTGTTTGTGTGAAGCTGAAGCTATGTGTGTGTGTGTAGACCACAGACGCTTCTGTACCCAGGGAACTCTGGAAACCTGCTGTCTTGGAAAGCAAAGCATACATGTAAGAAAAAGAAGTCCTACTATAATCTGTATATGCAGACTACTTAAATGTTTTGAAACATATACAGGTTTTAATTTTGATACTGATTCTTCCTTCACAAATATTTTATCCAAAAATAGCAATAAAGACGGGTAAATTAATTTGTAAATCAAATTTTGTCTGTAGGAAATAAAATGCCTATCCCAGAGAAAATAAACATGCCCTTTTCAGACATTGCCCTATTGTAGGGACAAGCACAAAGAGTATTCCTTGGAATTTTAAAACATTTTGAGTGTCATATGGGGTATGTAAGTGGATATTCTCCAAGTCTAAATCCTTTCTCACTGTTGCCTGTACAGGAGGTGTTCAAATGCCATGGTTGCTTGGAAAATTCCATTTTGCTGGGCTTTCTGCAAAACATGGTTAAACCTAAGGTGCAAAATGCAGGTCTTGGTGATGTCAGTTGAAAACTCCAGTTGATTATGAGAAAAGTTTGCGTTCAAAATGCTTCCAGGGTTGTGATTTCCAATTTAAAAAAAAAAAAGAAGTGGTAAAAGAAGAGTCTGAGATGTTGAAAACAGTTCCTGTTTCATGCAAGAACCACAGAAGAAAGATTCACATGTTAGAGCTGGAAAACAACTCAGTTTCCATTTGATGGTGAAATTTTCATGAACTGTTTCTGGGAATGTGGGAGCATGTTCTTCACAGCCTACGCTGGGTTTGTCTGATACAGTTTTGAATGTCTCATCGCACAGTTTCTAATCTGTGTGTGACACAAGCCATATTTTTTGGCACCATGAACAAGGCAGAATACTTTTCTACGTATTGGATTTCAAGTCCCTAGAAAATTCATTCTAGTTCTAGTAAAGCCAAGATTTGCTATTTTGAAATAAAAGTAGTTGCTGCTGTTAAAATTTCCCTAGTAGACAGGGAATGTCATCTTGTGAGACAGCACTGGAGTAACTTACGGGGGACTTTCCTAGACAGTTACATGACACTTTGAAACACACCCACAGTGAGGTTGATATTTGTGTAAATCTACCTGATAAGCCACCAGGCTCAGGTTCTCAAGCCTTAACTTTTTGCCAAGATGGAGATTGATTGTCTCAAGACCTACCAAAACCAATTTTTCTCCCTCAGAACAAGCATTAAAGGCTGCCTGTTACTGAGAGAGCACAGGGACTGTTGCAGCTGGTTCACACACCAGCCTGTGCTGTCTAGCACTTGCCAGTGCCTTTTGGAATATGTGGTGGAGGAAAGATCTTGTTATTTTTGTCTGGAACAGAAGAACAAGCCAGAAAAACTTACTGCAAGGCACTGGGCAAAAGGCAACGTTTCTGGCTCTCCTGTTTGTATGTATATGTATATATATGATTATATATATGCATATATGTGTGTATGCATGTGTATATATACAGAGAGTGGGTCAGAATATTTATGTATTGGTTCAATGAATTTAAGTGGAGCTAAGAGTTTGTTAAAAGAAAATTAAAAATCTGTATTCAAAGACCCCCCTCTCTCAAACGTGTGTATTTGGAGTATCTGTGCAGTTGCAAAGGCACCAAGCTTTGGAAACACCCCCACCTACAACTCCCATGCTATGAGGGGAACTGCATCTGTTTGAGGATAAATAAATGCACAGCATTCATTTGAACTGATAGAGTGGTTTGATACAAAAGTGCAATTAAATTCTTGTGTATTCTTCCACAAGAAAAACCTTCGTGAGATTGGCTTTCTTTAACTGTGTGGCCACAGTAATCAGTATTTTATATAAATGAGCATGTTTTGAACAAAGGAACTGTTTTACTGGGAGAGTCACATGAACACATAAACACTGTATTTGTTTATATATATATGCACACATACATGCATATGTATATATAATGTGTGTGCATTTACTTAAAAAATACTTGTTTAATTTTTAGTAGGATTAAATTCCTCCTGTTTCCATATGTAAAGGGATTCTTTCACCACAGAAAGTGCCCTCTGAAACTCAAAGAGGGTGTGTGTTTCCAGCAGTGTTTGGTGCAAATACAAGGTGAGACACCACAGGTGGCAGCAGAGGAATGTTGGAGCTGGACAAATGGGTGTGACTGTTGAGAATCTCAACACATTGGGAGTTCAGCTGTCATCATTTGTTTTCCAAAGGAGAGTTTTAAGAGGAAGGAGAAGTGAGTTTGACTCATACCTGTTTGTATGTATGAGGCTGTTCCTACACCTGAATGGTTGAAGTGGAGAAAGCAGGAATATACATCAAAAATGAATGAAAAATTCCAGGATCCTGACTAAAGTGAAAGCAGGATCCAACCTTTTGACTGAGGATAGGTAGGGACCATAAGTGTCACGTAAGATGAGCAAAGGAAAGGACTTGAGAGAGATGAGGCGGGTGGAACTAAGCAAACCCAGAGAGTTTAGGAAAGAGGACCAAAGTAGAACTGAGGACAGAAAGAGACAACCTGCTGAGAGAAAAGGGACAGAGTGTTGCATTGCATTTAGTTCAGTTTTAAAAGAATTTGCAGGATTTCATGTGGAAAATGAAAATATGCAAGCTTATGGCTAATCTCATACTGAAAATCCACTCTTTTTTTTTAGGGCTGTCACATTTTATTTGGTCAGTTTTGCAGGAGGTGGTACATGTGGCAAGTGAGAAAGCAGTGTAATCCCAGCAGCTGGGCAGTGCAGCAAACCCTGGAGCCACTCGTATGTGAGAATGCAGATGGTTCTGGCTTCCAAATCAGCCCTGCCAGCCTGACTTCTCCTGGCACCTCTCCATCCCAGCTGTGGAGAAACCTTCTCCAGAAAGGACACAGCTCCTCACAGGTCCTGCAGCATTTCCCATGGAAGGTGATTTATAATTCCCTGTTCCATGAGAGCACAGCACCGGTGTAAGGGAAGTGGATTGAGAGCCTGTGCTTGCCCCTCACTGCTTCTGGGCATTTGCTTGGGGGCGGGCAGAGGCACAGTGCACCTCTGAGGAGAAAACAGGTGCCCACATCTCCTGGCCTGATCAATCACACCAGGGCTTGTTACTTGGCCATGAGAAGCTTTTATTTTTAGTAGATATGTGCGTAATTACATCACAATATTTTACTTGCTTACAAAGATGGCTTGCAGATATGATGTATGACATGCAATAGTTTCAGTTCAGAACCATTTAAAGCACAGACTGAAGAGGTGTGTAAGTTGGGAACCACTGCTAAGGGAAAAAAGCTGTTCTGTCTGAGCTCTCTCCAGCCCCCTGCCAAGGCCAGGGACACCTTTCTAGACCAGGTTGCTCAAAGCTCCATCAAACGCAGCCCTTGAACACTTCCAGGGATGGGTCATCCACAGCTTCTCTCGGCAACCTGTTCCAGTTCTTACCACCCCCATGTAAAGAATTTTGTCTTAATATCTCATCTAAACCTCCCCTCTTTTTGAAGACATTCCCCCTTGTCCTGTCATTAGAGGCTCTTGTCAAAACAGGCCCTTGTCAAAAGTCCCTCTCCAGCTGCCTTGGAGGCTTTAGGTACTTAGATTTTCAGTGCTCTGAGGTGTCCCTGGATCCTTCTCCAGGCTGGACAATTCCAAGGCTCTCATCCTGTCTTCAAAGGAGAGGTGCTCCACAACCTGGATTATCTTGGTGGCCCTCTTCTGGACTTGCTCCAACAGGTCCATGTTGTTCCTGTGCTGGGGACCCCAGATGCAGTATTCCAGGTGGGATTGCACCAAAGTTGAATATAGGGACAGAATCATTTCCCTTGACCTGCTGGTCATGCTGCTTTTGACGCAGCCCAGGATATTCTTCTGATGGAGACAGTATATTCCATGTCCTAAATCTGTGCATGTATTACCTATTGTTGTGTGTGTGTCCACAAAGGGTACTCTCTGCCCTCAGATAAAAGTGCAGTCGTCTCTTAGAAGACAGCACAGCACCAATAGGCTGCAGAAAAGCAGGAATTACCGGCACAGTATGCAGTTACACCTCTCTGCACGGAATGCCTTCGATCCCCGTGTGCCTCCCGTAGCCGCCACCAGCGCCCGGCTCACGAAGGGCGCCGCGTCCCTGCGCGGCAGCAGACGCGTGGGGGAAGCACAGCCCCATCTGTCCCCGTCTGCTTAGACCTGCGGGCGTATTATTATCACCGAGCAAAGGTTCCGACTCCCTCTTTCGGAGGGAACCGGCGCTGCTCCTCTCGCCCGGAGGCACCGTCGGGGCTCCCTCCGCCACGGGTACCCCCAGCCGGGGGAGCCGGGGCAGGGCAGGAGCAGCGGCCGGGAGGAGCCCGTGGAGAGGTATTGAAAGGCAGGCAGGTGCTGCACTTGTGGACATGGTTTAGCGGTGGTCTTGGCAGTGCTGGCTTAATGGCTGGTCCCAATGATCTCAGAGGTCTTTTCCCACCTAAATGATTCTGTGCTAATGCGTTTTTGTGATTCCAAGGGATTGCTGGTAGGTCCGAGCAGCGCTGGGCTAGCAGTGTACAGCAAGAACCATGCGAGGAGCTTGGACTGAACAGGTGAATGGCAAAGGGTAGGAAAATGTTACTGTGCCTCTAGACAAAATGCTGTGTATGTTTTCAGTTTTAGAGAAATGCTCCTTTTGCAAGCAGACAGGGAGCACCCACAGGTGGGTAAGCTAGTCTGGGCAATGGAGGGTTCTTTAGAGTTCTTCTTTGCCCCGATTCCTCTTGACCCACTCTGCCCAAGTCCTTTTGTTCTCCAGCTCGTGGATGTTCCCTTAGCTCCAGCTAATTGCCTGCTGTCCCCAGATTGGTACTTTCAAAAGCAAAGTGGCCGAGGCTGGTGTCCATCCAGAGGAGGAAGGCTGGATCCCTCCTGCATTGTGCAGCACTACACCCAACTCTTCAGCTGTTTCCTACTCCAAAGCCTCCTACTGGTGGCAAGAGGTGGAGGTACCTTTCTTAATAAAGTACTTCTGAGAAAAGCAGAGTCAAATAAGGAGCAAACGAGATTATGTTTATACTCCACCTTCTGAGAAGGCTTGTTCATAAATTGGCTTTTTCCTCAGTTGTGGGCTGCAGCTTGGCAAAACATCTCAGTGTCTTGATCTTGAGTAGGAGGGTTGGCCACTGCTCACATGGAAACCAACAGCTACGAACCACTGGCAGCCCCCAACACAGTCCTCTAGAATTTGAGTTACAAAAGTGGCAGAGCCAAGCCCTTCATAGCACTAGGTAGGGGATGTTAGGGGCAACAGCCACCACCTGTGGATGGGGAAGTTCAGACACAACAGTGGGAAAAATGGTTTTATCCAGAGAGCAATGCAGAGTGGGAACCGTCACCTCAGCAAAGGGACCCTCCTTGCCTGGAGTTTCCAAGCCTTGTCTGCATGAAGCCATGTCAAACCTGACATTGTGCCAACCACAGTCCTGCTTTGGGTGGGCTGCTGGATGAGGTGATGCAGAGATTCCCTTCCAGCCATCATTTCCCAGACATATTAATAGGGCAATGTTAACTGTACAGCAACTACCAACCTAGCTAGACTCCTTCAAGGACCACTGGCATCCTGATATTATTGCATCCCAGCTCTTTCTTGTCCATTGTAATATGCTTTTCAGGACAAAGGCCCTCTGCAGGTCAGCACTGAGGTTAAACCTGCTTTGAGGAGGACTCAGCCTCCAGAAAGGACCTACTGGAGTCTGTTTCCCACCTGAGTTGTTTTAGGCATCCCTCTTAGTCAGCCTTCAGCATGCCTTCAGCCTTCAGACCCGTACCATAAGTAAAACCATCACTGTCCAAAAGCTCATTCGTGTGCATTTAAAACAATGAAGGGCTGCATGTGACTATTATTAACCTTCTAGGCATAAAAAAGGTTATTACCTTAAAGAATGATTTGTATTAATGAAGTGTCTGTTCATGAAACATTTTCAGGTATACTTTTCAGTAAAATAAGTAGCTTTTTTTTTCCTTTTCATGTCTGTGTTTGTGTCTGTCCCTTCCAACTTCAAAGAAAAGACTAGACATGCCAGGAACTGTGAAATCCTATGTGTGGGTTTTTTATCAGTCTAGTGATTTCAGCAAAGAGCTGAGGAGGCTCCTGCCAACTTTCTCCTTGTCTGAGAGGCACAAACCTCAGCAGAAACCTGATGTCCCAGGGTTCCTTCTCTTGCTCTGGCAATAGTCACAAGTAAACTCCCATAAAAGGGTGCTCAGACTCCTCAGGGCAAGAGCTTCGAGGCCGGTCAAGGTCACAAAAGGCCACTCTCAGTTCTTGTTCCTATTTCTCTGTTAAGGACTAATGGGAAGGTTTGCCCCCATGAGTACATCCAGGGCAGGTTTGCAGCCTTAGAGCTGGGCTGGGATCCAGGCCATCCCCACGATCCCCTTCCTGGCAGTGGGTCCCAGGGTGACTGCAGTGCGGTCAGGTGTGAGGAAGGGCCCCTGGGGAAGAAGCAGCCACCCCAATGGTGAATGTAGGCAGCAGCACATCCAGGAGCTCTACAAAATCACATCCTCACACCTCTTCCTTGGGAGAGGGCTTTTCCAACATCTCCCACGTGCCCCACACTTAGTGCTTGCCCCACGTAGAGCCCTGATGCAGGAGCAGTATGCTGGGCAGCCAGAGAGCAGAGCTGCTGTTTGTCAGTGTGGAGAAGGAGTTGTAGGCCATCTTCTGCATGCAAATAACATCCCAGCCTTTTCCTGGAATGCCCTGAGTCCATCTCCTCATGTTGTCTGCCCTGAAGCCTGCAGGGATGCTGCTGTAGTGCTCCAGGGGCAGTGCAGGGGAAGGGGCAGAGGGACACCCATGGTGGTTACCAGCCCACCCCAGCCCCGCAGGAGGTGCAGACAGGCACGGGAGAGGGGTGCAGTGCAGTGCTGGGACACCTCCAGCTGGGTGTGCCAGGCAGGGCAGCTGCATGAGCTGCCCCTCTGGGGCTGGGATGAAAAGGAGCTTCTCCATGCTCCTGGCTGGCAGGTGCAGCAGCGCTGAGCACAGAGCCAGGCATGCAGAGCCAGGCAGGGCTTTGTCCCTGCCGGATTGGCTTTGTGAGAGCCCCTTAGCTCCAGGCAGGGGAGCCATGGGGGCTGTTGTAGGTGCTGGTCCTGCAGCTCCACTCCGCCTCCCGCCATCAGGGATGGTCCATAAGTCACAGGCCAGGGCAAAGGGAGGGGCTGGTGCTGCTAGACAGAGCTGGAGCCAGGGGGCTGGCTGTTGCTGTTGCTCTCCGAGGGGGTCTTGGCAGTGGAGGAGGTGGCCAGGGAGCCGCTGTTCCTGAAGATGCGGAGCAGCCTCCGCTTGTAGCCCCGGAAGGCGAAGAAGTAGATGATGGGGTCGATGCAGCAGTTGAGGTTCATGAACGCCACAGTGATTTGCAGGGACATCTTGAAGGCTTGCTGCTCACGGCAGGATGGCTGGTAGAGGATCTTCCTGACCATGAACTGGACAATGTTGAGGTGGTAGGGGCTGAAGCAGAGCAGGACAGCCAGCAGAACCACCAGGATGACAGTGAAGGCCCGGTGGTGGTGCCCGTTCCTTACCGTCAGCGGGTTCTCCTTGGCTGTCTGGCAGAGCTTGAGGTTGATCCTCACATAGCACACCAAGATGATGCCCACAGGCAGGAAGAAGCCAAGCATGCAGGCCACCAGGAGCAGGTAGGGCAGATTGGGAATCTCCTCGAAGTTGAAGTACTCCATGCAGGTCAGCTTGTCTCCCATCCTGCGCGTCATGGGCCGCAGGAGCAGCGGAGCCGTCTGCAGGAACACCAAGGCCCAGATGAGGATGCAGATGGCCCTGGCCCGGCTCATCTTCCGAATCCTGCCGGGGTGCCGGTGCGCACCACGGCCACGTAGCGGTCCACGCTCACGCAGGTCATGAAGTAGATGCTCACGTAGGTGTTCATGTAGAAAAGGAAAGCTGTGATCCGGCAGAACCAGTCCCCAAAGGGCCAGTCAGACTCCAGGATGTAGTAGGCGATCCTGCCTGGCAGTGCCAGGGTGAAGAGGGCATCGGAGAGCGCCAGGTTCACCAGGTAGAGGTCAGTGGAGTTGAGTTTCTTCTTCCTGCGCTGGAAGGTGATACAGAGGGCCAGGACATTCCCACAGGCACCGAACACCAGCAGGATGGTGTAGAAAAGGGAGAAGGTGACTTTGGTTGAGAAGTGGTGGTTGTGCACGTTGCAGCTGCTCTGGTTGCTGGAGGTGAGGTTGGTGGGCAGGAGCACATCCTCCACAAGAGCCATTTCCACGGAGCCTCACGAGCTCTTGCTCTCTCCCTTGGAATAAGAACAGATGTGAAACTTGCAGCTTATTGATAACAGGAGTGGGACTCTTAGAGCTGGCCCTCATCACAAAGCAAAAGCCCTGTCCCCTGCTCCTTCCCAGCAGCACACAGCTCGAGTCATTTGGAAAAATGCTTCTCTTGTGATTTTGGTGAGAGCATCTCAACAGTGGCTGTGAGTCATTCTCCTTTTCTTATCACGAGCTACTCTTCATTTTGTCTTTTCACAAGTCCAATCAATATGAGAAAGGACTGGAGGTGCTGGGAGGGGGAATTGCCTGTCACACAAGGAAGGTCCCCAACTCATCTGGTGGCAATGATATCATTTACTCATTACTGCGAGGGGAATGGGGAGCTTCATTGAGAAAATGCCCACGAACTGGAGGGGCTGGCGACTGGGAGGGCTGAGGGGGACCGGCGGGCAGAAGTGCTGAGGATCATTTTCACAACCCTCGGGCATGACCAAAGTAGCAACAGAACTGAAGAAATTCAAAGAGAGGAAAAAACCTAGCTTTCCACCAAAAAAACCCCCCCAACCTTCCCCAAAAATCCCGTGACCCATGCTCGTCCGATCAGGGAGCTGGGAACACCGCGGCACCGAACCCCGCTCCCCGCACGCCCTCCCGCCGCTCGCCCCGCTTTGGCCACAGGGTCCGGGCTCATGCCTGGTGACAGCGCTGTCCCCTCGGCTGCGGGGCTGCAGCAGCTCCCGGGACGCGTCTGCCGCCCGCCGCGAGCACCGCCGGGACGGGACGGGACGGGACGGATGGGACGGGATGGGACGGGATGGGATGGGACGGGAAGGGATGGGATGGGACGGGATGGGACGGGACAGGACGGGATGGGACGGGACGGGATGGGACGGGATGGGACGGGCGCAGCGCTGACTCTTCGCGTCCCCGGCGGCGCAGACCCCAAGGGCTGGGATGCTCAAACCCACAAGCACAAAGGGAGGTCAGGGGCACCAACCTGAGTGCCACGATGCTGCCGCCTTCTTCTCTTCCTCCTCCTCCTCCTCCTCCTCCCGCCCGACTTCTGGGGGGCAGCGAGCGCGGAGCCTCCTGCCCGCGTCCGGCACTGGGGCTCCCCGGCAGTGTGAGCGCCTCCCGGGATTCGCTCACATTATAAAAGCACCGTGAGAGTTGGGGTTTTTTTGTTTGTTGTTTTTTGTTGGGTTTTTTTTCCTTAGGGTTAGTAAAACTGTGTTCTTTCTGGGTGGGGCTTTTTTTTTTTCTTTCGGTATGTGAGAGGCACGCTGCCGCCGCGGGGGATATTCTCAGTAGCGGCTGTTCTGGAGAAGATAAATGACTGTACCTGCGCGGCAATCGCTCCCGACATCTGAGCCGACTTGGGGTTTTACTCTGAAAACTTCGACAAGGATGCAAAATGCAACTGAACAACGAAAACATCTTCAGCCCCGGTTCACGTGCGGTCCGGAGCGCTCAGCCGGGCACACGCACATGGCCACGGCAGCACGATCGGACCGCGGCGCGGCGGCTCTTACAATAAATTGTGGCAAATGTTCGAAGGAGCTTTTTGTGCCTGTGGCCAGTGCAAGCCATGCTGTGCCTGTGGTGAAACCCAGATTTGCCTCTCACACACACAGAGACATCACCAGGCACGGCTCCTTAGCGCAGAGACTGAGCTGAATGAAACAATTTGCCCTTAGTGGAAAAATATTTTTGTTATTAGGATTATACATTGTGTGGTGAAAGTGGGGCAAAGCCCCTTGTCCCATCTGGAACTCTCATGGTGGGCTCTGTCCCCACAGAGTGCTGAGCAGTGGAGGGCTGTGATTTATCCCTCAGCCCTCCATGTGTGTGTCTTACAGCATGGAGAGAGCACTTTCCTTCCCAGCACTTCCCAAATGTTTGCAGAACTGCAGCCTGCCCTGTGGCCATCAGGATGGCCTTCCCCATGGTGGCTTTTTTACTGGAGACCACTAGGGTTTTCAAATCCCAAGAGGAATTTTTCTACTTTTTTTTAATGGTTCTAGGGTTTGGGGTTTTTTTGTGGTAGTGGTGATGATCTTGCTGGTGTCTGGTTTTATCCCTCAAAAAAATTCCTGTTAAACCAGGAAATTCCCATCACAGGGCGTTCAGGATTCCACTGAAAAACTGAAGCCAAGAAATACAATGGTTAAGATTACAGTTAAGCTAAACTTCCGTATTTCCCTCTAGGTTAGTAAAGCTCCACTAATTATTTAATTGCATAATATTTCTAATGTTTTAAAACAGTGGCATTAAACTCAGTACTAATCTGTGTACTCATGTACTGTGAGTCATCTGTATGGAAATTACACATTATGGTCGTGAATTTACTAGAAGTTGAAGGTACCTAGCAAGAGCAATAGTGAAAATTGGCTAACAAGCTTATCTGTTAATGGAGATTCTTTTGTTGCTCGAGGGTCTGTATTACACGGAGGGAAAGGTCAGCTAATAACAGAATAACTGCTGAGTAAATTATTAAAAATATTCCCTAGTAAAATAGGGGTTTTCTACTTACACATCTGTCAAGAGTTAGGCTAATCAGACTTGCGTGGGGCTCGAATGTTCTTGAGCTGTTTCATCGAGATGGTGAAAACAGCCAATGGAATTAACATTAGAGAAGTGTTGTTTCTCCAGAAATGCTGAGCCCACCGCAGCGGGTGGATCCAGGACCGTCCCTTTCCCTCCCTAAAGCACTGACAAACAGGACAAACAGCTGCAGCTCACACAAGCAAACACTGCTCCCATCGATCCGGGGCTCCCTGCGGCACCGCCGCTGCAAAGCTCCTGCCCACCCTCATTACGGTCTCCCCCTCGAGAGTTTTATCTCCACAAATTAACACCATCGAGGAAATACATTTGGATGAAGCTCAGCAAAATGCCACTGGCTTCCACCCAGGGGCCCGCAGCGCCTCGGACCGGCGGCATCACCAGTGCGCGGCCAGGACGGACGGGGAGGTTTGTGATGCAAATTCGTGCCCGGGGCTTTTCCGAGCAGTCAAACAAGGCCCTTTGTACAGCCCCTCCAGCCCCCTGGGCTCACCAGGCTCTGAAAGCAGAGCTGCAGATCCCAGGAGAGGAATCATGTGCTGATGGCCCAGAGCTGCCACCTGCCTGCGCAGGCAGGGGGCTTCCCATGGAGCCCACGGCAGCGGGAAGTGCCCGGCCCTGTGTGAAGGGGCTCTGGATACAGGAGGGTCAGCAGGGCCTCAGCCCCTCCTCCCCCAGAGGAGGAAGATGACCCAAGTGGCATCACCAGCCTCAAAAACAGATGGAAGAGCCCAAAGTTCTGGGTGACAGCCGTGTCCAGGGTGACAACTGTGCCCAGGGCCTTGGGAATAAGACAGGGAAAGCAATGCTCTCCACCTGATTTTATTTTTCTTTTTGCAGTGCAGAACAAAGGAAGTGGGTTCTTCTTTTGTGCAAAACACGCTCCTGCCCTGTGTGCAGCAGGTGCTGTGCTACAGGAGTGCAGCCCAGCTCCACCCGTTTGCACGGCTCCAGCGAGCCCAGCACGGCTGCACCTCCCCACACTGCACAGCAGGCAAGGCCCTTTCCGTGGGCAGGGCACTGGGGGGATCCTCTTCCCACCTGTGGGGATCCGCTCCCTGCCTCTGCAGCCCTGGATGAGCCAAAATGGGATCTCCCCTCAGACAGGGTAGAGAAGGCCTGTCCACCCAGTTTGCAGCCATCTCATTTAAGAGACACTGCCTTTGGCTGAGCCCAGTGGGATTGGAGGAGTGAGGTTCAACTTCAAAGCTGGGTCTAGGCTTTCTTGTGTCCATGTTTGCATAAAGACACTTCCCTGAGCCTGGCGGGGAGCAAGCAGAGTCCCACAGCCCAGGGATCCATCCCAGGGTGAGCAGGACCTGCTGTCCAGGGCATCCCTGCTGCCAGGGACCCAGACAGGGCACAGGGAACACCTCTGGGGGAGTCCTGTGCAGACACTTGGCATGGAGGGTCTCTCTCCTGAAATGTGCACCATGGTCCTTAACCATGGCATGTCTCCAGCCAGGTCCCCTGCCTCCACATGGTACCTCCAGAGCCAGATGTTGTGTATTTCAGAACAGATGTGCACCTCAGAGTCACCGTGGCTCTTCTCACACCATCCTCAGAGCACACCACTCTCTGCCATCCCACGAAGGCTCCCTGCAGCCTCCTTTAGCTGCTGGGGACCTTGCCATGGATGTTGCTTCCCAGCCCAGCAGGAAAGCCAGGCTGCAGCTCCTCTGGGACCAGGTCCTTGAGGCCATGAGCTGAGGCCAGCCCTGGTGGCTGGCAAGGGAAGCTCAGGAGGAGCTGCACCTGCAGGCACGTGCCGGGGGATCCATCACTGTGCTCCCCCCAGGGCTGCTGCTGCTTGGGCTGCAAAGGCACCCTCAGGTAGCTGTTTACACCTGCTGGGATTTCCCAGAGTTGAGAGATGATTTGGAGCTGGACTTTCTGAGGGCAAGGCAGCACAACAAATGAGGTAAGAGCCCCTTGACAGAGAGACAGCAGGAAGTTTGCGCCTCCTCTTTCCATTGTATCATCATCTCCTCTCCTTTCTTGCTTTCCCCACTGGCTTTGGTTACATTTTCTGTCTTCTAGTGCAAAACATTTTCAGGAAGCTTTGAGTGTAGACACCAAAATCTCCAGATGCTTTCAGTTTTGATGCAACAGGCAGGGATTTTCCACAGCTCAGCCCCTGCATCACAGGTCACCATTATTCATCTGGCAGAAGAGCAGAAATTAGGAGAATCCCTGATTTTGACATTCATCTGTCCATTCAGCAACAGTATCTGCATGGGGAGGACAATGTTTTAGAGGCTTTAAGTTGATATGATGGGAATTGTAGATGAATAAAAATTTGAAAATTCCTACCAATTTGTGATAAAAATCTGAAGAAAACAATTACTGGAGTTTTGATATGTTTGAAACCTAATCTGGCCCTAAATCTAAGTGGGAAATACTGAATAACAAAGCAGCTGAAATCTGCTTCTGCATGATATGACTGATTTTGTTTTGCACAGGCAGCACCAGCTCTGGAAATGATGGGGCAGCACCAAGTCACGACAGTCAGAGGGGTGGCACAGCTCATTTCAGCATCCCAAGCAGTGCAGCACAACATGGCAGCAGCTTTGGGAGCTGCTTCCTTCCACGTTCCGTTGACTCCAGTCCCAAAATGTGGGTGTGAAGCCCTGGGTGTGGGCCACACAACCACCAACCAACTACTTCCATGTGGCTGTGGCTTTGTTAAGCCTGGCTGCAGAGGGGGGTAGCTGTGCTAACAGGGGCAGCTCTTAGTCAAGAGGGTCAGGGCACCTTAGCAGGAGAAATACCAGTGAAATTCACATTCTAAAATAACTTTCTCCAGTGAGTATGAAACACACTTTCTCCCACGCTGTGCTATGACTTAAAAACTCCATTTTGCTTTTGCAGGAATAAGATGAAAGTTTTCTTGGTATCTGATTTCTGTGGTTAAAAACAATGTTTAAATGCTTATTAAAAAAACACAATCATAAGGCAAATTTGGAGAACTGAAGTCCTATTTTTATCTGGTTTTTTCTTTTTCCAGGGCCACAAGTGCTGTATGTGCACACACAAATTTGTAACATAGAGCTACAACATGAGCAAAAAACAACCGTCACAGAAGATGATCACAAACCACAGAAATGAGTGTTCGTGATGGAAAAAGTGCCAAAAATGCACATCTTCATTCAGTCTGGATCTCTATGATCCTATACAACAATTTCTTTAGGCAGGGCACCCTCATATTTTGTGACTTGTGAGTATTTTCCATTTATTCTTTGCGGTCAATGTTTAGGCCATGTTATGGCCAGGTTTTGGCTGTGTTTAACACATACCAGGGAAATCCTATGGCAAAAATTAGCATCTTCATGAGCATTGCTGTGGGGTGCTCTGTTCCATGCACCAATGCCTGAGAGAATCACAGAGTGGAAGGCTGGATGGGACCTCTGAGGAGCAGCTGGTCTGACCACACTGCTAAAGCAGACACCCAGACCTGATTGGCCAGGACTGTGTCAAGACATCTTGTGAATATCTTGAAGACACAACTTGTCTGGACAATCTGTGCCAGTGCTCCATTGCCCTCACTGTGGAAAAGTGTTTCTTGATGTTCAGACAGATCCTCCTGTGTTTCAGGTTCTGCCTGTTGCCTCTGATCCTGTCATTGCACACCACTACACAGAGCCTGGCTCTGTCCTGCTTGCACTCTTCCTGCAGGAGTTTATACACATCACTGAGATCCCCCTGAGCCTCCTCCAGGCTGAACAGTGCCAATTTTCTCAGCCTTTCCTCTCAGGAGACTGCTCCAGTCTCTTTGTCATCTTTGTGTCCCTTTGCTGGACTCTTTCCAGTTTGTTCATGTCTCTGTGTACAGAAGGGCCCAGAACCAAACCAGGATTCCAGCTGTGGCCTCAGCAGTGCTGAGCAGAGAGCAAGGATCATCTCCCAAACCTGCTGGCAACACTTTGCCTAAGGGACCCCAGGATGTCATTGGCCTTCTATGCCACAAAGGCACATTGGTGCCTGGTGTTCAGCTTGGTGTCCACCAGGATCCTGAGGTCCTTTCCTCTGCAGAGCTGCTTGATCCACCAGGATCTTGAGGTCCTTTCTTCTGCAGAGCTGCTTGATCCACCAGGATCTTGAGGTACTTTCCTCTGCAGAGCTGCTTTCCAGCAGGTTGGCCCCCAGCCTGTACTGGTGCCTGGGGGTGTTCTTCTGCAGGTGCAGGATTTTGCATTTCTCCTCGCTGAACTTGATGAAATTCCTGCCAGCCCACTTCTCCAGCCTGTGAGGGTCCTCCTGGATGGCAGCATGACTCTGTGGCATATCAGCCACTCTGCCCAGCTTGGTGTCATCAGAACACGTGCTGGGGGTGTTCTCTGCCATTCTGTCCGTGCCATTAATGAGGATATTGAACAAGACTGGAGCCAGTATTGACACAACGAGTTCCTGGCCTCCAACTAGAACCTGTCCTGACCAACCTCACCCTCTGGGCCTGCCTATGCACTTTCCAACCTGCCCCAATACCTCAGCTTTGTCTGTTGATTTATCTACCCAGCATTTGCATGTGAGAGAGCAGGGTGCTCTGTGCTTTATTGTGGGAAAGGAAACCTCAGAGGAGTTACCGTGAGCAGTGAATAGCTGGAGATCTTGGCACTTCATTTTTTTTCAGAGTGGTTTGCTCTTGCTTGCTCAAAGGGTGCCTGCAACAGGTGCAGAGCCAGCCCCAAGCACTCAGCACCTCTGTGTATTTCCACCTCCTCAAGCCCTGATCCTGCAGCATCCTGTGGCTTTTGGGGGAGGGTGGGACCAGCTTGTTGCGGAATAAAAACGTTTGTAAATGAAAACTTTTCTTAACAAAGGTGGTGATCAGAGTGAAGTCTGGATTTTGTGGCTATTGCTGCCTAGACTCAGTGAGGGCAGAGCCAAGAGACAAATCTGTTTGCCGCACAGCAATGATTCAGCCGCAGAGTGGCCCACGCGGCGCCGAGCACAAGCAGGGCGCAGTCCCAGGAGGAAGCAGCCAAAGCAGCCACCCAGCCAGAGCTGTCCCAGCCAGAGCAGCCACCCAGCCAGAGCTGTCCCAGCCAGAGCTGCCACCCAGCCAGAGCTGTCCCAGCCAGAGCTGTCCCATCCAGAGCTGTCCCAGCCAGAGCTGCTACCCATCCAGAGTTGTCCCAGCCAGAGCTGCTACCCAGCCAGAGCTGTCCCATCCAGAGCTGTCCCAGCCAGAGCTGCCACCCAGCCAGAGCTGTCCCAGCCAGAGCTGCCACCCAGCCAGAGCTGTCCCAGCCAGAGCTGTCACCCAGCCAGAGCTGTCCCAGCCAGAGCTGTCCCAGCCAGAGCTGTCACCCAGCCAGAGCTGTCCCATCCAGAGCTGTCCCATCCAGAGCTGTCCCAGCCAGAGCTGCCACCCATCCAGAGCTGTCCCATCCAGAGCTGTCCCAGCCAGAGCTGTCCCAGCCAGAGCTGCACCCAGCCCTGCACGTGCTGTGTGCCTGCACAGGACCTGGGCTGCCTTGGACACACACTCCTCATGCTGGAAGGGCTTCATTTACAGGGCCAGCACTTCTGCATGGCTGTTACAGATGGATAATTAGATGACTGGCTCTTGCAATTAAGGGATAACCATTGTGTGAATATTAAGAAAAGCTTTAGTGATGTGTAGTTATGTTATTGTAGTTTAGATGCCCTCTGTTCTCCCCATAGCTCCCTTTTCCCCTCTGTATTGTGACCATCAGACAGCCTGGGCTGTCTAGGGCAGGCAAAAGGAAGGCTGCACATGTGTCCCTTGCATGGGGCAGTTGGGAATGGAAAATCTGGGTGCTTAGGGGGTGAGGCACGGCAACACCTGACCTTCAATCCAGTTACAAGAAAGCAGTCTCCATTGATAAATGGCAAAGAGGGGCTGACTGACAGACTTTGGGAGGGGCCAGGGCTGGCTGATGCAACCCCCAGGGGCGTAAAACACTGAGCATCCGTCTTGAAGATGAACTGGCCATGTGGTATGCATGAGGGGCAGTTCCCAGGGCTGCAGCTTTTTCCTTATGTAGTCCTTTGTTGTATTTTTGTTAAGGTTTAAAAAACCTCTTTAAATTTTCAAAGTGAGCAGTTGTCTCTCACATGGCTCTTGGGGGTTGTTTTTGCTCCTGTGTAGGGCCTGGGTTTACATTTCTCTGCAGCTCCCTTCCCAAGCAGATCTCCCCTGAATTCCACTTTCCATGGACAAGGGACTTCACCAAACCCTCCACACCTTCTGCTCCTTTTCTCTTTGCTGTGTTGCAACTCTTTGTGTCTCCATAAAAAAATGTACTGCGTAAAGCACATTGACCTAAACCCAAGCATCCAATGAGATTGAATTTTGGATATGCTGTAAATGTCGGGATTATATGGAAGAATTTGTTTTGCAGCCATCAAATTTTACTTTTTAGGGCTTACTTGTAAGACCAGACAGATTCTTTCCACCTTAAATAGTACTTTTCAAGGTTTGTTGACTAAATATTGTTTTAATATGTTTATTACATGCCATTGCTTCTCCAGTCTTGTCTCCTGAATCAAAGTTGAGGTTCGACTTCCTCCCTTACATGCCTGGGAATATATTTGCCAAATTCTTTCTTCATAGAGGAAATTTCGCTTCTTGGGGTTTTACTCACTAGTAATGTATTCATGGAGACTGCAGCACTTTAGCTGCTAATGCTTATTGAAAACACTTGAGTCTCTGGGCGGTACTGTAGCTACATCTGATGCTTCATGCTTTAAATGATTTGTGATCATGAAGAGTTCAATCTGTCAGCATAATTGCAAGTGGAGAGACTTCTAAGCACTCCATAAAAACCAGAAACAAAAAACTTGGTACAAGTTTTTTGCATTTTTAGGGGAGTTTTTTATGTACATGGGAGATAAAGAAAATTTGCCTTGAAACAAAGCTTTTTTTAGGAAGAAAACAGAATCAGATCTTAACTTAAGGGAAGATGCTTCCATGAAACAAGAAACTCCCTTCTTTACACATAAAAGGATAGCCTGCTCAGCATCACATTCAGCCACCCCACAAAGCCAGGAGCCACAGCTCATCCAGGCCAAACAAGGCCTCTGCCTGACCTCAGCACAGTGGGAAAAAAAATGCCTTTTATGGCCCCATGGCTCTAAGCTCCTTCCTGTTGGAGAGGCTTTGCACAAGTGGGAAGCCCCAGCTCTTCCAAGGCAGCCACTTGCAGAAGCAGGGATAATTCTTCTTCATCAGGGGCCAAGCATCCCCACTGCTTGCCACCCTAGCATTTGCACAGATTTTACCTCTGCCATGACACACAGAGGAATGATTTGCATCTCATGGACAGGGATCCAAAGCAGGGAATTAAGTGGTATAGATTGGTTTCTTTGAAAATTGTAGTTGTATGGTTTAGCATCAGGAAGCCAGAAATCCCAAAGAGGGACCTTGCCTGTGAGCCATGCTGGAAATATTTAGGGACTGTTAAAATCATTCATTTGTTATTCCCCTGGTATTTTGCTTGTGATGTTTGCATGTTGTGGAAACAAATTTCTGATTATTTGTGGTATTTTCGGGCTTCCTAGATGAAGGGAGGAAATAATGAATCTGACTCCATGTTTTTAGAAGGCTAATTTATTATTTGATGATAATATATTATATTAAAGAATACTATACTAAACTATACTAAAGAATAGAGAAAGGATACAGACAGAAGGCTAAAAGATAATAATGAAACTCGTGACTCCTTCCAGAGTCCCAACACAGTTTGACCGTGATTGGTCATTAAGTTAAAACAATTCACATGTTGGATAAACAATCTCTAAACTACATTCCAAAGCAGCAAAACACAGGAGAAGCAAATCAGATCATTATTGTTTTCAATTTTCTCTGAGGCTTCTCAGCTTCCTAGGAGAAAATCCTGGCCAAAGAGATTTTTCAGAAAATAGGACAGTGACAATTATTATTTTTTAATTTGTTTTTTGTTGTTTGGTTCTCAACTAGCATTAATTGTCTGCAGCAGCCCAGGCACTTTGTGGTGTTAAAATGTGTCATCTTGAGAGGTGCAGTCAGAGAGAAGTGTTTTGTTCTTCACACCCACAATCAAAGTTTGAGCTAGAAGATGTCTAAAATCCTGCTACTTTGAAATCATTTTCAAGTGCAGGTCTCCTTCCTTATCCAGCTCTTACAGCACCACATGTAGAGCACCTGGTACCACATCATCTACTGCTGGCTACCCTCAGGTGAGCAGGAATTCAGCTCAGGATTCTTGGGAAATCCTCCTAAGTGTGCCTTCAGTCTCTGTCTCCATATAACCATGTGAATGTCCCTGCTCAGGAGGGGAAGTGACTGCTGTGGCTGCGAATGGTTGGTGTCAGAATGAGTTAAAGCTTGGCTGATAGAAAATGGGAATAAGGAAGAATACTTCTAAAAGGGCAAGAAACAAAGGGGATTTTTTTTTTTAAGAGCTGGGGGAAATTTGAGGGAGACCAGTAATTTCCCATCTCTCTGGTGTGGCAGTCATCTGATGACTTCAGCTGGCTTTGACCATTAATTATACAATTCACAAAGAGAGCAAAGACACCTCTTTGCAGTGGTCTTATCTGTGGGGTTTTCTGTTTGGCTGGGTTTTTTTTTTTGGTTTTTGGGGTTTTTTTGATTGTGTTTTTTTAATGCATTCAATTACTCTGGGACAAGAGAGTAATCATTCTAATTTGATTTAAATGCCAGCCCCTATGAAGAGTATAATTAGTTATTTACTAGAAGTGGAGACAGTGTAGTTTCACTTGCCTGACTTTGCTACTCCTCAGAAGGTGCAGATAAGGATATGCACAGTCTCCCCTCCCACACTTGGTTCATGAATTAATGGCCTGGCTATGGCTGGCAGACAGAATGCCTCGAGGTGAAAAAGCAGTTTCTGCCTTCAGCTCTTTCTCCTACCAGGGAACAAAAGGTCTGGTCACAGCCATGCCGGCCTGGCTCCAGAGGGAGCCTGCTGGAGGCTGGTCCTGCCATCCTCCCGCAGGCAGACAGGGCTCCCAGTGCTTCCCAACACAGCTCCCATTGCCTCACCACTGCCAAAGCTGCGCTTCACTCCAGCCTCTGCACGCACCAGTGACCCACCAAAGCCTCAGCTGCCAGGTTTGAAGCCAGACTCACCAACGCAGCTGGGCATTGCCCACTGGTTTCATGCTGCTGGATCACCCAACACCCAAATCATTCTCAATTTCACTGCTTGCATGCTTTTTATTTTGCAGACAAATTGTTCCCAGTATTTGATTTGTATGGTTGACTTGTTACTTAAAAACCACAAACAGGTTTTCTGGTGTGATATGTATTAACAATGTGATTAATATTTGTAATGTTTTTAGTGGTTGACTGAAGTGAGGATGAGGGGGAAGGTGGTTTTATGCTCAGAAACAGGTTTTCTTCTTGAGATGTGAATGTTTTCATCCTGTTCTTTGAGGTGGAGCATATCTGTGGGTAGATTCCCTGTGGCTGGCTGGGCCAAGGGATCGTGTACCTTCACATGAAGCTCTTGTGGAAGGAGAAGGTCTTGTAAAATGTACTAACTTGACAGTGCTTACCACTTGGATGACCCAGTTTTCATCAGAGCCAGTCCAAGGTAAAAGAAAGGTATCACATTAAGGCCCTTGAGTAAGGTCCACTAAGCAAATGCTAATTAGATGCAAATTAATGCACGGAATGTGGGCTTCTGTGACAGAAATAACCCTGAGCAGACAGATCATGCTCTCTGCTGGGCCACTGGAGACTGGGTCCAGAGGGCAGCTTCAATGGATGTCTGCTGAGCCACCAAGCCCAAGAGGTGGCAAACCACATCCTTAGGCCAATCTAAATGTTTCCTTAAGGATTGTTTCCTGCAGGGAAGCCTTCCCTAAAATGCCTCTGTGCAGCTGGGTGAGATTGCTGTCCTGCCTGCCAGTGAGGAGCCGGGTGGCATGGGGCAATGCCACAGTGGGATGGCACATTGGGATTCCTTTCCTTCCTTTCCCACTGGAGGAAGGGAGCTTGCCAAGGGACAAGTTCCCCTTTCTCAGGTGGTGTTGAACTTTCTCTGGCCTCCTGAGGGGGCAAGGTGCCTGCAGGGCCCTGGCACTCAGCCCTGAGCAGGGTGATGGGTTAACTAACACCTCCAGGGCTTCCAGGAGGCACAGGAAGGAGCCCCAGCCTACCACAGTCACAGTGATGCTGCTGCTCCCAATATAAGATGCTCCACAGGCCGCAGGGGAAAAGCCACTTTGCTGTCACTCCTGTGTGTGCACGGTGCAGCGGGGAAGAAGTGCTGAGTGACTTCTGAGTTTCTGAAGGCAGATGTTTCTCCAGGCTTGAGCTGAGGAGGGTGTGCAGAGCTGTCTGCAGGTCCTGGTGTGGATTCACAGAGGTGGTGGAGGGAGGAAGTGGTTGCTCTCATGTCTGCATGATTGCTGCTGCACACCAGTTGTGCAGCCTTGTATGGGGCTCATGGCAGAGCCTGCCCTGCACAGGCAAGGCAGGATGAGGAGCTGGTGAAAAACCCCCACATTTAAGGGAAGAAAAGTGATTTTTGTAAGGGGGGAAAATGTGTCATCCCACATCACCTGTGGGTTTGAGACAAGCCCTGCTTGGTGCAGATGGAGCATGGCAAAGGCCACTCATTCCTCCATGCAGCAGCCATTGGCCCTGGGACCACCGGGGCTGCTGAGGTGACAGCAGCTGGCCTGGGGGGCAGGAAGCCTCCTTGCCCTTGATGGGACAGGGGCACATGGGACCGGTTTCTCACCCCAGGATGCCCAGACAGGAGATGAGGCTGAGTTCATCAGCCCATTTTGGCCCAGGAGCGTGGTTTTGTCCAGGGGTCTGGTCTTGTGTGAAAGTGTCAGTAGGGTGCTGGAAAGAAGTGGGAAGAAGTGCAGGAGAAGGAGGGGACTCTCCTCTCTTTCTGGACCTATCTGGAGCAGGGAGGGGACATGGAGGGAAACTGAACTTCTGAGCCCTAAACCACATCCTCTCCATAGTCACTGATGCCAACGAAATGTTGATTTACAACAAGAAATCAGGAAAAAAGAGAGAAGGCAAAAATAGATTTTATTCCTCAAATGCTACATTTTAGGATACCTGGAAGTGAAATCTGCTCCCCACTGTCCTGGGGAGTAGGCTCAATACCAGGGAAATATCCTCACTACACACCTCGGACAAATTACAGGGACCTGGCTGCAGAAAGCCCAGACCCAGAGCCTACTCTGCTCCCAGCTCCCTCTCCTCAGCCGCAGAGGGGAATGGCGGCAGCTCGGGGGGGGGCGTGGAGGAGCGGCCCAGGCCGGAGGAGCGGCCCGGCGCCGCTAGAGGTCCCCGGCGCAGCGAGGGAGGCGGGAGCGGCCCCGGCGGGGCAGGGCCGGGCCTGGGCCGTGCCTCTGCCACCCCCCGGGAACGCTCTGTGGAACGGCTCGGAGTTAGAACAGCCGAGTAATTACGTTAATTTAATTAACGTAAAGGAGGGAGGGAGAAATCAGATGGAAAAGGCGCCTTTTTTTTTTTTTTGGGTTTCTGAAACTCTAAAGCACGCAGCATCCTATGCAAAACCTTCCCTACCACAGCTCTTGGAAGCTGATTTTTTCCAGCAGCTTCAGTGCCAAGTGTCTCCCACACTGGCACCTCCATCAAACGCGTCTTCTTCACATTTCCTCACCTCCACCCAACAACCCAACAGCGAGGATGTGGGCAAGAAATGGGGTCCCAGCTGCTGCACCAAAATCTTTGGATGTAAATCTTTGCTTCTTAGTGTGTATGAATTAAAGACATTTAAGAAAATGAGGTGTTAAACTTGCCTGAGGGAAATACCTACGATTCCTCTAGAGTTTCCCCCATGTCCTTCCTTGGATGTTTGCTCTCCTGCCTGAAGGGAGCTTCAGCCTCTTTGGGCACAGGGAGCTCTCATTTAAGTGCCTCAAATGTTCCTGGGTAGGGTAACTTTTAAAAGTAAGTAACCATCATGGTTTTAGCCAGGTTTCGCTCTGAATCACCAACTTACCTCAAAGCAAAACTGAGAAAAAGTTCTGGGCTAACTCTCGTGTTCTCAAACCTTGGACTGTTGCACGTCTTGACTTATCGTGAAATTATTCAGAGCCGATGCTGGCAATTATTGCTCCTGTTAGAAACCAGACAAAACCCCCTCAATTTCAGTGGTTTCGGGATTTGTTTTTAGTGGCTGCCCCCATATTTAGCTGGCGGAAATGCCGGCAGCAATCACCACTGACATGCGGCAAACTCACTCTCACTTTCCACGCTCGCACCCTCTGCCAAGCTGCTGCTCTGGTGACACTGCTTTTGGGGAGGGCTTGGACCTCCAGCCCTGCACTGGCCTGGGAAATACCACACAAGAAGGAGAACTGGGGATTTTTGGCCAGTGGAAGGTGGTGGGTGTACGGCATCAGGAAGCACAACCTGGTCAATATAGCGCAGCCACTATAAAACATCTTTCCTCATGAAAGCCAACATCCTGCAGGCTGTGAGAGTGAGGGCCTCAGCATCTCTTCCCATGAAATTTTCCATAGAAAAATGCATTTTCCTTGTGCTGTAAGGGTTTGACAGAAATGTTTTGCCCCGATGTTGCCACTGTATGCAGATACCATAATGCTGGTGGGCACCTCGGGTGAAGGCAAATCCTTCTGTTTACAATATGTAAAACAGCTCTGAGTGAATCACAATGGCTTGGGATGAAAAGAACCTTAAAGGTCATTTTATTCCCACTCCCTGCCATGGCAAGGGACACCTTCTGCTACACCAGGTCGCTCAAAGCCCCATCCAACCTGGCCTTGAATGCTTCCAGGGATGGGACATCCACAGCTTCTCTGGGAATGGTTCTAGTGTCCCACCACCCACACAGTGAAGAATTTCTTCCTGATATTTAACCCAAACCTGCCCACTCTCAGTTTAAAGCCATTGCTCCTTATCATATCACTACATATCCTTGTAAAAAGGTCACCAAGCTCCTATTTACCAGACACTTCCTCAGCTGTCTGGGCTTGCAGGAGGAGAGGGAGAAAGTGATTCAGGGCTCTGCAGTGTGGAAGGCTTGGCTGGGAGGACGGTGCTGCTGGGTGCTTTTGGACACTTATGTCCCTTCTTCTCTGAACCCCAGGGACTGGCAGGCATTTCCATGTTCCCAAAGCATATTCACAAGTTTTTGCAGGCACATCATAACAACTTTTGTTTGTACAGGCAGTCCCAAGGACTTGCGCAGCCTTCCAGCCTGCCAGCAGCTCCTTGGCACAGGTCAGGGAAGGGAATATTGTTTCCTAGTAAAAATAAGGGCACTGGTGTAGGTGCTGCAGTTTAATTATTTTCAGAGACAGTCTTCCTTACACAAGGCCAGGTGTGGGGAGGAGGGAGGAAGAAACCAATGGGAAGAAGCAAAACACCCTGAGAGCAGTGAGGCCCTGGCTCCTGGAGGACACCTAAGGGCATCTGGGTTTTAAAGATGTCCTCTGTCACTAGAGTCCCTGTGATGTGGGAGAGCCCCAGGTGTCACACCCCGAGTCAAGGCTGAAGCATTTCCTAAGGTGTGGAGGAGGTCTGGTAGACAGGGCACACAAAGCCAAGGCAGGGGAAGGCTCCCACCAGTCTCAGGTGGAGCAGGTGCCACCTCAAGCTCAGGACACTCTTTCCCTTGTCTTGTAAGGGAATTTCCTACAGAGGCTGTAGAGAAACAATATGAAAACTTCAATAATAAGCCCTGTGGTTCACTGGAATGATATTACCCAAAGCCAGGGCAGCTTTACTGGGGGTTTTGTCCATTTAATAAATAAAATGTGCTTTCCATCTTGCTCTGGAAGCACATGACCCCAGATATTGAAAACAGGCCAGGAAAAGCCCTAAGGAAAACCCCACTGTAGGTATGAGATAAACTCCAGTACAGGCAAGTTAGGTGCTGATTAGACACCATAAACACCTGAATAGAAAACACAGGGAGAGCCAAGGTGCTGGAAAATCCATTCCTCATAGGAACCATAGGACAAGGTGAACTGCAGCTGATAGAAGGCTCTGTTTGGCACCAGATGGCCATGGAAGGCTCCTTCATGTACCATTTATTGTAGAGGGGGATCTGGGGGCTAATTCTTAAGCCAAAATTTAGCCAGAGCAAGGATCTTGGTGCATTTCAGCCTTGTTATTCAGGCATTAAGTGAAAATCAGGAAGACATATATGTACCCAGAAAGCAGGTAACTGTGGAAAAAGTTTTAAATGACAAACTAGTTAAAGAAAAAAAATGTACAGTGAGATGATTTTGGACATTCAAGTTAAAAATTATTCACACCAGTGCTGTCTTTATATGTTAAATACCAAACCCAAGAGATAAAAGCAATAGATCCATGTTATTTTCTAATTTGGTGATCAAATGGTCAGTCTTTACTAATTTTATCAACTGCAGCTTGGGTTAGGCTGCTGTAAGACCTATTCCAGCCTTGCCTAACTGTTGATGAGAGTTTGCAAACAACACAGATTGACAGAATTCAATTAATTAGAGGCAGGTTCTAAAGTTCATGGGCTTGCTATCAACAAGAAAGTTAATCCTAGTTAATGCCTCAATCAATCACAAAAATAAACAGCCAGAAAAAATCAAAAGCTCCTCCCAGCAGTCATTCAAACACTTTATTCTTCTTGGAGCAATGTCAATGACTTCAATTTTTCGGGCTTTTAAATCTACCTAGGAAAATTAAATTTGTGGCATTTTGACAAATCGGGAATTTTGAAAAAATTGACATTTTTGTGGTCTACAACTTCCTTACAAGGGGAAGCAGAGGGGCAGGCATTGATGTCTTCCCACTGATGACCAGTGACAGAACTCAAGGGAATGGAATGAAGCTGTGTCAGGGCAGGTTTAGGTTAGGTTTTAGGAAGTTATTTTATCCAGAGAGTTGTTGAACACCAGAATGGGCTCTCTAGGGAAGTGGTCACCACAGCAGCCTGACAGAGTCCAAGAAACAATTGGACAATGCTCTCAAACACATGGTGTGATTCTGGGGGTTGTTCTGTGCAGGGTCAGGAGTTGGACTCTATGATCCTTGCGGGTCCTGTCCAACTCAGGATATTCTGTTATTCTATGAAAAAAATGACACAATTGTTTCTTGAATGAAGTCACTGTGTCTGTGGGGGTGAGATTCAGCATCTCTGGACTCACCCACTTACACTGAGATACTGCAAAGTAGCTGTCTTCATGTAAAAAAAAATCAGCTCTAATATTCAGATGCAGAGAGAGGAGCTGAGGACAAACAAACATTCTGGAACTTAAGTGGATAAAAAATAGGAAAAAGTTACAAACTGGTAGCCTGGACAGTGAATAAAAAACTGCACAGGTCTGTTTGCCGTTATTTCTTAGATTTGGGACAGAATCCTGCCCTAAGTCAATGGGAGTTTTGCTATCGAATTCAGAGGGACCAGAATCGGGCACTTTGTCTTCTCCAGACCTGACCACTTTATTTGGAAATATAACTTTTTAAAACACACACTTCTCTCTTAAAATGCTACAAAGTAAAGCAAGTAATTACATTAGGCTCTACCTGAAGCTCCAGAGAATTAATACAAAGGCTGCTTGACTCTTGCCAACTTTCACTATTACAATTTTACTAGCACCATATGCAGCACTACCGTACCTGCTTGTTTCACTTAGTAAAATCACTGGGGTTTGGGTTTGTTGTTTTTTTAGGGTTTTTTTTCCAAAAGAACATGCAATATCCACAAACAAAATCTGCAGGGAGTAGGAACCAGCTCGGAAGCCCATATGGTCTTAGTATCAAAGTAATCAGAGAGGGAACAGGTCTGTTTGCTCAGCAGCCCCACCCTTTTTGCAAACGTGAGAGTTGGCTCAGGAAAAGGTGCTCTTTTGGGTGGTTTCTGTTGCTTGCTGTCATGCAAGAAACTGTGAAGTGAGATTTCCAGTGTTATTTTCAGCACCCCTGTAGCCGAAAAGGAAGGAAGCTGTGAGGTAGGGAGAGAACTGGCTGTGTCAGCTTTGAGACCATGGAAGGGTTGGGGGCGCTTTCCTAAGGACACCCAGGAAAGGGTTTCTGCAGAGGAGAGTTTTAACCAGAAAAATCTAAGCCTGTGATTCTCATTTGACTAATTCCAATGCAGAAGAGCTGAATGCAAATGACACATACAAGGCTTCACATAAAGGCCAAAGTGTCTGCTAAAGCAGAGTAAAAGTCAATGAGGAATTTTTCATCACTGGACTTGAAAATATAGTGACTTCTTGCTGAAAGATGAGTTTTGAAGACCCAAGATTCTGCCAGAGTGCTGCTTTGACATGCACAAATACACTGAGCTGTGACTACTGCAAGGCACAACCACATGGAAGTCAGGTATCAATGACTTTAAAACACTGCAGAGCTAAGGCTGACAGGTCTGTTTGCAATCTTGGTTCTGAACCCCAGCATAGACTAATGCCCACCCGTAAGTGCTGGGCTGAGACCAGCCCTCAGGAGATAGCATCAGGGAGAGCTGCCCTCTCCTTCTGGCCAGGTGAGCTGGCTGATGGCTTGGGACATGCTTCTCTGTAGCTCTGGGAAAGAGAACCACAGAATCACAGGAATGTTGTTTGCATGAGACTGCTGCACCTCACCTATTCTAACCTTCTGTCAGAACAGGACTACCACAATCACCATACATTAAATTAGCCGTAATCTAAGTCATAAAAAGCCTCCAAGCAAGGAGCTACCATCATCTCTCTGGAGCATCTGATGGAAAAGGCCAAGCTGAACATCTCCATCTGCCACGTGTGCCTGTTGCCCCTTGTTAAGTCCCCTGATATGACCAAGAAGGGTTTGTATTTGTCCTTTTTTTGTGCCTGCTCTTCAAGGAGATCTGCTTTGGGTTTCCCTTCACTGGGAAAAACAAACTCTGTCCACCTCACTCTTGCTGCATCTGCACTCCAGATGCTGGACCATGGTGGCAGCCCTCAGCTGGATCTTTCCAGTTTTTTTCCATGTTCCCCTTGAGGCAGAAGTCCCAAAACTCCAGCTGTGGATGCACCAGTGCTGGGAAAAGGAAGTGCATGGTGCCAGATGTTTGAGCCACAGCCTTGTGTTGTGGGCCAATGCATGGTGCAGACACCACTGTACCTCCGTCCCTATTTCCACTGCTGCCTGTCAAAGGGGACTGAACAGTTGATATAAACTAGGAGAAACAGAGTGATTTTGGTTACAGCTACAGCTTTGGCTCAGTATCTCTATATAACTTTCCATGCTTACTCAGCAAATCAGAGCAGAGCCCAACTTACTCCCTCTTGTTCCTCGAGTTGATCTTTCAGTCTAAGACTTACCAAAACATAGTTTTATATGCTAATTTCCTCTCAGTAAACCCCTTACTGTATGTCATTCACCCATACCAAGCGGTGTACATGGAAGAGTAGGCCAATATTCTTTGTATATTACCAACTTTATGAGTTAAAGAATTACTATGTGCTTGCTTTATTTAGGTGGTAAACTTTTTGTAAAAGTCAATGAGGAATTTTTCATCACTGGACTTGAAAATATAGTGACTTCTTGCTGAAAGATGAGTTTTGAAGACCCAAGATTCTGCCAGAGTGCTGCTTTGACATGCACAAATACACTGAGCTGTGACTACTGCAAGGCACAACCACATGGAAGTCAGGTATCAATGACTTTAAAACACTGCAGAGCTAAGGCTGACAGGTCTGTTTGCAATCTTGGTTCTGAACCCCAGCATAGACTAATGCCCACCCGTAAGTGCTGGGCTGAGACCAGCCCTCAGGAGATAGCATCAGGGAGAGCTGCCCTCTCCTTCTGGCCAGGTGAGCTGGCTGATGGCTTGGGACATGCTTCTCTGTAGCTCTGGGAAAGAGAACCACAGAATCACAGGAATGTTGTTTGCATGAGACTGCTGCACCTCACCTATTCTAACCTTCTGTCAGAACAGGACTACCACAATCACCATACATTAAATTAGCCGTAATCTAAGTCATAAAAAGCCTCCAAGCAAGGAGCTACCATCATCTCTCTGGAGCATCTGATGGAAAAGGCCAAGCTGAACATCTCCATCTGCCACGTGTGCCTGTTGCCCCTTGTTAAGTCCCCTGATATGACCAAGAAGGGTTTGTATTTGTCCTTTTTTTGTGCCTGCTCTTCAAGGAGATCTGCTTTGGGTTTCCCTTCACTGGGAAAAACAAACTCTGTCCACCTCACTCTTGCTGCATCTGCACTCCAGATGCTGGACCATGGTGGCAGCCCTCAGCTGGATCTTTCCAGTTTTTTTCCATGTTCCCCTTGAGGCAGAAGTCCCAAAACTCCAGCTGTGGATGCACCAGTGCTGGGAAAAGGAAGTGCATGGTGCCAGATGTTTGAGCCACAGCCTTGTGTTGTGGGCCAATGCATGGTGCAGACACCACTGTACCTCCGTCCCTATTTCCACTGCTGCCTGTCAAAGGGGACTGAACAGTTGATATAAACTAGGAGAAACAGAGTGATTTTGGTTACAGCTACAGCTTTGGCTCAGTATCTCTATATAACTTTCCATGCTTACTCAGCAAATCAGAGCAGAGCCCAACTTACTCCCTCTTGTTCCTCGAGTTGATCTTTCAGTCTAAGACTTACCAAAACATAGTTTTATATGCTAATTTCCTCTCAGTAAACCCCTTACTGTATGTCATTCACCCATACCAAGCGGTGTACATGGAAGAGTAGGCCAATATTCTTTGTATATTACCAACTTTATGAGTTAAAGAATTACTATGTGCTTGCTTTATTTAGGTGGTAAACTTTTTTAATGAGTCTGGAGGGTCCTTTACATAAAAGTAGTGACTCTAGCTTGGAATCTCTTTCCATGTTTATTAGAAATGTGTTTTACTTTACCGTGAAAAAAGCCAAGGAAACATGCAGCCCTAAAGTCTAATGAAGTAGTTACTCGTGCAGTCAAAGTTCATAAATTTTAAACACATTTAATTTATAAATTGAAAACATAGCTTGCACTGGCTTTTTCAAGATTATTGCTTGCCACAGGGGTTTTAGGATAGTTGCTGGGCCATGCATGCTACCTCTTTTCTTTCCAGGCCAAGACTGAATCTTCATGATTTTCTCACACTCATTGGGGTTTTTTTGGTTTTTTGGGGTTTTTTTTTGTTTTGTTGTTGTTGTTTGGGTTTTTGTTTGTTTGTTTTTTAATAAAATTCTTTTCAGAAAGCTATCTCTTTGGAGCATTAAAAATCATAACCCATCCAGCAGTCTCAGCAGTCTCTTTGTTCTCAACTTAGATAGGATTTGCTTTTGAGCTGACACTTTGAGAGCTCTTTCTCCTGGTGAGAAGCCCTTTGTCCCTCTGGAGACCTGTCTTCTCAGCTAAATGTGAAGAGCAGTCCCTGCAGTGGCAGTCTGAGCTGGATTCCAGTCTCACACCAATAAAACTTCAGTGCCAGCCTGGGTGAGGAGCCCAGCTCCCAGGAAAAGGGAATTTGGGGAAGTGGGGAAATGAAGATGCTAACTCCCCACTTTTGCCCTCTGCATTCCACAGGTTGCTCATCCATCCCTGGTGAGCGACTCTGGCTGCACAAGCTCCACCGTGGTTTGTCCTACTTGCAAAGCAGTCTCAGGTACAAAACTCTCCATAAGGATGTCTGGCACACAGCAGCACTCTACCTGCTTCAGGAGGAGATGAGAGGAGGATTCCAGTCCTATGCCAGCTGGAATTTTCTCCAGACACCCTCATTGGGCACACTGCTTCATGTTGGTGCCTCTGTGAAGTGAGCCAGCAGATACCTGATGACTGCAGGATCACTTTTTGTTGACTCAGAGTCACAGAAGGTCATTTCTGGAGCTTCAGGCCACTTTACATGCATATTATAGAAATCACACTGTGCCTATGATAAGGGAAAACATCAGACCCACAATACCTGGAACAGCACTGTTGGTATTTAACTGTTGAATTTTTACATTTATTTGGACAATTCCCCCAAGCTTCTTCTAGCAATATGGCAATGCAGGTAAAGAAAAAAGGGTAGCAGGGCTCACCCTCTCTGCTTCCATGCCCCCAAAATGATCAATTATACCCAAGCCACTTCAGAAAGATATTTGTGTGTCACCTGGCCTCAGCATCCTCATGCCATGACATCCCTTGCCTGGATGCCCACTAAGTCCCTGTCCCACACTTACCAGGGCTGTTTCTGCATGGCCCCTCCGGATCACTCCATCCTCAGTCGAGCAGGCACCTCCAGGAGCTCCTGAAAAGGCAGCTGGGAGGTGATGCCCTCCCAGAGACTGATGCAAGTCCCTGCTCTGGCTCACCGTTTCCCCCATCTCTTCCCACCCTAAGCCCCGCAGTCCCTGTGTCGCTGCCTGGCTGTTGGCACACACCAGGCCCAGCCAGCGCCGGGAGCAGGGCCAGTAATTGGAAAGGGGAATTGCAAAGCCCCAAAGCTTATCAGCTGGCAGTGAGGGAGCATTCAGCAGCCACTTCAGGGCCCAGCCCAAGGCCCAGAGCGGGTTGGCAGCCTTTTGTTTGGTAGCACAGGGGGGACACGCACGGCTGCTCCGCTCGGAGCGGGCACCGGTGAGGCTAAAGCAGGTGGTGGCTCGCTGGCTGGGGAAGCCTTCTCCTTCTGCTGGGGCTGCCGAGGCTGTGCAGGAGCCGTGCTGGAGCAGGGAACAGCCATGGCAAGGCGCTCAAGGAGCTCACATTCACCAGTGGCATGACAGCCTCAGGCACAGCTCCTTGGCCTCGGGAGTGCCCCCAAACACCATTCCTGTGAACAGCAGGAGCAGCTCTTTCCTCATGTATCTTTTACTCATTAACCAAAGTGTCTAAATATAGCCCTGACTAGCAGTAGCAAGAGATGGGGGGTGCCCTCTGTGGTTGGGTCTTTGCTGTCTGCCTACCTGCAGCACCAGCACCTGATCTTTGCTTTGTCTGGTGCCCTCTGCTCTCAGCCCTGGGACACATGGATAATTTCCGTCACAGGTTTCCTGCTGCACACAGGAAAAGCATACAGTCCCAGGAATGGAGCCAGCTTCTCCTGTGCTCCTGCCAGCCCCATGCTGTCCTCCCCTTCATTCCTGAATCAACTGACTAAAAAATATCACTCCTCTCTAGGAGAAACCAGGCTCCAGTGGAGCCAGCATGGGTAAAACCCACAAGTTCAAAGCCTGACTCCTTTTGCAGTTGTTCTCACTCATTATCTAGGATGGGTTTATTGGGAGCTCTCTGTTCTTGGCAGGGAAGGATTGAATCTTATACAGGCAGGTAAAATGGAAACGATTGCCTTTGCTGGGAAACTTTCAGGACATATTGGGAATATCTGATATATTTGTATGATTAGGTTCCTGACTTCAGCCTTGGCTTGATGGCAGCTAGTAGAATCCCTGTACCTGCCAATTACTCACTGCTAGCCAATGCTTACCCCTTCACTCAGCAATTTACTCAAAAAGTGGGCAGCTGGGGAAGAGGGAAGACATCTCATGTTCCTGTGTGGATTTTGGGCTACATTCCACCTGTAGCTTCTGCAGGAGTTACATGGGTCCATTCCTTCTTCCAGTTCTGTAAGAATTGAAAAAGACAGTCAATGGAGAAAAACTAAATGACCATTTGCACTTTGTCTGACAAAGAAAGAGGTTATGGATGTTTAAAGGTTTGTTGCTATATTCCAGGTAAAGGAATATGATTATGATTTCTTGCATGTTGAAATATGATGTCACTTGACAGCTTAATGTTAATTTAATTTTTTGTCCATTTCTACCAAAATGGCCTTTACAATGTAGTAAAAATTCTAGGTAGTCTCCAAAACTCCTCAGAGCAGCCTACCATGAAACTTCATAATTGTTCTATATGAATTCCTCGACTCATCCAGCTCAACATTATTTCCTTGGAGTAAATGGAAGACCATGTTCTCTATGCCTTGAATTCCTTCTGTTATAATATTTGAGGTAGGATAGCATTTTGTATAGAGAAAAAAACCTTGTAATGGGCACAATATGCTCATCAGAAATAACCTGCCTTTTAGTGAATGGCCTCTTACCCTCCATCCTCTCTTACCCAAGGATCATTTTTCACAGTAGCTGGAAATCTAACTACCCATGTCTTCTCTCGGGAAAACAGTGTGAGAATAAAAATCTGTCAGTGAGCAAATATTTGGTGGCAAAGCCAAAGAAATCATGTTCTTTTGAGACAAAACTCTCTTTACTTACAGCTGAGTAGACAGAGATTAAGTTATAAGGAATCCAGGCTCCTTGCCAATTCATCCCCATCTGCTTGTCAGGAACAAATGCTTTGTTATTTGGCTCAGAGAGGGAGCAAAGAGCAGGAGAGAGGACAGTGGGACATGGCCATGACCTCCCACAGGCACTCCCCTGCTGGATTTTGGTTAAAGCTTCAACACTCCCCCACCCACAGGAGCTGCTCTTGCAAACTAATACTCCATGCTAGTGACAGAGAGAGGGCCAGGACTGGCTTGCCAGCAGAAGTGGGTACCATTCAGGAAAAATCCATCTGGATAAAAAAGAAATGAATGAACATGAATATGTGAGAGTTAAGAAAAACAAAGGTGGGTGTGGAAATCAAGAAAGTAAAGAAGAGAGATTTCCAGTGTCCTTGTGTGGGATCAAGGTATGTTGTGTCACTGATAGGAGCAATGAGACTTCTGGGGGCTCTGAGCAACTGAAAGAGTTGGTACTGCCTGGAGCTATGTTGCTGTGTCACCAGTATTCTCTAAAAATGTGAAAAATTAGAAGAGCAAGTGCAAAAACTATGTACCTCTACCACAGTAGCAATCTCAGCAATCCTATGACGTTCAACAAGGAGACATTAAAAAGTTCTGCATGTGGGAAAGAATAACCTCAAGCTGTGAAGTTACAGCTCTGCTGGAAAGGACCTGGGGGCTGTGGTGGGTGACAAGAGGAGTGTGAGACTAGAATGTGATCTTATTGCAGATAACTAACTGCAGATTGCATGCCAGAGTGCTGGGAGGAGGATGGCCAGCAGATTGAACTGGATATCTGCACGGCACTGGTAAGTCTGCAGGTGGAGTACAACATCCAGTTTTGGGACTCTTGTCTCAAGGGGAATGTGAAATAAACTGGAAAGGTCCAGCTAAGGGGTGCCACTATCCACTATGGTCCAGTGTCTGGAGTGCAGATGCAGCATGAGAGAAGGGAGGGAGCTGGGCTTGTTTTTCCCAGTGAAGGGGAGCCCAAATGGTGATGGAACAGCAGCCTACATCTGCCTGAAAGGAAGGTACGAAGATGACAGATCCAGATTCTTGCTGGTTTCAGAGACTGTAACAAGGGGCAACAGACACACATGGCAGGTGGCAGGCTCAGGCTTGCTATTAGGAAAGGTTTCTTTGTCAGATGCTCCAGGGAAGTGGTGGCAGTTCCTGCCTTGGAGAGTTTTCACAGCTTGGCTGGATAAAGGCACAGCTGACCTAACAGTGGTGGTAGTCCTGCTTTGAGTGGGGTGATTTTCAGGGTCTCATGCAACCCACATTTCTATGATCTCATTTCTTGACATAAAGTTATCAGTAGGTACTGCCTACTTCACTAGCACAGATGATATTTTAGGAAAGATTGCAAACAATCAAGGCAACACTACATAGACAGCTTGCTGCAATCCAAACATGTCACCCAACCTGAATCAATGAATGCACAGGCTGCATATTCAGCTGCATGTATTTTCCGATCAGCCAGATCACACAAATACAATTGTGTCCTTCAAGAAGCTTTTCCCACTGCACCCAAGGTGTTGAGGCACTAGCAGAGTCAGCTGTTGATTTTCTGTAATTGCTTCCAGATTCACCATTTTTGGCAGGCCAAGTCAGCGCAGATTGTTCTTTCTTTTTTTTCTTAGCTTGCAAAGCTCCTGAAGCACTCAACATGCTTCAGACACAAATGCAGTACCAAGAGGTCTTACAAACCATATGAACCCATAGATTGCTGTGTCAAAATGAATCCATAGATCACTGTGTCAAATGCAGTGTCAGCCTTCCAGACTAGCACTCTGCACTTGCTCATGTATGTGAAGGAGGAACAGTACAGAAGCTGATCCTTGCTGAAACAGTGTTGTGAAGCATCCAATGCCCAACATACTGGCCAGTGCAGCCAGTTTCAGTATCTGTGAACACAGCTGCAGCACCATGTAATGTCACAATAGTAATTACCCTTTCCACACTTAAATTTTCTGTTATTTTAATCTAGGAGTATAACTGTTCTGCACATTGCAAAGGCATGCTGTTGAAACTGAAAAAGAAAGCTGACTTGACCATTGAAACTGAAAAAGAAAGCTGAGACCATTGAAACTGAAAAAGAAAACTGACTTGCAAAATTCTTGGTGTTGACAGATTTTGGGTTGTGTTACTTTCCATTTTCTCTGCAGCACTGCTCTGTATTCCTGCTCATCCAAAGCCAAGAATGGCAAACAAACACCTCTTTCTGAGCAGTGCCACGTAACCTTTTCAGACCTACCCACCACTAGGAGTGTTTAGAGATGATTTTCATTACACGTATACTTGATTTGTTAGCAAATTCACATGTCAGGTGTGATTCTTTTCATTACAGCCTCTGTTTCCTGCTCCTGCCTATTTGCACAGTGACCCATATATCTCATGGTAAGTAAACCTGCCAGGGAACATACTGTAATTTCCAGAGAGAAAAGGCTACTGAGAGAGCCAGCTTCATTTCACCAGGCCTTCCCAAGATTTCTGTGTCTTTCCTGTGTAAATAACATGCATGGATTTTTTCACATTGAACAATGTTCTACCCACCAGTCATAAATCCAAGAGGCAGGTTTGCATTTTTCTGTATTTTACATAATCTTATTATTTTTTATGAGATATGGAAGACATAAATCAGCATGTAATTCAAAATTTCCAGCATTTCTCTAGATTACAATGAATTAATAATACAGAATAGCAGAGATAATAATTCCCCTACCTGGTGTTTTACATCAATTTTTGTCATCCTGATCCCATTGATTGCTAATTTAATTAAGTTTTACACTAAACTCCATCCTGTTATTGACTGGGATGTATTTACAAAAAAAAAAATTAAATTATCTCAACAGACAATTTATACAAAAATCGATAGGGGGACATACCTCTCCTGGTGCACTCTTTCTCCTGAAATATCTAAGCACTCCTAACACATTACTTTGAAAAGGGTAATGAGGGCACCTAAGAAATAAGTTTATTTGCAAATGAGGCCACATAACTTTATTAAACCATTTTGTGTGTGGGAGCTGGCAAAACCACCTCTTGGAGTCTACCCAGTAGGAAAATGCACCTCTTGGTTGTTTCTAATAATTCAAATTTGGGTGCTTTGGGACCCCACCCTCTAAAATATAAACGGGAATCAATTATGGGAGGAGTTGCAGTAGGTTTGCTTGTTTTTCTCCCTCATTTGGGAAAACAAAAATTTTAATGCAAAGGATCTTAATATTTTTGTCTGCTTAGGGCAGGCTTGTATTGACTGATCCAGCAAATCCCGTTCTGTTTACAGCCACACACCATTGCTAAGAAGGCAAAGGCATTTGCATGAAACTACAACAGTAGATCTTTAATATTGTGCTAAGTTTTTAATCTGGACATTATTTTGTTAGTCTTAGAGGAAATAAAGTTCCCCCATTTTGTGCCACCTTCTCTCTCCACACCTTTCTTCCTCCTCCATCTTCCGCACACTTGGCTGATCCCTTCCCTCCTTTTTGCCCTACTCTGCAGTGGTTTAATGAAGACCACATGCCCCCAGTTTACCCATCAGATGTGTTTTATGGGACAGCATCAGAAGCCTTCCTTGTACTGCCTGCCTGCAAACCACCTCTTATAGCCTCTTTTTGACTGTCAGGCCATCTTCCTAGGTGGTCACACTGGCCTCTCCCCATTCCTGCTGGGAGCCTCCTGCATCAGAGCGGTTTTTCATCCCATCTTCAGCGCCTCTTTTAGGAGCTGAGAGTTCTCCAGGGCTTCCTTTCCCATTAAAATTCCTTTCCACAAGACTGCATTTACCAATTCTTTGAGTGTGTTGAAGTCTTCTGGTTTAAGTTCATCAGTCCACTGCTTCTGCTCCCTCCTCTGCTGAAACTCAAGAGCTCTGCTGATTTGTGATCTTTTCCACTCAGAACACCTTCCTGAGCAGCAGCAGCCTCTCATCCAGTTTTCCCACATTAACCAGCAGCAAACCACAAGTCACCAGGTAAAGCTGCACATGCCTCATATCACTGCAGCAAAAAGCTGCTCTTTATCCACAAAACTTCAGGGATGGGCTAGACATTGTAATTGCCTCCTGAACACATATCTAGGACAGAGTTTCCAGTGCTGTGGAACTCCTACAGGAGTTACAGGCATCACTTTCCCACGTTTCCTGCTACACACAGGGATCTGGTTGAAGGTAGAAGCTCACTGCAGTTAAAAAAGGATGCTTGTGGCTCTGCAATCAGACTCCTTGTCTCTATGCAAGCAATTCCACTAGGAACCAGGAACCAGCTCCAATGCTTTGACTCTGTGCTCTCCCCCACTCCCAATAAGCTCTAGGATCTAACTGACTGGAAAGAGACAAGTCTGGGAACTTCAAAGTTGTGTTGGCATCCTTGTCCTTGAACCAATGCACTTCTTTCCCCAGTAACAGGCAGTCAGATGTTCAGATGCAGATACTGATTTTGCAGTTCTCATCCTGGATGCTGAATTTTTCTCTGAAGCCAAGGAAAGTGGCATCAGGAAACCAGCAACGCTGCAAGTCACACACATTGTCTTAAGAAAGGGCAACAAAAAAACCTCAACAAAATCCACAAAAAACAAGGCATATAAATCTGAAATGCAGAATTCACAAAAAGAGGAAAAAAGAATTTTTGCCTGGATTTCTCCCAGAAACAGCCACAAAAATTCTCTGCTGGGCTGATGATCAAGAAAATTATCTTTTAGTTCTACCCACATCATCTTACGTGGTATTTTAAACATAATATTATTCACGGTAATTTTTCACTTCTAATTGCAATGTCCTTTCACTTCTTTTACTTCTAAGTGCCAAGCTTACAAGAGCTAAGCAAAACTCTTCAGTGTTAAATTCTCTCCAATTTAAAGGGCTAGTTGCACTGCATTACCATTACCATTTAACACACATCCTGCTTTTTGTTGTTCTGTCTTGCTTTTCTCCACTTATTACTTTTTCCCTTTCTCCACTTTCTATTTCAGGCTGTCAAGGAGAAAGCAGAGTCTGACTCCCACAATGAAATGCTTCACCTGCAGAGCCTGCTGAGAGTGAAATTGATAAAGGACAGCACCAGCCCAGGCAATTTCACTCACAGCGGGCACTTGCAGGTGAAGCACTACCATAAAATGGAGCAAGGTTACTCGCCTGCTGCCTCCCAGCACAAGTCACCAGTCAATAGCTGCTTGTTTCCTGACCTTCTCAGTTGTCTCCTGCCATGCACCACTTGCTCTGACCCCAGTGGGAGAGGCAGGAATCGGCCATGTAGCCCAGTGTTTGCTGAGCCCAGGTAAGTGCTCCAAATGTGGAAAGCTTGGCTGGAGGCTGGCCCGGGCACGGGACTGCTCAGGCCACCTTCCCACCAGGGGGATCCTCGGGAGGATGTTTGCAGTCCCACCCACACCTTCATGTAGTACAACAGTCCCACAGAGCTGTCACCACTGCAACAGGACAAAATCAACTCATAGATGCTTCTGTAACATCTCTGTAGGGTACCAACCTGATGCCCTATGTCATTTAAGACAACCTATACATCATTTTAGCTGCTGGTTTCCATGTATCTATTTCAACACAGGTTTGATCCCAGGGGGTATCACTCTCACTGTCTCTCCAGCATTGCTTTGCCACAAGTCCTGCTTTCTTCACTATTTGAAAATCTTGTGTATTAAAGAACAATTCTAGTCAGCTCAGGATCTTTTTTTTATTTTGATAGGAATGTTCCTCAGAGCCTGACAAATACAAGGGCTGATGTTTTTCCCAAGACAGGTTAGTGTAAGGAGTAGTCATACGAGAATTGTGGTGATGCCAAGTAGGGAAACTGGGCTCTGCCATCTACCCCTTTTTTCAATACTAGGAGTAGAGGATGAAAGTCAGGATCTCCAGATTTAGAAAAAACAAATAAACAAACAAACTTTTTGTATGTAATTCATCATGTATTTAACAAGGTAATTACACTATTTCATACCCAAGACCAAAATATTTTGAAATGTAAAAAAAGCTTAAGTCTTTCAGGAGAACAGTCATAGTTTTACTTAGATTACATGGATAAAGCAATCTTAAAAGTTCCAACAGATCACCTTTCTCATACTTCAGGGCATAAAATTCCAGGAACAGAAGGGATTATTGAGAAACTCCCTTTCTAAACTGTGCTTCTTATGGAGTGCTATACAGTCCTTGTTAGAGACTTGAATACCAGGCAGTGCCAGACACGTGGCAAAGCAATTCCTGCAGCACTGGTGGGGGAAAATCACTGCTACAAATATTCTTTCTATAAATACCCATCACACCATTTACAAAATTTGAGGATTGAAATTAAGACCTAAGGAGCACAGTGCAAACTCAATGTACTTGAATACCCAGATCCTAATTTGGAACATAATTCTCAATTGAAATTAGTGGAAAAATAGGAGTCTCAGAAGGATTTAACTGCCTCAATGCCTTCATGTCTAGATTTCCAGTAGGTGCATCTCAAATCAGCTCTGCAGCCTTTACTGTGCTGTTCCAAAAGGCTTCTCACAATCTGAAGTGCAAAATTTACCACCAGGAACTGGCCTTCATAAAAACCTTTATCAATGGCTGATTACAAGCGTGGTTATTGTCATTCCAGGGGAGGATACAGGGCAAGGACAGAACACTTCAGAAATGTGACCACAGGTTAACTGCTAATAAGCAGATGGTCTCTGTGTGTTCCCATTTATGAGCTAGAAACAGATTATAATACTTTTTAAAAGTTATTTTTTCCCAAAAGATCTAGTTTAACTCCTGTCAAGGATCCTGAGCAGTCTCTTCTTGGAGGCAAAAAAAATCTACAGCAGATTCTTTTCCCAGTTGATAGAAATCAGTGACTACTAAGAGTGATTTAAGCTTGAAAACTTAAATAAGCCTGTACATTTAAGCTGACAGTAAAACTATTACTTGACCACTCTCACTGCTGAACAGGTAACCAGCTCAACTGATTTGGGGGTCACAGAGCTATAAAAAGAAAGCATTTTCCTTTGTTTTATCCACAAACATATCAAGGGTATAAGGGTTTGTTTCTTTGCTGTCTCTGTAATTTGTGCTGATGCTAACAGCATTATTTTTTTACACACTAATTGGTGCAGCCTGAACCAGACCTGCTCCAAACATGGGAGATGTGAGCCAGGCAGGCAGCAACCTTCCCACACTTCCTTTTGTGCTGGTTTAAAGCTCACCAGGGACCTCACAGAAACCTTACCAACACCAACAGCTGAAACAAGTCATAAATGTGGCTGCTCCCAAGGCCAAGAGTGTGCAGGCTGCTCTGGCTGGTGCCACGTGTCCCCTCTCCCTCCCAGGGGAGTCTGGCTTGTGTTTGCTGCAAGGCATCACCACGTCCCTCCTGGCACACTCATTTCTTCAAAGGCTCTGCCGCATTGTTCAGGCAAATGCTGAATATTAAATACAGACAAATACTGTATATTAAAAGCTGAATTTAGCTTTAAATATACTGTAATTGTCTCAGCATTTTCTTTTTAGATGTAATTTGTTAGCTGTTTTTACCTGACAGAGCTCTTCTTTGCCCATTTTATTCAGTCAGTCCTTTCTCTTTTTAACTTAGAGAGTCAGACATTGGACTGATTGCATGTTCCTCGTGCCCTTCCCTTTTTCCAAAGGGAAAAAGGACATAGGCCTCCACAGCATACCAGAAGCCTGAAAGGATTTATGTTAAATATTAATTTGAAGTTGGTCATAAAATCACAGGAAGTGCTGAATCTAATGCCTGAACAAAGATTTTAAAAAAAAAAAAAAGTGTCAGGAAACCAGACTTGCAAGTCATTAAAAACTAAACAAAATCAGCAATGGCACAACCAGATGAGTTTCTACACACCTTGTGACTACTCAGAACACTGCCTTGTTTACTTAGGTAATTATGTGACTTCTGTATGAAAGGACACATTTTTCCAGAGAGACTGTGCCTCTACTTGGACTTGAAGGAGAAGCACACCTCACATGCCACCAAGCCCTGATGAAATCTTCACCATTACTTCTCATTTTATAGAAAAATGGCCAACCTACCAGTGTAGGAGCTACTTAACAGCAGGGGATTTCCCCCCAAATATGAACAACAAATATGAAATTTGTCATTGTTAATGCTGGTTGCCTCAGGAGAGAAAAAGAATGCACTTATTTACAAAACTCTGTATTTTAGTTGCTTCAGATTCCAGGCTGCAAATGGATGCTTTCTATTTTTAAAAAAGCTGAAATGATAATTAGCAGCGAAATGGACATTAGTTGTATCCAGTTAGCACCCTAAAAGTTATGCAATAGAGCATTATTTTGTTCTTCTGGTACTAAAACTGGAACAGAACTGTATCCTGTAGTGGGAAAAATAACTCTGTGCTTGCACCTGCCAGAGCAAGGATTATTTGTCTGTTCCACAGCAAGAGGGACAGCCCCACAGCTTGGCTGCTAAGGTGCTCAGGCAAAGGAGGGAATACGCTAGGAGAAGGCATTAGACACTGAGCTATAGGATAAGAGTGACTTCTGGGACTTTGTTCCTGAAATGAAGAGCTAAACTGATATAAATAGGGCAGGAGACCTTCCTCCTTTTTAATGCCTTTATTAAAAATCAGCTTGGGTCAGAAGAACTGACAGGTCATGCTCACACCACTGCTGTTTCCAGGAGTGGCACAGAGGAAGGAGGAAAAGTGCAGTTTTGTCCACTGGTCTGTGGGCAGAGCTGGGGGTTCCATCCTTACGAGAGCACCATGAGATTCCCAACTTTTTGGTTTGACATTTGGTGTCTTCTTTCTAGCTGATATCTTCAGGTTAGGGTGAGGGGTAAAAAGGGTCTTAGCGGTTACTGGATTCTGTTCCTCATGTCTAGACACCACTTCGATCCTTTAATTCCATGTTGGCTTGTTGTTTTTAGGGTTTTTTTCTAGGTTTGGTGAGGGGTTTCCTCATTTGCATGCCAACTTCATTGTCCCCTCCTCTTCACCGTCCCGGGTGCCATCCTCCAGGAAGCGGCAGGGTATTACTGACAGAAAAGGGAATTCCCAACCATTAACAACAGGTAGTTAACGAAAAACTATTAATAACAGGTGATTACAACATGAAACTATCAACAACACAGTTAGAACTCCACCCTGGCAGCAACTGGCCCAACTTGTGAACTCTGCAACCTTTAAAAAAAAATGGGCAATTTTTCTACTCATAACATAAACTGTGGGAACTGTGAATCCTCAGATGAAGAAGGCACCCCTTGGAGTCCAGACATGAGCAGCAAAATGTGAGAACCACTACAAGAATAGCAAAAATTATTCACAACACTTTCTGATAAAAAGAAGGGGTAACACTTTTCAAGGAGTGACACTTCCTCAGAAGTTTCCAATTGCTCTATATTCTTATCTCTATATTTTCTTATGACAATAATTTATCAGGAAAAAACACAGAATGTCCTTTCACATTGCCTTCTGTTGGTTCATTAGTGTCTGACACAGTATTTTTTCATGCATTTTATTTCACAATCTTGCATAACCTTGAAATTTCTGATGCTAAAACCTGTGATACTTGTTCTTCCAGTACTAAAACCACACCCCCTGAACTGTAACCTATGGCTAGGTTATTCGTAGCAGGGAAATTCAAGAAGAGAAATGATCAAGCAAGTTCCCACTGAATTTCTCATTAAATTAGAGAGGATGGGTTTTGCCCAGCTTCAAACTGGATCTCAAGGACCATGACCATTCCTGGGATTGTAACACACGGTTATAACTGCTCCAAAATAACACAGCCTGGAAACAGTTTTTCCACATCACCTTTGCAGAGCAGTGAGGAGGGAGCATCATAGCATATGGCTCCACATGCACAGAAATGCTGTCTGGACTGACTGGCAGAGCACGCCTTAAAATAGCTCTGAGTCAGCAGGTTTAGCAGTCACGAAGGCAGAGCAAAGGGGGAGATTGAAGCAGCTCACAAAGCATTGATGCACACACCGCAACTCCTACTCCCAGAGCAGCTTTTGGAGTGTTCTCAAGGAAGAGGATGGTTAGATGGGCAAAGGCTTTTAAATATTCTCTCATGCAAAGGAATGGAATTAGGCCCACAAAAGTAATTTGCTTGGAATATTAACCTGGGAAATGGGAGATACATTTGAACTCCCTTGTGGCAGAAAAGCAACTGAACTTGGGTCATTTACAACCTGATTATCCTAACCATGAGTAATTTTAAATAAAAGAGAGAACTGGGATTTCTTCTCCAGCTGTGCTTGTCATAAAGCTTGATCTTATAATTGTGCTCTTAGGATATCTACAGGATGAGACAAGTAGGAATTGGAATGAGAAAGGTAGATGAACAACTTATATTTTAAATATATGGAGAGCTCAAAATATCTAATGTATGTGCCATAAATCAAAATGCATTCATGTAAAACTTGAAGAATGGTTTGTGTAAGAAAATTCATGTACATTTATTAAAATAACCTTGCCTAAGGACTATGTTATGTGATCTAGGTGCTTAGATGCTCAATCCTGTATCTGGTCAGATGCTGTGTGAATTGACCCACCTGAAGCTTTACCCTGCCCTAGACACTTTGGCTACTGCAGGACTGTGTGATCAACAGGTGTGCTCCCCGAGCCCTGTAATGAACAGCAGAAATGAAATAAAAGATGTCAGGAGAACCAAGGCAATTAGTGGAAATGCTGCAGCATTTACAAAAATAGTTTCTCATGAGAGGGTGTTGTTTGGAGTTTCTGAAGCTGCACAAACCCAAATGGATGGAATGCTTTAGGAAGTAGGGAAAGGTAAAATGGAAATCTGAGCAATGCCCTCTCCTACATTATCAAAACAGTGTTTTTATGTCTGCCCCTCTTATAGGGAGGGGTTTTTTGGTGGGATTTTTTTTCAGTAGATTTTACCAGTGCTATATGACAGCAGCCATTGATGACGTGGAGAGAACGAGGACAGAGATTGCTCTGAATGCTCAGCTGCCATGGACAGCCACCACAGCTAATATCTGTCTGTCTGTCTGCCTGCCCCTCCTCCCCAGCTCTACTCAGCCAGCAGCATGTCTCACCCCAAGAATTTGGTTTGAAAACCGTGAAGAGTTGTCCACCCATGAGAATTAAAAATCCCAAAACTCGTGAGAATTAAAAAGACCAAAACCATACAGGGATGTTGTTTGCTCTGAGTCTGGTATGGGCAGTGTCATGCCATGGTCACAGGACACCTGAGTCTGTAGGCTATCCTGCCTCCTTGGCCATCCAGACTTCAGGGGTGATTGCTCCCTGCCTAGCTGTCAGTCATTAATTCCCCACAAGAACCCATGGAAGGAGAAGTGAGGAATAAAGACTGGATTTTCTATTTTAAAGAGATTATATTTTGCATAAAATTTTTCATTTTCGTTTAAAAAAAAGCCTCACCCCCCTCCTTCCCAATAACAACCATATTCTGCTGCATCTAGAAGAAGCTCCTGTTTTGTTTCAGTGCTTTGAAATTAGCTTTATATTCTAATAAGCCCTTCCTCACTTAGGAACTCTTGAACTGAAAATGATTGGGAATTCAAGGGTGCTGGTCAGAGGGGCTGGGCATGGCAGCTCCCTCTTCCCAGTAAAACCCTTGAGAATTAAGAAAAACCCAAAAAAAAAAAAAAAGACAAAATTTATTTAAAGTATATATATAATTTATTTTTAAAAGACAAAATTTATTTTTAAAAAGACAAAATGTATTTTTTAAAAAGAACAGGCAGAACAGGCAGTGCAGCCTGACTGAGATCAGTGGAGCCAGGCTTTGCTGGGATGGACTGCCCAGGTGTGGGGGTCCCAAATGGCAGCTGGGCACCATTCCTGTCTATCACCTGTGGGCATTCACACAATCACTGAGTGGGTCAGGTTGGCAGGGACAATCTTGCCCAATCTCCCTGCTCAGGCAGGGTCATCCCAGAGCACACAGCACACGATTGTGTCCGGGCCGTTCGTGGCTATCCCCAGTGAGAGACTCCGCAGCCTTTCCGGGCACTCTGCTCCAGTGCTCGGTCACTCGCACAGTACAGAAGTTCATCCTCACGCTCAGGTGGAACTTCCCGTGCATCAGTCCTGCCCGATTCCTCTCGTCCTATTGCTCGGCACCACCGAGCGGAGCCTGGCTCCTTCCTTTGGCCCCCTCCCTTCGACACTGATAAACATGGATGAGGTCCCGTCTCAGCCATCTCCTCCCGGGGCTGAGCAGGCCCAGCTCTCTTAGCCTGTCCTGGTAAGAGAGATGTTCCAGCTCCTGGATCATCTTTGTCTCACCCCACGCTGGACCCACTCCAGGCGCTCCCGTCTCTCTCGCACGGAGGAGCCCAGACCTGGGCACAGCACCCGTGCTGCAGAACAGGGCAGGCTCACCGCCCGGGCCCGCTCGCCGGGCTCCCCTCACGCATTCCCACCCGCCCGCTGCCGCCGCGCGAGCCGCTCGGGGGGGGGCGGGACCGCGCTGCCGTGGCAACGGGGGCGCGAGACACCCCGGAAGCGAACGAGCGCGCCGGCCCCGCCCCCCCCCCCCTCGGCGCTAGGTCTGGCGGCCCCGCGCGCGGCGGGTGACGACGTGTCGCGCGCGCGAGGGGGGAGCCGGAAGCGGCGCGGCCGCGTCAGGGCGCGCGCGGGGGGCGAGAGACGGAGCCGCGACCCCGCTGCCGCCCAGCGACCCCGGCCCCGCCGTCCCCCGGCCGGACATGGCTCTGCGGCGGCTTCTCCTCATCGCTGCCGCGCTGGCAGCGGCCACCGCGCCCGCCGCCGCCTTCTACCTGCCGGGCCTGGCGCCCGTCAACTTCTGCGAGGCCGGCAAGGAGAAGCCCGAGTGCAAGGTGAGCCCGGGGGACGCTGAGGGGAGGCCTCCGAGGCCGCCCGGGTGCGGCGCGGCCTGGGTGTTGTCACCCTGCCGCGGGGGCTGCGTAGTGCAGTTTGTCCGGAGGGTCTGGAGCCGCCTCGCCGCGCCGTACCGGGGCTGTGGCTGCCGGGACTCCGAGCGTGGTTCGGTTCCTGCTGTGCTCAAGTTGCTCACAGAATTGTTAGGGTTGGAGGGGACCTTTGGAGACAGCTGGCCCACCCCCCCTGCCAAGGCAGGGTCGCCGGGAGTAGGTGACAGAGGAACCCGTGTGAATGTCTCCAGAGGGGGAGACTCCGTGTCCCTCTCGACAGCCTGTTCCAGTGCTCAGTCATCCTTAGCGTAAAGAAGTTCCTCTTCGTGTTGAGGTGAAACTTCTTGTAATCTAGTTTATGACCATTGCTCCTTGAAACGGAAATTGATGAGACAGAGGACCCAGGGGAATGACAGAGGTGCTTGCCTGGCTCAGCTTCGGCCTGGCTGGGAAATGACCACGATCCCTCCGAGGAAAGGAGGGAGCTATCGGCTCATCCTGTGAGTTACGGCCACGTCGGGGAAGTAGGAAGCTCCGGTCGGCTATCTCTTGGGTCCTCTCAAACCCCTGCAGGGAAGCTGCAGCAAGTAAGGATGGCAGTGACGGGTCATGCCGAGGGGTGTGTGTGTGTGATTCTTGGCAGGAGTGAGCAGCTGGTGGCTGGAGCAGTTATCAAAGTAAACATCCCGTAACACTCTCCTTGCTGCAGGAACCTGAAGTGTAGGGGCTGCCAGGGCCCAGAATGTCAAGTGAAGCTTAAACTTACTTTCATGTCTGCAGAAGGGACAAGCAGAGTTTGCATAACCGAGTAACTCATTTGTAAGGATTTTGGTGGGGAGCATTAATGTAAATCTCCTCTGATGAAGAATCATCTTTGCTCCTTTGGGGCACCTTTTGAAGTTGTTTCCTGTTGCTGTGATGGAAATTACAGCAGACTATGCTTTAATACTTGAATGAGAAAGTTCAAGACTAATCAGTTTTATGATCCATGGTCTTACTACTGTAGAAAGCAGCTGTCTTGCACTCTCTGAGCTCTCAGCTTCTGCCTTGCATGAAACACTGGTTCATAATTCTTCAGAATAAGAGCCTGCTTAAAACTGTATGCTTTTGGTAAATGCCATGTGCTGACTTTATCCTTCTGCTGTCCTGGATCAGCAGAGCTGGGAATAAGCCAAGCACGCAATGAAGGTGGTTCAGTTGTAGTAGTAAAATATCCTGTGGACATTCTTTTATAGGACCACTGAAATGGTGTTGGGAAGTGACCTCAACAGGTCACATACTGCAGCCTCATGAGTATGGAGCATGAGAGGACAGAAAGCAGCACTCTTGTCTACACTAGATCAACTCAGCTCTACCTTTGTTTAAGCAAGCTTTGGAAACATCCAAGCATGGAGTAGCCATCTCCTCCCTGGGCGACCTGTTAGCGTGCTGCACCACCCTCTTAAGGAATGGGGTTTTTTCAAATACAGGCTAAAGCTTTCAAGCTGCAGTTTATGTTTTTTCACAACATCCCTGAAAAACATTGCAATGTTTGGATTATTCCTGTTTTAAGCTTGTAGAAGGCAGATTTATTTTTTTAAGTCAGGTGGACCTCATAGCCTACTATATTTTGTAACCAATCTGAGACACTTATGGGGTGATCTTTCTCAGATGTCTCTGCATTTTTATTCCTCACAAAACACGTACAAAATGTTTGTCCTCTCCTGAGATTTAATCATTTAATAAATGTGACATGAGGTACTTGGGTAATTTAAATGTACCACCAGCAGGCAGCTGAACACCTCAGCAGCTGTAGTAGTGCAAAAATTCTTTCTGCAATTAGCCACCTCTTAGTCATTTCCATATTAGACATAGGCATATGGAAAAGTCTAAAGCGCTCTTCACATCTAATTCTCTCCATGTAGTCTGCAGCTGAATGTACTCTGGTTCCTGGTAAGGAGAAACAATATATGATTGGATTATGGTTGTATCATATTTATGTAAGGATAAAATTAAGCTTCCTTGGACAGGCTTCATTTCTCACAGGTTTCTTGCAGTTACCACAGTTAATTGCCAAGTCGGTAATAGTTCATTTTCCTCTGCCTGAGGATTTTGATCCACATGCCAGATCTCAATACCTACTATTTATTTGTCTGTTATGATCCCTGTCATCTCCTGTCCTGTGTTGGTGAGGTGGGATGAGCTGTTGTTAACAGGGCATGTAGCTAAGAGCAGTGAGACATGTGGCTTTCCCCTTTTCTCTGGGTTTCCTGCTAATCTGCTTGGGCAAATTCAGTTTGGCTGCTTCTTCTGGTTTTGCTTAGAAAATTGTCAGAAATTGAATGGGATCTATGCAGACTTAAATAGTAATTCTTGCCTAGAGATTAAGAATCCTTACTCAGATTTTAAAAATCCTGATTGCTCCAAAAAGGGTTTGGTGTTGTATGGGAAATAGTATATCAAATATGCTGATCTGCAGTAATGCATATAATTCTTAGGAAAAATTGCAGCATTCAGTAAATCTCCTGTGATGAAAGTAGCTAATTTAAGGCCATGGTTCTGTGGCCAGCTGAGGCAGTCTAATTCCCGGCTGCTGAGAGTGAGAGATTTCATTGCTGTCTTCCCCTGGGCAATGTGTTCCTGTCCTCTCCATTGACTCAGCTGTTACTTGTTGTGCTTTTGAGCTTAACATGGCAGGAAACTATCCAACTTTTTGCCAGTCTAGTTTTCTGCTCTGTTAGGGAGTTGGAAGTGACTTACAGCATTATGGGAAGCATAGACTACTCACAGAGGTGAGCAGCAGGTCTGCATGGCGTAGGGCAGGGGAAAGATGAGCCTGAAGGTGTGTCTCCACTTAGTGGGTCATGCTAACAGCTCACAGAACTTCCTGTGTCTCCCAGGACTGCATCCTGACTTGCACATGGGCAGCTAAGTTATATCAGTAAAACATAGTACCCAACTGAAGTATCTGAGCTACAGATACATGTGAACATTTCCGGCTTTTCTCTTCCTCCAGAATTTCTTGGTTTGACTAAACTTGAGTGAATTTTCATAGGGAAGAAATGTTCTTCTGTTGGTAAGAAAATAGATGGCTTGCTGTTGAAAGGGACGGGGTTTGTTCTTGAGGGCATTCACCTTTGTTTTGCTCTTCAGCTCTTTTCTGATTACACAGTAAGGTAGCTCAGTTTGTGTTGTGGTTTAACCCTAGCTGGCAACTAAGAACCACACAGCTGTTTGTTCCCTGCTGACCCCAGTGAGATGGTGAGGAGAAATGGGGGGAAAAGTAACTTGTGAGTTGAAATAAAAACAGTTTAATTGAAAAAAAGTAAATATACTACTAATGATAGAAACAATAATTTTAATGAAAAGGGGGGGGAGGGGCATGAAACCCAGGCAAAACAAGTTGCACGATACAATTGGATTGCCAGCCCATCTCAGAGCAGTGATCATCCCTTTCCAGCCAGCTCTCCCAGTTCATATACTGAGTGTGGCATTCCATGGTATGGAGCAGCTCCTTGGCCAGTTCAGGTCAGCTTGTCCTGGCCATGTTCCCTCCCAGCTTCTTGTGCACCTCCATGCTGGGAGGGCATGGGAAACTGAAAAGTCCTTGACTCAGGGTAAGCACTACCTAGCCACAACTAAAACTTCAGTGTGTTATCACATAATTCACTCATTGAATACAAAACACAGCAATGTACCAGCTACTAAGAAGAAAATTCTATCCCAGCCAAAGTGAGGACAGCCTGCTGTGAATATGAAGAACAGCTCTTCAAAATTTTTTTGTGTAGATCTTTTGCTGTTTAAGCCCATTGGATTGGTTTACTGTGCAAGCAAAGAGCTGCCAAAAGCATTGTAAGGCAAACAATTGAAATTTATTGGAACTGCAAGACTAGAATAAGGGAAGACTGAGAGAACTCTCCCTCTCCATAGAAGCAGAGTAGCCCATCTGTAATTAATGTATATAGATTAAACTAGTCTGAAACCACAGTAGACTGAATTTCAGGTTCTTACTCAAGTTGATAGAGTTAGTGAAAAACTTCTGTAGGAAGATAAATATGGGTATCCTTGCCTTCTCTTTGAAAAGAGATTCTCTTCAAGCTTAAAATGTATCAGTCTGAATGCATTGTTGAAATTATCATAAATCAGTTTATAGTTACTACACATATAAAATTGTGGAGCATCCTTAATTACAGGAAGAAGTACTGGTCTCATCTGCACTTTCCTTCATGTTCTTTTAAGACTTTTATTACACATAAGTTGTGGTGATGACTAATATGACTCTAACTTGGTGCATTAAACTCAAACACTGGCAACTGTGCTAAGGATATTATTTTTGTGCATGATTTCATGCTGTCTTGTAGTTGGAATGGTTATGTTAGCCTTTAAGTGTTTTTGTCATGTGGTCACTGTTTTTCTGATGGTTAGATAGTGCCTTACTTGTGCTCCCAGCAGATACAGTTCATTACACATCAAGATGTACCGTTACACAAATCTTGCATTTTCAGCTTTGCTTAACCTTATTCAAACAAATCTATTTTTATATATCCATGGGAATTGAAGGAGTGCTTTAAATATAACTGTTGATTATCTCTTTCAGTCTGGAATCGAACTGTTTGTGAACAGGCTTGACTCAGTAGAGTCTGTCCTCCCCTACGAATACACTGCGTAAGTATATTACGCCGTTTGTGCCATTTTAATTGTAAGTTTTCCCAAAATAGATGGATTTAATTTACCTTATAGTACTATCTACTTCTTGTTACAGCAGTGTGCCACTGAGGCATGGCGATTTATTTTGCTAACATAAGTTTACAAATACAGAATTTTCAGTAAGCAGATGGATGGCTAAATTGCTTCCTTCATCTCAGTTTTCTGCTCATAACTTCAGTGCATGGATTTATAGGCCCTCCTGCAGGTTGAATCGCTGTTGTAGTGTAACTGAAGGTTAAAATATGTGTGTGTAAATATATGATACTTCACTGCATCAGTTGTCACTGTAGATCAAAGTATTACCTCTGTCTTTAGTAGCCGATGCCAGATGAGTTAAAGTGGTAATGAGGTGCGAACATCCCATCAATTATCTTAATGAGGTGTTAAATGTTTTCTTTGTACACATCATAGGAGTGCACAAAATGTATCAGTGCCTGGTACAACTATGTAAAGTTTTTGCTATAAAGAATATTTTAACTGTTAGTATTGAAGAGCTTATGCGGCAGTTATGTCTACACTTTAAAGAACACAAATGTGCTGTTTTTAAAAATAGACTGGAAAAACGTGGAGGATGTGCTATTAAATGTGTTGGTGAATAAAACTGTAATAACCTGTTTAATAGTGTTTGTTGTAAGGGAGCTGTCTCTGTCTTTTTTATTTTTATTTTCCCTCATATTCCGGAATCTGGCTTGCATGCTTTTTTCTGAGAGTCATTATTAAACTCTAGATGAAGATTTAATTCTTGTCTAAAATCCCTGTTCAAATAGGAAACTTCAATTACTCAAAGAAACTTGTGCTACAATTTTCTGAAATAGCTGATGAAGAGACTTCAATGTTGGTTCTGTTTCATGTGGTTTATTCTCAAACCAGGATAGTGATTTTCACACTTCACAGGTTAAATGAAGAAAATGTTGTCTACAGGGAAAGCTGTATAGCTCCTTCACTTGTGATGAACATGTTGATTTGGGAATATTATTTGCAGCTGAGAATATTTTATTCATTTTTGTATCTTTTCTCTAATTCAGGTTTGATTTTTGTCAAGCAGAAGGAAAGAAGCGTCCATCTGAAAACCTTGGCCAAGTCTTGTTTGGGGAGAGGATAGAACCGTCTCCTTACAGGGTTGGTTCTCTGACACTAATATGTGCATTCAAATGTAACCAAAGGAGATGAGAATCTTGAAGTTGATTTTCACAAGGGCTTTATCTGAGAAAACTTCAGCATCTGAAATGCCACACGATAAAAATCTGTCAGTTTAACCTAATTGTAACTGTGTGCTCTGCATTGTGGGGCTGTAGCCTGAAGTGCTGTGCAGGTTATCTTCTCTCTTTGGGATCTGACAAAACCTGATTATTGCTGCTCAGCACTCCTGTTTTTTAGAACCAGATCTGGAAATACTGTAGCCATAAAATGGAAGAATTATAAATGGTGTTAACTTGCTGGTCTTTCCTGCTGACTGAAACTCTCACATTCTCTTCTACAGAGGTAGTGGGAGAGAAAGTTACCAGTAGAAGCTGCCTGTTACAGCATGGCTGCTGTGAGGTCAAATGACTTATCTGGTAAATCATGGCAGAAAATGTGTGCTAGTCAGTAACAAGGAGCTCTTGCTGTAGGGCTCCTACAGTGAGCACAGGAGGGGTTTAGAGCACACACCAATATAAAAACCTCCTCTGGAGGGTTGATGTACCTAGTCTCAGTAATTTGTTAAGTGTTTTCATTATAATAGTATAGGCAATGAAATGTGTAGGATAAATTGTTATGTACTGAAATAAGACAGTTTGTTACAACCTTTTTGCTCATGAGTCTTTCATTATTCTTAGTTCACGTTCAACAAGAAGGAGACCTGTAAATCTGTTTGTACAAAAACATATGATACCACAAAGCCGGAAGACAAACAGAAGATAGACTTCTTGAAAAAAAGTATGCTACTGAATTATCAACATCACTGGTAAGTTGGTAAGTCTAAAATTCATAGATTGGTTAGTGTAGTATGTTGGTGATAATTTAGTTTATACTTTTGTATTTGCAAGTTAATAGATGAAACAATAGATGTGCACTTAATTTCTTCCCCTTCTGCTTTTGCATAAAATGTTATCTTGTTTGTTGTCTTCATTAAAAAATTCCTTCACTTGAAGGATAAGCATTAGGAGCAATGGAAATGAATCTGTTTCTAAACACAAAGCTTTGTGCTTACTGTAAAATACTGCTGCTTTTTTCACCTGTAAATGTGGAAGTTAATCCTGCCTTAGCTTGAGAAAAGTTTTACAGGACCTTTATTCTGTTGCTATGTTGTCTTTTGTTTTCCTTGAGAGCCCTTGCACTTCACCTTCAAATGCTGTGTCCAGGAGACAGGATCAACAGTGCTTTTATTCAGTGTTTGTTTCTCTTCTATGGATGTGAAAGGGAAAGGTGGCCAATGAAAACTAATTAAATGAATGAATTTGGGGAATTCATAAAGGCTTGGTCCTTTCCTATTCTCTGGGCCTCTCTGTAACCATTTGATTGACCTTGGAGCTCTGTTTGAGCTCAGACGTTGAATCCTCGTCAGATGGGCATTAAGGGTGGGGCAAGGCTGAATGAGTGTGCTGAATCTCAGGCAGATACTCAGTTTCCCAACACTGCACCCACATACAAGAGCTGTGAAATGTTTATCAGCAGGCTCAGTATTGACATTGGAAATGTCCCAGCCATGTTATCAGTGTTTATTTAGTGCTTGACGTGTTGGCAGGCTCTGCCAACAGCAGCTTTCAGGTGCAAGGATAGAAGGAACAACTTGGGCATGAGTTCCTGAGGCATGTCTTAATAAGGAATGCATGAGCATCATTAATTGATGTCACTCATAGGTATGCTCTTAATTCCAACTATGTGCCTCCTGCTTTATGGGAACAAATGTGTTGGTCTTCATCTAATTGGATTTAAACTTTTTGGGTATTTTAGTAAAAATGTAGGTTGGATGTTGCCATTGTCATTAACTGTTTTTCTTCAATGTCACATTCCATTCCTTGATTTTTGAAACAGCTGGAAAGGCAACAAGTGCATTTTCTACTGCTCTCAAGAATTGATATGTGATATCCCTTTGTGGGGATAAACTGTGGCTCACTGACATAAATGTTTCTAGGAACCTCTTGAAAATGAGTGTAGTAGGAATTTGATAGGTTATGTCAGAAGGGTTCATAGGCAAGAGTCATATGTTCAGGTAGGTGAACAAGGAAGCCATAAAGAAACTCTGAAATGTACAGCTACTTTTGCAGGGATTTGAAGTGTGTATGCCTAGTGCTAAAACAAGTGGAGCTTCAAACATGCTGGACTTGATTATAGTCCTCTTAAATATGGCATATGTTTGTAATATTTGCACCACTTTGAATTTCAGTAATGCATGTGAGTCTGGCATAAAAGATTCAGCTATAAGAGGTTGTGTATGTTTTGATGTGAAACTTAAAAATAGTTTCCCAAGACTATGAAGTCTGAAAGAAGTCATTGTTTTTCAGGAAAGCCCATAACTTAAGCTGATAGAAGCTGAAACAGAGCTGTGTAAAATTAATCATACAAAAAAGTACTTCAGACTAGTTTGGGTTTTTTTCCCTGTAGATAAAATTGTTAAAAAAATATACGTAGTGTATTCAAGTAGACTTTTGGTTTTAACTGGAGTAGCTAACTTGATAGGACTGTTGAGGTTTAAGTAAGATATATTTCTGTTTTTCAGTGTGAAATCTTCCCTTGAAATTTAGGTTATTTCTTAATTCTTTTAATGGCATTTTTACTTTTTTCTTTTTTTTTTATTTTCTCTTTTTTCTTTTATTTTTCTTTTCTTTTTTTTTTTGCACTGCCCACTGCCCTAAAACTTAGGAACCAGGGAAAAATCCCTGGTTATGTCTGTTAGTCCTCCTTAGCCACAGCTTCACAAAGTGGCTGTGGCTGGATTTTGTGATTAATGATGCATGCTCCAGGAGTATGGTACAGAGGTATGTTGTACAGGGATGATCAAGGTAGCATAAGTGAGGATTCAGTAGAGAGTTATTATCCAGCTTCAATTTATCATAAAATTCCTGGGGAACACAGATGGTGCAAAATACTTCTAAGGTTTCAAAAGCCACTTAATAAGATTAGGAATTGACATACTGAATTGGACTCAACAGCTATACTGATATCTTGGCTGACAATGTTCATCAGCAGATGTTCTTGAGAGACATATAAGAACACTGTTGAATAGCATATTTGCTCCACATGTATAATCTCTTCAAGTCATTTTAAATTTGAAGATTAGCTGTGAAAAATTATTTGCTACTTAAACTATCAATTTGTTCTGGCATTGCTGCTGCTGCTTGAAGGCAACTCAGTATGTCTTTGCTGCAGAGATGCAAAGGACAGCCTTTATCCAAACCAAACTTACTTGCAATATGTTAATGTTGCCTTGTTTTGATTAGGAGATGAAAACACTAACAAAAGCAAGCAATCTCTCTAGCATACATTATGGAAATAAAATTTCAAATATACAAGCACAGAATTGATTGAGTTGGAAAAGATCTCTAAGATCATTGAGTCCAGCTGTGTGGTGCATTGACCCTGGCTGGACACCAGGTGCCCACCAAAGCTGCTTTGTCACTTCCCTCCTCAAGTGGACAGGGAGGGGAAATGTAGCAAAAAGGTCAAGATAAGGGTAGGGAGAGATCACTCATCAGCTACTGTAATGGGCAAAACAGACTCAAATTGGGGAATTTAGTTTAATTTATTAGCAGTCAAAGAGAAGGGTAATGGGAAATAAACCCAAATCTTAAAACTCCTTCTCCCCAGGCTCAACTTCTCTCCCAGTTTCGCCACCTCCTTCACACAGGGGTGCAGGGAACGGGGATTGTGGTCAGTTCATCACACATTGTCTCTGCCACTCCTTCCTCCTCAGGGTCAGGGCTCTCCACACTCTACCCTTGCTCCAGTGTGGGGTTGCTCCCATGGAAGAGTTTTTAATGAACTTTCCCAGTGCTGGTCCTTCCCATGGGCTGCAGCTCTTCAGGAACTGCTCCAGTGTGGGTCCCTTCCATGGGGTGCAGTCCTTCAAGAAGAGGCTGCTCCAGGTGGGGGGTCTCCCATGGATGCACAGGTCCTGGCAAGCCTGCTGCAGAGTGGGCTCATCTTTCCATGGGGCCACAGGTCCTGCCAGGAGCCTGTTCCAGTGTGGTTTTCCCATGGGATCACAGCCTTCTTCAGGGCACATCCCCTGGCTCTGATGTGGGCTCCTCCATGGGCTGTAAGCGAATATCTGCTGCCCTGTGGTCCTACATGGGCTGCAGGGAGACAGCCTGACTCACCATGGGCTGCACCACGGGCTGCTGGGGAATCTGTGCTCCTGTGCCTGGAGCATTTCTCCCCCCTCCTTCTCCACTGACCTTGGTGTCTGCAGAGTTGGATATATTCCCACTCCTCTATCCAGCTGCAGATGCTGTTGTGAAGTGTTTTTTCTCCCTTTCCTAAATCTGTTTGCCAGCGGTGCTGCCTCTGGTCGCTTGTGGGCTTGGCCTTGGCCAGCAGGAGTCTGTGTTGGAGCCAGCTAGCACTGGCTCTCTCAGATGTGGGAGTTCTTACAAAAACAGTTGTTTGGTGGCTTACATATTTTTGGTAATGCAAATCATCTAATTAAAATGTTGCATACTCTTTGGTAGCTATAAATGAGGTTAATGATTAGGAATTCACTTAAATAAAAAAAAAGTTTTAAGAGTGCTATGAAAAATGTTTTGCAATGAGGAAGCTGGAGAATTAATAATTTGTGATGTAGGCTTTAAAAAAAAATTGTTTTGTCTTAAACTTGAAATTGTCAATTTTAGCTGGTTTCGCAAATTTGATTCCTTTGGCCATTATTTAAAGACAAAATAATAAATTAAATTGTTACAAATTTGGACTGCGTGAGTTTTTGGCTTTCGGCTGTTTTTGTATGGGGACTTCATGAAACAGTGCAGTGAATATAGTGGTTTCAGTTGAAGAGCTACATGCTTGTAACTCGTGTGGAACTTGGATTGGCAATCAGTGCAATTCCGTGGGTAGTATTATTCTTGTAGTTAATATTCCAGTAATGAATATAGCAAAGTAGATTAAGGTTAACCTGGTTTTGTTTCCATTACACTGTGTATTTTGAAAAATGGTGAAGTGTGACTATGTCATTTACAGGATTGTGGACAACATGCCTGTGACGTGGTGTTATGATGTGGAAGATGGCCAGAGGTTCTGTAATCCTGGTTTTCCTATTGGCTGTTACATTACAGAAGATGGCCGTCCAAAAGATGCCTGTGTTATTAATGTATGTTTATGCAATTATATATTTTTATATATATTACGTCTTATTAATTTAGAGACTAGCATTTCTCTTGTGTCATGTTTCTATGGTGAGTCCTTGCTATTTTAAGAACTCATGTTGCCTAAAAATAGGCAAGTGTTGTGGTCTCTGCAAGTACCTGAGTTTAAAAGCCTGATCTAAGCCTAAGAACCTGGTCTCTTGTGCTGCATAGTACAGAAGAGCTCTAAAAGATCAGCGGGTCAACTTGCATAGCATTCAGTACATGTGGACAGTAAAGGTGAAGGAAAGCATGTTGTCCTTCATTGCCTAGGAAATGGAAATGTTTGAAGGCTTGGACTTGACATTTTTGTGGGATAGAAGTCTTTTCATGGAAGCAGATTTGCATAGGTGTGTTTGTAGCTCTGTGTACTTTTGGAAGGTTTGCTTTCCCTAAAACTGGGAGCTGATGGAAAAAGATAAAAGATTCCTGCATGATCAAAGATTCTCTTGTGATAGATGATATAGTGGTGGAGATCCAGATAAGTGAACTGATAAGTGCATTATGGAGATAAGAATACAACAGAAAGTCCAGGAAGTCTTTAGACTACTAGACTTCTTCCATGGCAAGGTCACTGAGAATTTGGGATAGGTTTTTGGGTTTTTTCAAAATGGTTGGTTTTATTTAATAGATCTTACCAAAGATAAGTTTTTGTGGTTGCCAGTTTTGTTTAATTGCCTCCATAATGAGTTGGTTTCAGGGTCTCCATGTGAATGGATGCATTTATGATCAAATATTTAATCTGGCAATATTATTTTAATCTTATTTTAAGGCTTGATTTTAATAAAAGGAAAATAACCTTTGAAGAAATAACTGATGTTACTGTAGAAGAACATTTCATTTATGTAACTATTCTTATAACTGGGGTGCTCTATAGGAAGGGTGGGGATAGAACCCTTAAGAGGTTCTAACTGAACTTCAGTAGACATAGCTGTTAAATTACTTAGGAGTTTAACAACCTCTTAAACTAACTAAATTCCAAGGTGATGTTTCCCTTCACCTGAAGTTTGCATTCAGCATTCTTGACTGCTGCTTGCTGTTCATCTCTGTGCATCTTTGGTTTCAAAGGTGGTTCTGCCACAGAGAGCATATATTTGTATTGTTTTGGGAGGTTCTGTTTGATTTCTGAAAAATATGCTAATTGTTTTAAAATAGCTGATGCTCATGAAATGCTTCTATTAACAAAAATTGTCACATAGTTATCTATTCAGTTTGCTGCTTAAATAAAATAGGACATCTTCAGTTAAATGTATTATTAAATATATATATTATTTTAAATTAATTTTTCTACTTTTCAATTTTACTAGACTGTTCTTAGCATTAACTTTTCTAACTTGTTTTTAATGCAAGAAGGCACTTACTGTCTTTATAATTTCCAGTATCTCATATTCATATTTTAGAACTTCTTGACAGAAAAACTATATTCAGTCTAAAATTCTGTTATGCAGGCTTCTGTCTAAGGCTTTGAGATGTCTGTATTTTTTGATTGTTTAATATAACCCTTTTTCATTGCAGTCAGAATTTCATGAAAAGGATACCTTTTATATTTTCAACCATGTTGACATAAAAATTTATTACCATGTTGTTGAAAATGAAGCTCTGGGAGCAAGACTAGTTGCTGCTAAACTTGAACCAAAAAGGTTAGTAGTTGAAAGTAACTTGTCATCAAAAAGTCATCCATCCCAAGACACTTGCTTTGATCTGGAACCTGCTGCTAGTCAGAAATGCTTTCAGATATGTGACCTGTAGATTACCTCTCCTGTTGATTGATGTAGTGTAGTTAGGACAGTCTAATGAATTTTTGTAATTTGGTGGACCTTGGTGCACTTTCTCCTACTTGGACCAAGGAAAGATGAAATAAAACCTGTGTTTGTGGGGTGTGATGAGTGTGTGTGTGTGCATGCATGTGGAACCCAAATTCTCCTACCGGGGAATATTCTGTCTTGTGTCAGAACAGGACACCAGTGCTTGCTGCAGGCTTGACTGGAGTGCAAGATTTGATCTTTTCAACAATCAGGATTTGTATGGAAAGATTTCACAGATACACTCAGTTGTTCTGGTGTCTGTGTGGCTTTTGCACAATTGGTGTCTGTTGTGTTATTTCTTAGCATCTTGTCTTTCATGGTATAACTGAGCTTCTTGCATTGTTGGATCAGTTGAAAGTATTTTTTTCTGACAGAAGTTAGTAATTCTGGTGGTCTAACTTTTTAAATGTTTTGGAGGTTCATAGCAATACTAAGGCTTCTTTCATTTTTGGTACTCTGCTTTAGAGACTGTGCTCTTTTTAGAAGAGACAAATCTTGTTTAAGAAGTTCAAGTTTCAAAAATTCATGTGCTTAGGGATATGTTCTTTATAAGTTTGAAATTTATGAGGCATTAAGTACAATTCTTATATTTAAGGGAAGAATCCTTGGTATGCTTTTCTAAGATGAATTAATTGTTTCTTAAGAATGTTGTCAGTGAAGTGGCTTTCATTCTGTGTTTTGTCTCCCTGCAGTTACAAGCATACTCACCCAGACAACCCCGACTGCTCAGGAGTGCCCATGGATATAAGTAATAAGGCCAGTGGAGAAGTCAAAATTGCATACACATACTCAGTTACTTTTCATGTGAGTACTGAGATTTCTGTGGTGGTTACCTCTTGAAGTCATGCATTAACACTGAATTATAAAGATGGACAATTAAAATTGGCTCAGAATAGTAAATTCATCATTTTAAAAATTTATTTGAACTGGAATGTCAGAGGTGGCTTGGGTTGCATACCAACACACACAGAGTAGATGTGAAACACATATGTGGTTTTTAAGAGTCACACTTTCCACATCTGCCTAGGTTGTCTGGTAGATTATTTTTCAGTCCAAGTTCTTAAGTCTGAGAAATTGTGTGTTTCATGTAGGTAGGTTGAAGCTGACAGTTTTCTGCCCTCCTGCTGCAAAAGCTGCCTTCTTTTTATGGTCTTCCTCCCCTGGAATCCTTCAAAAGAGTAGGAAGCTTGTAGTCTCTGTTCTACTACACTCTATTTAAAAGCAGAGGAGCAGTATATCAGGCAACTGCAGGCAGCAGTGATAGCTGAATATTTCTCGTTCTGCTGACAAACAGGAGAGGGAGGTTTTAATTTTGTTTTGGTTTTCTGTAGATGGAGTTTGCTGGACAAACTGTTTATCAGAGTTCCCTACTCCTTCTCAAACTGTTTCAAAATACAATAAATAGTATAAGTATACTCAGGAGGGTTTCTATTATGTATATACTATATAATGATATTTTCAGAAATTATATCATTTGTGGTGCTGAAATGAATTTGTATACCAAAAAGCAAGTATTTCTGGAAACCTGTGAGAAGTTAGTAATTAAGAGTGACCTCAGCTTCATATTATTTTATTGTTTGTCTTTAAAAATGACATGCCCAGCTGTGTGTGTGCAGCTGTCTTGTGCACAGTGTTACATCGATTGAAGGTAATCTTCTGAATTTCTATTGGGCTGGCAGACCAGGTCATCTCAGGAAGACAAAAAAATGCAGTTGAGGTATGAGGAAAAATGCAGTTCTGTCCTAGAGTTGTTGATACTGGTTTAGAAATTTGTTGCTTCCTTTGAGACATAGTTTTATTATCTCAGTGAACTTTATGATCTTGACTACATTTTTTAACCCACTGGATTTTTTTTCAAAATCTGGCTTTACTGGAAAGCACATGTTATAAATTGCTGAAATAACAGCATCTCAGACACCTGGCCAATTTTGTTAATTGGTTTGTGGAATAGCCATCTTCACCTTGATTAGCACAGTCTACTAATTTTTTTCTGTTTATTCTGCAAAATAAAACAAAGGAATGTTCTTTTTGAAGTGTTTTTGATAAATGAATGTTCATTTTGAATAAATTTAATCTGTTGAAATGCCTGGAGGAATAATTTCCTTCCCTCTGCTAGCAGTGTAAGTTCTGTAGTATTGTCTCCCCACCTGTCCTGCAGTAAAAGCTGTTTGTAATGGGATTGGTATTTGGTACTGAAATGAGGTTGTATGAAAGCAAAGGATAATTTGGACAGAGCATGATGTAGTGAGTGAAGTATCATCTGGAGACTGTATAGCATAGCTTAGTTTCCTTATACATGGACTTACATGTGCTAAAAAAATCTGTGTTCTTTCATTATTCTGCTAGTCCATTCCAGATGAACCAATACAGTTCTTGAAGGGAGAGTGTACAATTAAATTAATTAGGTATGCATTAATGTCTTAAGAAGACACAGGTGCTCAAATTCAGATAATATTTTGGTTTAGATTCTATCGTCAAATCTTAGGTTTGCTCTAGGTAGCGGTTATTAAACTATTCCCTGTAAGACATGGAACTTGAAACTTAAATTAGTCACAAGATTTAAGATTGCTTTGCACAAACATCAACTTTCAAATGTACGAGTTGGATGCTGACTGTATCTGATGTTCGTGTGTTTACCCTTTCAGGAAGAAAAAAATATCAGGTGGGCATCAAGATGGGATTATATTTTGGAATCCATGCCTCACACTCACATCCAGTGGTTTAGGTAAGGAGGAAATTTATTGTACTGAAGTGTTTACATTACAGTTTGAATGATGATTTTCATTCTTTTTTTTTTTTTCTTTTCAGTATTATGAATTCCCTGGTGATTGTCCTCTTTCTGTCTGGAATGGTGGCTATGATTATGTTGAGGACACTCCATAAAGATATTGCAAGATACAATCAAATGGATTCCACTGTAAGTCTAAAATGTAGTTCCTGAAATTTATTTGGAGTGTAATTTTTCCAGTTAAATGTGTAGCTGTAATAGGCTATTTGAGTTGCAATCTACTGTATTAAAATAGATGTATTTCTTTTACAGGAAGATGCTCAAGAAGAATTCGGCTGGAAACTGGTTCATGGTGATATTTTCAGGCCCCCAAGAAAAGGAATGCTGTTGTCAGTTTTTCTAGGCTCTGGCACACAAATCTTAATAATGACTTTTGTTACCCTGTGTAAGTAAAGTGAGGAGCATTTAGTTGATTGTACATGATTTTTCACTGCTAACTGCATGGTAAAAATAGCAGTATCATTTTGTCTAGAAATTTCATTAAAGTCGTTAGAAACAGCTGAGCTGATGTAGTAGACATGCAACTTAGTATTCGCAGATTATAAGATAAATAATGTACTGGCTTTAAGTCAAACATATAGTCTAAGGTTTCTAACATCATTTCTAAAATTGTGCATCTCTGCTTCACAGTTTTTGCTTGCCTGGGATTTTTGTCACCTGCTAACAGGGGAGCTCTAATGACCTGTGCTGTAGTTTTGTGGGTACTGCTTGGAACTCCAGCCGGTTATGTTGCTGCCAGATTCTACAAATGTGAGTAATAGTTACTGAAAATGACAATGCTTAAGTTCATTAACATAAATTATCATTTCAGAACTGATTTTTATTTTGCTCCACTGTTTGTAGTTTCCCTCAGGGCATTTTGGGGAAATGTACTTACCTTAACAACAGAAAATATATATAGAACACTTAACATAGTTACACTGGTTTTGATGTAATCATGCCTGAAGACCCTGAATTGCTCTTGCTGCTGTGTATTTGTGAAATTAAATACTATTAGTACTAAGGTCATTACATCTTTGCATCAGACTGTTTTCTGCTTCTGTTTCCTGTCACTGTGGGGACTGTGTAAACCTGCATTGAGTTTTAGCTGTGGATGTTGCTTGGTAACACACACCTGCACCCCCAAATTGTGGACCTCAGTTCATGCGTGCCTCAGATTTGTGACCTCTTTTTGGCTAGCTCCCAGGTATTTTGGAGAATAATGCTTATTGGACTGTGGCTGGAGCACGGGGAGAAGGACTGCTAGGTGTTCTGTGGTTGTAGAAATCAGCCCTGTGGTGTTTGGGCCCCTGACAGGAGTTAGTTGATACTGTTCTCTCACTGATCCTAGCTATTGTTTCAAGACCTGTCTGTCTGCCAGCCTCAGATGGTTTACCTCTGTCTCCTCTGATTTATTTTAAGGTGAAGCATGGCATTCCACATACAGCTTGTTTTAATTACCTTCCTCAAGGTGAAAGGTTTTCTGACTGAGAGAAATGGATCCTTTGAACTACTTTAGTTGTGAATATATGGGGCTAGAGAAGAAGTTATTTCAGAACTTCAGCCTGGCAGTAGATATTGGAGATCTTTCTTCTTACCATTTTGTAATTTTCATGTGGGGAAAACCAGTGGGAAAAGTGAGTTTGTATCTTGTAGGAAGTTTTTTTGCATAGTGGTGGTGACATGAAAGTGAAGTATTCCTAATATCCAAACCAGTTAAGACTTAAACAGAAGGGAATTTTAGTACTAAGAGCATAATTGAGGATAGAATTATTCTTTATATTGTGGTGTACACTGTGTGTTTTGAAGGATATTTTGAAGTGTATTAATGGTAAATTGAATCCTATCAAAGACTATCCCAGTCTTTGATGGAAATGTAGTTTTTAAGGATAAAATTTAATCTTTTACTTATTGGCAATTACTTAGTTGATACTTGAATGTTGTGTTTAACCACTAAGACGGTGAATGACTGATCCAGAGATATTTTTGTTGTTATAACAGGAAGTGGTTTATACCCTGTATTAGAGCATGTAAACATGAATGGGTTTTTTTAATAGTATACAAATAATGTGACACACAAAAAAAAAATGGAACTGAAATGGATATCCAATTTTAAAAGTTGGGTTTTTTCAAAATTGTATTTAAAAGGTGAAATGAGAGTTGAAATTAAATGGTTAATCCTAATAACTGCTGTCATGTTCTACCAAGTTTTTATGAAGAAATAGAAACTTAATTAAAATCACTCTAACCATAATCACTTCTGACTCTTGAAATAAAGAAGCATGTCATTATAGCAGTGCTCAGATGAAATTATCAGCTTCACTGCACTCCAGCAGGATATTTTCATTTGAAAGTATATTGACTAGAATTTTTATCAGCATAGTGCAAATTCATAAAGATTTTCTTTAAAAAGCTGTCTGTGGTCTTTTGGTATCACCACTGCTTAATGCTGTTAAGACTCAAGAAAACATCACTACTTCTGTAAGCGTGTTAGTTCTGACTCTTCTGTAAGATTCATAGGCAAGAATTATTTCAAGAAAACTGTTAAGCTTGGTTTTCACATATTTATTTATTTTTACCTTATGAAACCTGCAGTCAAATGCTAGAAAGCTTAAATTTCTTAATCACTCCAGGTTTAAAACATTTTTTAAAGATTTAGAAATACTGCAAATCTGCTCTCTCCTTTTAGTAGATAAAGTCATCAGAAACACAGTTTTAGTTGGATACCTTTCCTGACCTTGGTCTGAGACGTTTTGGTTTGAAGTTCTGTGGTTAAGCAATAGGATAAGGAAATCAATTTTAATACTGAATATTTAGTTTACTGGTTTTGGGCATGATAGCACATTATTTGAGTATTTGCAAGCTAAGTATAACAGGCAAATGGACTGGAAAATTAATAGTTGAGCTTAATGCATGTTTTAATGTCTTTCAAATATTTTAATATACAGCATTTGGAGGTGAGAAATGGAAAACAAATGTCCTGCTGACATCATTCCTTTGTCCTGGGTAAGTTGAGAATATTGTCATGATTAAGAGAATTAAATTGCTTCTCTGATGTGCATAGCTAATTTTTTAGGTTTCAGCTATACATGTAAATCTTCCATTGTCCCTTTATTCTGGGAGCTACAAGAGTATCATGGTGCTTTTGGACAAAGATGAGTATGTTAGTGGCATATCATCCTTAGATTTTTTTTTGTAAGCATTTGTTTACTCTCACCACATGAAAAGGTTGATTAGGAAAAATTATGATAGTAGTAAGTTTGAGGCCCACTTTTTCATTGTTTTCTTTCATTCTCTGACTGCACTATTCTGACCTCACTGTAGTCAGTCTTATATAGTGTCATGTAATGTATAACCACTGTGATAATTTTTTCCACTTAATCACAGCAAGCAGTCTTACCCTGAAGTGTAGTTAAGACAAGCATATATTTGAAATAGCTTAGTTGGAACGTCAGTGCCTGCTGGAGTTCAGTCCCACTAAATTAACAAAGAATTGCTTGTCTGATCTCTTTGTTCTCATATTTTGTATGTGTCATTTGGTTTTAGCAGAGATTCTTGCTAAAATCTCAAAACAGTGCCATTGTTTTGTCAAGGTTACTGAATGTTCAGAAGTATTTCTGTTCTCTAAGTGTGCTCTGTGTTTTTCAGAATTGTATTTGCGGATTTTTTTATCATGAACCTCATTCTCTGGGGAGAAGGCTCTTCAGCAGCTATTCCATTCGGTACCTTGGTTGCTATTTTGGCACTCTGGTTTTGCATATCTGTACCACTGACCTTTATTGGTGCCTATTTTGGGTTTAAGAAAAACGTAAGTGTTTTTGAGAATTTGTTTTTTTTAAGTGCATACATACATAAACACACTAATATTTTTCTCTGTATAGGCCATGACTGAGGTAGCACCTTAGCTAGTTGCACTGTTGGCTCCAGTTCAGTTCAGTTCCTTTACAGCTGACTTAGATAGCCAGTCTTGGTATTCCAAGGCCATGATACATGGTTGGTGGCAGTGATACTTCTCTGCAGCGATTTGGGTTCTCATTGTTTTTAATTGAGTGACTGCTACAGATAAATCAGTGATTGGAGCATTTTTATTTTAATTAGCATCCTTTTCATAGACTAAAACAAGTACTTGACCCAGCAAGCATGAGGGAAAGCAAATTATGCATTTCTGGGTTTCATCATTTCATCATGTATTTCTTGTTCCTGTCTGCCCTCTACACTGAGGATGTTTCCTGATTAAATTGCTGGAATTCTGTGAAATCTGTTTGCATAAGTGTTCTGTAGATGGTTATCTCTGCTTGGCAGACATTAATTGTGATTTACTCCTAAACCAATCAATTATACATATTTTTATGAGGACTCTTTGTGACCAAACATTTAGTAATTTGTTGACCAAATCATTAAATAATGAGATTGGTTCTTTTTTTTTCTTAAAAAAACTGTTTACTATCCCCCACAAATAAATTTCTATAAGAGCAGATACATTTGTGGGCTTTCTCCTGCATAGGAAGCCAGGATTCTATCTCTCTGTAGACCTCCTGTAATACCTTCAGAGAATATTGTTTTAGTAGGCACTTTTTAATTCAATGGGCTTTTTCTGATAACCATGTTGAAATTCCATCAAGTTCCCCTACACTGTACAGGTGTGTATGTCTTCTTTTAAGGAAGGAAGATTTGATAAGCTAATAAGGCAATGTGGTAGGTGTCACAAAAACTTGAAAAACAAATCAGAAAGGAGGTGTCTGTTGATTTTTTTGATGTAATTGTTATGAAAGCCAAAAGATACAGAGTATGCATGTATCTTACAATGCCTTATATTGTTTTCTCCCACCATGCTGATCCATGCATGTGTCTTAAATTAGGATTAAATTGCCAGACTGGGTCCTTTCAGTAAGTTTGTCCTAGTGTGATTCTTTAACTAAAGCCTGAAAGACAACATGCAAGAATTTCTAGAAGGTGAAAGCAGGAATCTGCACCAGCACTACCCCAGCTGAAATGTGGTAAATCAGCTCAGGCTCTGTAACAGATGATAGATAGGCAAACATTGAAAGGGAAGTCCAAAATATCTGTCACTATGTTTTCAGTAAGAGCTGTCTTTTAGCAAGTTTGCCAAGCAAGTGTTGGTAACTGAGCTGGAGCAAAAGCAAATGTTGTGTAGCTGGGTATGCACATGCTCAAAATAAAGAGTAGACTTTTTGCCACCACTCATTAGAAAAAGAAAGTTAAAAGGTTTGATATTTTATTTATTTAACTGTTTGTTATTTTCATTTAAAGGCTATTGAACACCCTGTTCGCACAAATCAAATTCCACGTCAGATTCCTGAGCAATCGTTCTATACAAAGCCATTACCTGGTATTATCATGGGAGGGATTCTTCCTTTTGGATGTATCTTTATACAGTTGTTCTTCATTCTCAATAGTATTTGGTAAGTTCACCATAAATTGAATTTTCTCTGTCATAAAAAGTGGTAATTTCTTTGTGAAAGTTTTTCTTCAAGATGCTTTCCCTGGTTATTTGAGGATGCAGTGTTACCATAATACTGGTTCAATAATATTTAAATGTTAATATTTTTTAATGTTTTGTTATTTCAAAGATACTCGGTGCCTGTTTTGCTTGTTGGGGTGTACGGAGAGGTGGCTGTGATATGCTTAGCAATTTACAGCTGACCTACCTTCAGATAGTTTGTTGTTTTCTCATGCTACTCTTGTGACTTCATGTGGAAGTGGCTCTGAAGCTGATATATGGCATATAACTTGACAGTAGTAAAGTTTATTTTAATAAACTTGAGATTTTTTGGTAGCTGTTATTAGGCTAGAAAAGTGTTACTACTCTTGTGAGGAAAAAAAAGAACCAAGAACAAATTCTTGTGAAATTTTTATTGAAAAAAGGGTAATTATTTTTAAAAAGAAAGCTCAATAGACTAGTGCAGTATCAGTGAATTTTGATGTGAGCTCACTGACAAACTAATCTACTGTGAGGAATTTGTCTTCCTTCTGGCACAGTTTAGTTATTGGATCTTGTTAAACTGTTTCTGAACCTTGAATAGGTGCCTCTACCCAACACAGACAGCTACAGCATTTGACATTTCTTATTATTTTGGAGCTTTGCCCCTTTGATTGAAATGTGAGGTGAAATCCAGGTTCTTCTGAAGTCAGCGGAAGAGGTCATGCTGACTTCACTGGAGTCATTTCTTTCTCTAAAATCCCAACCAGGGACATGCTTTGGCCTTGCTTTCTCAGTGTTCTCAGACTGAGCTGCCAGAGTTGCTATTCTTTAGTTAGAAAATAAATTAGTCAATTGTATGGCTGCACAATTGACAGTATTTCAATAGGAAGGGAAAATACTTAAGGTGAAGGTGATGTTACAGCCTATGAAAAAATAATAATAGCACAATGGCCATTTTAATTTTTTTAACTCCCTTTTATAGGTCTCACCAGATGTATTACATGTTTGGCTTCCTGTTTCTGGTATTCATTATTTTGGTTATTACATGTTCGGAGGCTACAATATTGCTCTGCTACTTCCATCTATGTGCAGAGGTAGGAAATATTTCCTCTGTTTTCAAACCTGATAATGTTCTAAGAATGCTTCCAAAAATGTTAATGCTTTTGTAATTGAAAATAAGTATTCCAGAATTCAACATGAACACTAGTGCTGGATGGGATGTACATAAACCATGTCTTTAAAAAGTGAAGCAGGCTACTTTTGGCAAAACTTGTGAGAAATATTAAAACCTTGCACTGGGTATTGCTGAGTCAGATATCACATCTTTAGATTCTCACTCCCTGTTTTCTGAAGGTGCTAAATTAATCCATTAATTTTGTTCAATCAGATTGCATTTTGGGCATGTCCAGCCTTGGGAAAAAAAAATCTCTGTGGCTGGAAATAAGTACACCTGGCTTATTTGGGATTTTAGTATTTTGCGTATTTGCTATTGATCTTTAGGTGACTTATCTCTAATTTTGAATGGTGTAATTAAAGCAATATTGGTTATATATAGTTCTTCTCCCTCTAGATAAAAAACCCTACAAAAACTTATTTTTGGATAAAGTCATTATAGAGAAAGTTGCTCTGCATTTACTAGTAGGATCAGTGGGCTAGAGGTGTACGCAATGTTTCTCACACATTTGTATTTTCTCTCACTCTAGGACTATCACTGGCAGTGGCGTTCATTTCTCACTAGTGGCTTCACTGCAGTTTATTTCCTAATATATGCAATACATTATTTCTTTTCTAAACTGCAAATCACAGGAACAGCTAGCACCATTTTATACTTTGGTTATACCATGATTATGGTTTTGATCTTCTTCCTTTTCACAGGTAAGTGTATTGAACCTGAATTTTAAATTTTGGATCTGCCTTTTGTTTTGCACAATAGAATCCCTGGCAAAACTGATCTTGATACAGAATTACAAATTTATGTATGCCTTTGATTTCTTTCCAGGTGTAGCATATTGCAACCATGTGATTACAAACTTTAATAAAAGAGATAGGTGAGAATGAGGCAAAACTATTGCTAACTTGAGGTGTGGCCTATCATTAAGTCTACAAATAAATACTTTTCCAGACTTTATTTTTATGAGAGTCATATGACAAACTCAGTTTTTTAAAATTAGTTGTCTTCGGAGAAGCACACTTCAAATTACACAGAATCAAGTATAAAGTTACAGTGTCAAGATAAAAACTGCAGATTTTATGGAATAGCTGGAAGGAAGAGAGAGGAATGAAGGCTGACAAAGAATGCCTTTTTTAAAAAATTTGCTCTCTTCCAGAATGTATTTACCTTTATCCCAATTGCATTGAAGTGGCGTGGGAAGCAGACAGAATTTCTGTAACTTTTTTTTATCAGTCTTGTCAGAACTTTGTAATCTTCATTGTGAGCGTTTGGATAATAGATCTGTTTTAGGTGCTGCATTTCAATTTCCTCTTCAGTAATTGAGATGAGGTCACAAAATTTTCCATTGTAGTCTTCAGTCAGACAGAAATCACCCTTGTTTAGGGTGGGAAATGGCAGTGAAAATGCAAGAAGTCTCCTTTCAAACTGATGCAAGAAGGCAGAAACTGCCAACTCCTGAAAAAATAATCTTAAAAATTCTGTGTTCTGCTCCAGCAGAATGCAGTCCATCTTTGTATACTCTGCCCTACAGAGCAGTACTTCTGAGACTACTTTGAACTGATCAATAGTTTAAATAATTTCAGGCTTTATGTTGATGATGACTTTTAATGATTCCAAAGGCTTGGATATGTATCTGTGCATAGACACCATCTTTTGAGGCCTCCTAGACTACAAATGGCTTGTCATCAGAGCTTTTAATACAAATCTCACTATGACTTTTAAGTAGAATTTTCATTTCCACTTAACCTAGGAGAACAAAAATAGTGAAAGAATAAAGAAGTAAGAATGGTGTTCATTTTAAGTGTAACTGAATATTTCAAAGACATGTCTACTTCAGCTAAGGAAATATTGAAGCTGTTTGTGGACTGAATGCAGATGATGATGAATGGGAGCAATGGCCTGCAAGGATTTTCTTGGGTCATTGCCTGTTTAAAAGGAAAAAATGGGCCTTGAGTGCATTATATAATCTCACTGAAAAGTGATCATGCTGTATCCCAGAAGTGGTCAGTTTTATCTTCCATCCTTCGTTTTAAGTCAGTCCGATATATTTTGGCATTGCTTGCAGATAGTTTGTAATTTATGCATTTCTGCTTTTATTCACATTTCTGTACCAGTTTGCAAGTCATTCTGAATGCATAGATCAGAGATTCTGCCTCCCTTGCTCAGGTTTTTTTCTTTCTTACCCTGCTTTTCTCTTAACCTTTACCTCTGGTCTGGGTATACTGATAGTTTCATTAGCTAAAAAATCCTAGGATGTGTGGTTGTTCAACTAGAAATGAATGTGTACTGCTGTATGCAGATCAACTTTAAATGCAGTGCAAACTTACAAAGTAGTGTGAAAACAGTAAGGCCTTACATAAATGTAAGGTCAATTAATTTAGTTTCACCAGCTTTTCCAACAGATGTTCAGCAAGTCTGCCTGTAATAGTAAACAGTTTTGCCCAAAACCAGACTTGTTTTTACCCTGTCTCCTTTGTTCACTTTGCATGTGTGCACTAATTCTGGAGCAGATTCATTCAAGATAAAGGGGATTTACAATAATTTTCTATGCTGAGACATGGTTTAGCTGCCTTTTGCATCTCAGATACCCGTGTAATTTCCATCTTTTGCCCTTATTCTTTCAAGTCAGTCATGTCACATGACATTGTCTAGAGGCATTAAGATGTGTCCACTGCATCCCCTTTTTCCTTTGCTCACATGTTCACTTTCAATTGACCAAGTGGCTGTGCAGCACCTGCCAGCAAATTTTTGGGGTAGGTTCATAAGCGTGCAAAGATGAGGTGGTTTATTCTTAGCCTCTTTCAGCTGTTTTTTGTGGCAGTCATTTGTTTGTAATTGGGACAGTGGAAATGCAAGACATCCTGTGGAACTAGAACTAAGTTTTCAGTCTGTATGCTCTTGGTTTTTTAAATTTTCAATTTCTATGTTGAAATCAGGGGAGGTTACACTTGAGGTAATTAATTACACGGAATTGTAAAACACTGTGCTTAACAATTTTTTTATCTACTTCCCTCAAGATTTAAGTGCAAATTACCTTTTAATTTGGGGAAATAATCCTGTTTCTTAAGATTTGAGAAGAATTTTGTCCATTTAGGTTGATACAAATGTAAAAGCAGATTATGTTTAGTTCTCTGAGATTTACTGAAGTGCTCTGAGATAAGGATTTACAGAAGAAATCAGAGGTAGGGTGAAGGTACAAGCAGTTCTTCTCTATTTTTTGTAAACAAAAAACATATTAGCAATTTAGCAAAAACTGCTCCCACAGGCAACTGACTTTCCATGTCAGGATGATAAAAAAGCTAAAAAGAAAAAGTCATAATTGCTGTATGAAAACTATTCTGCTGCTGCTTACTCATCTGTGAAAAATTGTCAGGATGGGGAGGAAGGGTTTTGACGATGCCCTGCTGCTATGTCAGTGTAACACATGCTTCAGGCACTTGCATCCATACTGCATTCCAGGTCATTGGTCAGACTCAGCAGGCACGATACCGGGAGCTACATGACAAATCTTTGATTCACAGCTGGGATCACAACTACGTATCACAGTAAATGAATCACTTAAACATCAGTAGTTTAGCAAGCGTAAAGTGAAAAAAAATGACCATGATATCATTCATGGTTCCTTTCAAGCTTTGATAGACAACAAGTTACCACACAACTTTTGTTGTCCCTCTTACCAGATCTAAAACATAGGAAGTTTTTTTTCCTCTAAAGAACTCCTTTGATGTTTTGTGTAACTTCAGGATATAATTTTAGAAGATGTATTTAGGCAGAAATCAGATAATCTTCAGGGCTTTTTTTCCTGTCCTAGTTTTTGTGGGAAATTAAGGTTCCTGTAACAGGTGTTCTGAGCTGCTGTTTAATCCATTATCATTCTGATTGAGACTGAATTTTGATGTAGTCCAGTTAGATTAACAAAGTCCAACTATATTAACTATTTCACATTCAAAATAATATTTTTGTTAAAAGTTTCTTTTGGAGTTACACAAAAAGAAGGGATGAGGCCACTGTTTTTATTCTGCTAGAAGGATAATAAATAATCAGGGAAATGGTCTTCTTCCTCCAATTTTAGCTCAAATCTGTGTGTACCTTTTGACTGTTGTATTTCAGAAGTGTTTAAGGTATGTAACACATAGTGGGACTACAAGTTGTGTAGTAACTACACTATGGTTTGAAATTTGTATTAACTCAGTTTATGGAGAAATAAAGGTAGTGCTCTAGTTTTCCAAGACCTTAAAGTATTGCTAAGTAATGGGAGCTCTGATAATGTTTTTGTGTTTATTAAGCATAATAACAATGTTCTGACAGCTGAGCAGATGAGATAAAGTGTGTGTGAGTAGTCACTGAGAAAGGGTGAAATGGAGCAGTGTGAAGGAGTGAGACTGCAGCATACTGGAACAACAAGCACAAAACATAAACAAAAACATCTTATTACTAGAGTGTTCCACATGATCTGTTCTGTGCTCCTGAAAATAATGAGAGGTTACAGAGCAGTTGATGCCTATAAGGTCCGAGTACTGTCTGTAACTTTCCATTATCTGATCTGATTGATGTACTGAAGGCTAAGGACAGCAGATCACATATATGTACATCCTGACTTATAAACTACAAATAGAAATGAATGTCTCCTGTATCAGTGTTCTAAGATGTAATTTTCTTTTTTCTCTCTTTTAGGGACAATTGGATTCTTTGCATGCTTTTGGTTTGTAACCAAAATATACAGCGTAGTAAAAGTCGACTGAAGAAACCGATGTAAAGAGTTAACACAGAAGAGGTTCAATCTTCATTAACCTAACTTAAAAACCTGGTCTCGTTGATGAACTTGAGCTTTATCAGAAGTATTGGCTTCCTGTTCTTTGAGAGTGATACTGAAATGAACCTACTTTTTCACTAACACGTTTGTATTGTGACTTAACAGCCTGTTTTCATTCAAACCTTAATGAAGATCAGAGTTACAATATTTATGCGTTTGTAAATACAAGTATACTTCAAAAGAAATGTTAAATTCTAATGGCAGAATAGAAGTGGCTGTATTACACAACTTAATGATACTTCTGATCAAAGTACAACTGTAAATAGGTTTTTCTAGCTTGGTAGGTGGGATGATTTATTTTTCTTTGAGGGAAATGAGAACTTTTTATTATGCTAACTTTGAAGGATGACTCTTTAAGAAGTGTTGCTTTAGTCTGGTTGTGATTTTTATTTTTTACTGGTGTTACGTCCATAAATATTCTGATTTCTGTGACTTAATTAGTTTTGGTGTTCTTGGCCTTTTAAACTATGTGCCTCTGAGTCCTTGAATTTATAAATTCATAATCCAATAAACGTTGTAAAAATGTCTTCATTGACTTATTACATATTAGAAGTTCATAAAAATATGTAAATACAATTATATTGAAGACAGATGCTTAAAGATTGCATAGAGTATTTTATGGCACTTTCTATGGTTTAATGTATATTGACACACATTTAGATCTGCAAGAATTATTATTTGTGCTAAATGGCTATAACATGGACATGTGATTGTGGCGCATGGGAACTAAATTAGACACCCATTTAACAAAACCTCTCTGCAGCATTAATCCAGTCCTTAACCCAGAGATTGCTATGGAGTTGTCACTATGTTGAGAAGATCTTACAAGGCACGAGTCAGCATTCTCTGCTGATCTTGCTTTTAGATCTCAATGATGCATATTCTATAGAGCAACTATTACTGACTGTACTTAATGTAGGTTAAAAAATAAAAGAAAATTACTATTTTTGCCTTATATTAAAAGACTAATGTCAATTTTGGATGACTGGCATTAAACCTATATTTGCCTTTTTTTGGAAATGGAGTATTTTGTTCAAACCTTGTTTGGTAGTTTTAGATTCATAACACAATTTGGCTAGTAAAATTTTATTTAAAATTAGGCTTCATGTATCAATTGCCATTCATAAGGTTGGGGGTTTTTATTCTTACCAGTTTACTTTTCTATAGGACCTTAACCTAAAGATGCTTGAATATAAGACCCAATAAAAATATCCTTGGTTAAGGTACCTTGTCATTATTAACCTCCCAAAAGTTGGCACATCAAGGCTTCGGGAGGCATTCCCACAATTGCAGTGCTCCACATCCCTTCCCAGATGAACCACAGCACTCATGCTCTGCCTGTTCCCAGACACAGCTCTGCTCAGATGTGGACAGGCTTGTTCCTGTGCCCCTCCCAACATGTAGTCACTAGGAAATGCTGATTTTGGGTAAGTCTTCCGTGCTCTGTGTTCAAAACAGGAAAAGGGTGAGTATGGTGTTCGCTCTTTACTACTGTAGTGAACTGTAGTGTGACTCTTGATTCAAAAGTTTAAAACTAGAATAGTCTTCATATACCTGGTTTTGTGACCACCTACTGTATAGTCACTGCCTGAAATCACCGGTAGTTTTTACATAAATAGGGATATTTCATTTGAGAACCATGAATCAAGCTATTGAAATTCAAATTCAAAAAGCCCAATTTTTGTGATGTATTTACAATTACTGTTTAAAAATCAGATTAACAGAAGTTAGATGAAGCCACTGTGGTGTGTGTGTGGGTTTGAAACTGATGGCTGTATTTTCCTAGGGGTTTATCTACAGACTAGTTGACAATTCATGGCAGCTTTTCAATTATTTTATTTCCAGCTCTGAAGGCAGTCTGTGAAATGTGTCACTGTCTTCTGGAATCTGAACCTGCTGCATACACAGCTTTTCAAGCAGCCTTGCCTTGTAATAATTGCAGCTGTTTTGCAATTGCAGTGTTTCAGTGTGGACTACTTCAGTGTGAGACAATTCAGAAAGTTTAATACATCACAGATTTTACAGAAAGCTGTTCTAAAGTTTTTTTTGCCCTTGTAACACATTACTGCCTCAGATAATTTTAAATATTTTTCTGGAGTTTAGGCTTTTGGTCTGTGTTAGGGCATTTGAGCATTCTACTGTATACTGTATCTGTTTTCTTCTTGGGAAACCTGGTTTTTTTGTCTAAACTTTCAAAATACTGAGCTTTTCCAAAAACGTAATGTATTATCCAGTATTTTCTTAAATTGCACTTCTGGCATGAATGTCTGAGAAAATGTAAATTAAAAGGAGGGTTAAGAGGTAGTGTTGCAGACATCTTTTATGAAAAATCCTTTCCTTAGGATTTTTCCTCCTGAGAAGCTGAGAGGCCTCAGGAGCAAAATGTAAACAATTATTATCTGCTGCCGTGGAATGCAACAGGTGGATCTGTGATTGGTCTCATGTGCTTGTTTGTAATTAATGTCCAGTCACAGCCCAGCTGGCTCAGACAGAGAGTCTGAGCCACAAGCCTTTATTATCATTCTTTCCTGTTCTACTCTTAGCCAGCCTTCTGATGAAATCCTTTCTTCTATTCTTTTAGTATAGTTTTAATATAATATATATCATAAAATAATAAATCAAGCCTTCTGAAACATGGAGTCAGATCCTCATCTCTTCCCTCATCCTAAAACTCCTGTGAACACCATCACAAGGTAGGACAGATTGCTGAGCTGCAGGAAAACAGGGCAAATTTGGACAAAACACAGAAGTGTCAGTTTTTTGGTGGCTGATAAATAATTTTAAAACTTATTGTTCAGAGTCTGAAAAGGGTAGCCATCACTGCCAAATTTAGTCTGAAGGGAATCCTTGGTCCAAATCATACTTTGAAAATGTGATATGGGAATTGGTGTCCTGATTTTCTTTCTCTAGAAGAAATAAGAAAGCAGCTTTATGGCAAGCTGTCACTCACCATTGCAGGCTCATCTTTAGACTTTAGCTTCCCTTCTTATTCTAAAGTTTGGCTGTGATTGAACACCTGTGAGAGCCCTCAGGTTTCTGTGGTCATACAGGTTGTGTGTGCCCTCAGCCGATTGGCTGGATCTTGTTAGCAGCATTATAAATATTAGTTGACAGTGAACTAATCATAGTGTCTTAATGCTTTTCATGCCATTTTCAGGCAAAAGGCAGTGAGAAATGACTTCAGGAAAAGTCTGGAAGTGAGGACAAGAGGTGAAATGACAAAATTCTGGCAGGCGCCTGAGGTGCTCAGTTACACTGATCTGAATATCTCTTTTGAAGGGCTGGGAGGCACCAACCAAGTCTTGTTTGAACTGATGTACAAATCAAAAAAGGTGAAGTGTGGATGTGAAATGTTTTGCTAGTACTGGTAAAGGCAAAAATACCAATCTCTAAGTAGGCTGGAGCACAACTATATTTCAGGCAAGGTAGGGAAGAAGTGAGAGACCTTGAAAGGGAGTGGTTTTAGTATATAGGACTGGTCCATGGAGTGAAATTGTGACCAAATTTTTCTGCAAAGCTTTGTGAGAATGCTGGGGAGGGGCTGCTGCAGCCAGTCCTGATGACATGGGTGGTGCAGAGTTAAGTGAAAACTGAGGTTTCTCACTGAATTGTTACTCACCTGGAGTAACAATTGGAGAGAGTAACAACAGATGGAGATCCTGAGTGTCACAGGTAAGAAGTTACATGAAATTCTGTAATAGAAATCTGGTAAATCCTTAAGAGCTGTAGATGTTTTTGTGTTTAATGGCTGATAAAGCACAGCAGTGAGCATAGAATCACAGAATGGTAAAATAGCCCAAATACTTTTCCCTCACCCCGGTTTTTGGTTGGTTTGGGGGGGGGGGGGGGGAGGGTGCATTTTGTTTTTTTGTTTTTTTCCTCCTTTTAATTGGAGTGTTTGGTTTAGCACAGTGTTTGGCTTATTGTTCCTGCTCCAGGAATTGAGCAAGAACTTTAGTAAGCTTAGCTGGTGTGGGGGACACATGTCCATGAGTTTTTGCCATGAAGTTACAGGCCATTTTCTTTCTGTTTGAGCATCTTTACAGTTTGGACACCACCTTCATTTCTGGGGGCAGCTGTATCTCCAACTCCATCAGCCCATCACAACTATGTATTTCCTTAAAGGAGGGAGATTACTTGTGCAGAGATGTTCTTGTCCCAGATACACTGCTTCCTACAATTCACCTCTAATTTAGATTTTTTTATTCACAGTACCCCGCTGTTTCTCCTTATGTCAGCCACTAGTGATGTCTATTTCCGTATCTCCATAAATATGTGTTCCTCAACAGACTCATGAAATAATTTTCCTGTTACTTTAAAGAATTACATTGGGTATATGTGCCTGCACAAGTGTGTGACACTTCAGATTAAAGCACAAACCTTCAGGGACTACTGAGAGACTTAATTTATCAGTTGATTACTGTACAGCTGCCATCATGCACTACTTCCTCTTATGTGAAACATCTGGAACTTGCTGTTGATGAGATGAGAGTAGTTAACTCTTGTAAATCAGATAAGCCAGAAGATTACAAATGAAGCCTGTCATGTTTGGGTGATGACACATTCTTGCCACTTGCCAGGATTCCAGGACTTCTAATGAAAATGCAGTTGAAGTTCTCCCTTCCCTCGAGCTGTTTGAGGATAGCCTGCTGGCCACAGCACACACACAAGTACAGGGTGCAGGAGCAGAGGCAAGGGCTTGACAGGAAGGTTTGACCAAAGCAGTCTACTGGAGGGATGTAGCATTAGATCTGTAAACATGCATGACCCAAAGTTTCTGGAAGTGCACAGCATAAAATCTTGGCAAAGAATAATAACAGTAATTAACCAGATAATTCATTGGTGAATGTGCTAACACTGTGTCTCCTGCATGTAGTATGGGCACGCTGCTAGCAAGGGCCTTCTAGAATTCACTGGATTTGTAAAGCCTTGCATTATAAGGATTAATTGTCCTTACTCAGGAACCCATTCTGATACCTTCAAACAGTTTTTCTAAGTTCACTACAAAAGGCTGCTTCAGATAGGGTCCCACAGGGTGTCCTGAGAATCTGTCCAGCCTGGGCAGTGAGATGGGCAGAATGGCACATTCCAGCTTCTCAGTTCAATAATGCCAATGCCTTGTTTTCAAACAATTCAGCACAACTGCTGTTTTGCTGATGCTGCTGCAAGACTCAAGAGTTGATGTGGCTTGTGTGGGTGGTTTGGTTGGGGTTTGGGGTTTTTTTTCAGGGGTGGGGGAAGCAGGGCTGTTTGGTGGGGTTTTGTTCAGGGATTTGTTGGGGTTTTTTCAGTAATTAAGTAAATTTCATCTCTCTTTTGGGGAAATTGTTCAGCTAGAGAAGACAGTCTTCCTGATATTTTTTCAATTTCCCATGACTGCCTTTTGATTTGTTTACAATTACACATTTGGTTGAGGTGTATGAAATCATCAACTGACTTGGCGACATGATGTGACAAAGGGAAATGTGCAACTGGGAAGAGAAGTAATGTCCCAGCAAGGCAGGCGCATGCACAGTCTGGCCTCTGCTTGCCCTCTGTGTTGCAGAAGGTGAGCAAACTCCTCATTCTCTGGAGGATGGTAAAGGCAGGTGGGCTGTGTCCAGCTCCCACCTTTTGCATGCACCAGTATTAGTTGCTCTGGGATATTGCTGAGGAGGTCAGTGGGCTTCCAGGATGGCCCATCCTCTCCCTTGGTAGCCCAAGGATACAAGAAGCAGTAGGGTTGTGACATTTCTTCTCCAGCCTTGCTTAGGAGGTGCAAAATGGAACGGTCAGAAAATCAGATCTGTTTCCTACATTTTTCTGCAAGTTCTCACAAGGAGTCCTCTCCACTTTCCTGCTGGAAACTGCTCTTCTCTGCCCACTGGAGGAACGCTAGCAAGACAGCTGAGAAGAAACTGATGTTCTGTCATTCTGTCTCCTTCTGCAGGCTCTAGTGACAGCAACAGAACTAACTATATGTGTTCTCCTGCTGCATTATGTCAGATCAGGGCAGCCTCAAGGCAGTGTGGAGGGCAAGGCAAAGGAGGAACAGTGGGTGGCCTTTGCTGTTTATCCCAGAAAGCTGGGTGACTGTAGTAACGCTGGATAAAAATTAGAGAGAAATCTTCTTTCCCTTCAAGAAGAACAATATCCACACCCAAGGGCCAGAGTCCAAACAAAGAATTGACTAATGCACCAGGAAAATGATGGTTTATTATACTAAAGTCTTTTCTGTCAGTCTGTTACCTGTTTCAAGTGGGGGTTTCTGCTGAAAGAGACCATCCTAGATCTAGAACTGTATTTCTGAATAGACCAAGACAAGCAGACAAATGTAGGCAGATGAAGAATGTGACTAAATCCCCAGAGATTTTCTTGACCAATGGATTATGTTAAAGTTACTGTGTCTATCTTTCTGTAATTTGAAACAGCTTTACCAACAGGTTTGTGAAGGCCCGCTGCTACACAGAATGGGACAGAACTTGCAATTTTGGTTTTGTTGCATGGGACACTGTCTCCTGTCCCACCCATCCCTGACACTTCAAAGAATTGCTGGTAAAATAACCTGAGCAAGCCATCTACCATGTACTTTGATGCAGAAATACACTTCTCATTGCTTCAATTGCACAATGTCCATATAAATACCCAACAGAAATCCCTAGAGTTTGATGTAACAAAAAATCCCCCCCCAAAAGGGGGAAGTAGGAAACAGAAATTTCATGAAAAATGCAAAGTTCTTGGGCTGCAAATAGATGACAGCAAGGACAAATACTCCCTCTTGCAGTTTCACTCAACTTTGAGTCTCACAGCCTGAGCAAATACAGATAAAGCTGCAGCACTGCTAGTTCCTATACGGTATATAGCAGAAATCCATCTAAGTCAGGGCTTGTCACACCAGAAGTTCATGGAAGAACAAAAAAATATGCTCTTAAAAGGTTTATAGGAATCAATAATAAGAGCTGTATTTACCACAGGTAAGCTTCAAAAGAAAATCTGGGCTGTCTGGAGTGAAAGGCAAAAGGAGAGGGCTTGTGTGCAGATGCTACACAAGCCAGAGGGTCCAGTTTGGTATGGACATGTTCCAGCCCTTCACATTTATTTGTGTGGATGTGAACATTTCTTTCTCTTTTACTTTTTAGCACTTTTTTACTTTTTAGCTTCAATAGAGTGGGGAAGGCATAGGAAGAAGCAAGTATTTGCCTCTGTGTCTTATGAGCAATGGCAACATCCACAGCTGGAGTAAAAGAGATTGGATAGGGCTAACAAATTAGAGAGCAATAATTATTAAACAAATAATTATTACCCACTGCTTTCATTATAACTTTGGGCCATTTATTCCATCATCTGCCCTGGCAGTTCAACAAATTGGTCAGGTGTTTGTTGGTTTTTTTCCTCCTCTCCATTAGCTCTTGTTCATTGTGACAGGAACTCCTGTCAAAATTTCAGTTAGAACCTGCAGGTCTGTCTTAGCAATCAAGATCTGGTGGTCTTTGGGAAGCAGCATGGAAGGTTGTGGTAGAGGATCACAAATTGCTATCAGCAAATTGACAACATTACAAGTTAAATATCTAAAATTTGTTATTTCTGAGGAGTCAGGTTTATTCCTGGCAATGAACAAGGACAAGATTTTTATACATGGAAAAGACTGAATTCATACTATGGTCACCAAGTGTAGCAGTCTCATTTTCAACTATTCTGTTAAAAACGGAACAACCGAAGGCTACTTCTGAATATCCCAACGCCATGGTGGTTAATGAGGCCAGCCGTCGTTATCTGGGAGATGCACAGGCGGCTGTCAGAGTAGCTGTCACTCACAGCAGCATTAAGTATAAACCAAGGCATTAAAATAACAAACAGGAGAGGAAAGCTGGGCTGCAGAAGGATTATCCCGGGTCCTGTCTATGCTGAAAACACCACTGACCTTCTTCCCAAAATGGTTGGCAATCTCTTGGTTGCGTGGCAGTGAGTGAGCCCCTGGTGGAACTCTGGAAGGCAGCCTCTTCTCAAAATTACTCCTGCTAGAGATTCTTCTTGTCTGCTTAGAGCATGGATTTCTCTTGGAAGTTTATTTCACTATTTCTGAAGATGATGATCTTTTTTTGAAGACTCTGTGCTTCCACCATGCATGACAATGACTTTCTGTTTGGTTTGTGGTCTACATCTAGCCAAAATTATTTGTCATTTTTACTTTCATTTAACTTAAGTTTAATTGTCTTGATTTAAGCCTCTTGCACTAACACTAAGCTGCTTTTGTTTTTACTTTGGATCCAATAATTTTAATGTTTCCTCCATATGGCAGCGAATTTTTGAAGGGAAAAACAAGGTCTGAGATGAAATTATTTGAATGGGATTGAAATTTAGAAAGTGAAACTAAAAATATAGATAGGAAATACCAAGTTAATGTGACATAAATGCAGGGAATTCCCATGTGATATAGACATATTAAAAAATTGACAGAATTTTTCACTTCTTTTGTATCTATAGTGGATGCCTTCCTTATGCCTTCAGCAGCTGGATAAGCAGAACAGCTACTCCTTTGGGGTGAATGCCAGAGAATAACAGTTATAAAATGCATTTCAGTGATTCTAAACAATGAATTATACCTCCTTGTCAAAAGTATTTTTGTTGAGCATAACTGGCCTGTGGGCTTATCTGTGAGTGTGGTATGTTTTGTTAGCCAAGTTCCTTTATAGTCACTTGGATCATTAGCACAGGGAGGAATACGGGTGTGTCGACCCAGTTTTTTAGTCCAACAGGTATATTGGTAAATATTCCCCCTTTGAGAATATGTAATAATTTTTAAATTGGTAAAACCAATATTGTTTCACCAGAATCTGAATTTGGGTCCTCGTCCAGTTGTGGCTGTGCCCTGTGAGGCCAGGCTGGGGGGGCTTTGCTCCCAAACATGGTGCATCAGAGACTACATTCCAGTTAGATCTGCAGGCTGAAACATTTCTGTGACCAGCCTGAGCTCATTTCATTTCAAACACCCTTGGTTAGCCAAGATCTCCTACTTAAACCAGCTGATTTCAACTAAATATCTTGGGGAGCAATCATATGATGCCTTCTCTCAAGCCACCCACCAGACAGCTCAGGAGGTCCTGCAGGTCACAGTAGGCCCTTTATGACCACAACTGGAGCAAATCTACCTGAACCAGTCTTTATATTACTTTGCTAAAAGCACAACTCTCTTTTTCCCTGTAAAAAATGTGTGAGATACAGGAAGTGGCCTGTTTCTGCATCTACTTGCACTCCTTTACTTGCATTTAAGTCTCAGGTTGGAACAGCTACTCCTTTGGGGTGAATGCCAGAGAATAACAGTTATAAAATGCATTTCAGTGATTCTAAACAATGAATTATACCTCCTTGTCAAAAGTATTTTTGTTGAGCATAACTGGCCTGTGGGCTTATCTGTGAGTGTGGTATGTTTTGTTAGCCAAGTTCCTTTATAGTCACTTGGATCATTAGCACAGGGAGGAATACGGGTGTGTCGACCCAGTTTTTTAGTCCAACAGGTATATTGGTAAATATTCCCCCTTTGAGAATATGTAATCATTTTTAAATTGGTAAAACCAATATTGTTTCACCAGAATCTGAATTTGGGTCCTCGTCCAGTTGTGGCTGTGCCCTGTGAGGCCAGGCTGGGGGGGCTTTGCTCCCAAACATGGTGCATCAGAGACTACATTCCAGTTAGATCTGCAGGCTGAAACATTTCTGTGACCAGCCTGAGCTCATTTCATTTCAAACACCCTTGGTTAGCCAAGATCTCCTACTTAAACCAGCTGATTTCAACTAAACATTTTGGGGAGCAATCATATGATGCCTTCTCTCAAGCCACCCACCAGACAGCTCAGGAGGTCCTGCAGGTCACAGTAGGCCCTTTATGACCACAACTGGAGCAAATCTACCTGAACCAGTCTTTATATTACTTTGCTAAAAGCACAACTCTCTTTTTCCCTGTAAAAAATGTGTGAGATACAGGAAGTGGCCTGTTTCTGCATCTACTTTCACTCCTTTACTTGCATTTAAGTCTCAGGTTGCTCTCCAAGTTTTAGGTCTGGGCTCTAAGGTGGGGACTTTTTTCAGTCCTGACTGATCTAAAGGTAGCCAAAGTTGTTAGACGATGTATTTTATGCCATGTGATAGCCATATGGCAATATCTCTAATGATGGATGATTCTGTTCTACTTGATGGCAGAAAATATTTTTGTGTCATTAAAATCATTGTGTCAACTACTTTTCACACCATGTCAGTCACAAAACTGGAATCAATTTAAACAGAGAATAAATGGAAAGTGTATTTCCAAGGTACTCCTGCAATGCCAGTCACTGTGAGGCTACTGAGATAGAGATCTGTGTTCCTGATGGGCATGATAAACATGGATGACAAAGTCAGCAGATACTTCAGTTCAGGATCTGGGACCAGCACTAATTTACATCTGCCTTATCCACATGGAGAAATAAGAGAGCTCCCAGTTTGATCCTGCTGTGACATGTGGCATGGAGCACTGGCATGACTCAGTGGAGGAGCTACCTGGCAACTTTACCCAATGAAATGAACACAAAGCCCTAAATCTGAACCCAGGCAAATGGGAAAGGCAAATTTAGTCATTAAACTTCTAGCTGAGACAGAATATGCGAGGTAAGGTGCTTCTGTAGATTTGCAAGGGATTCCAGGTCTTCTCAGTGGCCTGAGCCCTCCTGAGCAACTGTAAGGATCCTGAAGGAGTTCTGCTGCCAGCATTAAAGGTCTGTGCTTGGGGACAGAGTACAACAAATTATCCCACTATTCATCTGATGAAGAGTCCCTGCTTTTTGCTGGGATGCTCTGGTACCTGGCTTATTTCATTTGATGTTTCACACATCAAAAATATTCACAAAATTTAATCACATTTGCCAAATCCTTTCTTTCTGTTTATAAAAATGAGGATATTACATTATTGAAGTAGAGTGAAACACCAGCCTTTGGATGTTTAATGGTCTTTGGAAAACTATTTTATTTTGAGATCCACTGCTTTCTGACAAGACAGAAAGCAGCAGCATTGAAATGATGTTTCAGGCTCTATAAACAGAATAACATATTCCAAATAATCACTGTATTCAGAATATGTATTACCTTCTTGATCTCCGCAAATTAACTGTTGAGAAAATCTTAGTGGAAATCAGTGAAAGCTCTGTTTCCTAGTTTTCTTTTTTCTGCTTTTTTACCTTTTGGCATTAAAGGATAATGTACTATGTATAATCTTTTATGTAAGAACTTCAGAAATCTTTAAAAATTATGTAAAGTCAGTCCAAGTGGTTGGTAGAATGGCTAATTTCAAGTTCTGTATGACTTCTTTAAATGTTTTTTCATCTTTCTGTCTTTTCCTCCAGTGGAGCATAATCTCTGAAGCCAGCAGCAACCAAATCTAAATGGCTAGTATCACAGGGCTAAGTTAAACCACTTTTCAACTACCGAGAAGGAAAGGCTAAGTTGTACAAACCTTTAGTTAAAATTAGATAGAAATTGAACATTCCTTAAATGTTGCCTCATGGAGACCTGTGAAGATAAATCAAGTCAGTTTTTTTCTATTTTCTCCTCCAGTTTCCCAGAGCTGATTCCCCAATTCTTTGGTCGCAAGGGCTCTTTTGGAGATGCACTGAAAGGCTGCCATAGGTCCTTCTTTTATTTTGATTAACATGATGCTTTTTAGGATATGCAGGTTCCCAGTACCTGTGATGCCTTGTGAAGGCTGACCTGGAACACAGAATAGACAGAGCTGAAGAATAAAGTAGGCATTTATTAGGAGGCCTCAATGGACACACCTTGGGGCAGCACAAGAGCCCAGCCAGGGCTACACCCAAGATGAGCTCAAAATGGTCACCAAATGGACGACTGGTTATGGAGTCTCATATTTTTGTAAGTTCTGGTCCATTAGCACAATGGAGTTATTGTCCAATTACAGCTTTAGCCCATGAATTCCCATCCTTCTTGTTTTCCTCTCTTCATTCTGCCATTGTTTATGCCCTCAGGCCTAGATCTGGATTGGCTGTCCTTGAGTCCCCAGCTAGAGAAGGAATTGTTTTGTCTACCTGCTCCATGAAGAGAGCTTACTATCCCTTAAATGAAGCTCAGAAGTACACATTAAAGCAGCAGCAAATCTGAAAAATATAAAAGCTAAACCCTGGGGCATCACCTGCTGCACGACCCTGGGCACGAGCATTCATGGCCTCCAGTGCCACAGCCACCCCTGCTCACAAGTCACGCCCACTGCCAAAGCGGCGCCTTGTGCTGCCTCCATTTGCTGTGCCCACTGCTTGGGGTGTCATAACCTCCTTACAAACCACAGCATCACATGCCCAGGGGCTGTGCAGATGGAGGAAGGGGACCTGAAAACCAAGAGAGATGATCAGCTGGCGGATAGTCTGCAGAACAGAAATCTCCAGCGCAGGCACGCTCACAGGAGTTTAATCTGCTTGATATGGAACCTCCATTCAGAAATATTGAGACTCTTCTGCAAAGTACAATAGGGACCTGGACTAGCAGCAACAGGACTAAAAATTAAAAAAACCAAAACCACAGCTAAAACTGTGATTAGAAATTTTTTTTAGTATGACTTGCAGTATAATTGAAATGTAGTATAAACATATTCCACCTTGTTCCAAAAAAATGGCTCTGTTCTACTTATCTGGTAAATATAATGATTTCTGTGCACAAATTTTTCTTTACATGAAATTTTATTTTGCCTCCTAGTTTACTTGAAAATGAGTGTCAAGCAGAGTTCAGCTCTCCCTTATACAGAGAGAGTTTTAAAGACAGCACTCCGTGTACACACACACAAACAAACCCGAGGGTCTCTGCCTTTTAGACACACCCATTCCCCCCCACCCCCCCCTTCAGGCAGTAAACAGCTTCTGGCTGCAGATTTGATCCTTTATGGAAGAGATTTTTAAGATGCTGGCTGATCTGTCCAGCACCCTGGTAATCCTCAAATCATCTGCTCGCCAGGCTCACGAGGAGATGTCACCCAAAAGGCTTGTTGACAACCTTCTGCTGCACTAAGGACAAGTCTGTAAAACTGCCACTATCTTACTCAGTTCAACTTCACCACATGGTTGCATTAAACTTCACCTCCTGCCAATTACACCCAGACTGTTGACAGAAGGAGATTGTATGGAAAAAATACTTTTGGTTTCCAGTTCGTTTTGGCTTAGATTAGATTGACACTGATCTGTATAACAGTTTGTGAACTGTTGAATTTCTGTTGTGAACAGTTTGTGAACCGTTGAATTTCTGTTGTGAACAGTTTGTGAACTGTTGAGTTTGTGAACTCATTTGAATTTCTTTTTTTAAATTTACAAGGGTTTTTTTTTTAAGTTTGAACGTCCTTTCCATGCATGTTCTCATACAATGCATTTTAAACATCCAAATACCATATTTTATATTTGCATGAAACTAAAATATTTAAATTAGATTCATGTCAGTTATTCAGTTTTTATTGCTTTCATATACACTGATTAATTCTCAGGTCTTAACAAGAGCTTGTATGGCAAAAAGTCAGTAATTTAGTGATAAAATACAAACTGTGATATTATAAGCACCTATGAATCCTTCAATCAAATTTTGCATTGAGTAATAAGTACTAATCTCAGCTAAACTGTTTTGTTACACATACAGCATGCTGTGATCCCAAACAACTCCTTAATCCACTATTTTAATAATAGCCTATGGATTAAGGGATCTATACTGTATACTGACACAATGTATTGAGTTCAGGTTCTATAGATGAACATTACTGTGATCTATTTTAATGGCACACAAGCCATCATAGCATTATGGTGTCAACAAGCCTGCAGATTATCTCCTGGCTTTCAAAGCATCCTGCAGGAAAGCGAGTTTAATCAGCCTCCAGAAAGGTGAAAACATTGTCAAATCTATAGGGAGACAGGACTTTGAAATAAAAGTGATCGTATAATGACCAATAAGTATTTTTATACAATCAACTATGAGATACACAGAATGTTTGGCGTTTTGAAATCTGTCAAAATAACAATATTAAGAAGGACAGTCTGCTTTCTTGGCCACTCCTTCTCTACATGTGCATCATAATTTTCTCCTGGCATCCTCATTTCCTCCTCATAATTTGCCAGTATTTCATGTAGAAAACCCATCATGATGCACTTCACTCTTTTTTTAATTAACTTGCCCCAAATAGCCCCGTGGTCTGTTGTATTCCTGCCTCTGAACTACAGCGTCACCGCCTCGCTTCAAGTCAAACCACAGTGCCTGAGCAGAGGCTCAGTGCAAAGGAGAGGAGTGTCCCCACCGCCCACTGCACCTGGAAACGTCGCCATGTGACCATTAAGGTCATTTCCCCCAAGCTCTGCCTGTAGGGAAAGGGACAGTCAGGGAAAGGACACACTCCTGCTGGAGAAGGAGTTGCTGTTGCCAGCCCATATGAAACCCAGTGCAGAAACCACACCTCTTTTTGTAAGAGATGACCTGCTCCCACCTGGAGAATGGCAAGCACATCTCTCCAAAGCCTCTTCCGAATTCTTGTTTTCCAGTTGTTTCCCCTGTTTCCCCACCCTGCCTCACCTTCTAATCTTTCCCAGCCAGTGTATAGCACACAGGATGTGTTCTGCTTCCCAGCATGAAAATATTTTGACTTTTCTGAATTCCAGTGATTCCATGGAGCTGCTTTTCAATAATCTCCTCCCAAAATTGCATAGTACATAGCAGCATCTGAATTGTATGGCAACGAATTCACTGTAATGTCCTCCTGATGCCTGGAAACAGGCATTCTTCATATCTTTTATCAAGCATTTTCTTCAATTCATGGCTGGACCAGTTCTCCTAGTTTATACTCCCTGCAGCTTCACCTCAGCTACTGGCCCTTTGTTTTTTCCAGATGTTTCTGCCTTTTTGGACTTTTTCTATCTGTTGATGATGCTTACCAGTATTCCCAGCTTACTGGGGAAGGGAAGAGTTTGATTTCAAAGGTGGAGAACCAGATTTGGACAAGCAACCTCCAGAGAACATCCCAGGTGAGCAGGGGTATTTACCTTTCCTGAGATCTGGAGAGGATCCAAGAGCATAAAACTGGATTTCCCCTGGTTCAACAGGATGATGGTAGCAGGGGCTCTCTGCCCTTCCCAAGAGGAGGAAGCAGCTGCCTGAGTGGTGCTTCTGAGGTAGTTGAGAAAGGGAAGCTTTGGGTCTTTCAAGACCACAGAGAAAGCTTTTCCTAACAAAACAATCCTGTCTCAATATACCGGGGTATTCAATCCATTTTCACCAAAATCCACCTTCCATCACTCTAAATGCCCCAGATGATGTACTCTACATGGATTTATGGTGGATTAAAACACTGTGCACTGCTAGGATATGACACACACTGCAGTTCTATTGGACATAACAGTGTAATGAATAGACACTGGGCAATTAATTTTCCATTGTGAAAATGCTGGCTTATTTCCAGTTGTATGATAACACAGTTTTGGGGGAGGTTCTCAAAACTTTTTGGTGGTGGAAGGCACATTCGTCCTTTGGCTCTCATCCCACAGGAGGAGGTGTGTGACATGAGGGAGTGCTGTGTGCTGTCTGGTCTCAGGTTTCTGTGGTTGAGATGACCCCTGAGGTGTTAGAAAGTCTCTTTTTTTCCCAGCCCTGCTACTGAAGAAGCAGTCGAGATTTGTTGGTTCTGCTTTTCAAGGTTGTTTATTTTCTCTTATCTATGACATTCTTTCTCTGACCTACTGAGATCTGTCCAGCAGGTCGGGTTGTGGCACAGCCCCTGCCCTTGGGGTGGTGTTAGCTTTTTATACTAAAAACTACGTGTACTTTATTTACAGTAATTTTCCAATATCCATCACCTATGTTAGACAGTTTGTCTCTACTCTAAACCAATCCAAAAGTGTCACCATCACAGCAGAAGATGGAGGACAAGAAGAAGGACTGGACACACCCAGGTTCCTCCATCTTGCCTCTTGAACCCCCATTCTAAAACCCCAACATTCTACTTTTTCACCCTGTGACAAATTAACTCTCATTCTACTCAAACTCTTGTGGCTTGTAAATCCTCACACAAAGTTGGTAATTTTTTCTATGGACTAAAATTGAAGGCACAGATGTTTTTGACTCTGTGCCAAGGTCTCTGAGCCCCTTGTCAGGGTCTCGAGTCCTCCAGGGCAGCCAGAGGAATGTCTGACTGGGTCCTGCCAGGCTGGTGGCACAGGAGGCACGGCAGAACAAAGCTCCCTGGGTGATCTGTCCAAGCTGGGAGGCAGCAAACACTTGGGCAGGAGGAGCTGAGGCCCAAAGCAGCACGCTCACCACAGGAGCACTGTGACTCTGCTGGCCAGCAAGAACCAGTGCCTGTCACAGAGAGGCACAGGAGCCTCAGCCAGATTGGTGCCAACAGTTATTTGTTTCCCATTCTTGCACAGGAGCTGAGGAGGACATCCTTTTGTGTTCACACAAACACGGGGGGGGAAGGCACAACATGCCTTGGCTGTTATGATGCTCATTTCTCTCTTGAAAATCAAAGTAAATGAGTGTCAAGAGGACACTGACATGCAATAGCTCCAGGGAGCAGCACGGCTCTTTTTTTTCCACTAAGATGCCAATAAAAATTTTCTTTTTAACAGCATGGTTTATCAATAGTTCTACAGTACTGCAGTAGTACACTGCTTCTTTTTCCCTTTCTCATTCAAAAATACTTGGGTTTGTCACTATCATACCATTAAGAGATCATCATAGAATTAGAAAATGCTTGTAGAACAAGGACCACCACATATCCTGCCAAAATACTTGGTTTGCTTTTTTGTAGCAACCTTATTTGTTCAACATCTCAAAAGATACTATACCAAGATTACATATAAGGTGTTTGAAATCCAGCAATTTTAAAAAATACTGTACATTAAATGTACACTGTGTTTGGTGTGATGCTTTATTGAAATATGAGAAGAAAAACTGGTAGGTAGTTATCCTTTTTTAGAATATTTTTCCTAATCCTTTATAGATGCTAAATGATTTTCACCAGCACAGTCCATGAGTCATTTGACCTTCATAATTTATTATTTATCTGAGAAATTGCAGGATCCCTTTCTCTGATTAATTTGTGTGCAGTTATCTCACGTTCAGCTGCAACATTTGTGCACATGAGATTTTGCAAGGAGACACAAAACCCAAAAGCACCCACGGAAGTATCCTAATTCTGATGAGCACTCCCAAATTAGCTCAGCAACCCTCTTCTGCACGTATTCTTCATGCACACACAGCTCCAGGGGTCTTAACCCAAACCATACTGCTGCTATTGGATTCACATCCTCAAAAGTACCTCACACCTAACTCTTGAGGATGCCAGTGAGAGTTAGGCTCATAAATACCTTCTGAGCATCCTGGAAAATGTTATACTGCCTTAATCCAATTAAGTGAAAAGTTAACTTCTTTAAAAGGCTTTCCATTTTAAAAGGACGAGACAGATGCAGTATTTTTCCCAGAATACAGAAGCGAAAAGATGGTAATGAGATTTAATTAACGTCCCTGTGTTCCCATGATCATTTACAAGTCAAAGGGATGCAACAGGCCAGAATACTCCAGGTTTGCCAGCACTGGTTGATGAAAAACCCATGCTCAGCTGCTAATGCTGAAGAAAGGTTATCTGGACTTCTGACAAAACCCGAGAGCTGCATCTGTCAGCACAGCATCCTGCCTCCCCCTGATGTCACACTAAATGCTGCTCCTGCAAGGAAGATTCTTCTCTTGTCTCTGGTGACCAGTGACAGGACTCGATGGAAAGGCAGGAATGTGTCAGGGGAGGTTTGGGTTGGATATAAGAAAAGGTTCTGCCTCCAGAGGGTGTTTGGGCACTGGAACAGGCTCCCAGGGAAGTGGTCACAGCACCAGCCTGACAGAGCTCAAGAAGCGTTTGGACAATGCTCTCAGGCACATGGTGTGACTCTTGGGATGCCCTGTGCAGGGCCAGGCGTTGGACTTTGATGATCCTTGTGGGTCCCTTCCAGCTCAGGATATTCTATGGTTCCATGATGCACATTTCAGGGGTTCTGCCTGGTCTGGCTGTACCCCTGCTCACATCCTCTCCAGGCTGCTGCTCTGCTCTGCTCTGCTCTCTCTACAGGGAGCCATAGAGAAGCAAGAGCCAAGAGGGTCTATCGGGTGTCACACATCTCTTTTTTTTTCCCCACTGCAGGCCATCCTCATCAGTAAAGTGGGGAAGGAGAGCATTTTGTACACCTGGGAATCTTGGAGCTGGAAGGGAAAAAGACAAGAGAGGTGCCAGGAAGGAAATCTGTCCCTACAGAAATAAGAGAAGGGCAAGGAGACAAGTCCAAGGTTCTCCTCCAGCATGTTGTGCAACGTCATCCTTCATGAGGAAGTTCCCCAAGGAGGTCAGGCTGGAAGGAGGAGAGAGCAAAGGGAAGGAGGCACCAGTGACAGGAGGGAGAAGGAGCAATCTCTGGCACACACAGTTCACTGGACCTGTGCTGAGAAGGGTTAATGCTGTCATGCTGCTGGTGATAAGGAAATGTTTGTTATCTCAGTGTGTCAGATGCAAGGGGTATCACCCATGACTTGCACGCAAGATTACATGGGGGAGGGAAGCTGAGCACAGGTCACGTTCACGGTTCAGCTCAGCTCTGCAAAACAGCAGATTTTATCTTTGATAGGAGGGGAAGCTCATGCTTTGCTGACACCACTTCCCCAGTAAAGTGATGCTAAGCCACACTGGAAAATTTCCACACAGCTCTCTGACAAAGAAAAGCCCATTGTGTGTCAGGAAAACAACAAAGTTATACGGCAAAACTCAGTGACCCTAGGAAAGAAAAAGCCCTTCCATGAAGACTTGCGATGAACCTACGTGGGTGTGAATCTGGGTTTTCCAAGGAATGGGGGCACTGGTTTGGGATGCTTCATTATCCATCTCCTGTTTTTATGAAAGCTGCTGCAATTGAGAGTCTTGGGGTCTCTCTCCCATGGCCAGGGCAACATGTTCAGCAGTTGTGGAAGGGCAGGAATGAGAGATGACAGGAAAGAGACCTGGCACGATCCAAGTGTGTGTCCTTTGGAAATTAAACTGAAATATCTACAATATTATAGGAACTTGCTAGGATTTTGCTTTGTGGCTCTGGCACATTCCAGCATCATGGCAAAGAAAATTATATTATATGCTCAGTCTAAGTTTGGACTGATGGAAAATAGAATCAGAATCCCTATTTCCTTTTCCGGACCCTTTTCTTCTCAAGTTTGTTTCTTTCCTACCCCGCCCACTGCTACATCCTGTGTTATCTTCGGTCTTGTCTCTTTTTCCTCCGCACGAACGGACGGTTCCCACTCGCGGCAGTCACTGGCGCGCACCGCGGGGAGCGGAGCTGGAGCATCCCGGTCCCTGCGGAGGCGGGATGCGCTGGGGCAGCGGGAGCGCGGCCCCGCCCCCGGCGCGCGCCTCCGCCTGACGTCACAGCCGTGCGCGCGGCGGGGCGTGCCGCGGGAGCCGCCGGCGCAGCCAATGGGCGCGCGGGGCGTGTGGCGGCGGCGCGATGGCGGCGGGGCTGTGCTGGCGGGCCGGGCTGCGCGCGGGGAGGCGGAGACTGTGAGTGACGGGCCGCGCGCGCGGGCGGGGCGGGGCTCGGGACCCCCGGCGCCGCCTCTCCTCCCCCTCCCTTCACCGCCGGAGCCTCGCCCGAACGGGGCTCCCCCGGTCTGCCCGGGTGTGCCGGGGCTGCCCTCGGGCATGGGCAACATGGGAATGGCAGTCGACTTCCTGCTCTAGGGGACAGTGTCCCTGCCCGCAGCAGGGGAGCTGGAATGAGATGATGTTTTAGTTCTCTTCCGACCCGAGCTATTCCGTGATTGCTCCCGTTACCGGCACGCTGCCCTTGCTCGGCTGCCCGCTTTGGTGCAGCTCCTGCCCGGAGGGTGACCTTGGGTCTTTCCCGTTCGTGCGCCCGGCCTTGGAGCGAGCGGGCTCCTCAGGGCCCCGTGCCCCATTTCCCGCAGGGGGAGCGGGGCCGGGCGGGCCGGATCCGCACCGGGGCTTTCCCGATGTTTAAAGAGCATCCTGTGCCGACTGCTCCACCGATGGATGGCTCGGTATAGGTGGTGATGTGGGCAGGAGCAGGAGTGCCAGGGCCCCCCCAGCATCCCTTATCCTTGGGGTATCCTGGGAGCCCCCCGTGATCCCGGGGGTGCGGAGTCCCCGTGCTCCTGTGGGGGAACAGTGCTGTGGCGGGGACACTGCTGCTGCAGTGCCTGGATGAGGGAAGGTCGTGTAGGCAACGCATGTCCACTTGTCAAGGGCCCGAAATCAGCCGGTGCTTTCCCACAGGTGAGGGAATAGCTGTCAGGAATAGCACGGATTTCGGCAGGATGCTAGGAAAAGCTCTGCTTTAAGTAGAGGATCGCCGTACAGGTCAGTGTTGCAGGATCAGGCTCCGAGTGACAAGTGCCAAGGAGTATAAAGGCTCTCCTGCACCTTCCTCCTGGAGATGTGTGCAGGTTTCATGTCCAGCTTTCTTCCTGCCGGTGTATGCCTGCCTATTCCCGGTAGGCAGCGTGACTTCTGCCAGAAGGAGGGATTGATGGGTCTGAGCTCATTTAAGGCAGGTTTTCAACAGCACTGCTAGAAGGAGAACACTTTTTTCTTTAGTATTGATATTAGGAAGGCAATCAAGTGTTAATTCATTTTAATATCAATATTTAAAGCTTTAAATTCTCGCATTCTCGGCTGAGACCGTGGTTCTGTAAATATTTTATAGCTGAGTGACAAAAGCCTATGAGGTCTGTAAAACTGTAACGTAGATGTTCCTGTGAACATGCAATATTGATGCTGGTGTTCTTGGGGAGCCTCAGGGACAGCTGGAGTGCTTTGTGCTGTGCTGGAGGCGCACTGAAGAGCCCAGTAAGTCCATGTCAGTCATTCCTGCCCACAGTAATGTCCTGCCTAGCACCCAGGGTCATTTTTCCAGCCTGCCTCCTTCAGTGCACTTTTACAACCAGTTCTGAGGAAGCATGCACATACATGCCTTTTTCCCCCCTTGTTTTCACCCCCTTTCCCCCATATTGGTGCAGAATCATAAATGGTATGCCTTGCTATTTCTGGTCATGAAGAATTTTGAATATTCATACTGTGGGGGAAAGAGGAATCTACACAGTGTGAGCGCAGCTGGGTGATGACATTTAAGTGTGCACAGCACTGTTCAGGGCTGGGAGAGGAGGCTGCCTGCATGCCATGGTGAGGCTGCTCTCCTCCAGTGTGGCTCAGAAGGGGCTTCCTTGGCTGGTGCTGCTGTGGGTTGGGACATAGCTGCCAGGTATCACAACACCCTTGCATGACTCCCAGAAGACGTGATGGCCTCTCCGTGGTGGGATTTGGCTGCTCCTTGTCATCAGTGCTCCTGTGGAGCCCAAGAGGCCACTGGGCAGGTAGAGACCACAGAATTTTGGGCATCCAAACAGGCAGAGACCACAGCAGGATGAGGCATGAGGAGTCCTTGCTCACTGTGTGCACTCAGGAGAGAAAATACAGGGATGACTTCAACTGTCAGCAATCAATGAACACGTTGATTGGATTTAATTAGCTCTTGTGTCCCACAGAGCTCTCTGCCATGCTCTTGGGTTGGGACCCTAATTACAGCAGGTACCTCCGATGGGGTGTGAATACCTTTCCAGCTGCTGCTCTCCTCCTTCATGTGTGTGCTGCTGCCCCTGTGAGGCTGGGGGGAAGCAGCGCTGCCCAGAAGAGGTGGACCAAGTGTTTGTATTATTATCAGGCAGGTACCCAGAGCTGGTTTTTCTTATTTGCCATGTTCCAGAGCCTACTGGGCTCTCTCTGCTTGTGAAAGATTTTTATATTGGAAAAAGTTAAAAAACCCTTTCATCCAGCTGTTTTTTATTAACAAGTGCAGCCGTTTTTGCTGTTGTTCTCTCTTTGCTTGGTGATTATGCTGTAAGAGAGGAGCATTGAACATTGAAGCACCTGTTTGCCCTCAGTCACCTGTTTGCCCTCAGCGAGCCAAGCACGCATCACCCATGTACAAGAGGGCTTTATTACATGTATTCATTTACATGGCATACTCCAGGCAGATCCATACCCACACGCCTGTACTAAATCAGTCAAAGGCAGCATCCACATCTCAGGGGAACACTGCAGAGTATGGAATATACAGTGTGGGCACGTAGAGCCTTTTGTGCCGAAGGGGCAGACCCCGGCACACCTGCTAGGAACAAGGGAGCCTGAGGAGTACTAACCCCGTGTCAGATCTTCTTCAGAGACTGTGCCGGTGTCATTTAAAATTTCTAGCATTGGGAGTTTCTTTTCTCATCATCAATTTTCATCGTCTTCCCTCCGAGGAGTCCACCACTCCCGTGTCTTGTGTTTCAGGCTCCGAGTCTGTGTCTGCTTGGTAAATTAGTGGAGGTGTTGTTTTTCGTGTATTGGACACTGGAGGGTGCTAATGCAATGGGAGCTGAAATTGTTGTAGCAAATTAAAGGGTTCCCTTTTGTTAGTTGTGAAATAGTTTTATTCTTTGTTGCAGGTTTTAAATGGAAAGACATGAATTGTGGTCCTTACCAGTAGCTGATTCTGTTCAGCGTGTGCAGAGTTGTGACCAAGAATATCAATAAAGTGTTATGTCTGTGAGGGATTTTTTCCTTAACCTCAATCAAAAAAAATCACTCATTTTATGTTCTACACATTTTTAAGTGTGTCTTTTGAGATTATGGCCTCGGGGTGAAAATTATTTGAAAGTGTGACTTTCTCGTGATAAAAACACTTTATCTGGCAGAATTGTTGAGCTGCCTGTGCAGAGTCTGCTTTTCTACAAGGTCACTTTGGTTCACCCAAACGAATATTGTTGCGTTCCTAGTGGGGTGAGAACCTGATAGCAGCTCACACTGGGGAGGGCACCCACTGGGGACACCCTGAGGACCCCTAATCAGGTCCCTGGCACTGCAGTGCTGTCTCTGGGGATGGACGTGGTGGAGCCTCAGTCTACCTTGCATTCTGGGCTGTGTGTGAGGGCATTCCATCACAGGGCATGTGTGTAGGATGGGGCATTCCATCAGCCATCATTGCTAGGCCAGGTGAAGCACCTTGCAAAGCTGAGCCTTAGCTCTGGTGTTTCAAATTCACTCAAACATTTTTGTCAGGTTAAATTTACATTAAAAGGTCTTAGAGTGAAGGAGGTATTACCTGTTCACTCTGCTCCAGCTTTCTGCTCAACCAGGTCTCTGCTCTCCTTTGCCCTTGGCAGGAAGACATGGGGCCAATAAAAGGTCCCTGTTGTGCACTCTGGCAACTCCACAGTTGGCATGAAGGACTGTGAAACTCCTGCCCGAGCCAGTTTTCATCCTGGCAGCAGCAGAGTATGATGGCGGATAATTAATGCTAATGAGAAGCAGGGTGCAAAGCTGAGTGTGTCCAGCTAATCACCACTGGCATCTCAACTGGTCTGCTAAAGCCTGTGCTGTTCTGGACACTCCTGTGTGCTCCTGTACCTGCCCTTGCAAACTCATCACCCAAATGAAAGCCAGTATTTGTAAAATATATGAGCAAACTGAACTGGGTACAAATACACCTTCCTTAGAAACCTTGTTTGGTATATGGGGCAAATGAGTTACTCTTCTGTCTCATTCCTTTTGCAAATGGATTGGGCTGTCCTGTCCTGGAAAATATTGATACCTTGCTGTATTATATTGGTCAGGTTTTATTCTTTCCCAGGTGATGAGGTTTGCTTACATATGGTTCAATTTTTATTTCTTTTAAAAATAAGCATTTTTTTCTGAATTCCTCCTTGAACTGAAGATGTGTATGAGCCCTTGAGGAAGAGCCTGTGGATGAGGAAACCAGAATCTCCTGTTCTGATACCAGTAGGGGCCTGCTGTTCATCTTGCAACCAGAAGCATGGACAATATCACAGCAGAGTCTCTTGGGTGTCTGTCAGAAGCAGCAGAAATGTGCCCAGTTAAAAGTTTACAATTCTTTTACCAAGAGTTTTAGTAGCTTACCAGAATAGGGTTATAAGGGAATGTGAGCAGAAAAACTTTTTTAAATCATTGTAGTAAGTAGTGGTACTGAAGACACACTGCTTAGCAGTAGTCCAAGCACACAGATGAAGTCAAAGCAGACAGAAGGAGATCTGGTTGACATTATTGGTCAACCAGACCAATTGGTTTAGCAGCTTTCAGAGAATGCCTCTTCCATCACAGCTCCATGCTTCCAAGCAGAGAGCCAGGGTATGCACCTTGGTGTTGTTTCCAGAATCAACGTGCTAGCTGTGCTGTCAAAGGATTTGAATTTGTGCATTTTATGTAGATGGTGTCCTAACTTGGAGTGAGAGACCTTTCTCCAGAAGAGAAGGTTAATGGACCTGCCACCAAACCTGTGTGTGTGACTGCATTGAGTTTAAGCACTGCCAGCTGTGAGATGGCATCTTGAGGTCCAGTGCCAGCCCTGCTCAGGGGCCCTGCATGGGAAAGGAGGGGGTGTGTTCCCTTGGTGGGTGCTCAGTGCCTTCCATCATTGAGCTTTCACACACTTGGGCAGTATTTCCTGGCTACTCATAAAGGCTGGGTGAGCGGGATCCCTGGAGTTTTCATACCAGTTGGGGAGATTGGGCTGCTGTACTTGAGGTCTCTTGTCTTAAGAACCATTCTGGCAGGTAAAAGCCCTTGATGCTAAGAGCTTTGTAGAATTTCTGCTGACGAACCCCCTTGTATCTCCTCCTGTCCTCTGCACATCATGTGAGTTTCTGGTGGTGGTTTTTCCTGGACCCCTTTCTCACACTTCCCCGAGTTATGAACCTCCTTGTTTGGAAAGGGGAAAGGGGAAACACTCAGTTTGTCAGCTGGGCTGTGTGTGGAGATGTTTCTCTAGCCACTGCCCTTTTATGCACTTCCCTCTTCCACCCCACAAGGCTGAGGAGCACAGCAGGTCTGCAGAACTGTGACTGCAAGTGGGTCTGGAGGTCAACTTGTGGTTACTTAGCCCTGGGATGCTGAACAAGTCTCCTTCATGTATTTTACCTTATTTTCTGGTCAGACCTATATTTACATCTCAGGTCTCCCTGTGCCCTTTAAATCTCCCAGCATCACTGGTGTAAATAGGATTTGCCTGTCCCTGTGAAATGGGCATCTCTGTGGCTGCTTGCCCTGCCTTCTCTAGCTCCTTGTGGGACAGGGCTGTCCAGTTGTCATTGTCTGCGTGGCCAAACCTGCCTTCTTCTCTGCCTTTTTAATTAAAAAATGGTTGGCATCAGGGGCTCTGCAGCAATGAAAGGGGAACGATGAAACTTTGAAGAATTTGGGGCATAAAGTTGATCTCTAAGTTTTAATGTACTCATTGCACTTAAGCAGTTGATACATTTTATTATTGAGCATTCAGGTGACCTAATTTCCCTTAGTACTGTACATTTAGCTTTATACATCTGCACCTAATTTGTAAAAAAGGACTTAATGAGAAACTTCAAACAGTTTAAATGTCAATTACAAAGAAAGCGAGGTTTTAAAGTTCCAGTAATCTGTCCATATTGGTCATCGAAACATGATCCCAGGTGGACGTTAATTCGAGACAGATGGCATTCCAAAGGCACAATTACAAAGAGCTTATATATTTTCAACACTAACAAGCTGTCACGCTATGTTGTAGCTACACTTCCACTACTGTATAAGCACAATTGCTGCTTTATCTGCTGTGGACTTGGTAATAAAGGGGTTTGATTCCCCACTCTTGATATTGTCAGTGGGATTTTTGTGAACCGGAGGAGCGGGGTTAGTTAGTGTGAATATCTTTCATCTGCCCAGCCTATTGGGTCGGGGGGGTTGTGTTTGTTTCTGTGGTTTTTGTTAAGTTGGTGAAATGCTCTTCAAGGAAAGGAGAGGAAATGTTGAATATGGGCATAATAAGACTAGTTCACCACAGCTGTATTTCTATTTCCTGGCAACAGTAATCAACTTCAGCCTTATCAGCTGCTGGGCAATAGCTATGATGATTTGTTAAAACCCCCAACATCCTGGATGTTTTCAGTTAAAAAGTCATCTGAAAGCCTTTGCAGTAATGCACACGTTACTTGGAAGACTTAAGTCCAAGGGATTAATAGTGGCTTGACTTGCAGTGGTGTAAATGGGCAGCAGCTTGGCTGCAGTCAGGCAGGAGTGCTACTCTGGGAAGAAGGCAGTTGGAATTATTTTCAGATTTCTGAAAATATTCCTAGGTCCAAAGGCAGAGGTGGAGGATCAAGGTCAAGGACAAAGCAAGGTCAAAGTAGGGTTTCCATTAGACTGAAGCATCAACATGTGGGGTAGTTGATTGAGTAGTAGATGCCCCTAGCCATGGCAGGGGGTTGGACTAACTGACTTTTAAAGGTCCCTTCCAGCTCAAACTATTATATGTGGTAGATGGCAAGGTTTGTTGTAGAAGGACAATGTTTGGTATCTAGTTAGTAGTTGAGGTGGGCAGTGATCCATGTAACTGAATGATGAAAGGTAATTTGGCATAATTTCCAGACTTTTTGTTTGTTTCTTGAAACCAGGTCACTAAAAAGCAAGACTTGCATGTCTATGACTAGATGGTGTTTTAATAGGCTTTAAAAATTCTGTGCTGTTAGCAGCAAGATTAATAATGCTCCCCATGAAGGTTTTTAAGCTCCTATGGGCACGAGTGTCCTCTAAGAGGTGCTGAGAATTAAGAGCTTATATTTCTGCTTGTTTATCTACCTTTCATTGGTAAGTGGAGAAGAAAGCAGGAAGGCTAAGATGTTCATCCTTGCAAGGCAGGAATTAAATGGTAAGCTTACACTCTAATTTTTGTTTTTCATTAATGAATGTTATAAATGGGGTTTTTTTAAAGCATCTTACCTGGCTTCCATTTTTGAAGGAGTTGTAGGTGCTATTTGAAATATGCAGCTCACCAACAAGTGAATTGGACTCTTGAGCCGCACTTGAAACAAAATACCAATTTTACCTGCAGTTTTACTAGGTTTCCTGGTTTATGCAGTGGCATTTGAATGGCCTCTAGTAATTGTTTTTAGCAGGAAAAAAATTCTAACAAAAATGAAAAACACAACTCAAAGCTCATTAGCACTGTATTTGGCATGCCTTGAATCATTAAATCTTTATATGAATGCAGAAGTAATTTGTTACAAACAAAATCCTTTCTTTTTTTGGAAAGGCTTTCTTTTGACTTTTTGTTCATACTGCTAAGGTGCAGTATGTTTTCCAAACACCGGCTATTATTACCAGAATAAGAGCAGAACCAATCAATGTTTTAATTAAATATTATCTATAATCCTTGAGTGTCAGATATACTTAGTTGTGATAAGTGAAAAATATTAGGTGCAAAAAAACCCCAGACTAATAAATACTTAGATAAGGTCTTTTTAACCTAATTTTTTTTTTACCTAAATATGATGCGTATTGTTCTCAAATGATTTCCCCTTAGATTTTCCCACTGCTTATCAGGGCAACTTACTGAAGTCTTTTTATTTAGATCAGGCTTCACTTTGAGAGTAACTAATTGTTCAAGTCCAAGTGGGAAACTTTCTTGCACCTGGAAAATTAGGAAAGCAAAAGATGTCCACATCCTTTCCCTGGTGGTTCTTCACCTGTGATTTGAACTGCAGCGGTAGTAAAAGTTTTGTGGACCTCATTTTATGTGAGATCATTAAGCGACAGGAGAATTCAGGACTAGCTGCCCTTCATAATTCAGGACACTGAAAGGTGCCATTTATAAGCTCAAAGTGCCTGCAGGAAGGCAAAACAGGCTTGTAAAACCCATGCTCCAAACCCTGAAAGGGAACTGGTTTGTACTGCTGGTTGCAACCTTGGAGTGGCAAAATTGCAAAGATGGTGGGGTTTGGTTTAAAAAAATGGAAAAACACCTGCCTTTAATATTTCATGAAATAACTTGAGTTTTCACACTTCTTGTGTTGATAACTCTTTTTTCCCAAAACAACCCCAAACATCCCAGGCAGTGATCCCAATAAAACCTTAGCAGTTGAACAGCCCAGCTGTTGGACTTACTGTCTTCCCTGTTACAGCCCACTGTTTTGCTGAGCTGTTAATTTGGCTATAAAATAACTCTGTCCTGGTTTTTTAATAATATTTTGCAACTGGTGACCTTGGTCCATGATATTGGCCAGGCTTTTTTTAGGGAGAGCTCCTGCCTCCTTATTGCTTGAGAAGGAGTAGCAGCATGTACAACACTTGAAAGGGGGTGGTGATATGGTGATATGCTGTTGTTACAACTCTTAACAGGCAATGTAATCTGCAAAATTCACAATACGCTTTATGGACTTAGAAAGCCTGAAAGGCAGCCCAAAGAAACACTGAGCTCAGTGTTTTTTCCCAGAGCAGGTACTGCTTTCCTTACCTGCTCCCCTGTTAATCCTCAAATAAGAGCTGGAGCTGTTGTTTTAAAGTTCATGACCAAAATGTAGCAATTGCTGCCTGGAATGAGCCATCCATATCTGTAATCTGAAATGGCTGGGTCTGAACTCTTCCAGTCAGACCAGAATAAGCCAACTATTCATGGCCACATTAATGTCCTGGGAAGTTACCTGGGTGCCCATTTGCACCGTCAGAGCCCAAATGCCAGTGGAGACAAGAGCTGACTGCACACGAAGTCTGCCTGCAATGTCTTTGCTTTGTTAATCTGGATTAGTTCCACACCTGCCTGCTTGTGCACACCTATTCCAGCAACACCTGGCTGTGCAGTGTGGTATCCAGCCTGTCACACCTCCTCCCACGGATCATGTAGGAGCCAGTGGAATGGCTGCACTTTGGAATCACATCAGTATTATTCCATTCTCTGTCACTGCTTTTGTTGCCTGCACTGCCGTGCTCAGGGCCCCAGACACTGCACTGAGCTCACTGTGACCCCAGGCCTTTGCAGAGCCGACTGCAGGACTCAGACCTTTGTAACCACTATTAAAAGGCAGTTATGTGACTGTTTATGTTACAGCCAGGTGCTTTGCTGCCCGTGGACATGCTGTTACTTGACAAAATTTCGTATTTTTTAAATTTGTGATCCAAATGTGATGAATATACTTACCTGAGGACCTTACTCTGTGTAAATAGCTCAGCAGCCTTCAGCCGCCACTCAGATTTCTGTGGGGGAGGCGAGTCATGTTTTTCTGGCTTTTTGTAGGGATGTGTCCATGACAGCATTCCTGTTATTTCTCTATTTCCTTTGTGAAGGACATAAGGTTTCTAGATGGCATGTCAGTAATATATTTTTAATTACATTTTTGGGGAATTTATTGTTCAAGTTCTCTAACTTGTAGTACATTTCTGAGTTCTGTGGGTTCCTTTATTGAGGCTTTATATATGAATGAATGTTTTATGGGCTTATTGCCTTAACCATTCACTTGTTTTGTTAAATGTCTAGTGATTCTAAAGCACTAAAGGTACTTTGGGTTGGGTCAGCACCAAACAGTGACTTCGACATGCTGGAAGTATAAAATCTGTTTTCTTACTGACTGGTTTTTTTTTAGAAGTTGATAGATGTGAAAACCATTTAACAGTTGGATTTTTTTTACTTTCCTGTTAAACTAAGCTACTGAGGAAATCTTCCTACTGCTACATGCTGCAATATGTCAGAAACACCGTTATGTTATAGTTGCATCATTATCTAAAGGAAAAATTGAGTGTGGGTTTGAAGTCGACAAGTGATGAAAGTAGCCCTGAGGTTGTCAATTAGAAAGCTAAGGCCTGGAACTGATAAGTTAATGGCCAGTCCCCTTCACACCCCCTGGCTTTGCTGCCTGCTCCCGCCTCACCCTGCATCAGCTTTACTGCTTGGAACAGAAATAAAAGGCTCCCATTACTTTGTGTCCCAAAATGTATCTCACTGATCCTGTTCACTCAAAGACTTGGCTGATTGTGTTCTTAGTATGGACAGATAGTTAAATGAGGAGAAATGAGATGTAGCAGATTGAAAATACAAACTCAAAATCATCTCTTTTTTATTTTTTAATTAGTTTGTTCATTTTTTATTAAATATTGAACTGTTTACATGGCTTTTTCAGACTATCCTCCTGCAGTACGCACAGCAAATTTAGCAGCAGTGCATAATTTTAACTTCTACCGTATGTTTGTTTGCAGGTTTTAAAAGCTGAAACTTAATGGCAGGCAGTTGGAACCCATGTGTGCCTGCTAAAGGCAGAGGGCAACATGTGTGGTTTTTTGTGAAGGGAAATACTGGTTGCCAAAGTTTATGATATAATGTAATGTAATACAAAGTGTTTGTATTTTGCTTGGGCAGGAGGGAACTAATGTGTTGCCATTTCTCCTGGGGAACACATGGGCTTAGATAAATAGAAATTATTTATCTTAGATAAACCATGTCAAACAACAAACAGGACTTCCTCAGATTTTAATGATTCTTGATGTGCTGTGTGGTGAGAACAGTAACTTTATGAAAAGAGTAGTATTAGAAGTAGATATAATTCAAACAGGCATTGTGCAAAACAAAACATGTAATTCATCTTCAGTTTTTGAAATTTCATGTATAAGCTTTTAGGGCTTGTGAAAGTTTGCAGTTGGGCACCCCCTTTGCAGTCTGTTATTGGCACTGCTTCAGTGGCAATGGAGAGCCAAGATTTTTTCCACATTGCCCTCTCTGAACCTAGAAGAGATAAGTAAAAATGATGAGTTTGAGAAGGCAGTTTAATTTGTAAGGACATGCAAGTTTTTGACCTTTCTGGTAGTTTCTCTGTAACCAGCAAACATCTGTTGAATAATAAAAAAATTGTAGTTGCTACTTACCTGACACAATCCCATGAAATGGTGCTCTGAGCAGGGACTGCTGCTCTGGAGTCCCTCTATCCTCCAGCCAGATTCCAAACCATGGAGTAAATATTATCCTAGCTTAATTCACAGGAAAAGAGACGTGACATTGTGTTAAACAACTTGGTGTGGGATGGTATTTTCTTCTGATGCGCCACCTCTGCCCGAGACCCATGGGGTTGAGCTTTTCAGTAGTTCCCCACAGAAGCAGTGCAGAAGAGGTAGTACATGATTTTCCAAAGGCACATGTTTCTTCTGTGCCCTACTTTAACTTACTCCTTGAGATACATGTTTCACAGTACCCATGAATAATGAAAATGTGCAATGACATTTTTAATTAGAGGCTTTGTTTTCTTACACATTGTGACGCTGGTGTTTCTAGAGCTACAGGATAACCTCTTGTGGTGGCCTGCTGCAAGAGAGGTTATCTCAAGATAAAGAGCACTCTATCTAGTTTAGTCTGGCTGATTCAGTTATCACATCTACCAGAAGGCAAAATTCTTCAGTTTCCTCCTAAAATGATCCTTTCCCTGGATTGCAGTTTTGTCTTTGCAGGAGTCTTCTCTAGTTATTTTTTGAATGAAGTTCTGAAAGTTAATGGTGCTGGGTAAGAAAAGCTCCTATCTTTCTGCATTTTTCTTCTCTTGCCCTCTTGCACACAATTTTACTCACCTGTCAGCCCAGCAGGGCTATTGTGCAAGGTACATCCACATGCTGTAAGGAAGCCCATCATCCAAATTTTGGTGGAGCCAGTAACTGCCCTACAAAAGGCAGACCGATGCCAAAAATCTCCTTCTCTCTCAGTGGGTTGGGCTCTGCTCCTCTGGGACTTTTTTCCCTTCCCCTTTTGTTTCTGCTATTGGTTGTGTGTTTTCTCACCCATGACACTCTTTCAGCTTGAGAGTCCCTCTCTTGCCACATGTTTCTTTACTTTGTCATGCTTTAAGCACATCTGTGTGTTTCAGTGTGGATGGTTTGATATGTGTGCTGTTTGCTTACCAGTATACACCAGTTGCTTCCACAGCACATGAAGCACAGCATGCTGAACAGTGCCCATCTTAGGGTAAAGGCTGTGGTGCCCTACAGAGAAGATACAGGTTGAATTTGGTTTTGTCTCCCTTTTTCTGCCTAAGGAGTAAGGGTCTCATTTTAGGAGGAAAAGTTTCTTTTTTGTCTGCAATGCTGGATCCACATAAACTCTTGACTCTCGAGAAGTTTGGTTGCATTGGATCACATCTGTCTGAAGGTAGGGAAGCCTGACATCAGAGCTTTTGATGCTATAAACTTTCTAAGGCTAAAAATCAAAGGGGCTTCTTTCCACCTCCATACTTTACATCTCTGCCAAACAGAACTTGAGCAGTGCTTCCTTCCCTTTTGAGTGCTCTCAAGCCCCATTTCACATTCATCTGGCCAGGTAAATGTAGGAAAGAAATGAAAATGACTTACCAAAGGGTGTGGCATTTCCTAAAATTTCTTTTCATTCTAGTAGAGAACCTTAAAATAGTGAAAATCTTGCATAGATCCAGTAATTTGGAATGAATAGAACCATGTCTTATCACAACAAATTTAAAAATAAAAAAAAGAAGAAAAAGAAAACACAGTGACACATTGCTTGCACAAGGACACATTCAGGCTGTGAAAGTTGACTTGGGATTTCCAGATTTGTAATTTCTAAGACAAAATTGAAGTGCACTGTGGTCTTTATGCAGTCACAATGGATTCCTTTGAGTCTATCTGAAATGATACAGACTTCAGTTAAGTCAACCTTGTCTTTAATGTCAGTGTCATCATCCAAGACACATGCCATTGGCAGCTTGTCTTCCCACAGAAACTCAGCACTGGTGTTCCTGAGCAACATAAACTAGAAAATGAACGTGCTCTCAAATGGCTGCATTTCTTTGGGCATTTTTGCTTTGGGTATTTTTTATCAGCTTCTTTGACTGCTTTTGCCTGGAAAATGGTATATTAACCTGAAAACATGACCAACAAATGGCAGAATCTAAGAAACAAAAATAGACATGATCGTTTAGGTTTGGTATTGTAATCTATGACTGCATAAAATTATATTGATTATGCAATGGTAATGGCAAAATTAAATGGTTTTGAACCTAAGCATAAACTTGCTGGGGCAAACCAGCAATAATTTGGGTCTTTCTGGTATTTCAGACTGCAAATATGTTGGGAGGCCTTGGCTTCAGAGACAGGAATTCTGACCCTTTGCCAGATGGATCTGTTGCAATGCCTGACAAGGTCTGCAGTGTGGAGAGTGGGGCCTGCAGGATGCCTTCACTCCACAACCATGAAGGGAATTAGTTTAGGAAAGAAAGACATTGAAAATTTTTAACACTTTAGACACTGCCAGATTCTTTTCCAGACTGCTTGCAGCCTGTCTACAACTGATAAAAATTATGTTCTGGCATCTTTATATAAATATATGAGATGTAGGTCTTGCTGCTTTCTGCCACCAGTAATGGTAATGCTGGTATATTCCTCCATTAAAGGAAAAAATTCTGGAACTAAATGATAAGGAGAGAGCTGAAATCAATGAGATGGCAACAACTTCATGATCAAGAAATAAATAAGAAAAACAGTTTTCAAAAATTTATGGTGGGTGTATTTATTCTTAAAAATATGCCTAATAAAGTTACAGCAAATCCTAAATTTACTGTAATCTGTTTGAATAATGATCCCCACCCCAACCAAAACAGAAACAGTGCTTCCAGGTTGTGGATCAAACCATTCAACTGATGAAAGTCAAAATCTAAACTCTGGAAGCCCAAAGTGTTTGAAGTATTGTGCTGGCTTTTGAGATCAATAGCCTCCTCTGCAAGTACCAAGAGAATATTTTCTTCAATATATTCAATTAGCTCAGTTAAATGACTAATTTATTCAAACTTGACCAATTGGGAGTTGAAAGAAGCAGAAAAGCTTGTTCTTCTCTACCAATCTGTGCATAAAAGCTAATTATGAGAGGATTAGATTTGCTAATACTACAATATTGGAGGATATTAAGACCAAATACTAGACTGGTGCTAATTCTAGCTAGTAATAATAAGTTATTTTAATAGATAAATTTTTAAATCTAATCAGAATTTTTTTACAAGTCCAGCCTCTCTCAGATAGTGCTATGCAAGCAATAAACCATCTCATTATGTTTTAAATTGTATTCCAGTTTTCATCCAAAGAAACATAAATCCTAAGTAAACACAAAGAGATCAACTAGTAAATAAGAATTGTGCCATACATGATTTTCTAATAAAAACAGTAAAATTAATCTGAAAAAATGTATAATGAGGTATAGAAAAGTTTAAATATATATCAGCAAAGCTACTCTGTCCTTCTGGCTAGCAATAAGAAGTGCCAAATTTAGTGTAAAAGCTATATTTAGTTACAAAGCAACATACTTTAGTGGTTACAAACTGAGAATTAACCTTTCTCCAAGAAAATAACTAAAACCTTTACATGGGAAAACACACTTCAAGTTAATTATCTAACTCAAGCTTTCCCATTTGGTAGTGTCGGTTATTTTTAAGAAATGTATCTTGAAAGATTTAATGCTGCTGAAAGTCATCACTAACTGAAGTACCTAGAAGCAAACCTAACCATCAATGCAAACTTGACATAAGGATTCAGAAATTCAGCCAAGAAAGCGATGTCAAGAAAATGTGAAGATACAATTTTTCAGTCCTGTCCATAAACATTTGGTACATGGGACACCCCACAATGAAATTTAATTACCTCTTCTGCTGGTAGGATCACGAGGAAAAACCTTGCTTCAGGCACCAGCGCAATGAGGTACGGAGGTCACGATGGAGCGTCTCGGTCATTACGCCTTTGCAGCAGAGGCGCTGCTCAGTCCTGCTGCCTTTGGTCCGTGGCGTCCCAAGCTCTGGGACTGAGCCACCATGGTTCCTCTCCATCTACGGGTCAAGTTGGAAGCTGTTCTGTAAATGCCAATTTGTAACCTGTCATCAAATTGCTTTGAAAAAACACTGCTTTCAGTTGCTGTTTAAAAATCATTTTGGCAATTCCCCACAAACAGAGTCCTCAGGTGGTGCAGAGTTTCTGAGAGGTGGTCCTTCTCCAGCAACTTACTTGACAGTGTGGCTGGATGACTCTTCCTCATCTCTTAGCCAAGGTGAATGACTGGAGCCGTACAGACCAGTGCTTGGTGCAGTGCTGCCAGACCAAGAAGCAATCTCAGGGTGCTGCAGCACCCCAATTGTTCACCGCTGCTGTGTTACTGGGTAGCTTCTTTATGTTTTGAGCTCTCATGAATGTGTGTTCCTCATCTCCAACAGGTCCATAAGACAGCTGTGTAACTTTGAAGTAGCACACTAGTAAGGAGAAAAGGAATTTATGCTGGACTGTTTTCCCCAGCTCCCCATTTTCCCCAAGGCTGATCACTTCTGTTGCTGACAAGCCTGGGAGAGAATTGTTCTTAACTGGCCACCCAGCCTGGTGCTCACTACTGGAGGCACAGCAATGCAGCAATGATGGGTGTTTAAGGGATGAAAAGCCCAGATGATCATGTTTACATCCCCAAAACTATTAAGATGAACAGGCTATGGGTTTATCCCAGCCTCTGTTCTTTGCAGCCTCCCTTACTGGGCTGTGGGATCCCCAGCCCTGCTTGGGCATTCACCGTGACAGCGATGAAGCTTTACATCTTTATTGAACTGTAACCGCCAGTGTAAAGGGCACTGAGATAAAGGCTGTGTGTTACCTGCCCTGTGTGTCTGCCAAGGCTCCCGATTTTTAAATATGCTATTTCTTTGCAGTCCCTTTCAAGTGAAAATCCAGATTTAGCCATCCCTCCTCCAAATACGTCCACTGTGAAATTTAGCACAGTATTTAGGTTTCTCTGGACCGATTTTCAGGACAACTTGGACCTTAATTTTTTTTTCCTATGATGTTTCTAAAACTGGCAGAAGAAGAACTTTTTTTTAAGCCTGCATATGCTGCAATGAGTATTTTAAAGTTTTTTTTTTTAAATCTGTAAGCATGTTTAATGCTTGTATAAGGTGCCAGATTTTAATTACAGTTGGCATTTATAAGTGTGGTGCTGGCAATGGCAACCATATTGCTGAAAAAAGGCATAAATTTTGACACTGGCAATATGGGAACCCAGCATATGAGACTGTAAACCTCATTGCTTCCTGTTTTAATATGCTGCTTTAAGGGAAGGTCTTTTAACGGTTAATATTTAACTAGAACATTTAGGGTTTGATATAAAGTTGTTCTAATTTCAAACTATTTAGTAATTTAGGTCCTATCAAAGATCAGCTTAGGTAATAACTTTCTATTAAATAGCCTTTAAATAAGCATGCTTAAAGTAGGGAAAATAAGATGCTTCATTACAAGAAATGAGGTTGGCATCTACCAGGTTTTCCATTAAGTTCCAGGTCACAGACAAATAAAGGAAGTATGTTAGAAAAAAAAACCTTTTTAAAAATAATTAGGGAGATGTCTGTTTTGTTCACCAGATGGAAAATCAGTAGTTGTGGGTGGTCTGTGCTGGATGGGGCATCTCACAATTGGCAGAACTATGCCTTTAACTTTTAAAGTCCTGGGACAAAATGTGAAAGTAATTGACTGTTCCGAATGCTCCCTCTCTGGATACCTAGCATGCTTTTAAAACCAAGATTTGGTGAGTTTCTGACTTTTTTTTTCCTACAAATGCTCAAGCTGTTGTGTCTAGTATTAGGCCAATTGGATATATTTTTGGTAGCTGTTTAGTGGGGCTGTTGTCTTTTGTGTTTATGCCTGCATGTGCCTGGACCTGCCTGCACACAACTGAAATGCCACAGCTTTACAATTAATTATCCATTAACATAAGATTTTCATAATACTGTTGGTGTTTGCTATGTTCAGGATATATGTAACTGTTGGTTAACATTATTAGTTTCTTTCTTCTAGTTCATTCAATTTTAAGGAATTTAAATCTATCCCCTTGCCAACATACTAAAGAAAACAAAGCTGCAATCTCATTTTCACAAACAAGAAGAAAGCTCCTGTTTTAAAATAATTCAGGCATTTGCAAAAGTATTAAAAATCCACAGTATTCTTTTTTTTTAATGTGAATAAAAAAATCCAAATGTGCACATGTGGATAGTATGTGTAAGATATGCATATTAAATACTGTCATTTATGAACATATTAGAATCTTCTTGGTGCAGTTTGTAACTTTGCTTGCTGTTTCAGAACTCATACTTTATAATTTCAGATTAATTTGAGAAAACAGTATTTTGCATGTAGAAGATGGGTTAGAAAATCCTTGTATTCACAATAACAGATAATTTATTATCTGCACTGCCGTAAGAATGTATTCTGTTCAGTGGTGACCTCTCAAAGAATGAGACAGAACCCATTTATGTCACAGGAGGCAATTGCTTTATATTTACCTTACTTTACAGACAATTTTTTTGCAGTTATCTATATGAACGGTCACAGGGAATTGTATGTGTGTGTTATATCTATATTGTAGCTTGTGTTAAACCGATCCCCACACTTATTATGTAGAAGCATTCTTGAAGATAAGTGAGGCACTCAACTTAGTGCCTTCTTTGTAAAATCCCTTTTGCTATGCATGACATGTACTCTGTATTTTTTTCCTTGCAGTAAATTAAAAGCTTTTTTCTTTCCATGAATCTCCTTCCAAGAAAACACATACAGCCTAATAACACTCGCCTTGAGGACCGTGCATTGCCTCCACTACAAAGCCGTGTTTTCATTGAAGAGATAATTATAATATGGTTTAATGTTCTTGTCAACCCTGAAACACTGTCCCTAAAGAGTGCTATTCTGCTGGATGTCTTTTTGAAGAGAGCTGAATGTGGCTAAGAGAACATACACATAGCCACACACTTGTCTGATAAACCAGGACACATTTTTAATGCAATAAATGCTCTCTAAAAAGAATTATATGTTTTCTAAGGTGCTAATTTGGAACTGCATCCACCACTACTAAAAATACACAACATTTTCTTGAATTTATTTATTTTACTTTCTTCTCTCCCCATCCCCCAAAATATTTATACACTTTAAATCCATATGAGAACATAAACTCACAATAATTAAAACATTTTTAATGTGCTTTGAGGCACAGACTTCAGATGAGTAAAAAAGCCCAAACTGGAACACAAATGGTTCTTCCCAGGCAACAAACATGCTTGGCTGTTAATATGCTGCAATTTTCTGCTTTACTTAGTAAAAACAGCAATTACTTATTTGTTCCACATCCCCCCCAGCACAGATGCTCCTCAGTCTGTCCACGTTGGAGCACAGAGCGGGCTGCGCGCGTGGGGCCGCGCGTGCCTGTGCTGAGCACGACGCTGGGGCAGCCTTGCTCCCTGCACTGCTGCCAGCACTGCTTTACTTGCACTGCCTTGCTCCCTGCACTGCTGCCAGCACTGCTTTACTTGCACAGCCTTGCTCCCCGCACGCTGCACTGCTGCCAGCACTGCTTTATTGCCACGGAGGCTGCTTTGCCACCAGCCCAAGACAATGGTGTGCTGGATGGGGCCAGGAAGGCCTTGCTTTGAGCTTGCTTTGACGCTTCCAGGTGCTTTGCCAAGCTGACCTTGTGAAAAGCTGGACAGTCTCACCAGTTAAGGCTGAAGTCCAGTTGAAGAAATCTTTAACATCTTGTCTTTTGTGGTAGTCTGGTGGTTGGGAATGGTGTCTGGTGCTGTGAAAAGCACCGTAGTCTCTGAAGCAAAAAGGCTTTGAGAGAAATGGAATCACAGGGTGGCTGAAGGCAATGCAAGATTCCCCTTAGATTCAGCCTGTCTGGGATTTCCCCCTTGGGTGTCCAAGACCAATTAAAGGCTGACACACCACAAAAAGTACATATGACCAAAAAAACCCCCAAAAAGCAATGGACAGCGCAGTTCCTTCACTTCTCATATGCCTGTTAGTATAGACAAGAAATTGTGTGGCTCAGCACAATGCAACCTGCTGCTGAATCAGGTGCCTGGGATCTTGAATTTAATACCTAATTATTTTTAAAAGCCATTGTAAAATGAGGAATATGAGAGAATATGTTAATTAATTGAGAGGCATTCTAGTAAGCATTTAATTAGCATAATTCTGGAAAGGTAGTACAAAAGAAACACAATCCCTGGCAAAAGTGTATCATTTGAGTCTTCATTGCAGTTATCTCATAATAAGCAATCAATTTTCTTGCTCTGAAGCCAATGGGATTTATTTTTTTTCCTTTGAGGAGGAATTACAAAGTAAGACCTTAAATTAATATTGTAAATAATCTCTCTAGAGAAACTTTTCACTGCAAAAATTTCCTCAACAAGCAAATGTTAAAATGTTTATGGTGCACAGTTTAAAAATATCCTTGAGATTTTTTCCCACAGGTTTATATGTTCAAGATGGAAAGAATAAGCAAGTGTTTCTCACAGAATGAACATTTTACCATCATTACAAGTATGTTTTGGTTTCCTCATAATTTTTTCTTTCTTTTTTTTGATGGGAGAAAAACATAGTCAAAAAATACAAAACCTTAGTTAATGAATGCAGATGCAAAGCGTCATAAAAATGAAAAATGCCATTTTCCCATTTCCCCTTCTTTTCATAGCTTTGAATTTGTTACTATGCACACTATTTTTAGAGTTTCTTTTCTGTTCACACTGTGTTCCCACCTAATCTTTTTTATGCAAATCAGCATGTAACATCTTGTTAAGTGTTAGGTTTGGGGTTGTTTGGTTTTGTCTTTTTTCCTAAACTACCCCTTTTTTTCAACAAAAAACTCATTGTAGGATTAAATATCTGAAAAAAACATACTGGACTTTGCCAATAGGTGAATATACATTAGTTTGGCAATTTTATTTCCTCTTTCTTTTTTTTTCCAGGCTACATATTCAATTTATTTTAATTTTGTTTTGTCTTGTTTTAGCTATGGTAATGTCACATATAAATCCACTGTCACATTAGATGCTACTGCAGTCACAGCTAGAGCTTGGTGATTTCTGACCAACAGACAACTATTTTTGTTGCTGTGTGTCCTCACAAATTTCCCTCTCTAAGAGTGACTGTGTGGAGGGATACTTCCCTCCAGCCTGTTCTGTACAGTCCTCTTCCTGCTGCCCAGAAGCACTCCTGCCAGGGCAATGCTCCTGCTCTGCTCTTAACATATTCTTAATATTCCACTCACCTTTTCCATGGACCCTTGCAGATAAGGAATCCTTAAGCTCTAAATGCTCTCAGTGTTTTATTTAAAGTAATCTTGATTTCTAGCACCTAATGTTTGGAAAGGCACTTAACTCCCAGTACACATCCAAATCTTGATATAGAGAAAGCAACTGCATGGAAGGCTGTGTTGTTGAATGCTGATGACCAAACCTGGTTTCAATGTGTAAACACTCTCTCTGACCACATTTCCTCTGGAAATCCCCATTGGCTGCATACTATTGTTGTGAATTGTAAGCTGATTCACTGATATTTTCTTGCCTTTTAAAAGACTGGGGCAAAATTTTGCTGAAGTTCTCTTTTGATATTATTAACATTGTTTTATGATTCTGGCATTCTTTCACCCTCTGTATCTCCCCACACACAGCATTCTTAGAAGTGTTCTTTTATAAGGGGAGCTGGCAAAAGTCTTGCAGCAACTCAAAGCAGCTTCATTAAGGCTGGAGAGTAAAATATTCAGGAGTTAGGAAACATCAAATTAAGATAGCTGGTGGAGTTAAGTTCAGCCCCCTTATATATTTGCTTGATAGCACAGTCTTTTAAAATCAGGATCATACACAGCTTTTTCCACAGGACCCCTGCCTCAGCTAGTGAACAAGATGGACGATGCTGAGTTAATGAGCAGTTATTCAATATTTTGTTTTCTCCTAATTTTTCAATGTGTAGCCCTAGGCCTTATTTACTGCACACTATTGAAACCCTGCTGTGAAGACAGAATTGGTAATTTCCTTATGAGGTTTTCTATGGCACTTACTGCTATAAATATCTGAATGCTTAACAAACATTAATTAATTTATCTTCAGAAAACCCTCACGATAAAAAGGGCTGGTAATACTTCTGTTTTACAAATACTCAGCTAAGGCATACGGAGATCAGAGTGTATGAGTGTCCCATAAATATGGGTGCTTCATTGTCAGCTTACAGTTAAGGAAGTATAGATCTCTCTTCACCTGCACTCTTTTACTTTTGAACATCCAAATAATTTTAATTCTATGCCAAGTAGAAACTTCTAAAGAGACTCACAGACCAACACAGCAGTTGACTTTACGGGACTTGAGAAGAGGTGGAAATACCTACTAAGTGAGCAGGGAATCATCTAAACCTAGATGAGGGGAAGTACTGCAGAATACCATTCCTTAAATCACAGCCTTTTCATGGATGTAGTATCCTTACTGTGGCTTTCAGAAAAGCTGTTTCTCCTACTCAAGATTCAGAGCTCTTAGCCCCTTATATTAGAGTCACTCATCTAAACTCCTGCATCCAAAAGCAGTTTGGAATTTGACTTAACTAGGTAAGACCCTTCCAGAAGAGGACAGAAACAAAAATGTTGACAGGAATGTCCTCTTGCTTTAGAAGTTGCTCAGTGATAAGGAACAATGGCATGAGTTCATTTTTATTTTTGAGGTTATTCAAGCCTGTATTTTCAAAACACTGCTTTAACCAGTAATGGGTTAAACCATGACTTTCTAGATGAATAGGTAGAGGGATTCACTTGGTAGGGGGCAGACCCAGTTTCCATCCTTGCTCCAATTAGTTATCAAAGTAATTAATGTTAATCAAGTATTGGTTACAGTAAAAAAGTTGCTTTTGGTTGAGTCTCATGAACTATCCTCAAAGGTCATGCTTGGGCTTCTGTAGATCATCCCCCTCAGATGCAGTGAATGTGTAACTGTGTGCTAGTGACCAGCGTGTCCACCAGAAAGGGCAAGTCCTTTAAAAAACTTAAAATGGACACACAAACAAATAAAAAACCTCTCACATTCCTACAGACAATAATTTTCCTTATCAGTCATGATTAAGGTCTGTCCTGTAGAACATCTCTGCAGGAATATATTATTGAAGAGAGTTTCATAAACTACGTGCCCCTGAAGGCTGAATTTGGATTTTGTCAGCTTACAGTTAAGGAAGTATAGATCTCTCTTCACCTGCACTCTTTTACTTTTGAACATCCAAATAATTTTAATTCTATGCCAAGTAGAAACTTCTAAAGAGACTCACAGACCAACACAGCAGTTGACTTTACGGGACTTGAGAAGAGGTGGAAATACCTACTAAGTGAGCAGGGAATCATCTAAACCTAGATGAGGGGAAGTACTGCAGAATACCATTCCCAAATCACAGCCTTTTCATGGATGTAGTATCCTTACTGTGGCTTTCAGAAAAGCTGTTTCTCCTACTCAAGATTCAGAGCTCTTAGCCCCTTATATTAGAGTCACTCATCTAAACTCCTGCATCCAAAAGCAGTTTGGAATTTGACTTAACTAGGTAAGACCCTTCCAGAAGAGGACAGAAACAAAAATGTTGACAGGAATGTCCTCTTGCTTTAGAAGTTGCTCAGTGATAAGGAACAATGGCATGAGTTCATTTTTATTTTTGAGGTTATTCAAGCCTGTATTTTCAAAACACTGCTTTAACCAGTAATGGGTTAAACCATGACTTTCTAGATGAATAGGTAGAGGGATTCACTTGGTAGGGGGCAGACCCAGTTTCCATCCTTGCTCCAATTAGTTATCAAAGTAATTAATGTTAATCAAGTATTGGTTACAGTAAAAAAGTTGCTTTTGGTTGAGTCTCATGAACTATCCTCAAAGGTCATGCTTGGGCTTCTGTAGATCATCCCCCTCAGATGCAGTGAATGTGTAACTGTGTGCTAGTGACCAGCGTGTCCACCAGAAAGGGCAAGTCCTTTAAAAAACTTAAAATGGACACACAAACAAATAAAAAACCTCTCACATTCCTACAGACAATAATTTTCCTTATCAGTCATGATTAAGGTCTGTCCTGTAGAACATCTCTGCAGGAATATATTATTGAAGAGAGTTTCATAAACTACGTGCCCTGAAGGCTGAATTTGGATTACACAGAAAAGTCAGATTGGCTATTTCTTAACTTTCTGTTAGCTTGCCTCATAGTATTTGCAGAAATATTTTAGTGGGTTTTTTTGCAGATTGCTAAGAGGAGATTTTAGCCTGAAATGATACTGGATCCCCCATGGTTTGTCAGCATGACTTCTAAGCTGGAGAGCACTAAGCTATGGGGCCAATGTGCAGGTAGTGCTGCAATATTTCATTGACCGATATGCATATGGTACCAAGATATTGGGCACTGATACTGTTGGTGTTCTCTGCACAGGTGTTTTGTCTCCTCAGAGGGGCCTGGAGTCACTGAGCCACCACCCCTGCCACTTTTGTGCCCAGAACTTGGTCCATACCCAGCGCTGTCCATGGGTGGGAGGTTGCCATGCTGCTTCTTCAGCACAGAGCCAGGGCAGGAGACAGGAGCCTGGTCCTCCTAAGAGCAGGGGACAGAAAACAAGACCGCAGGGAGTGGAAGAAATGCTGATTGCAGTGCCCTTAGGGCCCCTTTCTGCTGCAGCTTTTCCTCACAATGTCTGAGCCCCCACTATGAGCAGAGCTGTTGCCTGCTTGAGTCCCATTTACTGTCTAACAACTGAGTTATACTTGGTGGAGCTATGACACTTCTTCTGGATTATTCTTATGGGGGGAATCTCTACAACTAAAGATGCCCAAGTGCAGCAGGACCATTGCAGGTGATCTGGTGCTTTCTACTGCAGAAGAATCTCACTCTCTGAAATTGCCTGTTACCATTGTAAACTTCTCAGAACTTTAGCCCAAAGTGGACATGTAGCCATGGCATTTCCCTTCCCTGCTTGGAGGAGAATAGCATGCAACTGAAACTGAGAACTATATGGTAACTTAGGCTACAATATGATCCTACTGTAGATAGCCCACTTCCATGAGGGAAGCTGAATGTGGAGAATGATGTTGCTGTGCTAATAGAGAAACAAAACTTTCTGCAGACTTCGTGGAGAAAAATGGCTATTTTTCCAGTCTGCTTAGGCTGCAAATTCCAGAACTTTAGAAAAAATGAATTCAAGCTGTAGGCAATGATACCCCTCTCCAGTGCTCAGGTGCAGAGCTCACTAGATGTGGAGGTTTGAGGGGTTTTGATAACAAAAAGACCAACGCTGCTGATGCAGACCCCCTGCTATTGGAACACCACAGTGTTGGACAAACAAATTAGCACACAAGAAATCTGCAATTGCAGAAAAACACGGGTGTCATAATTGTAACAATTGTTTACATCTTTCTACAGCAAAAAGGCTGTTTAATCATGTTGAATTACAACCTCATGTTCAGATAGTGGGCTCTCACATTACTGTCTTTGTGAAGATGAGTTGTCACTTCTCTGATCTAGGTTGCTCTCACAACAAAGAGGCACTAAGGCTTTCTGTTTGAATTAGAAGAAACAGAGGAATTTCATTTGGTGCTAGGCTGTGCAACAGTTTCCCTAAAGCTGAGCCTTTACTAATTGGTACTGAAATGAAAATGAATCTGTGTGAGAGAAGGGAATTCACAGCTCAATTTTAATTATTGCAGAGAAAGCAAGCAAAACTGTGCTTGGGCTGTGCGAAAACATGGCCTAGGAGTAAAACGCTCAGCTCGAGCTTTTTAACTGGAACTGATGTCCTGGAACAGCAGCTGATAGCTAGGTCATATCTGTGCACTTTGGAGCCAGCCATGCAGGTTGAGAGTAGCACTGCTCCCCTCTCAGTGCCGCTCCAGGAGAGGCGATGGCTCCCGTAGGTGTGCCTGGAGAAGTTCAATACACACTAATGGGGCTCACGGCAGCACTGAGGCAGCCCCTTCCCACCAGCGCGGCTCCGGAGGCAATCGCATCCGGCCTGCCTGATCCCAAGCACCCCAGACTGATGCCATCCCAGGTTAGGTTCAGAAGAGGACGTCTGCCTGCAGCCTTCAATCACTGAGAGCAGTAGGTGTCCTGCTGGTATACGTTTTATGGCCTCTGCATAGCACAGAGCTCCCTGGAAAGCATTTCATGTTCCTCTTCTCCCTCTCTCTAGCTGAACTGCATAGGCTTTCCTCCCACATGGGTACTCAGTCAATGGAAATACCTCATTATAATAAAAGTGTTGGTTTTTTACGTGTAGAGCAAATTCATCCTCTGACTGATGCGCTACTTCTCTACTAAGCTCCTGTTTAGATAACATTCAAGATTACTGATAAACATAAAGCAAAGTGTCCAGGGTTTTGGAAAAGGATGCTTTTCTCCTTTTGATATATCTGTTGTTTAAAGAAGAATTAATGGGTTTCTTTCCTTTTTTTTTTCTTTTTTCTCTCTCTTCCCCTTTTTTCCTTATTTTCCTATTTCCTTTTTTATATTAGTTGCCTTTTTGAAAATAGGCAGCCAGTGAAATGAAAACCATAGATCAGGCTGTGCCTATATTCCTTTGCCTCCCAATTTTGACTGGAATAGCAAAATAGTTTTGACAATGGGTTTGGGGTTTTTTAATTTATTCTTTCTTAATTAGAATTTAAAAATCAACCAGCCCTAGTGAATAATGGCTTTAGAGTACTCCTGGAGGTTGTTTGTAAGCAGCAGTAAGATAGTGATGAGATTGTGTAGCAGCAGTTCGTAGGCTGTACCCTTCTGATTTGCATAGCAGTCATGGGGAAACACAATGCTGAAGTCATCCCCCTTGTGAAATGCAGAATTACTGCTCCCCCCAACACTGGCTGTTACTGTAAGGGGCAAAACCAACCACAACTGGAGGTGCACAGAGTAAGAAAAGATCATGCCTCGTGCAATCTCTTTTCTGAAAGATTTTAAAATGTGATTTTTGTTAGCAAATGGCAATACATGCTGGGTTTTACAGAAGTATTTTTTAAAGGACTTACAAAAACTTGAAAATCTGGTGACAAAAATGCAGGTGTCCATCTGATTCCTTGGTAAACGCTTATTTCTGCTCTTTTTCTGCTCTGGAACCATGGCATTGTCTTTGTCCTGCATATTTAGAGAGACTTAGGCAGAAGAAAACAAGAAGGGCTGAACTTCACAAAAGCTGTACTTGGCAATTATCTTTGCCAATGCTAAAGTCTATTAACTGTTGATTTTTTTTTCTCCAATAAAAAGTAGAAATTAAATCCTACTGTGCCCATTGGAGATGTATTTCAAAGGAAGAGTTACTGATGAGCTATTCTTCCATGATTGTGCTGGTTTCTCCAAATAACAACATTGCCGTGTGTTTTTCTCAAAGTGAGTAATTTGCATAGCATGCTTTTGGGGGTTTCTGCTGCTGCCAAAGCTAATTTAATACTCATTAAAGTACTGAGCAAGTCTAATCCAAAGCCTTATGTGCCTTCAATGCAGGCCCATAAAATGTGCAGATTTGCACTTGCTGGGCTGCTCCAGGGAAGGCATGCTGTGGAAGGAGGGGGTTGGTGTGCATCCTGCTATCACAGAGCTGCCAGTGCATAAGGGGGAGTTCGGACAAGATTCCCATCACCGTGGGCAGGGGCATCTATCCTCTGGTAGCAATCCTAGCTGCCAAACCTGCAAACAGAACTAGGGTCCAGCTCTGATGATAATGCTCCTACCCCAGCAGACTGCCCAAGCCATGTGACTGCAATTCCATGAGGAGCAGCTGGCATGGTCTGGTGTGATGCCAGGGTTGCCCTTTGCCTTGTGCCCAGACAGGTGCTGGGCTGTGCCCCCACCAGCCCTGCTTTTCAGGAGCGGGGCCCAACACCCGCTCGCCCCTGACATTTCAGTCTGGCGAGGAGTCTCTGCAGTGGGTGAAATCATGGCGCTGCCTTTGCTTTACATGGGGCCAAGGATTTACCCAGCCTGTTCTAAGCGCCGAGCAGCCCAGAAGCCCGCACTGTACACCAGGGTTCAGGCCAAAGTGGCACAGGCACGGTGTGCATAAAGCCACACGCCTCGGCGACACCAGCTGTGGCTTCTCCTGACGGCAAGAGTGCTGCCGAGAGCACGGAGGTGCCGCGGCTGCCATCGGTCGCCCCAGTGAGCTCGGTGGTGGCAGCTGCGATGCCGACTCCTCTTTTGGCTCTGTGTGCCCCACACCTGGAACAGTGTGAACTGGGACACGGCGGCGCCATAAACACCTGCGCAGCTGTGCGGTGCCGAGAGGCAGCCGGGGGCTGCTCCAGCTCCTCACCGGGGCTTGCCTCACTCCGGACGGGGCACGGACCCTGTCCCGCACCTCACCTGCAGCTTCGGGGCTGTCTTGTCGCAGCTCGTGGTTGTTTTCCGAGCCGGGAGGGAGGTGTCCGCGGCTCGGTGTGGGCCCGGCCCGGCGGGCGGGGGGTGCCGCTAGATGGCAGTGCCGGCCCGGCGGAGCGGCCGCGCCCGACCCGGGGCCTGCTCGGAGCCCGCAGCTTCTGCCGGCGCCTCAGCGCTGCTCTCTGGGCACAGCTGCCGCCAGCGCTTTACTCTTCATCTACCTATTTGTTAATTTGTTAATTTATTAATTTATTAAATGTCCCGGTTTTGTGAAGTATAGGTAAATTGTTCCCTGCCAGTCGCAGAAACAGCAGCAACACAGAGCCCTTTCCAACCAGCCAGGATCTCTTATGCCCCTTCCAAACCAAGCCATTCTGTGATTCCAAGGAAACATTAATGCTGAGGCTGTTCCCGGCCAGCCTGGTGGAGAAGCAGAGATAAAATGTCAAGTGATCACTGTCTATAGTGCATAGACTGAAGTGTCCTGTGTTACAAATTGAGACACTGCCATTTAAAGGAATCACACTTCTATTACAACAGAGATTAGGGCTAGACAATTTTATATGTGAACATGGTAATATAATATTCAGGAAATTCCTAATTTTCTGTTGGAAAGGAAGGAACAAGTCTCCTTGAGCCTCGTCCTCCATGAAATGATGTCTGTCTGAGGCAGCTCTGCTTGTGCTGCTCAGTGAGATGTTCAGAGCCTACATGTGAGAGTGATTCATCTCTGTGCTTCTGGGTTGAGATAACAGCATCACAAACCCGGCTGTTAAGGTTAACCTGTACACTGCATAAGGACAACAGATGGAAATTCTGGTGTAGAGCCACTGCAAAAAATAAAAACACGTTCCAAAGGGAAAAGGAGCTTGTATTTCTGTGTTTGAACCTTTGATCTTCGCTCACATCTGAAGAGAAGAGTAGACCTTTTGCTGAAGACACATGGTTTTGCATCTGTGAAAACACAGCTGTATAGAGCAAAACAAAACTGGTGCAAAACACAATGGGTTTGCTGTGTCAGTTTAACTGGTGGTGCTAAGATGCTTTAAAAATAGTGGGGGTTTTTTTGTAGACTCTTTCAGAAAGTCTGTCTTTACACAATTGTTTGTTGAGATTTTACTCTGTGGATTTTAAAGTTCGTCAGTGATCAAGAGACAGCTGCTACCTAAATATTTAAAGCAAACTCATGGGAAAATCTGACGGTCCCTCAACAATCCTGTTTTAACAGTTTTCAAAAAAATATAAATGAGAGCATCAAAATTTGCAGAAAAATCCACACTGTCAAAACCACATTGATTCTCAGAATAAAAAAAAAAATCCATCTGTATCAATGTTGAAATTCTTAACAAGGTACATGCTATATACAGCTATCTCATGGTAACATACTGCTTTATCTGAGTTGCCCCAAAGCACCCCCTGAAAGTAAAGGGACATGTCCGGGTGTCCTCAGTCACATCGTTTCTCATTTGAGCGTGATGGCAGAGCTGTTCCCGGATGCCTGCCTGTTGTCTCCTGCCTCCCCGCATTTGCAGCGACACATCGCTGTCCCAGCAGCATTCCCCGCAGCCCTGCTGCCTCACTGCATAGCCCAGCACTACCTGTCCCTCCCCACACCCATCTGTGTGTCCCCCCAGCACTGCCACTAGCACACTTGTGTCAGGAGCCTGACAGCGTCTCTTGTTTTCTGCCTTAAATCCCTACTGTCTCCAGTTAGTTTATTATGAAAGACAAAGAGGAGCTAGAAATGCAAAATTGTTTCTTTAAACAGAAAGAAGTATTCTCTTATTTCCTGACCACCAGATTCCTTTTTGGACAGAGAGGGAATCTGGCTTTGTTTTTCTAATTCTTGACATCATCACAACAGCACTTTGCTCTTAAAATTTATCCATCCTGGAGCCTTACAATAAATTTTCAAATGTGTTTGGGTTCCTAAACATGCAGCTGGCCCTTAATAGGATTTTCAAAAGAGCATAAGCAGGTTAGACATCCTCCCATCCACTGAAATTGGTGGGATTTAGGTACCTATCTTTCTCAGTTGCTTTTGAAAATCCTGCCAGGTGCCTGTCTACATCTTCAGTTGCCCTGGAAAATCTGGTCCCCATCTATCTCCGTGACACCATCCCACCCCACCTCACCCCCACGGCTCCCATGAATATTTGTCTTCTGTCTCTGTCTCCTGCACTCTGGCCTGTATTGATGCTGGAGTCTCCTCCTTTGTAGTTCCTAACACAGGGACATCCCTCTCCTTTCTCTCCACCAAACTGGCTCTTCAGCTGGTTAAAAGCTCAGTTGAGCAGCTATGAGCTTTCCCATATTTTTCAAATTAGTTTTCCTCTCCTGATAATGATTTTTAATTCTTTCTTGGTGTTGTTTTGGCTGTGTAAAGCATTCGAGGGTAAAAGACATGGTGCAAATGGGAGTGAATGTGAGGGGAGCTGCCCGTTAGGCTTTTTGTGTCTCTAGGCTGAATGCAAGATGGGGAATTAATTTCTCCATCAGCCTGTCTCTCCCTTTCCCTTGGAATGGTCAATGGGTTGTATATTTAAAGACGAGAAAATTGGTGTTTTAATTTCTGTCTCGAGTACGGTGACTCACTGGCTCTGCTCGTGGAAGCAGTTCCCCATCTGTAAAATGGATCCCCGGGTCCCGGTTTGCACGGATACGGAGCACGGGTAATTAATTAGTGTTTGTGCAGCCCTTTGAAAATGCTCAGACAGAATGTGCTGGAAGGTGCTGCGGGTTGGCCTGGAGCTGAAGAGGCTCACCCTGGAGCCCTGCCTCTGTCAGAGCCCCACGGGGCCTGGACGGGAGCAGAGGATCCAGAGAGAGCTGCTGGCCAATTCCTTCGCCAGAGATATTTTCCATTTTCTTCAGGAGAAAACAAATTGGAAAGGGAGTTATCGGTGTGCACGCCTCCCTCACCGCGTGTTGCCTTCTCCTTTCCCAGGAATAACAACAGCTTCATTAGCAAGCTGACAAAAAAAAAAAAAGAGAGAGAAAAAGAGAGAAAAGAAATAAGAAAAAAAGGAAAATAAGAGAAAAAAAGGGGGGGAGAAAGAGAGGTACGAGAGTACTCGTACAGTACCGAGGTACTGAAATATTAAGAACAGTAATAGTCCGGGTAACGGAGAGACACAACTCTCGTCTTTGCCTCATGCAGAAAGTTTCCTCTTTGAAGTGGTTTCTTCCCTCCTCACCCCGCCGGGAGGGAAGGGGGAACAATTGTGGAGATCTAAAGCCAGCCAGGAATGCTGAGCTGATGGCTTTCCTGCCTGCCCCCTGCCCGCACCCCTGCACACATTCCTCTCTGCCCCTGCCCGCACCCTGACCGAATCCCAGCCTGCCCCATGCACATCTCTGCCCGCCCCTTCGCTCCCCCCTCCCAGCGCACTGCCTGCCACAGCCCACACTCCTGTTTGGATCCCTGCCCGGCTCCCTGCCCGGATCCCGCCCGGATCGCTGCCCGTGTCCCTGCCCGTGTCCCTGCCCGGATCCCTGCCCGTGTCCCTGCCCGGCTCCCTGCCCGTGTCCCTGCCCGGCTCCCGCCCGGCTCCCTCCCGGCCGCAGTTCGCGGGGTGGCCGGTGGGTGTCGCCGTGGCCCCGCTTTCCCGGCGCGGCGCGGGGCGGCGGGGGGGTGACCCGCGAGCGGGCTGCGACCGTCCCACGCCGCGGGTGTCCCAAGGAGGGACATTTCCACGGACACACGGCGCGGTTCAAAAGCTTGGGGTGCTCTGGGTTTGGCTTGTAGGTTTTGGTTTGGTTGGGTTTGGTTTGGTCTTTTTACCGACGGGGTTGTCGAGTTCTTCTCGCGTGGGGAACATTCCCCTCCCTTCTCCTGAGCGTGGCGGGCGCCCTCCGACTTGTGCTGCCAAAGCGGCTGCTCGGAAAGGACGCGATTCCCATCACGCTGCTTTAGCAACTGTGGAAATGCCACCGGTAACAGCGAAAAGGGGAATTTTCCCCTTTCGAGGTGCAGGTGTGCAGGTGTCCGCTTGCCATCGGCAGCGAGGACAAGAAATATTTACATCTTGCTAAAGATCATCAATGCACATGAGCAATAACTCCCTGTCTGCCTTGGACCAGCAAGTGAGATAAATGGATATTTGCTCTTTTGCAAAATACACACTCAAACCATTTTTATCCCTTGAAGTTTCTTGCATATCTCACAGGCACACTTTTTTCCCAGTCTAGGATTGTTTTCCTAGAGCATTGTGATTCCTCCCTCTTCTTTTTCTCATTTAAAAAACCGAAACCAACAAAAAAAAATCCACAAAAACCAAAAGCAAAACTCAACCAAAAAAAAAAATCAAAAAAATCAAACGTAAAACAAAAACAAAACCAAAACCAACAAAAAAAAAAAAAAACCCAAACAAAGCAAAACAAAAACCAAAGAAAAATACTTTTAAACATCTTCCTATGGTTATTCACGTTTTGCAATGTACTCCCAGTAATTTGCAACTTTTGAAAGCCGGGCATTGTTCATCTCAATTTATTGAAATGCACAGATATGTTAAATAGGAAGGGAAAGAATCCCAACCCCAGTGACTTCTGTTTGGCTGCATATGCAAAGAGAGGGCAGCTTGACTCTTCCCTCGGCGTTTGTTAGTCACATCCTCTTGGCCATTGTTTTGCTGCTTGTGCTGGGAATCCAATTTATTTAATGGTAAAGAGCCAGGGGTTGTTTGGTGATTTTTTGATTTTGGTTTTGTTTTCCTTATTCCGCTCATTTTGAGCTGATCTGAGAAAGCTAAAAAAAAAAAAATATTAACCATGCCAAGGAGCAACTTTAGAAGGGAGCTCTAGTTGCCTTGAGAGAGGGATGAGGGTCTCCTAAATGACAACATACAAAATATACAGTGTTATTACACTTCCTTAGCAATTTTTGGTTGTATATTTTATTTTTGAAGATCTTAAAACCCATCCTGTGGATAGATGGTGAAAACATGGCTGTTATTTCAGATGCTGGGCTGCATGTACAGTACTTCTTTCCTTTCTGTAAACCTTAGGAGGTGGTCCCCTGGCTGCTGTAGGTTGCCTGTTTCTTGAAAATCTAAGTCCCCCAGAAAAACTGTTTATAGCAACAGGCCTGTTTCCAAAGTCAAGGGGGGAAGGAGGGGCCATCGCTTTCAAATTACTTTTTTTTTTTTAGGGAAACAGAAACAAATAGGTTCCTTGTGAGAAAGGTGTGAGCTGCCTAAATTGGGGAACGGTCCCGTCTTTGAAAGCTCACAAATCCCAAAATTATTTTATTAAAAAGGGCATCAAGGAACAAATTTCTGATGTTGTTATGGCAACAGAAATAGTTGGGTGGCAATGTGGGTATCCAGAACGTCAAGATTGTAAGAAACCAGCAAAATAAGAAGCGTGTTGTATTTGGAAAAACAAATTGAACGATGGTGGCCAAGTCTTACACTTCTTTCATTCAGTGTAATCCCCATTTTCTTCTGTCCAGCCATGCCGACAGTGCCTTAGTGAAGGTGCCAGCAAGTATTTATTGCCCTTAAATGCGACCCGAGATTTCAGTTTGTTATTTTTTGCCGTTGACATACTAGAAGGATATTTCCTTGTGTTTTATATTTACTCCTTCTTCAGTGCCTCCAACTTTTTTTTTCTTTTCTTTTCTTTTTTTCTGCCTTTCTGTAGCGACACGTGCTCCAATCCCTTTTTGTCCCCTCGCTCCCTACCTCGCCTGCCACAGGACCGTCGGCAATCCCCCTCTAAAACAGCCGGACGCACTCCCCTTAAACCTCCGCGATATTAAAATTTCACCACCCGCTTTCATTTCGTTCTAGCTGAGGGAGCCCTGAAACCGCAGCCCCGTATCCCCTAGTTTAGAAACAGCCAAAGTATTTGGGAAGCTCGCGGGTCCCTACTGTAACACGCTTCAGGGACCTTTTGTACAGCAGCCGAATGAGATGAATTTGCCAAGTTTCAAATTTCAGGGGCAGGCAAGACATTTGTAAGTCGGTGGTTTTGTTATTCTGGGAAAGTTCTTTGATTTACAGGCTTTTTTTTTTTTTCCTTTTCCATCTTACCTTACTTTTAATAAAAAGGAGATGGAGTGTGACATTAAGCAATTTTACGGCATTAGCAGTTTTGGGCTGTAAACAAAAACAAACGAATCCCGCTTACTTTCAGGCTCAGAAGTTTGCTGTCAGTCGGTCCTAAACTGGGGACTCGATCCTACGGGACGTTATTCAAGCGAAACACGGCTTGAAGTCTCGGAGAGTTGTGTCTGAGTAAGTACCCGGGAATCAGCCCCTCTGCCTGCTGGAGAAGAGAAGTGCTGGTTATCTCCTTTTAAAGGTCTTTAAAAGAATGCGGTCTTTTAAAATGCTCTCGCAGACTCCATCCTAAAGCTTTTGATTTACTTTCAGATTGCCTTGCAAAGGCAGCGTTCCTGATGCAAAAACACGAGAGCAAAAGAGAAATTAATGGAGTTTTTTTAGTAAGTCTGGGTTTTTTTCTTGTACATTTAAAAACATATCCTGCTCCAAATAAAACAAACCAAAAAAGCCTTTTTTCGAAGCATCTGATTTTAATTTGATGTGATTTTTGTTTCAAGTTTCTTTAAAAAATTAAAACATATCCCACTCAATTATTTGAGCTTCAATTTTCAGCATTTTACAATGTAAGATTACTTGACATTATTTAATTGGACATGAGGGTGTAATACAGGAATTTCCGTTATGTGATGGATTAATTGTTTTCCTAATACTTTAAAGGCTGAGATCCAAACATTTTTCCATTCTATTGCAAAATTAACTGCAATAAATCTGTCAGACCCAATTATTCATTTAAAACATTCCACACTGATTAAATCTGCACATTTGCCTGCGTGCAAGTGCGAGCGAGGGAGAGGAGGTGTGCACAGAGGGGGGAGTCCAGGTTTATTCCCTCAACTTCTCAAAACGGCAGTGGTGTTGGAAACAAGTCCTTTAAATTTAACCTGGAAAATGTGAATAGCTAAATAGTCTAACGAGAGGATGAGGAATGTGTGGATGCACGTCCCTGAGCATCCCTGCTGTATCTCCTCCTCGCTGCCAGGTCCGGACAGGCAGAAGCGTCACATTTGGATGCTTGATGCTATTTGAAAAGATCATATTTTACTTCTAGCGCGGGTGGGGTTCGTGATTTTTGTTTTGGTTTGGTTTGCTTTTTTTCTTCAGTTTGTTGATGTTTTCAAAGTCTCTAAACAAAGTCAGATGTGTTAACAGTCTTATTAACAATGTTAAAATGGAATTAACAGCTTGTGGATACCTCAGGAGTACAATAGCATGTCAGCCTACCCTGCCCCCTTATAAATCGCGTCCCGCTGTCTTTCTTTTGTTTCGTGCCCAATCAGCAAACTAAAGTTTTGTTGAGACAGAAGGGCAGTTCAAGTGTTCCTGCTCCGGCGGAGGAGGAGCGGCGGTGGGCTTTCTCCCCGGCCCCGGCGAGGCCCCCATGCGAGCGAGCGAGGCAGCGAGCGGGGACACGGAGCGACCCCCAAACCTGCGGGCAGGGCTCTGCTGACCCGCCTGCCTCCCTGACCTCTGCCGTCCGGTTTTGTCAGTTTAAAGGGCTTTGCCGAGGTTGTAGTTTACTTTTATGGGCCTTTCAGCGCGGCTACAAAAGCTTTTGTTTATTTTAGATGTAGCGCGGTTCAGATTTCTATTAATCTTCATATAACTTCGGCGGCTTTGCCTCTTCTGTAAGGGTTCGTCGCTGAAATGGTGCCGTGCCTGGTCTGAGGCAGCCAACATCGGCTGGGTAATTACAGCGAGTTTGGGGACTTTCAGAAATAATTTGCCTCTGAGAGTGGAAATTAGCACCAAGACATGCTGTTGTTTAACTCGATTTCACCATCATTTGGGCTCAGCGCTAAGGAAAGACTTTTGTTTTACCTGTTACTTGCTTGAGTTTTTACTTTTTTACAATAGAATTCTTCAGAAGGGTCGCCCAGCCAATTTCAGCATTCAGTGCAAAGCGGACATTTAAGACGATCAAAATTTTTTCATGTGGCTAGAATTACCTTTGGTTAATTTGCATAGAAAATTTATGGAGAACTCTTAAGTGTTTTCCTTTATGGTAATTATATTTTTACTCATTTCCTCAAGAATCTCCAAGTATTTGCAATTCCTCCTGGAAGAGCAGAGCTCTACCAGGCGGGCATGCATTTCAAGTCCTTTTACTGGTCAAAAAACTGCAAGGCACAGACAGGTTGCAGTTCACCTAAGGACTGCAAAACATTCTCAAGCCCAAAATGGAAAATGTAATCCCTTTTGTTGGGGTACTCAGGCCCCACGTGCCTTCAGCCAGCCCCACAGGCTGCCCCAGCTCTGGCATTCCCACCCTACTTGGCTCCTGGCTCCACAGCTGCCCACTGGACAGGGAGCTGGAGATGCATCTGCTCCCTGTGGTGCCCCAAAGCAGGCAGTCTCTGTGTCCAAAGGCTGCTATCTGGAGCACTAGTTTTGTATCTGTCAGCTCCTTATACTGTGCCCTCTCTGAAGTAATTTGGCCAAGCGGGACTATGCTCTTCCCCTGCTATCCCTGGGCTTCCCAGTGCTGGCTCCCACTGTGTCCCCTCGTGGATCCCACAGATGAAGGTGCTCTGCTTTTGCTTTCCATGTGGTCGCAAGGGGATGCTTGGTGTCCAGTGTCACAGCTGCAGCTGGACTGCCTGGCCCTACTTGTCTCTTTCCTCTCTTGTGTGTGTTCACCCTCAAACCCCAGCCTAAATCCCTGCTGCCCTCCCTTCCCTGCCCTTCAGTTTACACAGCTGTTCTGTAAACGGAGGAGATGATACCAAATGCAATGCAAATGGATTGGTAGCCTGTGGGCCATTTGATTCCACTCTGGTGCACACCAAGCATGGCTTGCCCGCTGCAACACACGCAAATGTTTACCCTTTCTGCAGATTGTGTCCTTGAGAAGGTGTGCAGTGACCAGGATTGAGTTCACTGTTTTCTTCACTAAAAAGTGAAGTACAAAAACTCCCTCACAGGGAAACTTGTACCAGTTTTGCACTTATAAAACCCAGTATATGGTCTTAATATGGAAAGAAACAGAGTGATAAAGACTAAATTATAGAGGAAAAAAAAATCTTATTAGTAGTATAGCGTAATTTACTATATTGTAAAAATATTATATTTAATAGGCCATATAGTACTATGAGAATATATAGAATATAGTATTTTCTTTCAGCTTATCTGAACTGCTGTTCAGATAATTTTTGCACTCCAAGGGTTTTACATCAAAAATCGACAAAAAAAAGATGCATTTTAATCTTATTTTAAAGTTGGTGAAGCTGGTGAAACTGATTAACAAAGAAAAATTTATAAGTATGTGCTAGTTTACTTATAGAGAAAAAATGAACGCCCATTTTTGGGAAGCAGATTCATTTTTATGCAACATCTGCTGAGAGAACAAACATGTCTTTTGTCTGACCCCTAGGAAATTCATAAACAGTGTTTATTGAGAAAATATTTGTTGTTGATTTAAATGGTGCATTACAAAAATGGCATTAGTACTTTGTGCTTTTTGTGATTTTCCAAAATCTGGGCATCTCAAAGTGTCTCAGAGGAGCAGTGCTCTCAGGAAAGGTGCTTAGGAATGCCTGGGCGAGCTCTGCAGGTGTTCCTCTGCACACGGGTGCTGTGATTGGCATTGGCCATCCCCATCACCGGGGCATGGCCTGCCCATCAGTTATTGTGCTTCTGTCATTGTGGTGGTAAATCTCATTTATTTTAGTAGCAGACCGACAGCAGTGGAGAAGGGCAGAGTAGCAGGGCAGCCCTTGCTGGCTCACCTTCATGGGGCACCAAACCCAAACATTAGAGGTGCTGAGACCTTCCTGTGGAGTGACTTCGACAGACTGGTGGCTGCTGCCTCCTGCTTGCCAGCATCAGCCCTGGCGTCACTTTGTTGTACAGAAGCTTGGTCTCATGTGTGATTTTTCCAGGTTCCTTAATTTCTCTAGTTATAGAGAGACCATCTTCCTGCTAGAAATCTCCTGAAAGAAAATCCAATAATAACCACATTTCCCCCTTCTTTTTTCTATTCTTTATCATTTGTAGCAAATTCCTATTTTGAGGAATATAGTGCAGTTTGTTAACTTTTAATGTGTGGAAGTTTTGTATAAGGAGCTATGTGGAGACTCATCATCTGTATTGTCATCTCAATGAGCTGTCAATGATGCCCACAGGAGTTTGCATGAGCTCACTGAAAGGAGACCCCTACAAACTACATAACAATTATTTTTAAAAAGGAAAGAACAAGCAAATTTAGTGCCACTTATTTAAAAGCAATTTTTAATGACCGAATATATTATTCACTTGCTTGGTCATTTGGGTCCAAATAATTCTCATACAAAATTGTGCACTGCACATTGCACCATAAGAACAGGGTCAAAGAAGTGCTACATTTTTGATCCAGAAGAATGTACCCACATATTTCAAGTGCAGAGATCTACTGAAGGTAAAATCAAGATACTGAAAAAAAATCTTTCCAGGATTTAGCCCTTACACAAATGTCTCTATTTGAAAGAAGCTAAAACATTATACAGTATGATGCAGTATACAGTATTGAAGTCTAAAACTACTAACTAGTACCTTTTAGTCATATTTCCTGCTGGTATGTTGGGGGAGCCTCTTGCAGCTGTTGGAGTAGACAGGATGGGAAGAAGGACTCAGTTTTAGTAAAAAGTGGTGATGCAAGAGATGTGGTGGTCACTTGTTGACCCCCCTTGGAGAAGCCCTTTCCCTAAGACCTCAGAAAAGACCCATAGATGTCCCCAGAAATCTTTCCTTTGCCCTTAACAGTAGGTACATGAGCATGTGGCTTTGGGGGAGGAAAGAGGCTTTGATGGGTGCCAATTTTGGGCTTTTTCTTCCTTTGGGTGAGCTCCACACAGGTTGAACCAGTGTGGGGGTCAAGGGCAGAAGCTGCCAAAGATGGAATGTCTCATCTTTCCTGCAGAGCAAAAGAGGCACCATGACACAGAGAGCACTATCCTGAGCACTGGGGCACAACTGTGCTTGAGAACCAGACGTTGTCCATCCAATCATTGCCTGGTGCTCAGCTGAGTGGAGAGAGGCACTTGGACCAGACTCCCAGGAGCTTCACTAGAGTATTCCTCACCTCTGTACTAAAATCTACCTGGCTAAGCTTTTCTGAGGCAAATAGTTGTGTTCACATTCAGTGTTCATCTGTACTGGATGACTTATTTACCTTTCCCATACCAGACAAGTTTTACTGAAGGCATCCTGCAGGTTAACTAGCTGCAGGTGACTTGTTTTGCATGGCTTCTGCCCTTGCAGTGAGGTGGCCAGAGGGAGGTGCAACTCCATTTCATCCACAGGCAGATCTGCCATGGGGCAGGTGCAGGTGAGCCGTGGCTTGGGAGACGAAGGAGGTTGTGGGTGCCAGAATGGCACTTTGTCTTTCCCAATCAATGGAAGAGTCCTCTCACAGAAGTTCTTTATTTTTATGAAAACATACTCATGGTAGGAATGCTGTCTCACAGTGTGTGAACTATATAGGTGTGCCTCTAAAGAGATTTCTCCCAGGAGGAATAATACTTTAATAATGTATGTAAAAGGTATGAGATGCGTTTTGAAGATGTAATACTTTCAAGTCTGTATTCTTTCCTACTTCAAAATGATTTTTAGATTGGAAACTTGAGAAAACCTTGTAAATGAGGCTGTTGGTTTATTTATTTATTTGTTTCATTTCAGCTGAGACAGATGGGATTCTCGGATCATGCACTGTTAAGCCTTCCTTTGGAATTCGCGCCACTGTGGCCACAGAGCCCAGATGGTGCTTAAATCTGTCATTTTTTAACAACCCGACTTTCTTAATTTTATATCCAAACACATTGAGCATTCAGAGTGATTAATTACTGTCCAGATATGTCTGTGCTGCAGCAATTTACTTGTGTATGCCAAAGATCATTTCGTTTTGGAGTAGGTAGTTTGGTGAGTGCTGAGTGGGTGGCGAGCAGCACCCAGCAGACACTTTATGTTGGAGGTAGCAGCACAGTGCTCCTTGTATCGTCCTCCCATGGCAGCAGCTTAGCAAAAAGTTTCTGTAAGTAAAACAGAGTTTTTGTTCACCTGGAGATTTTACAGCTTCTCTAGGGAATTTTCAGCATTGCATGGAAGTTTCAGTCTCACCAAATCTTCTATTTCCCATCAAAAGGGAATTTTTTGTTGCCTGACACATGCCAACATTGTTTTTTCAGGATTTTAACTCCAGTCATTAGAGGCCTGGCCAAGATTATAATGGCCAGGTATTTAGCAAGAGAAAGCAGAAGAGTTTTCACCAAGAAGTGGGCCTTGATCCAGAGGGTTTTGTTTTGGTTTTTTTTTAAGTGGTTATTTTTCTGGAGGAGTTTAAATATTATTTGCAAGTCCAACACTTGCATTAATTTTCATGCTTGCGGCAGGCTGCCATCAATTTTTCAATTTTGGAAATGAGGGAAGAGCTGATGCTGCATGGTCCATGCCACTGCAGCTTTACAGGAGACATAAATATAGCTTGTCAAAATCCTTGAACATGTGCCCTTTGACTGAGCACCATTAGGCAACCACCAGAATAACCAGGAGGTTATTCTTGGATGTTACTGTATATTGTTCATTTGGCTGTGTGGGTTTTGATGCAGGTGGAAGTGCAGTTTCAAAAAAAACAGAGAAGTGGGAGCTTTCTCCAGCCTTAAGTTAACCAGAGTTTCTAAGACTTCTGCCCCCTTTATGAAGGAATTGTGGTGCTCGTGGTATGTTAAACACCAGCAAAGCAAATGTCTGACTATTCCCATGCTGGGGGACACCTGATCAGAGTCAGGCTGTGTCACTTCTTCTTCACACAGTCTTTACACGTGCCCAGTCTAAACTGTTCACGCTGCTGTTTCGTGTCTTACCCATCGTGCATGCCACTGCTGAGGGCCACTTCATGCTAAAGAGCAAGTGGCCTTTCTTTTGAGTGTAGATAGAAGTTTAGCAGTGATGAGTTTGGGCTCTTCTCGAAAACCTAGAAAAGGAACTGCTCCTCACCAAATCAATACACTTGAAAAGGAGAGGGAGAATGTAGTCAGTCTGAATGTTCCCAGCTTGATACTGTAGCTTCTGTTATTTAACTGCTGCTGTAGGCTTTTGTTCCACAAGCAGATACATCTTGGAATAGACATCTCCCTTGTTACATTCCTGTTGAATTTAATTACCGTTAGTAATTACTGACTGGTGTCATTTTGCAAAATTGACAATTAATATTAAAAAGCTAATGTATAGGATTAAAAAAAGAAAGCTCTTTGGAGGAGGAACGTTCCTCCCCACCAAAGCCCAGTTCTGCATCAATGCATTGCTTCTGGAGCAGTGAACTTCCCCTCTTTCATGTCCAAATTTTCCTTCCATCTTCTAACACATTCTAGGAGGTCTTACAGTAATTATATGAAGTTGCAGCAATGCTTTGATTTTTTTTTTTGTTTGTTTGTTTGTTTTTGGGTTTGTGGTTTATGATTTAATAAGGCAGGAGAAGGCTGAGCAGGCTCTGGTTTTTAGGAGGAGAGATTTATTGGCTTTCTGGGCAAGGAGTTCAAGTTACTGTGTGTTTCCTCACTCTCTTACTGGTGATATGGGTATCTAGCATGGCATTTTTCACACAGGCTAAGGGTTAGAAAGTATTTTTTTCAATCCTTTCTGGTTTGTACTCTGCAGTGTACTGAGAGGTGCTTACAAAGACACATTCTATAGCATTGAAATATTTGGATAAATTTGAATGTAAGTAATAAATTTATAGTTTATATAAAATGGACGGATAAGCCCTTAACCTAACCCCACTCTAAAATAAATCTGCTCTGCATAATTAGTACTGAATTAGAACAATTCCAGTTAGTATTCCTTTTTTTTCTATTTTTTTATTTTTATAAATAATACAACTTCATAGCAACTCTATAAGCTATAAATAGCATCAAATAAATGAAATGAAACCAAATCAAATTAATTTAATTTTAAGTTTCCATTAAGCGAATCCCAGTGGTGTGGTGGGAACTTATTCTTCACTCAGAAGGTTCAGTTCTCTACTCATATTGCTCCTGGGTCCCTAAGTTTCAGTAGCCTACTAAGTGCCTGTACTAAGCAGTCACTTCTGCACTTTCTAGGTGGCCCTAAAATGTAACATATGGAGTTTCTTAGATAATGGAAGGGATAGTTTTGTGATTTTTTTGCTCTCTTTTATTTAATAGAAACACAGGTCAATTTACATCTCTAGCTCCAACCCTATTTTGTCCTTCCTGTATAAAGATAAATGCCTTAAGTTCCATGGGAAAGTCCTGATTTCCATTCCCATTATTAGCAGGTAGATATAGAAAATCATTGTACTATAGAAAAAATGCTAGCAGGTGTGCATTTTTCAAAACACTTCATGGTGATTTCACTCTGAAGGAAATTACTGCTGTTGACACATTAATATTGGATGTTTGGTTTTGACACAGAGATAACTTGGAATATCTCTACACCATCCTCCTTAAATCTTGTTAGCCACAGAGTGACCTGGCATTGCTCACCACCTTCTGACACTCCAAATGCCTGAGTGTATCCCCTCCTTGGTGTGTACCCCTCAGGAAATCCAGAGGTTTGATCTGACTGCTCAAAATATAGAAGTCCTTTGGAGAAGTAAAAGTTAAATCAGGTTTTCTACTCAAAATTTCAAAACACAATAAAAGGGATGAAGCTCCCAAGACCTTGGTTCCTATTCACCTTCAAAAAATAGCCCACTTCACAGAATGGTTTGTGTTGGAAGGAACCTTAGTTCCATCTAGTTCCAACCTCCCTGACGTGTGTAGGGGCTCTGTCTGCTAGACCAGGTCCTGAACGCTTCCAGAGATCGGGCATCCGCAGCTTCTCTGGGGAACCTGTGCCACTGCCTCACCACTCTCACAGTTAAGAGTCATCAGATTTATCTTATTTCGAGTCTGTCAGCTTCTATCTTAGTTATTCAATGCTGAAGGACAATATTCCTATCAAAATCTTTGTTAGGCTATGATGCCATTTTCACCAGTCTTCTGCCAGGGCATGATATAAAACTTTAATGGGAAAAAACTGCAAAACAATTTCCTTTTTCCAGAGCATATTTTTGTCATGGGAACAAAACATGGTGAGGAAAAAGGGTACCCACTCTGCCTAAGGCTCCTTTCTCCTTTCTCTGGGAGCACCTCTTCCCAACACCCCAAATGCTGGACTCTCCAGGATGCTGCTCTGATCACAAAAAAAAAAAAAAAAAAAGCTGTCTTTCACAAGTGAGTCTTTTAAACCTTTTGCTAATGAGTTCCCAAGTGCTTTTTGGCCATAGATATTAAAGCTTGTGTGTTTGCGATTTCCTGGCAAGCTGCCGTTCGTAAAAAGGATATAGTGTTTTCTTGGTCCTTTGCCCAAAGTAATTTTGCAAGGAACTGTAAGTGCATTTAGTACATGTCATTCATTGGAGAAAAGTCATTGTAATTGCATTTGATCACAATCAGTTTATGGCTCTTTTATCATGTTTTCATGCTGCATATCTGCTCAAACATCATAGCAAAACTTAATGGCTACTGTTTTACTTCTGCGTAAAACATTTTATGGCCTTTTTGTGCAGCCCACATTAGGTTTCAATCACCATTGCCCCATAGAGAGAGAAAAAAATTGGATGAAGAACTATCAAAAGTCCTTAACTACATAAAATTTTATTTTAGGTCAACTTCCCATAAAAGATATTAAATGTATTTTGTGGTTTATTCTGCACGTTAACAATTTTAGAGGAGCTGCAATATTTCGGGGGAAGCAGTATGAAAGGGGGAAGTTAATTCACAGAAGATGTTTTACATTTGGGGTAGTTTTTCTTTGTGAAAGGATGGATTTGAATGTGGAAGGGGTGGCTGGAGAGTACTGCTGGTGCATTCTTGAAGCAGCTTTAAAAGCTCACTCTTGCCTCCACAAAATTCAGATTTCTGAAATTCTGCTGAGCCTTTTTAATCATTACTTTAAATTTTTGATGTTCCATTCATAAAACCCAGCACAATTCTCGTGCCTTAAATTATATCTTTGGCTGCCTGAGTGTTGCTGAAGTTCCCAGCTGAAAAGTTTAATTAAAAGGGAAACTTTGACATGCTGCTGAGAAGATTAGTTCGCATTAGAATGGTGAGATAAAAGAAAATTTACTTCTAATCTAATTAACACCAATTAAAAGATGTAAAAGAATTTGCATCAGCCAATTGTTAATTATGCATCAATTTGCCTTTCCTGTGACAAAAAAAAAGCAAAACATGACCTGTTTTGTTTTAGGATACCTATAGTGTGATGATATTGCCACAGTCATTTTTCATGTGAATTGGCTAAGATGGTAACACTTGCTTTGCATCGTCCTAGTGCTTTGGTTTGTATTCAAGACTTTAGCAGAAGGTTATTTGAGAATTAAGCAGAAGCTTAATTGGTCTGTAACTTGATAACTGTATGTAGGGATGATGGAAACACAAAAACATCCCAGTTTTACAGATCTATTACATGTATGTTTATGCTTCTTCTTAAATGCAATAGTTTGGAGGTGTGAGAGGGGCACGCCTGTCCACTTCAAAGTTTGTCTGTCTATTAAACATGCTAATATTTATCTTGATTCATGTTTTTAAGATTATAGCTGGGATTGTCTGGTAATAAATATAGGTTTATTCCATGTGCCTTGGCTGTGCTTTTATGAATGATGTAGTATTTTGGGAGAAGTGGGATGGTTAGTGAGCTTCTCAAGTTTGCTTCCAGGTGGAAGGCTGAAGGTATTTCATCACTGTACAGAAGGCACTTGCTGCATGCTTAAAGTGTTCTTTTTTCATTTAATGTGCATTTGATTTTTTAAAATTTGTTTCTAGTTTTGCTTTTGCAGCTTTACAATTTAAACAAGATGTTGAGTATGAAGACAAGACCTAGAGAAGACCAGGGACTAGAGAGTAAGTCCTCTGAGGAGCATCTGAGGGTGCTGGGCTGATTTAGTCTGGAGAAAAGGAGGCTCAGGGGAGCCTCTGCAGCTCCCTGGAAGGAGGGTCTAGCCAGCTGGGGCCAACCTCTTCTTCCAGGCAGCGACTCCATGACAAAAAATGGCCTCAAGCTGCACTAGGGGAGGTTCAGGTTGAACATCAGGAGGAATTTCTTCACAGAAAGTGTTATTAAACATTGGCATGGACTGCCCATGGAGGTGGTGGGGTCACCATTCCTGGAGGTGTGCAAGAAATCACTGAACATGGCACTTAGTGCCATGGTCTAGCTGACAAGGTGATGATCAGTCAAAGGTTGGACTGGATAATCTCAGAGGTCTTTTCCAACCTAAATGATTCTGTGATTCTGTGACTAAATTGTTTACATTCTGTTAACTACATTTATTTTGATTGAGGCTGTGATATTACTGTTTTTTGTATAAAACTACTTTTTTTGGTAACAATCTGACATACAATTCCTTTATGATCTTGGTTGCTGCTTGTGCCATCATTAACCTGGAGGTAAATTTAATACAAATTTCCTGCATTCATGTTTTTTATCTTTCCTAATGCTTTTACTCCCTGCCTATCTGTGCTGATGATGTAGATACAGTTTGCCTCCAATGTGGCAAGCCTAACAGGGATGTGAGGATGTCAAAACTCTAAGCACAAAGAAGGTTGGGTATGTCCAGAAACCAACTACAAGGACAGCAGATGTGTTTTGGGGTCTAAAAGAGCAGTTATGTCAACCTGCTTTGGGAGAGACTTAGGGAAGGGGATTTTTTAGCCACATTGTAAGTTGTGGGGACAAAAAAGGACAGGGAACATGTCAAAGGGAATAGAAATATTTGTGTTACAGTATTGCTTGCAATCAAATGGTATAGAGTTGTAACAATGTCTTAATTAAGAATTACCCCGAATTTGTTCATAATATTCAAAAACACAAGTAATTTCTTACCACTGTAAAAAAGTAGAAAGTAACTCTTCTGTGTGTCTTCGTGTTATGCCTTACTGAGCTGTTCTTAAACTTTATATTGCCTTTTGTGCAAAGCATCACAAAGGTTCTTTCTAAAGAAAACAAACCAGGAGCTAGAACATTAAGAGTACATTATATATTTGACCAATCACTTTTATAAAGTCTGATGCAAGTCTTTAATCTGAGATCCTTGGAGAATGCTTTAGTTTTTAATATTTCTATGACCTTCTCCAGGGGACTGAAAAATTACTTTGAAGTAACAAAGTGGTGCATGGAGTTTTAGCAGTGTGATTCCCATTAAAGTCAGTAGGAGCCAGGTAGCTAAAACTCAACACAACTATGAAAACACACTCTTTGTGCAGTGTTAAGTAGTAAAGCAATTCTATAACATGGCAGTGACATTTTACTGCATTTGCTGGCTTTATAGCTCCACTCAAGGCTTGCATTTTTACTGAACTTTTACTGTTCAGTGAAAATAATAAAAGAATATTCAAAAGCAGGTGTAGGCTATTCTAGTAAAAGGCACAGCTGTAGGAAAAAGCTGGCAAATTACCTATATTTTTAATGTGAAATGGCAACATCTATTTTGCAAACTCTAGTTCATCACCTGCAGACTGGCCATGCTGTAAACATTTGTTTGAGGTGCCTGAAAATATTTTGCATTCTCTCAGCCCAGGGCCAAAATCAGCCCTCAGTGACCAATGGTGCTGGCAGGTGATGGGAACTTCTCATCCCAGCCACGCTCCTGTCCAAGGAGAAGGATGAGCCGGTGCTTCCCAGAGGTACTGACAGGCAAAGCAACCATCCAGAAGAGAAGCCTGATCTGACTAATGCATTTTCTTTCTGAAATATCTCTACATTTGTTGAATATTTCTATGGAATAATCATTCATTCAGTCTTTGAACCTCAGCAAAGGCAGAGCAGCTGGGGGGTTAGTGCCCTTTTTTTTTCCCCCCCAAACCATCAGGGTGGTGGGAACCCCCAAGAGGGCAAAATGTTTTCTATTTCATGTTATTTCACCTGTGGACCAGGAAGACAAGTGTTTCTGTGGAAATTACAGACATTTTCAAGACTTTAAACTGGATATTCCAGTATTGAACTGGAAATTCTGATATTCCAGTATTGTCCTGATGATTTGTGTTGGATAGATCTCAAGGAAGTCTGTAACCCATTTTAATCATTGTCACCAGTCTCCAGTAGTTTGGCTTTACTTTCAGTTTATGCACTAAGATTTTTAGCATTGTTTGTCAAAGATCTCCATATGTGGTATTTTATACGAGCTTCTGATTATGCTCCAAACCCTGATGCAATAAGTTTCATGCTGTATAGAACCTGTATGTATTATTTTGCATTAACCATGATAATCTGCACTACATTTCTTTCTAGGAAAGGCAACCCATGAAATCAGAGGTATTGTTTATTCTCATTAATAATCTTTTAGCTCTTCTTGTTTTGCAAGTGCATAGTTTGATTCCATATTATAAAATCAAATTGCTCCATGCAGTGCTGTTTTTTTCCCTCTGGAGCTACATTCAGAAATCCACACGGTTGTCCTACACCAAGGACCATTTAGAAATAATTGATAATACACTATAGCATTAACAATGCTTGAGAAATGAGAATATCACAATCTGTAAGCAAAAGACAATTCCAAATTTTTCTGCCAAGGTTACATTTTCTTTGTCTGCTACTTTACAAGAAGAAAAAGTGTCAAGAGGAGCAGGCAATCAGAGCTCCATTCATCTCCTCGTATGTGGGCTTTGTCCATGCTGACCTTTGTCCAGTCTGAAGTACCTGGAACCAGCACATCTCCTTTGCTTTCATATGTCCAAAATCAAAACACCCCTCAATTTGTCACAACACAAATTGTTAAATGCCGATGAAGTTAATGTACAGCAGCGTAAGGCAAGAAATCAGCTGTTCTATACATCATTCCTAAAATCAGAAAGGAGGATTTAAAGCTTCCAAAGCTTGAGGTTCAGTGGCCATCTGGACAGTCTTCTAATGACATCCCTACCTGGGCCTGCCGGAGCGGAGCTGTCTACCGGTGCTGCTGGCTGGGACGTGCTCCTTGGGGCAGTATTGGCTCACAGATGTTGCTTCTGAGAACAATCCTCCAAGATTCAAGAGAGGACTGGAATACCTGATGAGGTGTATTGTCACAAAATGTTGTTCAGGAAATAAATTTATAGCTAGCTTATTGGTTTCACAGGAAGCACTGAAAAATCAAAATTAATTACTCCAGAATCTTGGGGCCTGAGTTCATCGCTGACTGACATGACAACCATTAATATGTGACTACAGCTTCTTGATATAGTCAGTGATATGCTGACATTTGCATTTTCACCCCAAAATGTGAAATGTGCATAATGCATCACATTATCTCAGTAATACTGCCATTTTTATGTAGCTGGGCAAGTGTGTTTATAGTGTTCAAGTTATAGCATATCACATTTTATAGCATCAAGTGTTTTGTCATTAACACCATCATTTCAGCTTTTCTCAAGCTGACAAAAAAACTTCCAGAATTAAATAATATTGAAAGATAGCAGGTAGTGCCCATATGTCCTAAATTCCCAATTTTTTTTTGTGTGGGCCTCAGTGCAGTTTACCAGGATCTCCTCTAGTGGTTTTTCATAGAGAGATGGTGGTAATTCATCTCCAGTATGGGCACAGAGCTCCCAGAGGCTACAGGCTACAGGATATAAAGTGACCCAAAGCACAAACTGCAGAGACAAAAATGCTGTGTCAAAGAGAGGTTTTGCAGCATTTCTGTTTTGAAAGAGGACTCTGCATTTGACAGTCATAGTGTTGACTTCCACGAGTCCATCATTTTTCTGAAATAGATTCTCTGGGCTTTCTTGAGGGTTTTTGAAATACCATTTTCATTCCTTCTGAAGAGGCCATAATGATGAAATACTGACTTATACTACAGGAACCAGGCACAAGGCCAAGGACTTGCTCCCTTTTCCTCCTCTGCTTACCCATGCATGTTTATACTGACCTGTTGGGAAATGTATATTGATATTTCTTGCTACATGACAAAACAAAGTAACTCTTCTCATATGGTTAATACAAACTGATGTTTCTGTAATTTTATAATAACACAGTGTATGAGAGCGCATCTGTATTTTCATGTTAAATTCAATTACTAGAAAAATCTTGCCTTTGATTTGCAATACGTAGCAAGCATCTGAAAAACAGAAGAAATAGTATCATTACATTAGCTTGCTAGACTTTTCAGGCTTACAGATGTAAACAGATTATGATTTATTTAATAGACTATTATTTTATCATTCACTTCTCTTTAATTGAGAAGTATTTTGAAGTATGCAGAGACTGAATTGAATTTTCATTACATACCTGGTCAGGGATCAATCTAAATGGTTCTTTAAGCAGTTTGGAAAAAAAATACTCATTGAAGACTTGTTAAGTCGTGTGAGAATATGCATTAAATGCTTATCTCTCCTGTGGGTATGTAGGTATCAGCTACTTAGTTTACTGTGTGAGGTTTAATGCTTTTCTTCTAATTTCTAATGAACTTTACCACCAGACTACTTGATCATGACTAAGCCTATGAACAATGCAAATGGAATTGCCCCCTGATGGTGAGGAATGGGGCCCAGATGGCCCTTAAAAGGTGATAATTAGGAAATATAGCATATCTGAGTAGCTAGAAAGAGAGAAATTTGTTGAAGACAGTCAATCTGTTTGAAGCAATGGTCTTTCCCTTAATTATATAGATTTTCATTTAAAGCTGCTTAAAAGTAAATTTCCCTAGAAAGTTTTATTTGCAACTGGAAACTAGACACCACTGATTCTGCTTCTCCCTGTTTTAAATTCTCTGTGGAATCTGTGTCATGTTGTCTTCAAAATTTCGGTGACAGGCTGGCTGTGTGTATTGTGAGACAGTATTTTGGGTTGTAGATATTCTTCTGCTGCAAAATGGCAGAAAAAATGGGAAGCATCAGAGCTATAGATATCGGTATGTTGTAAAACATATGTATTACCAGAATTCAACTGTAAACTCTGCTGGATGAGGGTTTACTTGCTTCTAGAATGATTTGTCACTGTTTTGAGTGTTTCATTGCCTTTTGGGAGTTTCATTAAAGCTCAGATTTTTATTTCTCTATTTAACTTTATAACTTTATTAAAACACTGTCATATATTGTTGCTTTATATTATGGCTCAGATGCTAATGAAATAGTACCACAGGTTGTTTAAGGCTTTCCATTGTAGCTCTCCCTTTACAGCCACCTTATGAAACGAGGTTTTATGTTGATTGTATTTGCTGTGTTGTGAGAAAAATGCCTGTGGGGAGGGGACATCCATATTGCTGGCTTCTGGGAGGATGCCATGGGGGAAAGGGTCAAGTTCTCCATCAATCCCCTGCTATTAATGTCCTACATTCAGTAGACCCTGTCCCTGAGAGTGATGTGACTCAAGCAAATATCAGAATTTCAGAGAACAGGTAAATAGATATAAAGGGAGAGCCATATCACATGATCTTTAACATACATCCATCCTGACTTGAATTCAAGTATTGAACACAAGCCTGTGGGAAGTGGTTACAGTAAAATCTGTTGGGATGGCCTGCTTGTCCCAAGCTTATATCATGAGTCATCATGTCAGAAATAGTTTTTCATTACAAAGGTTTGGAGTTTTGCAGACTGTTTTATTGCTTTATTGAGAGGGGACAGGCTTGCTGCCAAACTAGGGAAGGTGCTCCAGGAGGATTATTTTGTTTTGTACAATTTTTAATTCTGTCTCATATTTAGTGTTTTAGGAAAAAGTACCATGTTCTGATTCTGCCACATTGAAATGGGAATGCGGGGCTCAGCAGCCACTGTATTGCCCAAAAGTGGTCTGATCATCATTGACTCTGCTACTCTCCCTTGTGTTGTGTCTTGTCCTTGGTTTCTAAATGCATTTTCCTCAGCTTCTCCTGGGCTGCATTGGATCATTGAAAGGTCAAGTTTCTAGATCTTTAAATATCAGTGCATTACTGGTTCCTCTTCTGCTGGAGCATCCTCTTGCTAGGAACCAAAATCTAGTGCTAAAGAAAAGCTAGCCTGAGAGGAAAGCTGCTGGAAAATATTTTCTCCATGACTTTTTTCCCCCTTATTTCCAAGACTAAGGTAGTCTAGTGCAGAAAATGATATCTGCATTCAGTTATCACTTCTATGTCTGGAAGTCTTACTGCAGAAAGTAAAAATATTTCCAAGACTTTGAATACACTTGTTTGATGATACAGATAATATTAAATGGCAGTATTAATATAAAGTGCAATTAAAAACATAGTCTTTGTTGCCAGTTTAGGATAGTTTAATCTGACATTGTTGTAATAGATCCATAAGTTGCTGCTCAGGCTCACAGTTGTTTGAGCTCCAAGATTTTTTTTTTTTTTTTATTAAGAGTTTTGAAGCATGAAAACAAAGTTTGCAAAAATCTTATTTTAGGAGAGTTTTAAAACTATTAGCTATTGCATAGAAAACAATGTCAGTTATTAAGAATTGCTCTGGCTGGCAGTATTTAAATTCAAATTATTATAATTTTAGGAGACATGTGACTACTGAAGTGCCAAAAATGTACCAGCTGTAAGTGTGCATGTGTGGGAAGAAATAGTAAATAAACACAGCAGATTTTGTCCTCCCTACCTCACATATCACAGCATACTGTAAATAAAAGTTCAATTTCAGCAAGGCCTGTGGGACCCACAATGTGCCTGACCCAGGAGTGGTCCAGACACAGACCGCACTAAACAGCATCCATATCTACAGCCAGATCCAGCCTGCAAGCAGGAGCAGTCATGGTGAGAATTGCCTGTGGCCTTGCATAATTTAGATGATTTTGTGGGTGTTGGAATAGAGCTGTGTATTTGGATAGAAGCAATTTAGCAAACACACAAAAGAGGTTCTTGTTCTTCCTGAGTGCGAAGCAAGCGGCACATCCAAGTGCATGGGGTTAAAGGTGTGTAAACAGAGAGCAAAGGAGACAGACAGCTGGTGTCTGCACCTAAGGAACTGTTTGCCTGTCCATCAGTTCCAGAAGTGACTTTCCTTCTGACAAGCCATGTTGTTATCTTTCCACTTTTCCTTCCTTACTTGCTGCCTACTCCAAGAGGCTGCACCTCCTTCCGTGCCATAAGGGAAAGCTTTGCTGCCACCCCATTGTCTCCCAAGTCTCTTGAGTGCTGCATGTCTTTATGTTCTGCCTACTTTAAGCCAACTAAGTAAATCTCATCTGCTAGGCATGCTTGCACTGCTTCCCACTGTTTCTCTAAGGGCAACATTTTGGGTTCCCTTCTGCTTTGAATGGAATAGTTGGGGTTATTCTGCTGCTCTTTTGCAGCTGGTTTAAAAAAAAAAGGAAAAAAAGAGAGACTCATATTGCCACTAATGTTGTTTGTTATTCAAAAAAACTTCCAGAACATTCCAGATTCTGTCATTTAACAAGTAATTTATTGCAAGGTTAATTTTACATGGCAGGAAGGAGAAGTCAGAGGTGGAGGGTTACTGCATGGTGCTCTGATGTGATTCAGTGTGCTTGCTCTGTTTATTATAATTGATTGGGAATGGTTAAAGTACCTAACAGCTGCCTACTATATTGTGCTGATATTTATATGGTACTTTTATATTCTGTCTGAAACCATAAGCACAAAGGGCTTCTAAAGAATTAATATAAAACTTGCTTGTAAAATTCCAAGGTTTATGGCATGATTCGTTTGGTGCAGACCTGTTTGGTTTATATGGGTGGATTCTACTTAACTCTGTACAATCCTTTTTCATGTTTCTCTCATACAGAAAAACTTGAGGTTTTGAAAAGCTTAAAACATTTTATCTTACTGAGACAAGCCTAACAACTTTTTGTAAGGAATTATTTCTAAAGAATGTGACAGATATACATGCAAGATTAATGTGGCATAGATATCCTGAAGTACTTTAAATCACTTAGGTAACCAGTGGCCACTTTTCCCTATCACTTGAAACCTTTTGTTTAGGATTAACTCTTTAGAAGCTTGCTTGTTTTTCCTGTCAAGCAGACAGCCCATGGTTTGATCCAGGACATGATACCAGTGCAAACTGGCTCAGGACCATCTTTTCCCTTTTTCCAGTGACCACACTTGTCATGAGTAAGGCCTCTTCTGATGCTTGCTCCACAGCTGAAGTTTTGGTTTTGTGTGTTTTACACCTAACCCTGCGTTTGGGGCTCCTGGTTTCCTGCTCTGGTGGTGGTAAACCAAAAGCTCTTTTCCTCATGAGCCTGTAGCCATTGCAAGAATTTTTACCACCTCCATCCATTTGCATTGGCCTTTTGTTGAAAAAGCACAAGAGGCTGAGAGAAAACCTGCAGCTCTTTTAGGTGTTGGCAAACCTGAATGTTGCAAATATTTCCTCTGGAGCCTCTCCCACTACTACTGTGGTCACTTCTCCAATTTCAATGACTTCCTGGGAGCCACTGATTACATTCCCATAAAAAGAGAGCAGGCGTATTAGTCCTAAGTCAGTGGCTTTGCTAAGGGCAAAGGAGGTGTACTGTTACTTTTCTCCAAGTCCCTTCTTACTGCAGGAGGCAGTGGGGCTGTCTTGGACATTTTTACCTCTTGGAAGGCTGCTCTTTCCCCAGCCCATAGCCTCTTGCCTTCAGGACTGGTGTTTGATTGTGGAAATATTGCAACAGGTGGGCCAGACCTGCCCTATGACAAACTGAGCCTGGCTGAGAAGCAGGTCTGTGTTAGCTGTGTGTGGCACTGAGCATTAATCCTACCTGATGCTGTAACCCCACTCAGTTGCTTTGCTTTGGTGTTGTGTCTGCTGGAGCACTTGAGTCTCTGATTTACTCCGTGAATGAGGTTTCAATGAATTTTCACCTGAAACATTAAAACTCAAAAGATTTCAGCACATGTAATGAGAGTATTCTGGCTTTGAACTGTGGGGTTCCCACATTTCCAAACTTTTCTCTGCAATCATTCAGTCCTGAAATTTACCTCATTTAAAAATCATCATGTAGGTCTATGATTCTTAGAAAAGAAGGATGAACAAAAAGCAGCATATCATGTTTTTTAATGCCTATAAATCCCAAGGGCACAGTGAGCATCCTGTATGTTGACAAAAATGAGAACAGCCAAAAATCCCTATGAGTGTGGTTATTTGTGCCCATTTTCTCTTCATGGGCTGGATTCAGTTTTAATGACTGCATCAGTGTGGCAAGATCATCCCCGCTTCTTCCCGCCCTTCCCACCTACCCCCCTCCTGGTCCGGATGTTATTACACTATGTTAAACATATTCTTTCCTGGACATTTGCAAAAGAATAGGAAGATTACCTTATTTTCATGTCTATAGCCTGAATCACAGATAACTTGTTCCCTCTTAGAAGTACTTATACTTGAAAATAAGGCTGTGGTTAATCTGCACCCACAGAAAACCTGTATTAAATAAAGAGGCAGAAGCAGGGTGGGATTAGAGAAAGGAAGAACTAATTGGTCACACAGAAGGAGCTCTTGGGCAAGTGGAGGAAGAGCAAACTCCCAGTCAGATGCATTCACCTTATTTTGTTTTGGTTTGTATTTGAACAGCTAACCCATGGATTGCAGACATGAAAATCAGAGAGTAGGAATTTGTGGTTTGAGTAAGCAGCAAAGCTGCCTGCTTTAACAGAGTGCTCCGTAGTGGGATATAAGGATTGTCTTCACTGGGAAAAGCAGTTTTGAGTTCAGGTAGCTAATATACATCTGCTGAGCTCAGGTAAAAACACAGCGAAGATGAGGCACTTGGGTTTTGTTCTGAGGTCATACCCTGACTCCACATGGTGTTAACCTTCTGACAAAAATGAAGTACCTAGTTTCCACTGTCTTTCTACCTGCCCATATCTGCCATGCACAAGTTATTTCAGTGGGAAAAAAAAAAAAAAAGGCAAGCTGCTTTTTTATCAGGGAGAAGCCTGAGGTGATGGAATCCTCAGCCTTACAGAAATATAAATGACCAGGCTTTGATTCCTGCAGAAGGTTTAAGGCTGATTATTTTAAGAACCGTTGAAACCTGAAGCCGCAGCCCTCTGATTACAGTCCTAGTCTGTATTTGACATAGTGCAGTAATGATTTCTAACATCTATTTTAGTTTGGATTTAAGGAGAGAGAGGCAACCTACATTGAAGTATATTACCATGCTCTGACTTATGTGCATTGTGTAGGAGGTTTAAGTCAGATTATTTTAAGAACTCAACAAGCCTGAAACAGCATTTTTATGATTATAGCTTTCCATCCCCCCCTCCTCCCGCATCCTTTCCACCCAGAGCAGTACTGAATTCTAACATCTCTTTTAGCTGGCTTTAGAGCAGAGCCAGCCTACACTGAATTGGCCTCTTTTGATGCTACAGTATTGACTGAGGGGAGGGACAGATGGAACAAAAATCCTAATTGCCCAAACTTACAATAGGTTCCCAGCAGCAGCCACCACAAAAGAAATGTTAATGCAGTAAAAGGTAAATGGAAGCAAGCTAAACCCAACTTGTGGACAATTCAAAACCTACATCAATTTATTTTAAACTGCTTCCTGCAGTTTGTGAACACCTTCCTTGTCATAGTAGCATTATATTTGTTTTTACATTAGTCACTGCTCTGCAGAAGTCTTATCGTGCTTCTGCAATTTGTAAAGTAACTGGAAAATGTCATCTGGAATGAGGAACAAATGACTTCCTATGGTCTGGGCCAACTCTCTTGAAGTTATTTTTTGCAAGTGGTCAACCTCCCTTGCACAGTCTTCACAGCTGCAGCTGAACACTGTCTTTTCTAGCAGTGAGAGTTGAGGGTATCTGCAAGCTCAACAGATGGCAGTAGTATTTTGATGCTTCAGCTGTAAAATGAGGGGGCAAAATGTCATTACTCATCCATCCATCTCACAACAATTCTACTAACGTGTCATTCATCACAATTATATTTGCTATGTTTTCTGTTCTGTTTCCATTTTCTGATACCCTTAACTGTACATTTGCCTTTTGAAATGTAGATCCAAGGCATGGCACGGGGACACACACTTCCTGCAAAGCATCATGAGGGGTGCATTGCAGGAAGTGTGTGTCCCTGTTTCATGCCATGAAAAACATCCCCTCATTAAATAGATTCTAAGAATTAGTTTCTTTGGATGACCACAATTACCTTTTCTAAAAATGGGCACGGCTGAGGATCACTTTGCTGCTTTCTAAACTTCCACACTAGGCATTAATTCAAGATACAACTTCAACATGCTTTTTCCTGGAGTATAAAGGATCTGTAATCACAGAGCAAGCCCCCTTATGTTAGACCAAATAGTCATTATTTGGGAAGATGATCCATTCTCTAAAGAGACATCAGTCATAAATAATTAATATGTAATTTTCTTAAATTGTGTTTGGGGTGATTGTCACAGACTGTCTGGAGTTCACTGTTCTACAGTTGATGGATTCCTGCAATTACACTCTCAGGAGAAGCAAATACCACTGTCTTTTAGAATTAAAGTGTGGTGGGAACTGATCCATATTTAGCCCAGAAGACTTTAATTTTTTTGTTCCACCCTGTTGATGAAAATCATTAATGAAAAATAGTAAGTTTACAAGGACTGTGACTGGAAACTAAACCCTGGCATGACTGACTCAGTACCTCACTGAATTTGGCAGTCAGGTTCCTGCCCTTGCCTTGTCATGATCACGCATGTCACACCAGCAAAGTCTCTCTCTCACATGGACAAGAGCAGAGGACAAAGCCCCCAGCCACTAGGCAAGGAAGGAGAAAGTTATTAATGTGATTGTATATTTAATCAAAAGCTTTCTTAGTTGCTAGACATACAATTTAATATTCTGCCATCAGACAGTTTTCTAAGAAAAATTAACCTCTCAGATGCAACTGCATTAGTCCAGCCATGGAGTCATGTTCAGTGACATGGCTGGTGTCTCCCTGCTCCTCTGCACCCAGAAGGAGGCAGTCAGAGTGTTGGAGATAAGCAAGAGATGCCTTCACTTTTGCTGGTTATTAATGTGAATGTGCTTACATGAACATACATGTATGATGATGTGTGCTTTTATTGCGCAGAAACCCTCCAAAGTTATCTGTATGCTTTGACATCATTCCTCATGCAGCTCCAGCTGGGTTCAAGATTTACATTTTAATTATAAAGTGCTTTTTCCTACTTTGCCTGATTATTAACCCCTTCTTTGCCTGGCACATGCACCACTGAGGGAGCACTGTGAAAACAGTGTTCCTGAGGTCCAGTATATGAGATCCCTGGGGGGATGCATCTGATGCTACACAGAGGCCACTAGCAGAAACATCTCCCCTTCTCCCATTTCTCTTTCTGCCTCCTTTTCCAGGTGACAAGGAGTGAAACTTGGGTTCTTGTGAGCCAAATCACTTCCATCCTGTAGCAGCCCACAACTGTGAGACCCTTGGTTTTGGTGCCTGGCAGCAGTGTTGCTCACTGCTCCCCTCCACAGTAACAATTCAGGGTCTGTATGTTTAGTTATAAAAGTCAAAGGTTAAGTGATTTGGGAATAAAATGTCACTTAATGCGACAGAAACACGACAGAACTGAACCCGCTGAGGCTTGCGTTACTCCTGGGGTTTTCTTTTTGCTCACAGGCTCAGCGTTAAGTAATTTTATTAACTGAGGAGGGGGAAACATATTATTCGCTAACATTTTTATCCTCATTGCAAAATTTATTGTGTGTTGCTTCATAAGGTTTTGAAAGCGACATAATTGTGAAGGCAAGGAAAGTAAAAATGAAACATGTTTGGGTTTTGGGTGGGTTTTTTTGGTGGTTGGTTTTTTTTTTTTTGGAGGTGTTATTTAAAACATTGTGTGATTAGTTAAAAGATTAATTGTTGCTTGTGGCTAAACAGATGATAAATTTAAAAATTATATTATTACAGTGTGTCAGCATAAAAGCTCTGTGTCCCAAGTGTGTCGCCTTTTTATGTTTCTGTTGACAAGGTTCACATTTTATAGCACACTACCAGAAAGTGTTGACACATATTCAGATCACTGATTAAATGTTTTAAAAACGTGCCACTCAGAAACTAACCCTGATGGTCTTGGAGACCGGCATTTTAGGAGGCTGAATGCATTTCCCTTCATCAGTTAGGCTGTAACACAGTGAGCAGTATTAATTAACAATTCCTTTTTTCTTACACTGTAGTACATTACTTAAGAACAGAGCAAGTTATATTATATTTTTAGGCACGTTTTTTTTTGTCTTTAATATGGTGTCAAAATTATATGTTAAATAGTTACTCTGAAAGATACCTAGACACTGAAATGGGTGGGGGGAATCATCTTTCTCACATAGGAGTTTATGAAGGTGTATTTTTGTTTGGAGGTTTTTTTGCTTTTGCTTATTGCTAACACTTTGGTTGGTCTGTCTTGAGACCATTGGACAATATTAAAAAGTACAACTCAATGTGTTTGCAATTTCAAGCTGGAGATATTCTCCTTATTTTGAAGGTTTCACTTATAACTTGTTCCAAGTCTGATTTGCCACCTCAGATGTTTTCTTCTGCATGGAATTGCCTGCAGAGGGTCAAGCTTCTTCCAGACCCACCATTCAGGTTTGCTCCAAAACTTTTTATTATCCAGTCTCACAGGTGGCTGGGCAATTCCCATTCCCACTGCTGTCACAGAAGGACTACTTCTTTCCACAGAAGACTCACAGAATAAAAAGCAAAAGTAGCCTGAAAGCACAACTTGGGATGTAGGTGGTTCCTCCCCAGACCTGTTCTCTTTTGCAAATTCAGGCTTCTTTGTAGTTTCTGCCCCCATCCATTTTGTGTTCCTGGAAACCAAGCAGCCTGTTTGCAGGGATAACAAAGGTGTGCTATTAGTTCATTGTAAAAGTCCCTCCTGTGGGTTGTCACGTGTTTGAGCATCTGGAGCCTGAGCCCAGCATGGGAATCCCACCTCTTGCTCTGGGCAGCAGCTTCTGTGTAGCTTCTTCACTATCTGTCCTTCAAAGGAAAACAATTCATCCTCGTTAGAGGAGCACTACTTTTCATTTGAGATAGGCTGTGAAACTTAACCTGACACTATCTACTGGGTTTTTCTAAGGTTGTAGAAGTATGAAACATGCTGTCTATTAGTGTTTGTGACTTGTATTTCCTTTCTCAGTGTTTGAGACTACTATTTCTGGAGCGAAAAGTTTAGTCAAGTAAGAATATCCAGTTGACAAATTACTCTTGCTAGTTCATGGAAAATAAATGTTTAAAATACTATGAACATACCTATAATTATCTCATCTCTTGGTTCACTGGTAGATTTTATTGTGCCTATTATTGTCCATCAAACTCTATTCATATTATGAATGCCATCTGTATTCTGTTTTGTTGTCTTGCAATGCAACTATTCAGAGATATTTTTGGCTTTGTTCTCAAAAACACTACTAAAATTTTCTGCAAATTTGGAAGCTGACTAGCCGAGTGAAGAAGGAAATTTTAATTGCACTATTTATAGCCTTTTGCATGTTTTGTTTCCAAAATATTATCCCTCATGAAAAACAGGTGAGGCCTCATCTTCAGTTTCTAGTGAAAACTCCCTATTAAATATTTCTAATTAAAAAGCATCTGACAGAAGACTTCCTCCCATCTTTATGAATTGAAATATTCTGTTGTGGGACTGATAAGTTCTGTTTCTACATCTGTAAGCCCTGGAAAGCATCATATATGTGCTCAAATACAGCAGATGAAAGAGCCCTATCAATCTCCCTTCTGCTCTTGATGTTGACCTGTGTCTTGTTTTCCTTTCCTCTTGTGCCACTGAGGAACATTTTTAAAGTGTCTGGACTGTGACACACACCTGCCCAAGGGGCCATTGTGCAGCCACATGTACAAGTCCCTCTGGTCACCACCTCATGTGAGAGCCACCCTTGTTTTTCTCCTGCCATCTTGGGGCCGCCACCCTTCTGCTTGTCCTCTCTGCCAGCAGGAGAGTTGGTTGAGCTTGTACAATACAGGGTGGTAGGTATCTATTAAAGAGAGAAATCATGATTTTCCTCAGGAAGGTAGCTCAGCCCATCCCTGAGACAGCAGTGATAAACCATTCCATGGGGAGCTGTCTCTTTATCAACAGAGTGCCTAAAGGAAATATAACTTGTGTAGGCTCACTACCTGATACTTAGTTGACTAAAGAATGTTAAAAGGCAAACTAATAAAATCCTGGCTCCGTTAAACCAGTGAGGTTTTGATTTTGTTGAATTCAGAAGCGCCAATGTAATTCCTCCATAGTGCTCTGGAAAACCCTGCTCTGGCAGTCGGGTAAATAACTGGGCACAGGGCACCTGAAGCAAAGCTCTTCTTTGCTGAAGTGACCGACACAGAAATGCAGGATCAGTGGGCTCAGCTTGGGGTTTCCCAAGACAAACAGGAAAGCATTGCTTCAATATTGGCTTAATTTATATTTTTGAAAAATTAAATACCTTCTGAGCAATAACAAATGGAGCCATCACCACACTAACAGACATGAAAATGCATCCATCGTTAGTCAAGTAAGAATATCCAGTTGACAAATTACTCTTGCTAGTTCATGGAAAATAAATGTTTAAAATACTATGAACATACCTATAATTATCTCATCTCTTGGTTCACTGGTAGATTTTATTGTGCCTATTATTGTCCATCAAACTCTATTCATTTATGAATGCCATCTGTATTCTGTTTTGTTGTCTTGCAATGCAACTATTCAGAGATATTTTTGGCTTTGTTCTCAAAAACACTACTAAAATTTTCTGCAAATTTGGAAGCTGACTAGCCGAGTGAAGAAGGAAATTTTAATTGCACTATTTATAGCCTTTTGCATGTTTTGTTTCCAAAATATTATCCTCATGAAAAACAGGTGAGGCCTCATCTTCAGTTTCTAGTGAAAACTCCCTATTAAATATTTCTAATTAAAAAGCATCTGACAGAAGACTTCCTCCCATCTTTATGAATTGAAATATTCTGTTGTGGGACTGATAAGTTCTGTTTCTACATCTGTAAGCCCTGGAAAGCATCATATATGTGCTCAAATACAGCAGATGAAAGAGCCCTATCAATCTCCCTTCTGCTCTTGATGTTGACCTGTGTCTTGTTTTCCTTTCCTCTTGTGCCACTGAGGAACATTTTTAAAGTGTCTGGACTGTGACACACACCTGCCCAAGGGGCCATTGTGCAGCCACATGTACAAGTCCCTCTGGTCACCACCTCATGTGAGAGCCACCCTTGTTTTTCTCCTGCCATCTTGGGGCCGCCACCCTTCTGCTTGTCCTCTCTGCCAGCAGGAGAGTTGGTTGAGCTTGTACAATACAGGGTGGTAGGTATCTATTAAAGAGAGAAATCATGATTTTCCTCAGGAAGGTAGCTCAGCCCATCCCTGAGACAGCAGTGATAAACCATTCCATGGGGAGCTGTCTCTTTATCAACAGAGTGCCTAAAGGAAATATAACTTGTGTAGGCTCACTACCTGATACTTAGTTGACTAAAGAATGTTAAAAGGCAACCTAATAAAATCCTGGCTCCGTTAAACCAGTGAGGTTTTGATTTTGTTGAATTCAGAAGCGCCAATGTAATTCCTCTATAGTGCTCTGGAAAACCCTGCTCTGGCAGTCGGGTAAATGACTGGGCACAGGGCACCTGAAGCAAAGCTCTTGTTTGCTGAAGTGACCGACACAGAAATGCAGGATCAGTGGGCTCAGCTTGGGGTTTCCCAAGACAAACAGGAAAGCATTGCTTCAATATTGGCTTAATTTATATTTTTGAAAAATTAAATACCTTCTGAGCAATAACAAATGGAGCCATCACCACACTAACAGACATGAAAATGCATCCATCGCTTTGCTCACGCTACAAAAAAAGCCTGCAACCAAACTCCCAGTTGGGTATTATTTCCTGGATTTACTACAAAAAGAACAATGCATGTTTATTAAAAACAGAGTGGCTTTTAGCAGCAGCAGTAGCTCTGCACACAATACACCAAAGCACAACGGGGGCCTTCTCCCGGCAATTGATGTGGAGAAGACCTTTGGCAGAGCAATATGGAAATTCGCATTCAGTGGCTTGATTAATTTGGAGTTTGGAAGCCACCTTCCCGAGATGGATGACAGTGGCTTATTAAATAAATAAATAAGGAGCAAGCTGAAGTCGCGCCGGCGTTATAGCATCAGATTTATGTCATCTGCGCAGGCAGAAAAGGCCTTTGTGGCCGCTATTGTTCGGGCTGTCAGCGGAGGCCTTGGCAGCGCCTTTTGTCAGGACTTGTGTCGGGGGTAATGATGGGGAGATGCCGGCGGTTGGTCTGTTTGATGTAACCCAGTTTTATGGACGCCGGAGTTGGCACCCGCGCACGCGGGCGGAAGAAAATAAGCGTGCCGGGGTGCCGGGCCTGCCTGCCCTCGGCTCCCCTCCGCAGAGCCGGCGGGGAAGGTGCCAGCCGCAGCTCCGGGGCTCAGCCCGCGGCCTCGGGCCAGCTGAGAGGAGAGGAGAGGTGGCCCTTGGGATGGCAGGTCATGTCTGCTCCCCACCAGCACGGCTCCCCGCTCCCCGGGCTCTGGAGAGTGTGCAGGTGCTGTGGGAGCAGCAGAAGCAAGCAGCGGGGTCTGGAGCACATGTGCCTAAAATTATGTGGAAGTAATTAAGAGTTGTCTGGTACAAATCAAAATAATGTGGCTTATGATAGTAACCTGGCACGCTCAGGGTAAAAGTGGGGTAGGAACATTACAAAGAATAGTGCACCACAAGTTGCTGTATGACATTTTTCAAGGGGAGAAGGAACCCTGATTTAGCATCTTTTCAGGAGAATTGATCTGTAATCCCTGTGGTTTTTGCTGAGATCTTTGTACTTTTGCCTTGATATTTTAATGTCTTGTCCAAAAAAGCAGAAGACTTTAAAAGCAAAACTTTATTTGGAGTCCTCTGTGATTCATTTTCTTTACAGAAACATAAAAGAAGTTTATGTTGCTCATGTGGGAGTCACTTAGCTCTTCCACACTACACATGAAAAGTACATAGATCACTGCAAGTCATCAAAAATGTGAGCACACTGACCTGAAGGTGGAAAATAAAAAAAACCCTCGCATTCTAGAATCAACTAACAGCAACTCACTTTATTATGCCACAAAGCCAATATCATTGAGTAAAAAAATTAAAGATTATTTGCACCCACTGAGAATACCTGTCCAGTCTGAGCTCTGTGGCTACAGAGGAGTTTGCATGAGGACTGAACTGTTGCCATTGATATTAGAGGTCTCAGTCAATTAAAGTCAATTAAACTCCACAAATGCAGAACTGAATAACTGGGAATTTATCATAAAGACTTCTTGAACTTCCTACTTTGGCATTGTTCTGGAGGCAAGTACCTAAAAGTGAACTGAGTTTGACATCAGTAAACCCAGTGAGAAAGACTCTTCATCCAAAAGCCCTTTTTTGAGGAGTGGAGGGAGGGGAGAGAGTGTTAGAACAAAGTCATCGAGATTTCTACTTAATTTGTGAATAGATTTTATACAAAATTTCACAGTGTTAAACAAACAAACAATCAAGCAGTAAGCCTGGACAAACTCTTAGTGTCTCATGCCACTACTAACTACATGCTAAAGAGATTTGCCAGGGTGGAATTACAGCACAGAAGTTTGCTATAAAATCCACTGGGCAGAATTTAATCTCCTTTGTATAATACAAAATCCATAAAAATACTGATCATTATTCTGGATTATGCCCAAGCTTTAGTCTTTTTGGAAACAGGAGTGTTAGTTCTTTGTTGTATGCATGTAATGGAGAAAAATATTTTCTTGAACCAGCTTGCTTACTCTTAAATTGGAGGGGGAGCTGAATGTAAAGAAGAAATAAATTTTACTGGCTAGCATTGTCCCATTAGCTAGATGTGTGCTGCAGGTGACACCACTTTGGATGAGGATTCCAGAGGAATGTTTGTCAAGGTCTGTGATATCACTAAGATTGCATGGTATAGATTTGGTATTAACTGGGATATGTAATGAAGTAATTTCATTTAAGAAACTGCACATTCTGTTCATCTTTATGTGACTGGCTGAGTTCAGTGTGAGCAATGCCAATATGCTTTGAAAAACTGTGTCGATTGGTAAAACAGAACTGCTGTGGTGAGATGAGAAGGTCTATACAACATGAAACATTTAAAATTTAAGGGCTAAACATTACAGATAACCATACAAGTCAATTTGGACTAAGTCTTGTGATTTCATGTTATATATCTCACTTTAGAAAGTATTATATCTAACTAACTTTGGAAAGTATTCATGTTGCATATCTTTAACTTTGGAATATATTTTAGCAGCATTACATAGAATACTCTGTGTGATATTTTTAAATTACTCCTGAAAACACACCATCAGCTTCTCAAAGTGGTTGTTGGTTGTTGCCTTTTCATCCACAGCTGGCACTTTTCATTCACAGTAACCTTCTAGAAACAGAAAATCCTCTTTCCAAAAGGTCTTCACTTCTGTGTGACTTTGGTTGGGGAATGGAGAGCTTTGGGTATTTTGGAAGAAGCAGACCTCATTTTGCAGCATTTATCTACCCTAATTTACCCATGTAAAAAACCACAAAATGACAAAAAACCCAAAATTGTTTTTGAAACCTCCTTCTGCTGTGCATGCTGTGACTTCTCATTATCTCTGGAGCTATTCTTGCATGTGCTCGGTTGTGAGTGCAAATTACTGTTAGACAATGTCTTGAGGTGGTATTCAAAATGTTTTAAAGAAATTAGGGCACATATCAAAAGGAGGGCACCTAGTTATGGTTTGCACTGAAAATAGTGCAACAAAAAGCTGGAATGTTACTTGGGGTGAAACAAAGCCCGTATTTTCATTTTGCAGAAGTACCAAGATTACCTTCTAACCCACTCAAATATTGCTCATTCACCACCACTGTAAATATGAATATAAGCCAGGCAATCACTCTGATTACCAGTGTAATGTTCAACACCTGCACACATCAGAGAATTTGTTTGGCTTTGGCAGGGTCTCATTGAAAGCATCTGATTATCACTGATTTAGCCATGCAGACTCTTAGGAAGAAAATATATTTAAACAAGATGGCTCTCTTTAAATATGTACCAGGAGTTAGCTAATGACATTTCTCTTTTTCCTATTCAGTCATGGAAATCAGTGGGAATTTCACCAGAGCAGTTTTATCAAGAATGTTGGGTATGTGGATTTCTAAAATATTCTCCTTTGATAAAATGTTTGGGTTTGTTTCCTGCTCTTTTATTAAGTATATGGCTCTGGTGTCCTATCAATCTTCTCAAATCTTCTTCTTTTCTCTCTATTTGACTACATTTCCTTTTGTACTGTTTAATTATGCAGGATTTACTCCTTTCTTGTTTGCTTGTTTGTAGCAAATAGTTCCAGTTTCTTTTCTTGGGAGACAGGAAGGATTTTTAGGTGAGGATCTGGTCCCCCAGGTACTGAGATCACCATTTCAGTTAAAGCCTGAATTCTCAAGCAGCCCTTAGAGTGCAGTCAGACATACATTCCAGGAAACTTTGTCCCACTAGCTGGGTGTAAAAACAGAGCAAGGCTCTTACCTTGACATTTCCTTTGCAGATCCTTGCACCCCTCTCATCTGGCCAATCTGATTGAGTTTTATTAGGTAAAAAAAAAAATAGCACCTTCTAATTGGTAAAATGTTTTTGCTAAAACTGTTTTCAAGATTCTTGGTGTTAAGGGACTAGAAGAAAAATTGAATTCCAAAATTCCTCTTTGACCTATGCATTAATATATCTCAACACCCAAAAGCAAACAAAAATTCATGGACAGCTATGTCTGAGAAGCAATGACTGCTTCAGGTGTGCACACCAACTAGTAAAAGATAATTCCAAATCAGAAAACTGTGTTTATGTTTTACAATGCACATTGTTTTACAATGCACTTTCTACAGCTCTTTTGTAATGTGCTGAAATGTTTTTTGCTTATTTCTGAGCTAAGTTTCTGAGTCCTAACCAAATCTTCCAAAAAGAGAATGAAAAAGAGAGAAAATCTTTTTGGAGTATGCCCTGACCTATAAAAGCACCGCTCTGCAGGAGTTACAAATGGCTTTTTGGCTAAGTTCAGCAGCTGAAAGGGCCTCTACTTTTGTCTCCAGCCCTGACAATAGCTGTGGAGAAGAATGTCTTCTTTAAAATTTCTGAGGATCAGGCTGAACCTTCAGCTGCCAGAGTTTCATCTCTCCTCTTCCCTGCACACTCCATCCCCCCCTGCCCACCCCCACCCAAAAAAACCCAAAAAAAAAAACCACAGTTAAAGGGCCTAATCCTGCTTCCGTTGAAATTGACGTAACTTTGTCTCTTGTCAGTATTTTTTTTTAAGGTAGGCTCCTCTTTTTGGGCTGCTGGAAGTATTTTTAGGTTACTTTTTAGAATACTTCTAGGCTGAAACCTGTTTCATATTTTACAATACAATATAAAAATAGCTAAGGAAAGGAAAAAAGATATTTCATTTCTGTAAAAACTGTTTGGGTTTGATAATAAGCAGTAGAAAGCTGGTGTTTTCTACATGCTTATAGATGGTGTAAGCTCTCCTATAACTGATTGCAAGCTTCTGTACCAGGGCTATGGGCAGCTGTCCCCCAGCACTGGGGATCCAGCACCCAGCAGGCTCTCTGGAGTCAGGTAAATAAAGCAGTTATTCCAGGAAATAGCTGAGCTGTCAGCAGGTCTCCTTGTTCATTTTTTTTAAAAGGTGTGCCTTGGTGCCTATATTTCTGATATTCCAGTGCTACTCCACCTGCCCTGGCAGTGAGAGCTGGGCTCAGTCTCACCATCACTCTGACCAGGTTCAGACTCCAAAAATGCCCAACCTGTTCAGCCATTTGCTTTTTTCATTATTCTTCCTGTTGAAGCTCAGCAAGAAAGAAATGCTAATAGCTTCTTATATAGCAGAAATGTACCTGTTCTCCCCAAACCAGCTGGTATCCTGGAGCACAGAACTTCTTGGAGAACATGGACAGTAGGGGAGACCCAGGATCCCCTTCTCTGGAACAATCTCATATGCACAGTGACCTGCCCCTCCTTTTGTCCAGCCAAGTTTAAGGACAAAGAGGTGCCTGTGAGGGAGCTCCCGCTGGGCTGGGAGATGTTCTGCAGTAGGGAGGGACCCATCAGAGAACACTTTTTTTCTCCATCCCTTGGTTCTCACAGAGAGCTGCAGAGGAACAGGAATACCACAGGAACTTCAGGAATACCATAGGAAGCTGCAGAGGACACTGGAATACCACAGGAAGGGTTAAAAGCCTCCTTAATTGCAATTGTCTTAAATTGCTAAGACGGAAGTCTTGTGATGTAGTTGTAGCTTTTAAAGTGCAAGTTGTTAGGGTAACTTCTTGTTAGGTCAGTAAAGGGAGAGAGGCAGATCTCCCAAACCAAAGACACCAGGCTTTTTCTTTGGAAATATCCGATTTTTTTGGTTGATAATTAGGGATCACCTACGGAGGTAATATATTAGATTACCAATGTGAGATGTAATGAAATCTGCTTCTGAACTGGTAAAGTACTTAAATTGAAAAAGTTGTGATGCCACTGAAAAGGTAGCAGTCCTGAAGGAGCTGGGGAAGCAGAAAAATCATTCTGCGCCCAAAATAAATCTAATGGTTAGCTGGTGAAAAAAAATATTATTCTAAAACACTTGGATTTCCAAAGGACTTAATCTCTGAATATATGTCTGTGAATTTGTAGAATTGCTAGAAAAATGCATTGTGCTTTGCAGAGGAATGTAAAATGGGCATCAGATTGACAGATTTTGAGTGAATTATTACAAGGGAATAATGCCACTTTTTTCATTATTCGTATTTTTCACATCAAAAGCACGGATCTTCACTTTAACAGTTTCTGGGTTTTATTTGAAGGGGGAAAATGATATATAGAGACTTCCCAGAGACTTCCCCAGTAGCAACAACCATTTTGAGCAGAGGCTGTGTTTGCTGGGTACAATACAGTGTCATGTAGAAAAGCCTAAATTACTTCTGAGTGAGCTAGCTCAGGAAGTCAGAGCAACATAATTGCATTAAGTGCTCTACTCAACCTAATGTTTTTTTCTGCTTGTACCAAGACAGCTTTGATATGTCTGATGGTATTACATTAGGTGTGTCAACTTGCCTAATGCGCAGAGTAATGCAGGGTGCCTAAAGAGCTGGAAGACCAAGATAGGTGCCATGAAAGGTTCTGACACGGTGTTACAAACTCGCTTTCCTACAGCAGGGAAACATCACGTGTGTGTTTGAGGGTGCTGTACAAAATCTATATAATCTATTTCATATAATGTCAGGCATAATGTGAGGCCTTAGAGGAGGATTAAATCAGAAAGAAAAAGGAACAAAAGTGGGATCATTTGGCCTCCTGAGGCCCTTAAGGGAATGGAAAACAAGTGTAACAATGTGATGATTGTAGCTCCAAGTTGTCTCCTTGGTGTGACACCGTTGTGGGGCTCCCTTGTGTACCTATGAACTGTGGGATTTGCCTGTGCGCCCCACCGAAGGCAGCCTTGGATGCGCCCGGCACCGCTCCAAAATCACAGTTCACCGGGATAAAATGGAGAGCAGTGAATTTCTTTAAGGGTGGAGAAGCCCAGAGGATAATGCAGTCATTTAACTGCCCTGCCTGGCTTGATGTATGAAGTGGATTCTCGAGTAGTTCCCCTAACATTTTGCTGGTGGTTTAATCATTACCAAGAGAAAAGCCTAAAGAATGCAGAGAACAGGACACCGCACTTGTGGGGTTTTTTCAGGGGTAATGTTTTCTTCTGTTTTTAAGAAACGCATGCCTTTGATGAGATATGGCTGCAGGCTACCATTTTACATTTTATGGCTGCAGGCTACCATTTTACATTTTATGTCAGCTACCTTTTGTCAGTGGCTCATTATTGATGCTGTATTCTGTTTTAATTCACACTGCTCTGCTAATCAATTACAGCATTTATCCATTAATCAGGTGTTCTGACAGGGTCAATAACTGCTTTGCAGTTTTGCGGAGTGTTGTGTGTTATCAAGAAAGTAGCAACAGTCAGTGGATTAGTTTAGCACAGTGTTGTTTTCACAGACTGGTGGACCTTCAGGGGAGTAAACACCTAGTGAGGCTTCTGGCAGTTATCTGGGTTTTTTGGATTCCTTGTCAAAAACCTCATCTGTTTGCAAAATTTGTCCTTGCTGGTGGGTGTGCGAGTGCAAATGCATGAATGCGTGCGCTCACGCATGTGAGCCTGCCTGCACCCGTGTGTGCCTGCCTTTCCCCTTCTGTGTGTGTACAAATAGACATAGGTACCCTGTAGCCTAAATATTCACCTTATAAAACGTGCCAGTTCAGCTCCATGGCTTGTAACAACTATACTGGGGGTAAATCATCCCCAGCATTAAAGGTTTTTTTTCATTTTAGCAAGTGGTATAGATAACAGAGGGGGCAACACTTAATTGGACAGTTACAGTTTTGGTAGTTAAGTTACCATCTATAATGATGGTAACAGGTTTCAATTATCTTTTTTATGACAGATGTACCAACATTTAATTGTTTCTCGTCAAGTGTGGAAAGAAAAGACACTTCTGTAGATTTTTCAATTCTTCTACATGTCACTTAGCTGTCTGCACCATTGTTTGAGCTCCTTTCTCTCATCCTTTTTGCAGCAATGAGTTGTGTCATTCCCTCATGATCAGCACTTTTGTTGTCTTTGTTTTTTGCTGTACCTCAGAAGTCCATCTTTTCTTTCATCTCCTTCCCATTCATGCATGAGGGAACAGTTGTGCTCTGTTGTGGGGATGTTCCGCTGGATTTCAAACAGTAGGGTTTCTTTTTATTCCCTTCTAAGTAGTACAATGGGGCTGAATGTCTGTTGCAGAATGCACACACTAATATGCCAGGTTATTTGGTTTCTAAGAAGTCAATAAAAATGCTACATTTAGGTTCAGTACTTGGCTTGCTTTTTTTTCTGCTGTTTGCCTTTCAGTCTTCAGTTATAAATCTGTTTGTTTGTTTCTGGTTATAAAATATAATCCTTGATATTAAATCCAAGCGTGGAATCAACAAACACTTAGGAAAAAATGTTACTGGCGATGGAGTATTTTCACACTAGCAGATTTGGCAGACTCTGTCTTCCCTGATAAGGAAGGGAAAATTGCCGCCAAATCTAATTAATGAGGTCTATAACAGGAAAGGAGAGAGAGGGAGTACAGGGCGGGGGGTAGATGCAATCATGAGTTCATCTTGGCAAAACTTTCTTGTTTCTTGGAGACTTAGCTAGTCTTTGCATTTAAGAAAAGGTAGCCTCAGTAGATTTCATTTTTAAGGAATTTTCTTTTTTGCTTGTGCATGTACTTAGTTTATAAACACTTGTTCAAAATCCATTTCAACAGCAAAAGGCTAAAGACATAAAAAGCTAGAGATATCTTCAGACACTTTGTTCTCATACTCAGGAACAATCTTCAAAATCCTTCTTAATGAGGTCATAAAAGAAAAAAAATCGAACAAGTGGTACTTGTGTACCTCTCTAGGATGTGTCATCGGGGTCACTTGCCACTAGGTTATCCTATTTAAAAAGGGATTGGGATAGTTCAATCAAGCATTGCATTAAGAGAGAGACTTTGATTAATTCCTTCTCTTCTCTATTGTGCTATAGATAATTTCAGTAAATTTGTGATACTTTCTTCTTAGTCAGTGTTGAGGCTTAGCGTTCTCAATGCGTCATGCTGAGTATTAGCATTTATTGGGCCTATTTGGCTGAAGTAAAGACGAGTGTAGGCTGCAGACAGCCCTCTAATCTTTGACAAGTGAGGCCATTCTTTCAACATTACCGTTATCTCAGGTCATAGAGAGAAAGTGTTCTCTTGCAAGGTTTGCTGCAGGAACAAATATGTCATGTAAAGGAAGGGGAAGAAGAAAAAGTAAGTAGGCTGATGATTTATTACAGATTTCTTTTTAGAAAAAATAGACGTGACTTTTACAGAGAAAATTACTGTCTTGAGTAACTTGTTCGTTTCGTGACACAATGGGAGAGAATTAAAGGAAAGCTGAGCCTTGTTACCAACTTGTGCCGTGACTAGAGACTTGAAATGCAGCAGAACTGCAATTCAGAGCCCAGCTGTGATTGCATTATATCTGTACTTCTTGAAACCTAACTTTTAATTTTTTCAAGTGATTGACTTTGTAGGAAATTTCCTTTTGCATTAAAAAAGAAAAAAAAATCCCTCAGAGGACCTGTTTTGACAATGAAGAAATAATATTGTGTCCTATTTCTCAACTTAACATGCATTTTTTTTCCATTTAAATGTAGGTCTTTAGAATTTGCATGATATGTCTTTTATTCATTGTAAAAAATTTCTCTCTTTATGTTGTTGGGTGTAATCTCCCTTCTCTTCCCCGGCTGATTTTGAAAATGTGTGTGATAGTTGCTCCAGAGATTCAAGGCCTTGTTGGGCATACACATATTTAGGCGCTCTTTGAAAAGTGGATTTTTGACCTGATAGACCGTAACGGCTCCCAGGGAGCCACTATGGTCATTGTGTAAATCCTTCTTAGTTTTCGGTTTACTCACTTGATATACCGTAACGGCTCTTAGGGCCGTTATGGTCTTTTGTGGTAATCCAGCTGCTGCACATGCGTGTGAAGCTTTTGTGCCTGGAAATCCTGGGGAAGTTTTGTTGGGACCGTAGCGGGCGCATCCAGAATTGCTTCCTTTCTGGTGGGATGGGATGAAATGGCCGGAGGAAAAAGTGATGGATCTTCTTCCTTTCCCTCTGGCAGTTGCCAAAACCAATGGGGCACCTAAAGGACCAACAGATTGCCAAAAAATGTATACAAAAAAGCCACAAAATGTACTGTTGGATGCTCAAAATATCGTATGGAAAGAATGATTTGATTCAAAATGTTCACAAGAGTGTAACAGCTGATTTTTATTTATGCAGTTGTTTCATTTATGTCTAAGATGTGTCAGGCTACTGCCCAGTGGGATTTTTGACAACTGAGTTATTGACCCTTGAAAACGGGGAGTTGTAAGTGAAAGGCTGATATAGTCGTAACTATAGCAACACTGTCAGTGTTCCTGTAATTATTAACTTTTTTTAATAAAAAAATTCGGAAGCTGTTTCTTTTCTTAAAGAAGCCTCTATTACAAACTGATGATGCCACCATGGAGATGTGATATGTTGAAACAATGCATGTCAACTAATTACTGCAATAATTAAAGTACTGCTAAAAAGTATCGACAAGAGCCGAACATGGTTTGCACGTATGAGTGAGGCCTATCGGTTCAAACTGTTCGTACCAGACAGTGATGGCAGACAGGTTTAGCCATCATTTTGTGCTGTGTAAAGCTGTTAGAAGGCTTCATTTTCATTACTTGTGCAACTTTCCACGGAGTGCTCCCCTGAGGGAGTCAATGTTTGTACTGAGGCTGCAGGCAGAGATTCAGACATCTATTTGGAGTTAATTCTTTTTGTATGGGACCAAGTGATTTGACTGCAATGCATGTGTCTGCTCCTAGCATGAGAGCGGCTGAGACTCCCACAGATGCAGTTTTCCATGAGCTGCTTGGCAGAGAGCACTTCAGGTGGTGATGCCAGTGGATTGTCAGAGCCTGTGCTGCACCCTCCCTCTGCTATGAGCTGCCAGAGGTCGCAGATCTCTCTTCGGGCATGACTAAGCACATGCGGGACATATCTTCTGGTACCACTTCCCGTGCTTTTCTCCCAACTCTTGCCAACTGGTGGCTGTCAGCTGATGTGTTTCAGGTGGGGCACCTTCAAAAACTGATACTGCTGTTCTGGAGCAGCCTTTCACCCCCATGGGGACACAGCCAAAGACTGCCCATCTCACCTGAGCATGGTTTTCCAGGACCATATGCATGCATGTTTCGGAGGGGAATCAAGAGGGGAGGGAAGACTGTCATATTTCAGCAGGATCTCCTGAGCTGCAGACCACTTGCAGAACACTGTTATGTTTTCTAAGATTTGTCAAGTCACTAAGGCTTTTATCACTGGCCTAGAGTTTGTTTGCATTCTATAACCCACCTTCTCACAAGGGTGAGAAATGTCTGCTTCTATGTAAAACTTGAGCACCCTAATATTTAATGTAAGCACAGAAAGAATTTAATGTTGCCACAAATGACAGCAAGTCCTCTATTTTCTTTTTCCTTACAATCCAAACTATTGATTGTACTATATTTAATTGAGTTCTTTAATTCCTTCTGTTGAACAATCAGTTGCTAAGCTTTCCTTAGCCAGGTTTTAGATAATGGCTTTTGTTTTTGCTTAGCCATCTGTCCCTGTATTAATTGTCCTTTTTCCCTAGCATTCACCCATAATTTTGGCAAACTGGTTCCTGAGGTTGGTCTAAATTCCTTTTGCTTCATTTTCTATTGTTGGACACTGTTACCTTTAGCATTTCACACATTTAATAGATGCAGTTCTGGCTACTGAAAGGAAGTTCAGTCACTCGCACTGTGTTGCAGGGAGCTGAAGTTTCTTTATTTTTATGCAACATTAAGTGCTGGCAAAACAATCTAGAGGCCTAAATTAAAATGATTGCTTGTGTACAGGAAATCAGAGTGTAGGCCATGTAAAAATATTTTTCTGCTTTCTCTATGAAGTGAGGTGACAGGTCACACTTAGGTTTCAGAACAGCTTCTTCTGGGATGACCATCGAAGTCCCCATTTCATTTGCATTCTCAATGCTGAACCACTGTGTTCTGTGTATTTTACACATCTTCCCCAGTCTTTTGCTGGAAGGCTCTTGAACCAGGCCCTGGTTCACAGTGGTGGTTAGTCAAGTGATACTGCACAGGTGCTCAGACTCTTCACATTAGGCTCAGCTTATTGGCTGAATCAATATCCCACTATCTCCTTTTTGCTTCCTCCTCTTCCTCCCTGGTGCTCCCATCCTTGACTCCTCTTTCCACTGCTTCATTCCTCAAAGACTTATGCCACTCTATGCCTGTTTTCCTTAAGTGATACAGCTGGCTGCCCCGAGTTAATACATCTTCTCTGTCTCTGATGCTGCATCAAGAGACTCCTCAGTCCCTGCTTCACTGATTCTTCCCCACCAAAATCTCCACTGACCTTGTCCTCTTCCTTTTTCTTCCTTTTTTTGTCTTTAAATTACATCTTCACCTTGCTCTTTTAATCTTGCCGTTGACTTTGTTTTCTTCAGACTTTCTAAGTGAATGCCTACTATGTCTTCTTTTTTGCATCCCTGGTTGACGGTGTGGTTTCTTTTCCATGGCCTCACCTCCTTTCTTTGTTCATCTCTCCCACAGTCCTTCCTTGTCTTCTGTGGTGGCTCGGTTGGGGACATATCCTGGCAGGGTCTGCCTTGCCACTTGCACAAACCTAAAACCCCTTGTGGTGCCCAGGGGCGTCTCACCAAGGCCCTATGCATTTGTGACCCCTCTCCTGGCCAGCTGGGCCATCCTGCCTTGCTGTGTGCTGGCTGTTCAGGACTCTCTTGCTCTGACTGACCTCTAGAGCTGCCTGTTGCATGTTGTCAGCTTCAGTTTTTCATGTGTGTGGTGCCCAGGTCCTGAGCTTTCCTCACTTCATTACTCTGCCAGACCTGTAAGCTTCTTGCAGATTACAATTACCCTTTCGTTCTCTTCCTCCTGTAGATGATTTTTAGGCTTCTTCCTTACTGGCTCTCAAACATGAACAGTCTTACAAAGTTCTCCATCTTCCCTGTTTTCAAAGCCCTCTAATATTCCTTGTGGTAGGTTAAACATTGGTTTGTTGATTGCTGTTTCCAAGCAATGGAAAAGGTGTAGCGAGTAATAAAAGTGTATTTTGAATCAAGATGTGAATGTCTGTTAAAATAACAGGGTAATAAATATACTGCAGCCACCTGCAACCTTATTTACCTCTCCAGCCTCTTTTATTTTCACTTCTCCTTAATTCAGTCTGTCCTGGTCTAGAATCTGTCTTCTGTTTGTTTTCTTCCTAACAAGAACATTTTTGCAGAGGTTAGAAAATAATGAAACAGAATATTTTAAGATTAGTATAATTACAACCACATGCAACTTAACTACTGATTATTTATTTTTCAAACTTATATAAACCACAGAGTCATGAAATAAGGTACTTACTAACTAAATAATAATAGTTATCATATCCTTTTTGTGAATCGAAATCTATCAACATCTTCAAAATGCTCAAGTTAGCATGTATGACTGCTGTCATGTGAGAAAACAATTTACATTTTATCTGCTTATGACATGAACAGAGCCTGTTTTTCCAAGGCCTCAGCTGCGGTTTTCACAGCCCAGACTGGGCCCTTAGGAGAGGGCAAGAGAAACGTAATTTGGATTGGAAAAGACCCTTAAGATACTCATGGCAAGAGTGTGCCCCACCTTATCCTGGGGTGCTTCTCAAAAGGGAAAAAGGAAAGAATTATTATCTATTCTCCCAAACCCCTGCTTTTGTGGTTCATTTTAGTATCTCTGGGTACCGCTGTAAATGCCTGGTTTAGCCATTAGTCTTTCTTCCCCTCTATTAACAAATACTGGTAGAGAATTGGTGAAACAGCCCCTAAATCCCCTCTTTTGCCTCTAAAATAGTTAGAAAATAATAAAACAGAAGGGTCAAGGAAAAGAGGATATGAGTGTTCACCTTTTCATAGCTAAAAATGTTGAGCCCCAAGAGATGAAGTGGAAAGGAGTGTCACTTGTGGTTTGTTTATTCTGGCAGGGATTTGTCAAAGACAGCAGTAACGTGAGGGGCAGCACTGCTTTGGCTCACTGAGACACAGCTTCAGTCTACAGCAGCTGCAAATATGCAGGGTCACACCTGAACTTGCAAGATGCACAGGATGCCCCCAGTGTGTGGAGGCAAAGTGTGTGATGCAAAGACCTCAAGCCTTGCAAAAGCAAGGCAGGGCCATGCATAAGTAATGGTGGAACAGCCTTCAGTCTGGTACATTTGGGGTCCTGGGGAGACTTTGTATTCCACTGGAGAACTCCCACTCTAATGCCTTTGCTGGAGATGCAGGAACAGGTAGTTTATTCCAGCAAAGTATGATGAATGTCTGAGACTAAAAGTTGGGGGAAAAAAACAGTTTTATTATTCCTTGGATTTATGGAAGTCAATTCTTGTTTGCCACTTTCCACTGGTCAGCGCTGCTGTTGCACTATGCCATATTGGGTCTTCTTATATACATACATGTATACACATGCACATATATGAACACTTACATATGTGTATTTATATGTGCACAAATACATAAATAGATTGTGTATGTAGATAGACATATAAAGGCACACAAGTATATAAACACAAACACACCTATAAATGCTCACCTCAGACTATTGTGGCTGCAGGCCAAAAGAAAACCTTATCTTTAAGGGTGGGCCTATTTTAATGTCTGCTTGGGGTCTCACATTCAGTTCTTGCTTACACACAGAACTAGTGAAGTCATTGTTTTGCATGTTCTCCCTTAAACACAAATGACACAAAAGAAGGAGGAAGCCTTTGCCTGCTGGATGTGTTCTAGAGAAGAGAGTGAATATGCCACAATTTTTTTTTCACCACATCTGATGTTAATCTCTGTCAACAAATTTTGCTGTTACTGAGACACCAGCTCAACTAAACTGCTATTCAGGAAAAAGATAAAAATTGAAACATCCATAACATTCTTCCTATCAGCAAGGAAACAGATGATGGTAAGCAAGGCACCAAGTGAAACTAAAACTGGTTCAAACCATCCAAATTCCTGATATATAATATTAACTTTGTGAGGTACTGTTTCTTAATATTCTTACAGATTACGTGCATGCTCTGGGGAATTAAAATGTATCTCAAGGCCTTTACACTAAAGTAAATCCAAAATGTTACCCAAAGAAAAAAAGTTGGCTGATTTAGTAATGGAATAATTTTTTTCTTTATGCAGTACAGGACAAAAGGCATATATGATCTAACTGCCTTTTATTTCCTTAAACCTAAACCTATATTCATGACACAGGTTGTTAAGGAAGACTTAAAGGAAGCCAAGCAATGCCTTTATGCATTTTCACAGGGATTTTTTATTCTCACAAGGTTATATATCTGCGAGTTGAGAAAGTCTGTCTGTCATTCAGTTTTTATACAGATGTGGAAGGCTATAACACTTACTTAAAGAAGCACAGCTGCTCATTTAAATGTCATAAAATTATGTGGAAGTAGACTTAATCCTATTTCTCGTTATAGATTTTATTTTTCCTGTAATCCAGGACTTTTGCTTATCTATAATGTACAATCATTATGAGCTAAAAGCCATTTTCTTTATATGTGCAGATTGCAAGGGAGGAAGTGGATTTTTCTTCTTCACTTATTTTTAAATAAATATTGAACAGCCCGTGTCAGGAATTTAGAGGAAAACCTTCACTCTTAAACTAAGTTGGAAGAATTTCTTCTTCATCGGTCTCCCAAGCAAGCTGTGTGCTTGGTGACCTCTTCTTCTGTCTCTTTCTTCCCTTCCCTCTCTGCCAACTTCTCCTCTCTAATGTCTAAATCTTTCCTCCCCTCTAGGCAGCCATTAAGGACAAGGCTGTTTTCTAAAATTTAGTTTTAGGAGAGGGGAACCAATGATGAAGATGTGTGTTGTGAGGCAGTGAGATAGGAAATCCCCATTTAACGGAACTGCGATGTCTGGGAGAAAAGGAATATCCTGTGGAGCAAGGCTGCTGGTGAGGGGAAGAAGCTTTGGCTCTCCAGCTTTGCCTGAGTGTCAGTGGGCCCTTTCATGTGTTCACTGGCCACGGTGAACATATGTTACAGCAACCATAACCACACAAGTAATCTCACCTGGAAAATACAGATAAGAAACTTCACAGGGCATGTCATAAAAGAAGAGTGCTTGAACTTGCACTTGCACAGGCCCATCAGGTGTCCCCAAAAAGAGCTGCTACCTGATAATTTGACTTTTTTTTTTTTTTTATGAAAATCATACTGATTTGCAGAGAAGTTGATTTTTACCCCATCTGACTTTCAGTCTGGATGATTTTTTAGAGTGTCCTCATTGATGACAAACAGACTATCAAATGGGATGGGACTTTGGCAGTGGGGGATCTGAAACAGGGACCTGGGAGCCATGGTTTTAGGACAGGTCTCTGAGTTTCCTGGGATGTGGCAAAGCTAATCTGAAGAGTTCTGTGAAAATGTTCAGGGAATGAAATTATAAAAATATCTTAGGAATAGGGCCAAACCCCCCCAAACTATAGCAATCTTCTGATTTAGTGTTAAAATGTATTCCTTGGCTAATGTTTATCCCCCATCACACATTCGTATTATCTGCATGGCAGGTTCAGCACCTTTATGGCCTCTGAGCTTGCCTACACAGCAAAGGTTGTGCCTGGTAGGACAGGCTGTCATGATATGACCGATGTGTTCCTTGAAATTGGTTCCCTGCTGGGGACACCCTGGGGTGGGGCTCATCTCCCCCAGGCATGCTCACCTCCTCAAGGGACATCAGGAACTTCCTGGGTCAGGAGGAGGATTATGGCTGAATCTGCCCTTGAAAGGTGCACCCAGGGCTTTGACCACTCCCCCCAAATATGCACCCATGGGGGTGGCAGGACCTGACCCAGCAGCTCAGTGGAGGGAGGGGTTTGTCCCTTTCAGGGCAGCAAATGCTGATCACTGACACTGGGGAACTCTGTGCATGAGAGCTTGAAGACACTGGTGGGTGCTAAATTTGCAATTTTTAGTTTACTGACCTTACTAAGGAGATGGTTTTGGATGGCCATTGCTGAGTTAGGGTTTGGCATTCCCATTTAATAAAATTATCCTTCAGCTGCTTATGTGAAAGATCAAAATGAGCTGACAGCTGTCACCTATTTATCATTAACGTCACCGTATTTGGTTTTTCCTTTAATCCTGATTCCTGAAATCCCACCTTTCACTTTTTTTTACTTTTCAAGAAAATGTTTGTCTTTGAAAAAGCTTGAAAATATGAAGGACACAGAACCAGAAAATAATGTTTCAATATGTACTTTTAAAATATTGCCATTTTTAATGCATCGTGTTCATGATTTTTTTAATTCTTGGTGGTCTTAGCAAATAAAAAATGAACAGCTTTTTTTTCAAGAAATGTACGGAATAGGGAGCAGATGCAGAATAAATACTGAAGAAAATATAAATATTTCATTGTACTCTGTACAATAACAGTAATAATGTTAAATTTTGTAATGTACTGGAAAAGGCAGGGAAAAAAGAAAGTTTCATTATTGGATAATCAAACACTTAAATAAAGTGTTTATTTACTGGAGATCATGAAGGTTCTGTCTTTATAATGTTTTTAATCCACCCAATGCTTCTAGTTTGGTGTGTTTTAACATTGAATAATAGAACAGAGATGTAGTCAAAGGCATGAAAATATAGAAGTCAGAATTTTCATGCATTCCTTGCTATATTTTGAAATTAGTAAAATAAGAGCCAGTTTTCAATTGATGTCATTTTCAAAGGAAAGAGGGCTGGGCTTATTATTGTTACTACCACAATCAGCATAGAAAGAGTACAACATTTTGCTAACATTGAGTAGTGCTAACAACACAGAAGATTCATTTGATCTTATATAATGTTTTCATGGTTAATAAGATTTTCATATGACATTTTTGCATGATTATAAGTGCTGGAATTTCATTGCAGTAGGCATTAACTGCTGCGATTGAAGTTAAGGGAGATTTTCTTTTTTTTGTTTTTTTAAATAGCTAATCAAGAGTTTAACTGCCTCTGGGGCATTTTAAGAAAATGTTATACTGTACTTAACGAACATTATACTACAAATAAGAGTGATATTCCTGTAATTAAAACAGTCTGGATATTGCTTAATGAATGTTTTTCTTATCTTAATGTGTAGGCAGTAAGGATTCATGTAGTTGCCTTTATTAACTTGTGGAGTTAGTTAAAAAGCTGGTTAAAACAGTAAGTCCATATCAGGTCAATATAAAATGCTTATGTAGGGATTTCATTGCTCTTATAAATCCACTAGTTAAAAAATAAACACAGATGCTTGTTTGTGCCATCCTGAGCCATATTGCAGGGTAGTATTTCTGCCTGTAGACATTTCCAAAGTTAAGTGTTGCCTGGAGCACTGCAGGATTTGTAAGCGTTCTTCTTTATTGTCCGTTTAGGAAATATTTTTAAATTTCCACCAGGCTTGTATTCAAAGCCAGGGAGCAGTTGGTTTTCAATTAGTGTGGCCACAATTGCTGTTGAACTAAAAGCATTGTGTATTCGTTCTTTTTTTCTGTCATATTGCATCAGCTTTGATGTAATTACAACATTTTCTTTTTTTGGATGTAATTGCAGTGCATTGTAGTTTTATAGTTCTGTTCTTCAGCGATTTAATATTTACTAATTGCTTGCTAAATTGTTTTTCACTGCTCAGTTATTTGGTGCAGAAAACATTCTGAATAAGTCCAGTTTAATACAAAATAATTCTTTGACTTAGTAATTCCTCCACATAATAATTCTACAGAATAATACTTGGCTAAACATAAATAATATTTTTACTTTTAACCTTATTCTGAAAATATCATGTAAGTTTGGTTTTTTCCACCAGCTGAAGTTGAGCATCTTTATATTGTTTAAAAGATATTCACCAGCTGGATTGTGTCCATATACATCTAAGTCTCAATTTTGCATAAGTCTCTGTGCAAAAACCTGAAAAAAAGCGGGTTGACCCATGTATAGCCTAAGAACACATGGGAATGGAACAGTTTCATAATTCAAAATTAATCCCCAGTCCTGGAGGCACTTAAGCACATGCTTAACTGTAAGTGTTTGACTAGTCTTTTTGATTTCTCTGGGTGGGTTTACAGGAGCAGTTTCAAAATGCAGAAAAGACTGCAATATTGTTTTCTTTTCCTTATATGGTAAAAATGTCTGTGCTTTATATAGTATTATAATTTACCTATGTTTCTAACTATGGGAATCATCAAAATGTTTGTGGTTTGACTAAGTGTAGACTGACGTAAATTGCAAATTGTGATAAAATATGGTCAACCAGTGAAAAATTCCTAGAAATGTGAAGGGACCTTCAGTTTGTAAAATATCCTCACCACAACCAAAACTATGAAGACAACAGTTTGTAATAAAAAAAATCAGAAATTCTGGAAGACCCAAAGTGGATAACAAATGCCTTTTTTCTCCTGACTTCTTCAGCACTAGTATGTTGACACTCCATTCATTTCCTTCTGCTAAAAATTGTCAGTCACAACTTTGGTGTGACTTTATTTCAACTCAGATATAATTCAGAAGTGGTTTCAAGGACTGTACTGTTTTCCTTTTCTCTCAAACCATGCAGACATAGATATCTAACTTACACAGGCTCTGGTGAACATAGTGACTCTTTGTGATGGATGGCAAGATCATTTTAACAGGCAGGAATGGCACTTTATTGATTCTGACTTTATCAAGTGCCTGTTTCTTACTTTGTGTATAACTCATTAGCAGCCTGCTCCTAAACTGCTCAGGAGTCTTTGGATGAGTCTGGGACTCGGACTTTAATCACAGTAATTAGCGTGGAATTTTTGAATCCCGCTCTGGATCTTGACCTTGCAGCATTTAGCCAATGCGCGCACAGCTGGGCCGGTGGCCGGGGCTGCAGGAGCTCAGTGGTGGGGATGCTCCCGGTGTCCTGGTGTGGGAACCGACGCCAAGGGAACGGAGGGCAGTGGGGGAGAAAAGAGGGGAAAACACGTTCAGTAAGAAAAGAAACAGTGCCCAAACATCGTTACCAATTTTGGTGCATGTACACCAAGATGGGTGGGTGCAAAGTCAGTGTGTGAAAGGGCTGGGGCAGGTTTAGGAGCAAGGGAAGTGAGTACCTGATGGCAAGATGGAGGGGAGAACTGCAAGAGCCAAGAAGTGGTTTTGCAGTGACATAAAGAATCCCTTCAAAGTTCAGCTTTCCTGCAGAGGCCACCAGGATGGGTCTGTCTGTATAAAAGTGCAACCATTGCAGATCTGTGGGTTTTATATATTCACTTCCTAAGACAGATTTTGGCGTGGGATGTTCCAGGACAGCTTTTTGGTTATATGTGGTCTTCCCCTGCACTGGAAGATTCTCAATCTCCAATGGCATATTTTTTCCTTTGTGCCACAAAGCTCTGATAACATTTGGTGCATATTTGTCTGTACACAAAACCCAAAACCCAAAACCAAGTAAATCAAAACAAATCTACATCAACATCACACATCCAAAGCAATATATTCTTACTTCTCAATGCATACCTTAAAAAAGGCTAATTTATGTGTAGTTTTTTTCCTAAATCTCTCAATATTGGTATTGGATCTTCATGTTTATTGCAGGATGTTTTTGTCATTTAAAATGTGTTGCAAATTTCTGTTACAGCTGCTACTTGCAATTCTGTTTAAAAAATGTAATGCAAGAGTTTCACTTAAACATACAGCTAGACAAAATTTTGCAACATCTCTTTACAGTGTTGTAGATTTTTAAAATGCAACTTAGAAACTGAATTAGTTAAATAAATGAAAAAATTTTCACTTAAAATTTTCTTAAAACAAAAATTGTCCATACTTAGCATTTTTTTCTATGTCTTTATATTTAGGAAGACAGAGAAATTAACTGTTATCCTAACTGCATGTTCCTTAGTGGCAAAGTGAATGTGTTACAGACAGACAGAGTGCTTTTCCAGTGCCCTGCAGTGCTGTGGGTCTGATAAAGCAGCAGAAAGCATCCCAAGAAGCCAGATACTTTGTCAATGGTAAAAGCAAAGCGAGGTACAGCTCGGCTCGAGAATACTTTATGGGCATGACGAGTGATTCAGGGTTATCCACACCGTAAGGAAGGGAGCAAAGCCTCAACTGTATGTCACATATGCTAAAGCTCCCCAAGACAGGACACCAATTAACCTTGGATGATAGCAAACACACACACACACACAGGCTGCCCGAGAGGAGCAGCCTGTTGCCATTAGCAGGAAGCAGCAGCCCTTGTCACCCTGAGCCATTATTTAAATCTCTTTTAAAATTCATTTCTTAAGTCAAAGAACCATAGCACTCTCCTCTTCCTCACAAACAGGCTATTTTTGCTGCCCTGAAAACAGGACACGTTAGTAATATGAGAAGCCAGTGGTCCTTTTATTTTTATCCTTGCTGTCTAATTTGGCCATTTTGAATTGAGAAGAAAAAAATGCCTGATCTTCAGTCAAAGCAATTTAAGGCATGATGGAGCTCAGAGTGAACCAAAACAACAGGGTCAAATGTAGTTGAAAGAACATGGTGGGGTAAATAAAAGGTCTTTTTTTTTTTTTATATTTAGTGCTGGTGGGAGGAGAAAGTTTGGTTAACTATTTAACCTATGATAGCCTTTTATCATTTTATAGCTTAGAGGTCCATGATTTTAAGCTTTTGCCAGTAAGTTCCTGGTTTGTATTCAATCTTTTCTCTGGTGCCCAGTTATATGACTTACATTGATTTACTGGAGATAGGGAAAATTTTTTAATAGCAGACAAAGACACATATTTTTCCTAAAATTACTTTCCAGCAGCTTTGGATTTGGTGCTTAGTTTTCATTTCCACTCACACTTCTCTGTGTCATTATTTTTTTTTATCAGTGGGGCTCTCCTTCCCCACTTGGTTCAGCTCTCTGTTTTTTTGGCTATAATGCAACGTGTCCTGATCAGTTGGAGTGAGTGCTTGTGAAAGGTCACTTGGAAGCCCCCTTTTCATTTCTCCCTGCTACAGTTTTTCCAGCAGGCAAGTGCTCTCAGGAGCAACCCCCTCCAATCTGTCCCTTTTGATATCCAAAGCTGGTTGTTACGGGGGTTAAATTTCTTAATTCGCTGAGTTTTTGTGAGCGCTTCTTCAGCTCACCACTCTCAGTCCCCGCAGCTGGGTGCAGACCGCCTGTCTCCCTTAGGATGCTGAGGAAGTGCTAGCGTTTATTCTTTCACCTTCTTCACTTTTGGGAGGCCAATTTTATACCTTTATATCTTCCATCAGCTTCAGGGGAATTAATCTTCACCTTAGGTCTGTGAGACATAGTATCAGCCTTATGGTGGGAAGTTTAAAATCAGACAAAGCCGCTCCTGGTAAAGAAAACTGATTGTCAAGAGACCTCAAACCATGAGAGCTGGTGGCTTCTGCCTGCCCTGGAAAGGGCTTAGGTGTGGGGGGGTTTCTTAATTAGTTTTTTGAGGGTCAGGGAAATGACCGTACTGAGTCTGGAACAAAGGAAGAAATCAAAATGTAAAGCTGAGTGTTTGGTATGTTGATAACCCCCCAGTTTTAATTTCAGCATAATTGGATCAGGTTTAGCGGCAGTTGTTACGTAAAGTTCCTTCCCTTACATTTTATTCAGAAGTAAATATCATAGCTCTTCACTTTTAACCTAAGTGTTTTTTTTTTTTTTTTTTTTTTTTTCTTTCCCTAAAGAAGAGCTGCTTGCTTTACCCGGATTTATTTCCACTAGGAGAGCGCTAAGATTTTGGGGACCTGTATTCTGATGGTAAAGCTTGTGACATGAGCTTTTGTTTTCCATTCGAGGAAATGTTAGCATTTTTTCACATGTTAACTTTTTAACAATTACGAGGAATTTCTTTTCCTTGAAAACTGCTGTCCTTTTCTTTTTCCTCCCCTTTTCTCTCTTCTTGATATTTTTATTTCCCTTTTATATGGAGACTTGTAGATTTTGTCACTTCAAACGTTAGCTGTTCCTCCTCTTTTCTTTCACTTTACAATACACACTAGGAGATTTTTGTTTTTTGCATATTCCTTCCCTTTCTCTGTGAGATATTGTAGTTCACCAAATTTAAAACACTACAGTATTTAGAATCCCCGCAGTGCCATTTTAAGTATTTGGACCTGGAAAATGCCCCAAGTAATAACTACCTGAATTGCTTTTAATTACACAATATAGCTGCATCATTTTACTTCAGATTCTTTTTGATTGATGCTGTAAGGCAATTGTAACCATGGATGATGGGATTAAGTGCCTCTTGAAGTGACTTTAGCTTCTTGTGGGAACAAAGGGAAAGAAGAGAACACTTAGTCCCTTTTTGAGTGAACAGCCTTTTTTCACTTGCTATATAAAGAAATACAATTAACAAACATTATCCCCAGAGGTGAATTGAAATGTACATGCGGACAATAACCGCTCTTGACTGCAATTAGACATATATGATCCGAGGTATTTTGGCCATTCATTAGTGCTAATTGTTTGAGAAACAAGCCCAGAGAACAAATGATTAAAATGTTAGTGCCATAACCAGGATTATTAGCATGTGTGATAAAATGCATGCGCCGCAGCTGTACCAATAAAACTCTCCAGCGAGTCGCTTTGATTTGACAAACACTCAGCGCGGCTGCGAGCCCTCCGTATTTGCACAGGGCCTGCTGATGTTTATAACAAACAACTTGTATCTTCTTTTCTTAATTAGAAAGAATTACTATGCAAATTGTGGGGCTTTGTAATTCCATAGAAGTTTCCTTTGTTTTTGGTGGATTATTTGTGTGCGGTGGTGTGCTACTCCCCGGTAAATTCAACACAGGAAAACCATTACGTTTTCTCCAGAGTGGGTTTTTTTTTGCGGATATTGCAGAAATAATTTGTACGATGTTTTCCTGCATTAGCTGGGTCTTTTTCGGGGCGGGGGTTGTGGGTCTTGGATCGCTTCTGTCCTCCTTCCACAGCTCCACAGATATTGTGGTGTGTAGTTACATGCACTGAGGTCAAAAAATACATGTGGAAATTATCCAGATTTTTTAATAGTTTTAGTGAAGTGTCTAAAAATGTTCTTTGCAAACACTTTGCCAACACTATGCCAAAGATTGTAGAAGGAAAGATTTGGCCTATTGAGCAATGAATATTTTTCTATGTGTTTGGCAGATCTTCCAGGGGTGATTTGATTTAGCAAATAAACAGGGAACAGAGGCACAGGTTAAAGTGCTGGAAATCACTTGTGCCAGTACTTTACTTTGTGAGCTATATGTTGTTGGCTCCAGTGTCCCTGCACAGGTGTGTGCATTTAAGTATGTGTATGAGCAATGCTGGAATGTGAAAATGCAGTTTACAGCAGGGAAATTTGCATAATTTGGGGTAATTTCACTGTTCACAGTCACGCTGTATGGCTGCCATTGCAAACTGTAGTGTCTCTTAGTAGTCAAATAGGTTTTCTTTTCTCCTTCCTGAGGATGAACTATTCACTCTTGGGTGGAATGGTTCTCAAAGGACCATGAGAAACTTTAACTTGCCAGCTACTTTTACATATTTGATGAAGACTTTAGTAGAGTGTTATGTTTGCTGAAGAAATTTAGTTTTATTTCCAAGACCCAAGAGCACTCAGCATGCTGCCAGATGCTATGAATGAAAATATGCTGCTGTAAAACAATTTAATGAGCATTACCCAATAGCTTAGTCCTTGTTTTAACTTACAGTGCTTAAAGGAAGAAACATTGTCTTAGCAAATTCACTTGGCTTTTGTCCATGTGTTTAGTTTAAAGCATAGTCAAGCTTAGTTTGAATCATTAAAATACTTGGAGCCAGGAAACATATGTAAGATTTTCCTCCTCTTTATGGCGCAGGGTTAACAGTATAATCGAGACTGCAGTGCTGTGTGGGTTTTTTGTCCTAAAAAAGCAACTGCTGGTGATTTTTTCATTCTATCAACATAACAGAAGTCAAGATAATCAGGGGAGTGTTTCCTACCAGAGTTGCTAACTGCTCATATACAGAGCACCCCAAGCCTTGCCACTGTTTAAAATAAGTCTATAGACAAATGGATCTATTAATTAATCCATGTGTTCCTCTGCTTTTTTATTGTAGAACATAAAATATGACTTTGCCAGCAAAATGCACAGCGATGATTAAAGAATGTATGTCAAAGAATTAGCATTGATATAATTTACTGCAGTCATACCTAAAGATAGGTATGATGTTGACGTTGAAAACTCTTATTTTATATTAATATTTCTAGAGCTCTTAGTTTTGAAAGGAGAAGGATTCTGTGTTGGTCCACTGACACCACCTCCTGCTGTACATATTTTTTTCCTGGCCATACTTTTTGAAAAAATAATTTCTTCTTCAACTTGCTATGATATCCCATAAAACTAATAATTTGACACATTGACAGTGTATTTTTTAATAATAATTCGTGTCCTGAGAAACCTGTTGTTTGAGCCCATGTGGTTACAAAGTTGTTTAGCTGAGGGGGGGGGATAGCAAGAGTCACCAGGCAGTAGCATTTCCAGCATTAAGCCTGTTAAGTGATGGCTTTTTAACAGATTAAGTCTATCACTTCTGTGGAGTCAGGTGGTCTGCTGAGGAAGCTGTGCTGCTCCTCCATCTAAACACAAGTTCATCGACCTGGCTGGTGACACCCGACTAAATGTGGTCTGCAGGTAATGGTGCTTTCACCTACACAAGACTACACGCCATTGTGTGTGGTATGCAGAGCAGGGCTGCCTTCATGGGGCTTGCAGCAGTGAGAGGGAAAACGGCTGGTCAAACAGCCCTTGGTTTGATGACAGCCCAGAAGAAATCCTGGGAAACATGTGTGACAGAAGATACATCTCATCTCAGCATGCTCTGAGATTATGGTGTTAGCCATGTCTATCAGGTTTCTGGCAGGTTGGAGGGCTGGTGAGAGGCAGTCATTAAGGGTGCTTCAGGGGCTGCTTGGCTCCAGGCTGGAGTTAACTATTAATGGGCTGAGCTCTTTGGCTCCTTTGTGCCCTTGGGAACCACAAGGCTGAAGCCATCAAAGAAAGAGAATAGAAACTAATCACTTTTGTTCCCTCATATGTGTTATGGGAAGGACTGAAGACTTCTTTACTGACCTCTGTGTCACACTGAAAAAAGATCCTCCTCTTTCCATTTGAGATAAACCACTCTTCCCCTTCGTCCTTGCTCTCCCAAAGTGTACTACTGCAGGAAAATGAGATTAAGTGGATTTGTCTAGCAGCCACTTGAGCTGCCAACAGTTCTGTTACCATCCCCACTTCAGCCTGAAGCAGGGAACGTGAAGCAGTTTGTGAGAGAGAGGCAGAGTACTTTGGAGAGGCTCAGTGGATCTCAGTTGCATGTCTCCAGGTGTTGATAGGACCTCCTACACCCGAGTCTTGAAGCTGTTACTGTCATTAACAAGGGTAACACTGGCACTTTTAATAAAAAATATCTATTTAACTGCCAAGCTTTCCCATTTCTTAAACTGAATTAAGCATTACCAGGCATGTTGCAAAGAAGAGCCTGGCAGTGTTTTTTGTAGGCTCATAAAATGGATCCACACAGGATATGCAGAGATGTAGCGGATGAGATGATGGAATCCTTTTCCTTTTCAATTTAGTTTACTGAGGTAAAATGCGTTAAAAGCTTTTTTCATATTTTTAACCCAACTCTTATATTCAGCTTTAAGTGTGCACACTCTAGGGGAAGAGAGGGTTCTTCAACAGATTCAGCTCAGAAAGGCAAGTATTACAGTGGTCTGTCAGTGACATGCCACACTGGCTCTGATTTAGATTGACTGAACTCATTTCCAGGCATTTGAGAGTGTTAGTCATGTTTGCTTTGAAGAAAACCCACATGTGTGTGTAGCCATGTGTCATCCAAGTCTAGCAGCTTGGGAAGCATTATTAAGAGGGGCACAGGAAAATGCATGGGTCCCTGACATGATGTGATAATGACATGTTCAGCATGGTGCTAGGAAAGCTTTGCATTATTCAAAGTGCTGAATAATATACATGATAATGCATAATGGTGTTATATGGTAGGATTACTTTGTGGTGTAAGTGCCTTGTGCTTAGTATGAAGGTAAATTGTATTATTTTGTCCTCATCTTCGATGTAGCAGAATAGGCCTGGGGGTACAGCATGCAGTGGGAAGGAACAAGAGCAGGCAAGGGGATTTTTTTTAGAAGGCCAAGAAACACAGTGGCACCCTCTATAATTTATTTCTGTGCTTGTAATTATGGAGCAAAGCAAGCTCCCCACAGCACTGAAGAGCAGCCTCCTCTGGCAGCATCCAAGTGCACTAACCCAGCTCCTGCCTGGAGCAGGTTAGCTGGGCCCTCACCAGGAATATCAGCATGTGGTGGAGACCACCCCAGAGCTCACACCTACGGGCCACAAGGATGTTATCCTCTCAAGCCATTTGGCACCAAAGGCTCACACCTGCACTGAAGTGTGGTGCACAAAGCATTTACAAATTTAAACAGACACCACAGCCAAAAACCTGCTGCTGATGCTGCTGGGTTTGTGAACTCTGCCAGTGGAAGTCTGTGCTGTGGATGTGAAGGTCTGAAGAGAGTAGCGAGGTTCCACACTACCTGGGGTTTTCATTCTTTTTTCTTCATTTCCCCCTCCATCCATTTTGCTTATTTAAAATTTGCGTGCAAATACATTTGTTGATATAATGCTAAGGTTGCAAAGTGAACTTCGCAAACCTGTGTTTGTTTTAACCAGCACCCCTGCTTCATTCACAGCATGGCATCCAGCTCCTGGAGGAAAGGTAGCAGATAGCAGCTCCTCCCCAAAGCAGTCCTGATCCATTCCCAGTACAGTCTGCATCCTATAGAGGAGTCTTATGACAGGGAAAAATGAAAACAACCACCACCCTTCTGTATTTCATACTTGCTGTGGCACCCAGAATAGGCACTGTAATTAAAGCTGCATGGATAAAGCTTAGGTCTTCAATTATGATTAAGTTTGCAACTTCTATTGAACACAGCAGTTTTGGAGTTTTATATTGTAATTAACTGTAATACTGATATGTCCCTAACTTGTCTCTTCCAAAGGGAAAAAATATGTAAGTTGCCCAAAACCAGTCACTATCTATGTAGGAATGTTTTGCTTTATAAATACAGTCAAGTATGATTTACAGCATTGCTGCCAGTAGTCTAATTTCAACAATATCCTTTACAGGGTGGATTCTCTTCTGCCAGCTGGTGTTCCTAAGCTTAGTTATCGCTTTACATCATCACACAAGTATGTTCCCAGACGGGCTGTGCTCTATGTACCTGCAGATGATGAAAAGAAGATAAGAAAAATACCATCGCTAAATGTAGATTGTGCAGTGTTGGACTGTGAAGATGGTGTGGCTCTGAACAGAAAGGTAATTAAAAATTATCTGTGTGATATAATCAGCACTAAAGAGAACTTGTGGAAAAACATTGCCTTTGCCTTGGGGAAGTGACAACCAGAATGACAAAGATAACTTTAAGATATACAGAGTAATGTCACAGTGATAGGCTTTGTGAAGGCGTTGGGAAAATCTGGTTACTCAGAACTCAAAGAGATCCCGTGTGAGTAAGCAGGGAGGGAGTTTTGCAGGAATACAGAACTGGGCATAAGCTGTCATCACAGAAGAGTGGGAGATACTGTTATTATTGCAACACATTTCTTAGGAAAGAGGAAGAAGCAGTCTGTAAGAAGAGAAGTGGGAAAGGAAGCGTTAGTTCAGAATCACCAGGTGGGCAGTTTGTTATTGAAATAAAAGCATCTTCAGATTGTGAACAAAACAGCGTGATTCTGGGTTTGAACCTTGGTGTTTGGAAAGATATACTTCCTGAAATTTTGGGGGGAAATGCTGTTAGGGATGTTTCTCAAGGAAGCAGAAGTTAGATCCCGAGCATATTAGTGTTTGGAATGGGGATGGAGAGCAGAGTGGGAGATTGATGTAGATGTGTCAAGTACTTGTGCCAAGTTTTTGTTAACATTAAACTGTGGAAAAAGAGAGAATGACCTAGCATGCATTCAGTTTTGCTTGCAAACAATTTTTTTAACATATGGAAGTAACCATTTCAGTATGTTCCACATCTTAGAACCATAGAATTATTGGAAGAGACCTTTAGGATCACTGAGTCCAACTTTAGAAATAACTGCCAAGTCAGCCATCTTAAACAGTGTATACAAGAAATTGGTGCAAATGTTTCCTAATGAAAGCTATTTCTCAACAGGAATGCACGTTTGCTGTCACATTATGTTCATATTTGTTGGTTTTCCTAACTGCGTCTCCATACTTCAGACTACAGCAAGCAGTGTTTGAGTATAAATATCTTGTCCAGAAAGTTAGGAAAACAGGCTTGAAAATTTTCCCATATCCTTTCAAAAATGCAGATGAAATTTTATTATTTTCTTTTTCTTCTGAGTTAATGCTTTCCAGAAGGACTCTCTTGGATAGTGCTTTCTTTAACCTTCAGCTCTTTACAGGTATGTTGGAAAGGAAAAATTTTACAGAGTTTGCATGTACCTATTTTAATTCTGAAAAGTGAAAGTAGCACTGTTGGATGTTCCTGTGTGCTGCTGAAGATGATTGGAAAGCATTTTTCAGTTGCTAAAATTCAGTGTTGAAAGACTACAATTATATCTCATGTCACAGTGAATTAGTATCGTTTCATCACCTTTCAGAGGCTGCTGCTGTATGATACAAGATGTAGTTGTGTATCAAACTGAAGTATTTTTAGGTGCAGCTTAATTACATCAAATAATTTATAGCATAAGCATTTATTTGTAATAAACAATGACAGAAAACCAAAATTTTATTATTAAGATGACAAAGTTGACAGTAGTAATTTCTCAAGGGTGGTAAAATTCTAGCTCTGTTAAAGTGAAGTTATGCCACTGGGTATAAGATTTCAAGGAAATTAGGGGGAAAATTGGTAATGGAAACTTGAGATGACAGATGAGCCCCTGCCTCAGCTTAAATGCAAAAAGGAAGCAGACAGGAGGTAGAAGTGGGGACAAGCTACCAAGAAACAACAGAGAGTGTGGTCCAGGCTTGTTGGAGCAGAATGAGGAAGTTCAGAGCTTGGCTGGAATCAAAACTGGTGAGGGATGAGCAGGACTGCAAAAATAGCTACCTCAAGTGTATCAGCAGGAAAAATGAGAATGAAAACCAGTCAAATAGATGTACTGCTCCATGAAACTGCAGGCTTTACTGTCAGAGTCTGCCCAGTCTCAGGCCTAGAAGCAAAGATCTGTGGAGGGAGGGAGCAGCCGCAGTAGGGGAGGATGGAGTTAGGGTCTATGTAAATAAGCTGGTCTGTGGGACCAGACAGGACACACTGGAGGCCTCTCAGGGAGCTGTCGTGTGTCATCATGCGGCTGCTGTCTGTCATCCCTGAAAGATCAAGGCTGGGGGATGTTCCTGAAGCCTGGAGAAAGGCACCTCTGCCCAGAAGGCCCTGGGTGCAGTTGTACCACAAGCTGCACAGGGTCGCTGGTGTGTCCTTGCAGCACCAACCATCCCCAGGGCCATGCTGGCACAGCTGCACACAGCAGGTCCAGGGAAGGGCTCCTTCCCCTGCACTTGATTCTGACAGTCTCTGTGTGGAGTCCCTGTGCCAGCTGTGGATCCCAGGACAAGAGAGAGGCTGACCAACGGGAAGGAACCCATGAAGGGCCATCAGGATGATCGTGGCACAGGAGGAGAGGCTGAGGGGCTGAGTTTCTTCATCCTGGAGATGAGATGGCTGAGTTGGGTCTTGATGGACACTTTGCTTTCTGAGGGGAGCTGAATGGGTGCAGAGCCAGAATCTTCTCAGAGGAGCTCAGAAATGGTGCAAGGAAAAACACTGGGCACAGGTTGCATGAGTGGAGATGCTGACTGGAGACAAGGGAAAAATGTCTTGTCCATGCAGGTGGTCAGAGGCTAAAGAGATTGTCCACTGGTGGTGTATCCTCCCTCCCTGAGGGTATTCAAGCCTTGGCTGGATGAAGCTGTGATTGGCCTGGTGCAGAGCAGTAGTTAGTGCTGCTTTGAGGTGGTCTCCTGAGATCCCTTCCAACCTGAATTAGACTCTGTGATTGCATGATTTAGTTGAGAAGCCTAATTCAAAGTGATTGGAAATTTGAATTTCATTTTTAGATCTGCCACAGATACTCAGGAAGAGTTTGAGACATAGGTTCTACGAATGTGAAGCTGAAATTCTTATTGCTCTTGCAGCTTAATTTATTAATGTTTATGAGGTGTTTGGAGACTTTGTGTGAAAGATATGTCAAGAACACCCATTGAAGTACAGTGTTCAGTGGCCCATTGCAAATGGGTCATTTCAAACTGAGGGGGAAAAGTCCACTAGGAAACACAGCAATGCTGAGTCTGTCCTTTATTCATTCTTCTTAAATAGTACTGATGAATTTGAGTATTTATTGCTGTGTCTTATATTACTTAAAATGCTACTTAAAATGGACTTCCTTCAAACTGTTGCAGAAATGTTGAATTTGGGGAAAACCAGGACCTGACCGAAGGTTCACAGTGCCTTGGGCCAAACCTGCCTGTCTACAGATCTTCATTTGCAGGAGTCCAAGCAGCAAGCTTGAACCACATCTAATGGGTCTATTTTAACAAGATGCTGTGTGGTTTATATTAGGATTAAGTTAAAATTTGACAGATTGATAATCTGGCATGTCAGCAGCTCTATTTTCTTGCTCATTCAGAAGGAAACGAGGCAGATGAGCTTCCTGTTACTGAAACTGATAACATTTGCAAAACTGCATTTGGTTGCAGTAACAGCTTTTGAAGCTGTGGTCAGAAAATAAAAATATTTAACTATTTTCTATGCAGCATTTTCTCTCAATGAAGTTTTAAAAGACTTCCTTCCCTGTGCCTTACCCCCACAATTCTGTTTTCTAATGGCTGACAGAGAGCAACAGAAGGGGGGAGCCCATACACATACCCTAATCTCCTGTACCATTTTGGTGCCTACATTTCTTACCTTCAGGAACTACAGCATTGAACACAACTTCAGATGTCATCTCTTTCCCCTTCTTTTGAATCTTATTTTCTATCTGATATTTTGACTCAATCAGAAAAACAGAAAATACCTCACAGCATTCACAAGGAGAAAATATTTCAGTGAATTTTCTGAGGAGAACCAGTGAGAAGAAATGGCCAATAAGCAAAGTTGTAATAGTGTGCTGAGTACTAACCCTGAAAGTGTGGTTACACCTGATCCTGGTATGAGTAGCACAGGGGCTTTTGCAACACCTTTGGGACTAGGCAGAGAGGTAGGAGGGCTTCAAAAATTCAGAATAGGAAAGGTGATAGGGAGATATGTGGGTGTTGCTGAAAATTTATTTTACAGAGGTAGCATCAGTCTTTCTGAACATACCCTTCAAGTCAAGCTGTTTTCTGATCTGGGCTGGGGATCCATATGCTGTTTTTACAGGTTCAGATGCATAGTGCCTTATGATGTAGACTGTCAGCTACCTCTCAAGATTTCTGACTCTGCAAGAGTTTGGGTATTTCTGCAGCAGAGATTTAAGTTTTGGTTGTGAGAACAATTGAGTATTAGTAAAGGGAAGTTACCTTCCTTGAGGTATTATTCACAGACAAAGATATGACTTCTTTGCCACTGATGTACATTTTAAAGAAATTATTCAGAATTACAAGCTTGGTGATATTTTAAAGTGAATGGTTCAAATAAAGATTCTAAAACTATAAAATTAGAAATAATACAGATTGTAGTGTTGATATGTCACAAATGCATCACGCTCTTAGAGACAAAAATAGCTTGCATCTATTTCAGCTCTTCACAGGAAATGGTCTGAATATGCTTTCATTTTGATTCTGAAAAATAAAAAGGTTTTAAAAATGGCTGCACTGATATGCTTGTATGATTCATATAAGCCAGCAAGCTGAATTGCATCTTATGAAAGATCTCTGTGTAGGAGCTGAGCTGTGTCCAGGGCTCTCAGCCAAGCCAGCAGTCCCTGCTGTAGCTTTCCTCTGTAGAGCTGCAGCACTCACTGTGCTTGTAGGTCAGGTGGATCTATTACCATGTGGAAAAGTTCTCTCTTCCTGTTGGAGGAAGGAAGATTTCCATGTCAGTGCATTCATTTTCCAAGGACACAGTGAGCTGAGATTTTGTAGTTAGCTCCCATGGGTTATGTAAAGTTACCACCCTTACAAGAGAGTTTTCTAGAACTGCCTTTTTTTCAGCAGGATCCTGTCTCGGTGGTGCTGTTCTGCAGAGCATCCAGAGGTGTTAGCTGCCAGGTCAGCCTAGCAAGAGAACAGTTGGGGTTGCTACTATAGCCTTTATATATCTTTCTGAGTCCTTGGCAAGAGTTTTGGAGAATTTTAATGCCTCCAAATCAATGCTATTTGTGGCTTTATTTTGTTTGTGGTCTGCAGGGTGGTTTTGAAAAACTGGGATAATACAGTGCACTCTGCAGCTCCCTTCAGTGTGCCATCAGGCCAGGCAGGGCACAGTCCCTCCTGCCAAAGATGACCTTTGAAAATTCTCTCAGGCAAATTTTGAAAGTGATAGGATTTGGCCTTTTCTTTCCATGGGGAACGCCAATGTTATAATTAAGAATCAAAACAAAGCCCCATGTTCCCTCTGCTCATGTTTTTTTTTTTGCATCAGAGGTGTAAAAGCAATCCCTTGGAGTGTACATATGGCTGAGAAACGTCTGTGCATTCCTCTGACATACAATACTTGAAACCAGGAAATTTTATTGTTGATCCTCGGGAAATATATGGAGCTCATTCATCCAATAAAAAATTATTGATATTCAGGGCTTCACTGTAAAATTATGTCAGACTGATTAGAGTTTAATCTCCTAAGCTTTATTTAATGTGAATCGTCATCATGCCGCTTTGTCTCTTTTAGAAAAATGTTGCTCTCTCCTCCAGCACTTGAGCAAGAGAAGCTGGGGAAGAGGAAGCCTCAGCTCTGTCCTTTCCTCTTATCTTTTCCTTGAGAGGGAAGTGGTGGGTCCTGAGCCTCTCCTGTTCTCCCCAGTTTCCTCAGCAGTGAAGGGAAGTTTGGTTAAGAGGAGGTCTAGGGAAGGACCTATTTTACTAATCTGAAGCATGTCCTCTTAGAATCATAGCATAAATATGTTCCTACCTAACATCATGGAGGCACTTAAAAACTCATTGTGCTGTGTCATAGGAGAAGGAAAAATCAGTTAATTCTTTTGAATTGTCTGTTTTTAAAAATAGGATTAAAGCCTGGCCACCTTTCAAAGTTTTCCATTATGAATAACACATATGTAAGAGATGACTCTTAGTTCATTACAGTCAAGAGCAGATCATCCACAAACATGCTGATTTTATGGAGATTTCTCCCTGTGAGAATGCCTCCTCCATCTCTCTAGTGATCTCATCCTGGGGTCAGAACAAACAGCACGCCAGAGAGAGGGCATCCTTGCCTACCATTTTCCCCTTAATCTGAGACCTTCTGACCTTTTTAGTCCTTATCATTGATGACAAGAGGCTCTTGCATATAAAACAACACTTCAACTAAATTCAGGGGTGGAGATAAAGGGATAAAATGGGTCAGCATGGTATACAAAAAAATGTGATGCTTTCTTTGTTGAGATGCATTTCCTTATTGATGTTATTGAAGGATTTTACAGTATTAGTGGAAGAAAGCTCCAGTTGGTTTCCATAAATCTCTAGTTACTTCAATTAAACCCAACAGTTTTCCTGTATTATATGATGATAATCTCTTTTTTTTTTTTTTTTAATAAAGCCGTGTTGGTTAGGATTTATCAATGCTGCAGGTATTTCTCTAGGCTCATAGTGAGACTGTTAGCTAGTACTTCATAGGCACAGTTGCATGAAACATTGATAACTAGGTTATTTTACCAGGTCTTTGCTTTATTTATAATAAATTAGTACTGTACCTAATTGTATTCCTCCTACAGGGAGAAGGCTTGCTGATAAAGTGTGTAGAGAATGATTAAATGTACACAGGCGCATAGTAGGGTGACTTCTTTTCAAAAGATGCACAAAATTAAAATGGGAATGCTGCTTTCCCCACTGGCTTGCCATTATTAAAAGTCTGAGTAGCATGGGAAATTTCTTCTGTAGGAATTGGGGAGTCCAAAAGTCTCTCTGGTTTATTGTAGGGGAGCTGAACTGTATGGTGAAACTCTGCAAGGCCTTTTTGATCCTTGAAGAGTTCTGATGAATATACATTTTTATGAAAGTTGTAAAGTGTTTTCATTTCCTCATTAATCCCACCATGGTCCTGGAAGAACTGCCACTCCTGAGTACTGACTGTGACAATAAAAGTTTTTGTTCCTATTGTTTTACTCTACAAGCCAATCATCTTCCTTACATAAAGATTTGAGGATTCATAAGGAGATCGCAATATTCAGCAATTTTCTTCTTAATGAGCTCAGTAATGCCTGTTTCTCTTCGAGGAGAGCCTTTGAATTGCCAGTTATTTCTTTTCCACTGATTCAGATGTATCCAATTAAGTTTGACTTGGACATGTGCTGATATAACTATTACTGCTGACAGAATGGTGTCTAGAAACTTAGGGAAAATGTCTTGGCTCAGTATTAATGGGGATTTCAGACAGGAATATATTAATAGACCTGGGAAAATATTTTAAAACGTACAGTTAATATTTGTATGGACTTGTAAGTCACAGTCCTTCACTTTTGTGTGTAGTCCACTGTCTGCAGGCACATCAGCACACCTGGGTACTACAGGCTAACTGCAGGACTTAAATGGGTTGTTACACATTTCTGGACCAAGTTCCAATATTTCATCTGTTCCTGTAGCAGGAAGGACCTGGCTACATGGCCATTGAGCTCCTATCATTTAGTTAGAAGAGAGCTGTTGAGTTTCAAGTGTGCTACAGAAAACCAAGCTAATACTAAAAAGTTCAGTTTACACGGGTAGCTGAGAAACAATATGTGGGATCAAGTTTGGGCACTTTTTTGTATGCAGAGCCATGTGCTGTGCTGTGCTGTGCTGTGCTGGTTGTGTTGTGTTGTCAGCCTTCCAATGAGGTGAGGAAATGATAAAGGCACTGCCCCTGGGTACTCAGCACTTAATACCATTAGCTCCAAATCTCCTTTGCTTTTTTTTTTTGTTGGCAATGAGCAGGCATTGGAATGTGTTTGTGTATCCAAGTTTCTATTGCAATAATCTTGAAATCTAGTCTTGAACTTCAGATTTCATTGTGCTTTCATAGCCAGTAGTCCACTCTGCTTATGCTTCCTCATTGCAAGGCCCACACTTCTAAAACAGAGTGGTGAGTGAAGCGTGAAGAAATCCAGAGACCCTCATCAACAGGGACATGGACCAGAAAGTGGTAGGACACAGAAACACAGCCCTTTCACTCTTTGGTAAACTTGTCTACAAGGTATCTCTATGGTCACAGGTAGTGGTACAGTGGCCCTGTGGTTTGATTTGGACAAGATAGGTAGGGAAGGAAAGGTGGAAATGCATGGTACTTTTCCCAAGGCGCCATCAAAGTGGGACTGTCCCACTGAAGAGTGGGAAGAACCTCAGAGACACTCAGAAGATTATGAGGAAATCCATGGTTAATTTTACCAGACTGTTTAAACAATACCTGTTGACCTGAGGTTTAGAAGTGTCTGTATGGTGAAACTCTGCAAGGCCTTTTGATCCTTGAAGAGTTCTGATGAATATACATTTTTATGAAAGTTGTAAAGTGTTTTCATTTCCTCATTAATCCCACCATGGTCCTGGAAGAACTGCCACTCCTGAGTACTGACTGTGACAATAAAAGTTTTTGTTCCTATTGTTTTTACTCTACAAGCCAATCATCTTCCTTACATAAAGATTTGAGGATTCATAAGGAGATCGCAATATTCAGCAATTTTCTTCTTAATGAGCTCAGTAATGCCTGTTTCTCTTCGAGGAGAGCCTTTGAATTGCCAGTTATTTCTTTTCCACTGATTCAGATGTATCCAATTAAGTTTGACTTGGACATGTGCTGATATAACTATTACTGCTGACAGAATGGTGTCTAGAAACTTAGGGAAAATGTCTTGGCTCAGTATTAATGGGGATTTCAGACAGGAATATATTAATAGACCTGGGAAAATATTTTAAAACGTACAGTTAATATTTGTATGGACTTGTAAGTCACAGTCCTTCACTTTTGTGTGTAGTCCACTGTCTGCAGGCACATCAGCACACCTGGGTACTACAGGCTAACTGCAGGACTTAAATGGGTTGCTACACATTTCTGGACCAAGTTCCAATATTTCATCTGTTCCTGTAGCAGGAAGGACCTGGCTACATGGCCATTGAGCTCCTATCATTTAGTTAGAAGAGAGCTGTTGAGTTTCAAGTGTGCTACAGAAAACCAAGCTAATACTAAAAAGTTCAGTTTACACGGGTAGCTGAGAAACAATATGTGGGATCAAATTTGGGCACTTTTTTGTATGCAGAGCCATGTGCTGTGTTGTGCTGTGCTGTGCTGGTTGTGTTGTGTTGTCAGCCTTCCAATGAGGTGAGGAAATGATAAAGGCACTGCCCCTGGGTACTCAGCACTTAATACCATTAGCTCCAAATCTCCTTTGCTTTTTTTTTTTGTTGGCAATGAGCAGGCATTGGAATGTGTTTGTGTATCCAAGTTTCTATTGCAATAATCTTGAAATCTAGTCTTGAACTTCAGATTTCATTGTGCTTTCATAGCCAGTAGTCCACTCTGCTTATGCTTCCTCATTGCAAGACCCACACTTCTAAAACAGAGTGGTGAGTGAAGCGTGAAGAAATCCAGAGACCCTCATCAACAGGGACATGGACCAGAAAGTGGTAGGACACACAGAAAACACAGCCCTTTCACTCTTTGGTAAACTTGTCTACAAGGTATCTCTATGGTCACAGGTAGTGGTACAGTGGCCCTGTGGTTTGATTTGGACAAGATAGGTAGGGAAGGAAAGGTGGAAATGCATGGTACTTTTCCCAAGGCATTGGTGCCATCAAAGTGGGACTGTCCCACTGAAGAGTGGGAAGAACCTCAGAGACACTCAGAAGATTATGAGGAAATCCATGGTTAATTTTACCAGACTGTTTAAACAATACCTGTTCACCTGAGGTTTAGAAGTGTTATTAGGTAGCAACACAAGGAAATGTGGTGAGATGCTGGGTAAGAGAAAAGAATTTTTGATGTCAGGCGGAGAAACAACATAACCAAATATGTGGAAGTTGCAGATGAAGGTGAAGGTGTGTGTTGTCATGGCTAGGCTTGGGAATCTTGGCAGGTGTCAGCTGCCAAGATACCCAAAAAACAATGATAAAAGGATCCTAGTACTCAGTGCTAGATACTAAACCACCAGTACCTATGCAAAAGCTTCATTTCCTTCTGCTGTATGACCAGGAGTCCACAATACTGACAGTGCTATGGATTCTCTGTCCTTCAGATAACATGTCACATTTCATGAATTAAGGACATTTGTGTCTGAATTAGTAACTCAGAGTTAAGCCCTTAGGGACTTTGAGCTTATTCCTCCTATACACCAGCAAATATTGAATTGAAGGCATGTGAATGGTGCTAGTTGCAAAATAAGCATAGAACCTGTCTAAAACCAGCCTTTTTTTCCACCATGAATCAAACCCATGCCATGACATCCCTTTAACTTAAAGTGGAACAATTTATCTCTGTTCAACAGAAGACAAAACACATGGATTACAATTTCCTAAAGCCCTGGTTTTTACATATTCTGTGAATTACTTTCTTCTCCAAATTGTGAAAGATTGTAAAGCTGTGCTTTATACACCAAAATAATACACTTTCATGGAACAAGCTGATACCCAAAATCTCTGGCTCACTGACAGTGGAGGGCATCCAGAGCCACAAATCTAATGTGCACTCACATACAGAATAGAACACAATATGCAAGTATTGCAATTTTTCTAGTCCCTGTCATAAAAGCCATAACAAATGGGGATGGAGCATTAGGAACTATACGCATTTTTTTATTCCCATCTAAACCTGCACAGCTCTGCTGGCTTCACACTACGCAGGAGGCTCTAAGGGCATGAAAGCTCTTAATGCATCCCTAGGTTACACATGGCCATGCCCAGAATTTGGGGTCCAAGCAAGAAATTCTTTTACAAAGAAGTGAAAAACTTGCCATTTTTTTTAATTATTATTATGGGTAAGTCAAAACATCCAGCTGCATTTGCAAAGTTGCTGTTTTGACAGTGGTTTTTATAGCTGTATGGAACACGTGCAGTTGTTACCATACCTAAATGTGCTGTCCAAAGCATAGTGTATAACTCTCCAAAAACAAGTGCACATGTCTGCAAATCCAGCCTGCTACAGATTTGGATGTTAATGTCAGCTGCTTTGCTGAGGTTGCTCATCTTTCTTTTTGGCTGTAATATCACAAAATGAACTGCCTTTTTGTCTATCAATAAGGAAATTGGTAAGCTGACTGTGGAGTCTGATCAGCACTTTGCATCTTTTTGAAAGCATAAATGAAATTCTCATGTTTTCTGAGTCTGACTAACAATTTCTATCTTTAAGGCAGTTTGGTTGCTCTGAGATTGCTGCTTTAACTCCTGCATAACATAATGCTGCCTGCTGTGGGTCACTGTAATGGCTCTTTTGCTCTCCTTCTTTCACTGCAGTGCAGTAGGGCTACCCTCTCCAGAACAATATACTTACCAGTTATTTCAAGACTGGGAGAAAGTAATTATAAATACTTTTCTTTATTTTGATCACTGAGCTCCAGAAGAACATAAATCCTTGTATTGTTCCTCATTTGGGAGCAAATGGTTATAAAGATCCTGGCAGTTCATTTTAGGATGATTATAAACCATGACTTGCTCATTCTTTCCTCCTTACTTGTTACAGCCTCTTTCTAGATTGCCTCAAAATAGCTGCTCCTATGCAGACTTCAGATAACTTTATCTTCTGAGGTTTCACAATACAATTGTGCATTAAAAGGGGACATGTGGAACAAATTGGTATTTTTTTCCAGCTTAGTCAGGTTATTTGGTTACATTTTAAGCTTTGATTCCACACAGACCAAATCTTCCACTCATTAACCAATTATTTTTAAATAGAATATTTATAGATCATAATTTAGTATGCATTTTCTTGAGAAAAAGGGCAAATTAATACATGTAAACATGGATTAATCTATTTAAATACGCTGTCCACAAAATCCTTACAATATGTAAACAACATTTGTTATGCCTTGGAGATAACATATGATTGGACTCACGAGACCCTGTTTATCCTACCAAACAGTTTCTTTTATAACTTCAAAGGGAATTTTATATATTTATGGCAATAGCAGGGTGTTAAGTGCAGCTAGACAGAAATTATACCTCAGCTATTTAGTTAATGCCAATAGGGATTAAATTAGATTTTATAGCTGTTAGTAGAAGTCTGTTTTGTAGCTAACAAGTGGGATTTTTAAATCCTGGAAAGCATAATCCTATTATAAAACTGGCAGCTGAATTAACATTATCTAGGAAGCAAGTCTTCACGGATTAACATTTTTTGACATTAACAAAGAAAAACTAATGCTACAGGGATATTAGATGCTTTTCCCAAAAGTAGGAAAAAAAAGAAAGTGAATATAGGACAAGATAAATGGCACAAATAGTGCAGGAGGGAAAAATTGAGTGAAATATGCATGAGGTGAAATCTGGGACTGGTCATTTTCTGCCTCAAATACAAAGGGAATACACTGAGTAGGAAGAGATACCACAATTGATAATTCATATATAACCCACACATTGATTTATACCTTGTGGCTAATTCTCAGTTATCCAAATGAGCATGGGATAGCCACAGAGGCCTTCTCCTGTCCTGGGAGGCTGCCTCTGCATTCCAGCTGTAGGAAGACTGACAGCAGTGTAGAAGGAACACTCATCCCTTTACTGAAAGGCCCATCAAGCCATTCCACAGAGACCCTGATGGAGTTCTCCTTACACACTTTGAAGAACAGTTCTAGGACAGCTGCTGCAGGCAGTGGAACAGGGGATGAGTGGGACAATGAACTTCCTTGTCCTGCAATATGTAGACTGAATAGCTATAAGGGTATGTACCATGTCATATCTCAATTTAAAAATCATTGTCCACATCATAATTGCAGAACAAAACTTTTATTACCTAAAATTGTGCATTATGCATCTCCTGTAAATTATTTTAAATGTTCTGTGGTTAGAATCCAAGTCTTTACCTAATCACAGTTGCAGCACTGAAATAATGAAATTAGTAATCTTCTGTGTGGAGGGCTAAGAAGAATCCACTTAATAAACCTACCAGTCATAAAAACATGACAAACAATTTCTTCTAGATTTTGCAACATCATATTCAGTGTTGTTGACCCAGTACAGATTTTATGGTAACTTCTTTTAGCTTCCATCTTGTCTCATAAATTTCTTCTTTCTTATCAAATAGAGAATTTCAATAATGGCAAATGAGAATGTGAAATACCTAAGTGGCCAAACTATCTATCCTCCTCTGAAGGCAGTGCCATGAGGAAGAACCTTGGAACTATTATTTCAGTGGGAAAACACATATCATTTGGCATCAACGGGACCAAGATTTATGCCCTGTTGTATGCATTTTGCACCAATGATAATGAACCCTACGAAGAATGGGAAGTAGTTGTTCACCCTCTGTTGTATCTCGTTTTCAAAAATCTGTCTTCCAAATGTGTTCTTTTATTCCATATGCAACAGACTGTAAGCTTGGTGCTTTAAAGCACACAGGGATCTTGTAGCCACTGCCACAGAGGTCTGAGGTGCTGAGAGTGTTCAGAGAAATGGTCATGCAACGTGCCTGTGATTTCTCACATCAGGAGGACATGAACCTGGTGTCTCCCAGGAGCCCATGGTCCTTTATAAAGGATCTGTCTTTCCTTCCCCCTTAAGTAATGAGCAGTGCTATGGCATTTTGTTTCCAGGCTTGCTGTCAGAGTAGGAAGGTATACAGACTTGGCCCATAAGACAGGTGGTTTTTAAAATGTTTGTCTATCTCCTCAGCTTGTATCAATAGGCTTAGCTCTTCATTTTCCATATGGAAGCAGCTGTCAAGTGAGAAATAAAGAAAGATTATGTGGAATGAGACTGTTATGTGACCAGGGAGCTGCAGCCACATCACCTTACTGGATACTCATCATCTGCCTTCAGTCTCTGGAAGAGAGAGATGGAGATGCAAGGGGGCAATGGACTTACTGAGCAGAACACCCTTCCTCCAGATGATCCCATGCCTGCTGTGACTGGCTGCTGCCTGGCTGTGAAAGAGGTCATTGAATGGGGAGGGAGGGATGAGGGATGCTTGGCTCTGCCACCCAGCACTCTTATATCTGGGTATGTGTTTTTATAGAAGCTCATTCAGGGCCAACATGTGGAAAACAACAGCAGCATCACTTGAACGTTGCCAGACAGGGAACCTGACCTCAGAATCTGGCTTCATGTTTTCAAATTTGCTTATCACCTGTGAGGTGCAGTGCTAGCACTGAGGAAAAAGAAATGCCTAGAAATGTGAAGGTGGGTTGTGGTTCTCAGTGCTTGAGGCTGTTACAAGCAGCCCTGCACACATATGCTTTATTTTTGTAGCTAGAGGTGATTCATGCACTGAGCAACCTCTGAGTAGTGCTTGATGTGAATTGACAGAAACTAGCAGAAAGAGCAGCTGGCTTCTAACCTCTGACAGCAATTCCCATTCCTGGTCATCAGACATCACCTCTTCCTACATCCACCTACATTCATTGAGATGTGGTGCTACATAGCAAAACATTGCATGGCTTGTGTCTTCATGGGGGTGATGTTTCCTGCAGGAAGAGCAGCAGCTCTTTGCCATAAGCAAAGGCTCTCACAGACCTCCCCCTTTTTTTTTTTTTTTTTTTTTTTGCCTTGGAATCTCTAGGATTTCATTTTGCTGCTAGTAGTGGTGAACAGAATGACAAGTCTCACCTGTCAAAGCCATATAGTCTTGGAAGGCAGACTAAGGTCAAAAATATAATAATAATAATAATAGTAATAGTAATAATAATAATAATAATAATAATAATAATTTAAAAAATGTTGTGCATGTTTAATTGACGAGTAGTGGTGGGGAGTTCAGATAATGGCAGAGGCAACATCTATGAGCTGGTTGTGTCCACTGTAGCTTGAGGTAAGGAGGCTCTTTTCCAGTGTGGTCCCAAGAGCTGGTAAGTGGAAGACAGGGCATGAGGAAATGCTAGGGAAACAAATGAGGTGCTGCTGAGGAACAGTGGAACAGAGCAGCAGCCTCTCAGCTCAATGAAATCTTGCCTGGTGTTTCACATTGGGCTGCCTACAGGCTCTTTTTTTACTCTCACTCTTCAAGAGAAGAGAGCTTGTGCTACGTTTTAAATGAGCATGTTACACACAGCAAGTTCCCTCCTTGTCAGCCAGACAAGTGGCACCCTGAACTCCATAAGTGCTTAGTAAACTTAAAATGTGTTGTAAATCTGCTATGGCTATCAAGCCCAATTCCTTGAGTGAAGCAGAGCATTTACAGAATTGTGTCTTTTTTTGTTTTACTGATGAATGTATCTGGCAGGGGAAACTAGAACTTCCATTTGGGATCATTTGCCGCATTAGCACATTTCCTTTGAAGTTGCTTTATGCAGCAGTGTCAAAAGCTTTCTCACATCCTGACTGCCCTCCACAGTCTCTCAACACCTCACTCAAAGTAAGTGGCCAAAGCTGGAGATTGTATTTCAGGAGCAACTTCACCAGTGCTGAGTAATTATCATGAAATCATTGAAATCATGATGTCAGCTTGTTTTGTCCTATCTTCTTTACCCAGGTAAAATCAATAGATATCATGAACAATAGACTTTGTTCTTACTTCATCATGAAGCTTCACAATTTCAGGTATTTTGAAGCATCCTTAGCACTGGAACATGTTATAGTTGCCTTGAGTTAACTTTAGACAACTGCATTCAAGAGTGCTATTCCTAGACACATTGGTAATCCCTGAATGTGCTCTTAAGTGCTTGAAAGTTTGCTTTTGTGCCTACTCAGCAATGTTTCTGTCTTCTTGTGGAGGCTTGTTGTCTCTTTTCATGCCAAGGTTATCAAACATATATCTTCTGTCTGAGGCCCCTGAGCAATCAAAATTTGCCTATCAGACTCTGACAAGACACATGCAAAGCACAAAGCCATGGGCTTTTTATTTTAAGATAAGGCTAGGCTAGAAAAGGGAAATAATGGTCATGTCCATGGTGGCATCAGTAAAAGGCTTACTGAAAGCTGATGGATCAGGGTCAGAGGGGAAGCCAGAATATAGGAATGTCTTGATGGTGACTGATCAAGGAGAGACTGTGGACAAATATTTCTTTAAACAATTGAAGGAAGTATCTCAAATTCTTTCTGACTCTCATGGATAACTTTAACCATGCTAGAATCTACTGACAGGAGCACATGATGGGTCACAAAAACCCAAATTTCTGGAATGCAAGAAAGACAAATTTTTGGTGGAAGTGCCGAGCAACTAACTAGGGGAGATGCTTTGCTGGAATCCTGAATGAAAATGAACTGTCAGTTAATAGCAGTTTTGGCTGCAGGAGCTGTCAGATGTTGGAGTTTATGATCCTGAAGGCAGTGATGAAGGCAAGGACACAAGACTTCAGCTGTAGACAGAACCAATTCCACATTAAGCTTTCCCTGAAGGCAAGAGAGCTCATAAGGGCTAGACTTCATTGACAATCTGCACAAAATGCAAAAAAAATCATCTGAAGGGTGGAAGAACAGGCAGGCATGGCAGACAGCCAGCTTGCTGCAAAGGGAACTCTTGATTTAACTCAAACACAAAAAGGAAGCATACAGGAAATGGATGCAGGAATGGGCTACCAAGGAGGAATGCAGAAATATTACCTGGATAAGTAAGCACAGAATGAGAAGGCTAAAGACTGGCTGGAATCAACAGCCACAGCCTGCCTGAAGGAAGATGCTGACTGGAGACAAAGGGAATAAAGTCTTTGCCATGCAGGTGGTCAACCATTGCAAGAGGCTGTTCAGAGCACTGGTCTATCCTTGCTCCATGGGGGTATCCAAGCCCTGGCTGGGTGAGGCCCTTATCAGCCTGGTGTAGAGTGGTAGTTAACCCTGCTTTGAGAAGGCAGATGGATGAGGTGGTCTCCTTTCCTTCCTGAAATAGACATGTGATTGCATGATTTTCTTAGTGGTTAGAAAACTTGTCCAGGAAGCCAGGAGCACAGGCCTATTTGTCCTTATCTGGAGTGATGACAGCAGCACCCTGCTTGCTAAATAAAACTCTGGTGCTCCATCTGTATGTATGCACCCCTGTGGCAGAGACATCCTCCACCTTGCTTTAAATAAGTAGATATTAACTGGGCCACAGACAAATCTAGGCCTGAAGCTGACTTTCTACTTAGTGGTCAGGACATGAACCTAAGAGAAGACAGACCTGGATTCATATCTGTGCTCCAGGGACAGATTGTACATTTTGATCTGTGACATTTTTTTCAAGCATCACAGCGCATGTGTCCCTGTGTGGTTCTATTCCTAGTTTACTGACATCATCAAGAAATCAGATCCTCAACAGACATGAAACTGATACCACCGCTATATTAGCAGGGAAATTTTCATTTCTGCATTTTCCTAATAGCCTGCCAGCTCTGTAAGCAGCTTGTGCTGTTTAAAGACCTTGAAACAATTTGTGCAGTTTTTACTGCTGCTCTAATTGTAACTAGAAAATTATATATTTTACTTATAAGAGCTATTTTCTCCCTCCCTCTGTACTCTTCCCTCACCTGTTGCAGTTCAATAAACAATTCAAGCCAGTTCTTCCTTTTGTTGGAAGGGCCTGGATAGAGACTGAAAGGATCAGAAAAAAAAAAAAGTGCTTGCAGCTGCTGAATCCAGCAGCTGGTTAGTACCAGTTTCACCATCAATGAGGCTGAGCAAGTGTTCTTCCGATCCCATTAACAGGACAACTTCCCTTACCATTAGCCTGAGAATTATCACCTCTTACTGTCCATAGCCAAATATATTGTTAGCAAATTAAAGGCAAGATTTTTTAAAATCTGAGATTAAAGGCAAGAAGCTTGCTGTCAACATTTTTTTCAACAGAAGTCGGGTGTTAGGCTGTTATTCCAAATTCTGTTCATCTAGAGATGTGGCTATGAAATAAACAGCTGCAAGTGCGGCATGCTTGAGCATTTTGTAGAATTAAGTTGGAGACTTCACTGATGCATGTTTTATTTGCAAGTAAAAATTCAAAGCACTGTGTCACTCAGCTGGGCTGACCCACATGTGAGGGTCTGTATGTGCAGCATGTTTTACTGATCCTTTTGTAGAAGGTGATGGAGGAGGAGGAGCAGCTCAACTGGGTTAAGCACAGTAGATGGTTTAGATAGGAGCTTCTGGCTACCCTGCTGCTCTTGCAGTTGATTAGCTGTTTTCAGTAATTATGCATTTCCATCAGGGGTGCAATGGTTATCACCTCTGGTAATGAGATTACTCCCATTTCATACAAGTGTAATGTTCTGCCGGCTCCCTTTTGGCACTTTACACGTTTCCGCGCTTCCAGCGCTGCCGAGGTTGCACACCATCTTCTCTCCTCTGCACTCATTGAACCATGCAAATGGGTTCCCCAGCATTTGTCAGTGGAAGCAACCTATAGGCCTGCCAAGGTAGCCTCACAGCACGTGCAGTGAAGAGCTTGCTTTGCAGTAACCACAGTGAACTAGTTCTGGGTTTTTTTGTTGTTGTTGTTGAGCAGCCACTTTTTCCCAAGTGGCTGCACCGGGCTGTCACAGAATGGGAATTACATGTTTTTCACTTGTGTGAAATCATCTCCGTAACCCATGGCATAGCATCCCGAAGCATGGCTTTGCACCCCATTCACCATAGTAGGAAAGGCACTATCCTTTCATCACAATATTGAAAAGCTTGCAGACTATGCTTGGATTTCCTAAATACAGAGTACACATTCCCCAAAGCACTGTTAAAAATCATTATTGTCAATTATAGGACAAGCCAGAGAAGTGGATACTGATGTTGCATCTGACTTAGACAAATGATTTGTCCATTCTTCTGGTGGAAATTTCCCTTGAAATCTTTTAAATGGCAAGAAAGAGAAACACCCTACAAAAGGAGAAGTAAGTCATTGAAGAAGATAACAAAATTGTAATGCACACTTCTGGAGCATAATAAAAAGGAAGGAGTACACAGTGAAACATTATACTGCACAGAGCTGCAGATTCCAGGCATTCCTTTTGATGGAGCCTCTGAAGGAAGTATAGAGGCTGTGTATCCCTTTTGAGGCAGCTTTACAGGTCACAGATCTGGCCTAAACAAAAGTATTTTTTTTCTAAACTACTCCTTTCATTTTCCTCCTCCTCATGTCAGGACTCCAGCAGAGTTTTGTAAGCAGTCCAAGGGCCATCCTGGCAGCATCTACCTCCCTGCCTCTGGGGACTGATTCCAGGTCATAGATCAGAGGGAAGGTACACTTCACAGAGTGCCTTGGCGCAAGCACACCTCCTTTCATAGGTTTTTTTTTTTTTTCCTTCCAGAGTGTGGCATGAAAAGGGCAACACTGTAGGCTACCAATCAACCACCTCCTTAAAATAAACCCCATCATCACAGCTATCTTTCATGTAGACATCCCAGGGAGTAAGCTGCATGGTGCAAAGAAGGGCATCTGGTTTTCACCCTGTTCTGGAAATTGAGTGAGTACATAAATGCAGGTTTTGCCAAGAAATATAAATGCCAGGGCTTGAGCAGCAGCCTTGGAGTGTGGAGACATCCTGGACTCTCCATGTGATCCCAGAAGCCATGTGACAGGTTCCTTTAATGCTTTTTGCCATTAAAATTGATCCAAGATTCCAAAAGATAAGCTATGAAATTCCCCTTCTGTGTGAAGCTGCCAGATTTCTAAAAGAAAGAATCCCATCAGGAGACCAGAAAACAACACTCTGCAGAAAACCTCTCCCTGTCACTTCCAGAAAAGGTCTTCATCCTGAAGGCGCTGCTAAAACCAAGTGCTTCCAAGCAATGGCATTTAGGGCAAAAGACACTGAAGGTGCCTTCTTTAGGAATGGGAAGACCTGAGACTCCTGCATCAAGAGGAGGCACAAAGCAGCTGCCAGAGGAAGTCTTGCCACTCAAGGAAACTGTCTCCTCCCTTCCTGTTTTCCATGTATCCTTTCTTGCCCACAGTGCTTGTTTGCAACATGCTAAAATGAAACGGGGTGGTGCATTTGCTTTCTTCGGGCTTTAGAATGTCAGGCTTTTGGAGGCCAGGCACCAGCTGTGGCGTTAAATTGATAAGATCTACATTTCAACAGAGTCAGACATTTAATTCACCCTTGAAAAGTCAGAAGCCGTATTTCTGAGAACCTGCTATTTAAGAGATGATTTGACTATGCTCTTTAATTCAATCTAATCTACTCATTCTAATTATATGCTCATTTCTTCTCTATCTGAGAATAGCAGTAATAAAAATATATATATAAAATTTGAGGTTTTTTCAGCATTGCATGAGGTTACTAAGCCAGGGTCATATATGTGCTGTGAAGACAAAACCAGATTTTCATTGAAAGGGTTTGATAAGGGATTTGCATTGTTGCAGAGGGAACACACTTGGAAAATCTCACTATTGAACTTGTTACTTCATGTAAAGCAATAGCTGCAATAATAAGAAAAAAAATCACATCTAATTTCCTGAAAAGGTGGGAGGTGGAGAGAATGTATTTTAATGGCAGTTGTATCATGAACTCTTTGAGATTCCAGTGTATTTCAGTGTTCTCTAAACACAGCTGTACAGTAAAAGTGCCAGTGCTGGCACAAGCAGCATCTGAGAAAGTTCCCCGTTGTGCCAAGACTGTGACATTGCGTTCTGCTGGAGATCTCTCTGGCTTCGTTTCATGCATACCTAGCAGATTTAGCAGATTGTGAAAATGAATGTTTTCCATTCTCATGGTTGATTTTTGCATGCATCTGTTCACTCATCTAAACCTTAGTTACATGCTGCTATGAGAATGAAAGGGTATAATTTTTTCCTTGGAAATTGGGATTGTTTCATGCACCACAATTTCTGCTTAAGGATCCTGCACAGCAATTGTGAAACACTTGTCTCACTAATGTCTTAGAAAAAATTATAGCTACAGGGATGCATTTCTCTCTCCTTCTGCATGCATATCTGGGCTTCATGTAGTAGGAATTATGTGCATAAATCAAGAGAAAAGTACTCCCCCTAGAATGGAAAATACCTGTTGGCAGGTACCAAAAGATAAATATTTAAACATGGCATTTGCATATAGCATTAATAAACCCACACTGATTATGTTGCAAATTCTGTATTGTAATTCACAGTGCTTACTTCATATACCAGGTTGTAAGTTACAGCAAGTGCACAGAGTTCGCCAAATTGTTTGAATATTGTAGCTGTGCTATATTACAGGGCTTACACAGGCATTTATGTACTGAACGCTCCTCATTTTATTTTTCTTGAAAAAACATAGCCTGGCAATTAGGTCGATACAATGAGCTTGAATAAGGTTATGAGAGAAAATGGATGTATGTGACACTCCAGAATTAGCAGTGTTTGCACTCTTGATTCTTAAAAGTTACCCTTCTGGCATGTAATATTTTTATGCTGTAATTTCTCTGTGTTAACCATTCTAAATAGCCTTTAATATTATTTTTTTTTCCATAAAGGAAGAGTTAAAATGGCTTAACCACATTCTCATAAGAGATCTTGGCAAAGACAAAGGCTGAGATTCAGATAGCTCTCAGCCCACCCAGCCCTTGCAACATTGCTAGTCAACAGCACAAGTCTGGAGTCTTTCTTCAAAATTATTTGTGTTCTGCAGATTTGTATTGCCTTTGTTGCAGAGATGTACTTCTGTGAGCCTTGTTCCCATGCCACCAAAATTAACATGCACCATCTGAAAGGTAAAGACAAGGGTACAAAGCCAAAAAGCCATCAGTAGGAGCATTGTGCCCCACAGCACTCATAGCACACTTGCTTCTTGTGCATCCAAAGCACCCATTAAACCTTTATATCACTCTTCAGAGACTGTAATTTCTTTTTCCATAGCATAAAGTTTACTGGTTCTTCTCTTTTCTAAGGCACCCTCTTTGCTGGGTAGTCACACAAAAGGAACAGAGCTAAAAAGTGAGTCACATTAGTCATGCTGCGTAAGGTCCAGTGAAGTGGATTTCCAATTATTGCTAATTTATTCAGGGGTAAATTGTTGCACTGCGAGGGGGCGAGCAGTAGGGGTGGGTGCAGAGCCCAGCGGGCGCCTGGCGGGGCACGCCGCGCTCAGCCTGTCATGGCTGCTGCATTTCCCAGAGCCTGGCTTCCAGCTGCAGGCACACGCATGCAGAGGCCCCTCTGCCATCTCACAGAAGGATGAAGGAAAGATTGGGTTTTGTTGTCCTCTTGCTCCTCTGTGCTCGCTCTGGGGACCCAGATTGCACATGGGAGCTGAGCTGGACCTGGTCACTGAACATCAGGTCTGCCCTTGGGCTGGGTCCTGCCAGAGGCTTCTGTGAGGATGGGGTGCTTCCTGCTCACCTCTGTCACCTGAACCTGTAGCAGTGCTGTGGGCAACATCCAGGGACCCAGGAGGTCTCAGGGTGAGACTCCACTGTCACATGTGTTTGGCTACGCCCAGCCACAGAGACAAATGAGAAAGTGTGGCCATCAGCAGCAGTGTGCCTTAGCTGGCATGCTGTAGTCCAGGGAGCTCCTGTGGAACATATTTCTCCTACCTGGTGCCCTGACACAGTGCTGCTCCTTTCGCTTTGTCATCAGCGTGGGTTCCAAACCACTGCACACCAGGCACTGCTCAGCTCTGCATTATCTTCCCTCCAGCTTCCATGGCTCCAGTAAGGACATGTAGGAGAATTTGTATTTAATTTTCAAGAGCCTGTCTTGTGCAAGCTAGCACATGTGTTGTCCATGTTCTGGCAGTGTAAGGTAGGAAAAGTCCCCACTCACCTCACAGAGCAGCTGGTCAATGCTTTCTTATACAACTGGAAAGCTCACGTGTGTGGGCACCTCAGCCAGTGTGATCAGAGCACTGGATAAAGACACCTTTGCAATTTTTAGCTACACACTGTTGTGGTTGAGAGGAGCTGGTTTGGTTTTAGAGGCAAGCTGCGTGTTTCTGGCTGGACAGAAAGTAGCTGCCCATGGGAACCAAGTCTGTCTGGGCCCTTCCCCAAGGGCCACTCTCTCTGCTCTGACTAAAGGCTGTTTCCCAGCTGAGCTTGCCAGCCTTTCTCTGGAAAGGAGCTAGCTACTAATTTTCACAAGTTGTGTCTTAGTGAACTTTTGAGGACCTTCTGAAAAGCTGAGGATCTTTTCAGTGAAGTTTAGACATGCTACTTTAAAAGTCTCATTTAGCCCATCCAAACCTTTAAGTCAAAGACAATTAAAGTATTGTTTCCTAGCAATTTTCTCTGCTCAGGGATCACAGTGGTACTTGCAGAGCCAGAAAGGCTGTATTTTCCTTCTTAGACTAGGAAAAAATACACTGAAACAGGTGGGGTTTGGAGCTTTACAGGTTGGAATTAATCCTGCTGTCTCTTGCATTAATTTAAAATTTCCATTCTGTTAAACTCAAAGGAAAATCATGTTTCTTCAAGGAAACAAAATGCCCTGAGACTTTTTATGACCCTGCGTGCTAGGGGGTAGCAACCATAAGAATAACCAATCTTATTTTACCAATTCCTTAAATAGTCTAGGATGCTTTGCAGAATTTTCCTGCATATTTTTTTAATATGTGTGTGCTAATTTGTCATAGAATTGCAGGTTTGGGCAAAAAGTTGCAAAGTATTTACATTTGTGAAGATTTTGTTAAACTGCAATGCTGCTGTATTCTCCACTGGTCTGATATTTTATGTAATGGAGATGTAAGTTTTCTTGCCTTCCCCTTTTTTCTTTTTCCATTGCAAAATGTAAGAGCTGAGAAGCAATTAGAAATGGTGTTTTTCTTTTGGCAACTAAAACCTGTTAATAGTTGGAAAGTTATGTTTGCGGCATAGATTGCTAATAAAATTCGCCTCTTCCTGCCAAAATCAGAGATTCCAATTTTCAACATCTCCCCGGTCTCTCTCTCTGCACGAGCCATTCACACCAAACTCGCTGCACTTCTGGCTGTTTTGCCCGTGCACTCTGTCAAAAAATATTTTCTGCATCTCTAATTTCATCAAGACATGCTTGACTGGGAGTGTCAGCATCACCGAGCAGTGGTGTTTAATTCAAAATTCGCTGCGTCCCTGGCTGTGGCAGCCGAACAACTGAAATATCAGTGAGGAACCAGACCTCCGAGGTGCCGCGGTTTGTTGGAGTGTTTGTGCAATTAGGTGGGAAACGTCACTCTTGTGTGACTGCCCATGCTTCAGCAGTGCTCTGTTGACCACATAGCATCCATTTCTAGTGTTTACATCAGCAAAGGGTGATATGTAAAAACTCAGGATGTAATGGTTGTGTGCATCATATAATGAGAAATAAAAAATTCTCTCTTTTTTCCTCCCTTAAGTCATAGTAACGCATTTTTAAATAGCAGTCTGCAGTGATATTTATCTCATTGTGCAATTGCCAAGGTATTTCTGATACTGAGATACAGTCAGCAGTGTTCAGGCTTTGGTAGTCCTGAAGTCAGATGTGGGTAGGATGGCAAAGGTAAGAGCAAGGACTTTAAAAAATAGATGGAAAGACGTGGGGTGTCTGCCTGTCTCTTAAATATGGATTATTCTGGAGGACATCAGTCTTTTTTGAAGTGAAGTTTTAACATTCATGTGTTCTCGCTTTCACTGTTGATTGTGATCTACCCTGGACACAATGGTGTTTTTCTCCTATCCTGGCTATTTTATTGTCCTTATTTTATTGCCCTGCTTTCAGCACTGGTATGCTGGGAGAGGTAGATGCCCAGGCTGTCAAGTGAGTGACATCAAGGCATTGCACTTCTATTCAGAGCTGGACATGGTATTGCACAGTGAGGGGTCACGTGTTGGGAGCAGACAGCTGCCTGGACACTCAGAGGTGTGGGGTACAGCTGGGCTGTGTGGCCCAACATGGAAAACTGGCCAGTGAACTCAGTTCACATTGTGTGTAAATCCAACCATTGCTGATCTTCCTCTGAATATATTTAGCAAGGAAATTGGGTTTAGGAGGTGATTGTTTTGAATGATGAGCTGTTCATTACATCTGTTTTCCTTGACTGGTGATGTGAAATAATTGACAGATGAAATGTGAGAGGATAATTTCATGTTTCACACCAGTGAGTCCATTTTATTTGGTACCCTTCTCACATGATTGGGGGGAGACTAGTGTCATATGAATCCTTTGCCTAACTGAATGGTGAATCAGCAGGTCAATGATGAGGTCATACCAAGACCTCGTGAAAAGCTTTTTTATTGTTGTTTGGGTTGAATTGGGTTTTGTGTCTGATTTCATGATGCAGCATGCAGTTTAAATACTTTCCCCTTGGTTCATATTTATTCCTGTTTGGCACTGCCAAGGATTGCAACCCTCTGACAGAACCAATACTTGGTAACATCCCTTTCTCTGGCAGGTTTAGCAGAGTCACCAGTGGTTGGTCAGACACAGACAGTGGCCAGTGCTTGCAGTCCAGGGATAAAATCTTTGTCTTGGGAATGAGTAGCACTTGCATGAGCTTGTGATACCTTGTCAGGGAAAACTGTGTGCTTGGGCTCTGCCTGCATCAGGCAAGCCTAATAAATCATGGAATTTAATCAGAAGAGAAGGGCCAGACACAAGTGAAACAAAACCTATAGTAGGTTTTATCCTGGTAGATGGGCCTGAAGTATCCTTAACTGCTTGCTTTGTTTCAGATGCAACTGGCACATAGCAGAGGGCAGCCCTGTGTGCTGTGAAATGTAATGACTGATCCAAACCACAGCAGGTACTCCTGGTGGAAATGAGACCTTAGTCACCAGGAACAGCTCCCCAGAGCAGTCACCGGTGCCCAAAGGCTGCTGCCCAGTGCAGAAGCTTGCAAAGCAAGGCAAAAGTGCAGAAAGCCCCCTCCTTTCTCCACTACAGAATTTTTGTGTTGTAATTCTGAGGCTTCATGGAGCTCTATAAAATAGTATTTGTCTCATGTCTTCCAGTGGCAGTGCTTGATTCTGAAAAGATAACAGCATTTCCTTCTGCTGTCCCCATGACAGAAGAGGGTGAGGGAGTCAGACCATGGCTGCTAATGTGAGCACAACATCGGTGACACCATCCTGGCATTCAGAGTGCTCATCCTTTCCGTATTTCTGAGGTGCCTGTCAGTAGAATTTCCTTGATGCACCAGTGCTCTGGGAATAGAGCAGATTTCTAACTTACAGAGGGCTCTGCACAATCACCACCTCTCACACTCCTAGCACAAGATAAATAATTGCTCTACGTTTGTGCTTCTATCAATGGTTCTATTCTTGAGGCTGTTCCAATCCCAGTGCTCGCTCTCCCTGCCAGCAGGTGCGGGAAGCTCAGCGAGGGTGGTCCAGCTCCAGCTCTGCACACTCTGCGAGGGGCTATCCTGTGTTTCTCAATAACAGCTTCTCCAGCCAGCGGATGAGCCCCAGAGGGAGTCCTAGACAGTCCTGCGCTGGGCAGGAGAAGCTGGCAGCCACACAGGGCCTCAAGGATGTCGTTTATAAAGCCGGGAAAAAATCCCCTCCCGCGGTGTGGTGCTCTGTGCCAAGGCCATCATCCTTCCAGCCAAGGCGGGCTGGATGGGTCTCCCACAAGAGCCTGTCAAACCCTTTCATTAGGCAGCCAGAGGGGCTGCTGCTGAGTGATGCACAGCACCTCCTTCCACCCCATGCGTGCTTCCTGCCAGCCCCGGGAATGAGAGGCTGCGATTAGAAATCAAACTCCGGTTCTTCTGCATGACTGTGCAGGGCATATTGGTATTAGGAAACACCACCCCCTCCTTTATTTATTTATTTAAAATAAACAGTTTAGGTTGTTTGTTTTTTTCTGGAATCAGTGGTTTTGTTCTCACCCCCCCACACACTCTCCTCCAGAGGCGTGGGTATGTGGGGGATTATTCGGGATGTGGATTTCAGGGTTTTGTCCATCTTGTTACAGCAAATGCATCACCTGCATGACTCAGTCGTTCTTTGGCTGCCTGGGGAGAGAGGCCTTCAAGAGCAGTTGCAACAATAATCCTGTCTCATTACAGCCCATGGCACTGCTGCTGTGAAAGTAGGCAAGCTAGCAGATCTCCTTCTTAGAAAATACCAGTCTAGCCGTGTGGAAAAACTACCTTCTATTACTGGGTAGTCAACACTCTACTGTGGGCTTCTGTAGATGGAGTAATTTAAATCACAATAATTAAAATGAAAAAGTGATGCCGGGATAGAGCAATTTCCCTTTCCTTCATCTGATATCTCTAGTGGGAAAAGAAACTGCAAAAATTGCTGTTGATAACAAAAGAAAAAAGTCAAAATAGCCTGTGGGTATACTAAATATTTGTAAAAAGCAGATTTACAGAATCGTCAAGACTCTCTTTGTTTGTCTGGTTATGTTTTCCCCTGCATTTGGGGGGAAATGCTCAGTCTCTATGCAGTCAGGGGGGTCCTGCTTTAAGTCACTAACTCAATTTGCCACTCTTGTGTCTGCCAGGCTTTTCCAAACCACAGCCCATTCACTGGCATTTCCTCCATGCCACACATCTTCTGGTGAATAGCCATCCTTCAAGTACAAGTGCTGGAATAAGTTTAGGTAAAGGCTTAGGAGATCCTCTCCATAAGAAAGAACTGTGAACTGTCACTGAAGTCTCTTCCTATGAATTCATCTCTTCCTATAAATCCATATGGGACCACGGGGAACAGTGGTTCTATTAGAGTCTTTGTCCTGCTATAGCCACCATCATGGGGCAGCAGAAAGCTGCTTCCCTCAGCCAATCCTGTGGCCATGGCTTCCCCAGAAGCTTTCCCTGTGCCTGCTTCCAGCCCCTGGCCAAGGAGCTCCCTGGAGCCACATGGGGTCCTCCAAATGGGGGCTTCTGGAGCTGGAGTTTTGCTCACTCACACTCCCACTGAGTGGCTAGAATGGCACTGCCGTATTTTAGAGAATTCACTGCAGGAACATCCTCCCAAACCATAGATGTCCTTGCCAAGGAAGGGTAGTCAAGCTTATGTTTTCCATAAGAAAGATGTTTCCTGGATGATTTTTTTTTCCTCAGATACTCTGTATTAACATTTTTTTTTAAAGAGAAAATATTTCTTCTCACATGTGACTGTGTATTTTAAATATAATTAAAGAGAAACTAGTCTTTTTTCTGCCTCTAAAGAGTTGAATTTATACATTTTAATATGAAGATATTCTCAGTAGGGAGCAGGAGCCTATCATTGGCTTCTAATACAGGCAACACAAACTGCAAATCTAAAAGAAAGGGCTGTGGCACAGAAAGGAGGAAGTGGATTTTAGATGCAGAGGGAGAATACAAGTATTTAGACCATATCTGTAGCTATAAAGCTAGAAATAAAAGGCTTTTTCCTTTATATTTTCTTTTTATTGTTTTTTTATAGTGCAGTACAATACAAACATTACAACCTGGCTGACTCCTGCAGAGATGCCAGGCACTAGCATCGTGTCCAAAAATTAGCTTTATACATATGCTAAATTAAAGATTGGCAGCCGCAGCAGCACAAATCCCATATTGGCAGCAGTTTGCAAATCCCACGTTGGCAGTCTTCTCCACATGAAAGAAGAGAGGAAATACAAAGGGCAAAAAGCCCAAGAGTCTTTCTCTAGCAAATAGCAGCAAATGGAACACAGAAACTATCTGCAGGGAAAAAAATCTCCAGATTACTGGAGATAAAAGAATATAGCTGAATCTGTGATGAGCTCGAACAAGGGCCCATTTACACCTTTTGGAGAAAGAGACATTATTAGTAAGCAAATGTTATTTTGGTGGAAAGGGTGGGAGTCTGCTGTCAGACAGAGGACAGCACTAGCCCCTGCATGATCTGCAGTCAAGGGGGGCTGGATTCTTCTTCGACACTTGTGCAAAGATTCCTTTCAATCTCTTTAATTTGGCTTTTGCTAAATGTATTGGACCTAAAGCATATAGGGTGAATTTGGTTCTCCTTTACAAATTGTGTGTTTTGATTTATCTGCAGAAAAAAATTAATTGCATGTTTTATGAACCAATCAAAATGTTGTTGCTTTTAATTCATTTATCCGAACATCCATATTTTAATGTTAATTCTGTTTATAATGGTGTTCAGGGCGCATTTTACAGCAACAAGTGGTTTCTCTTACATGTATGGTTGGCAGCAGTTTTATGTCGGTCTGCTCAGTTGGGATGGATTACTTAGCTCCTTCAACCTGTCCACCTATGTAATTTTGGCTGGTCTGACTCCCTTCTTTTTGGACATGGATCTGGTGCACAGCATCCCCTGCCCTGTTGCATTTGGCTTTCCCACCCCCTGCAGTTTGGGGCACTGGCCACCACATCAGCTAACCTGCCACGGAAACTGTGCCATTTCCAGGATGCTGTTTGATTTTCAGCAGCTCACACAATACAGAAGCATGTGCTGGGAGTAAACAAAGCTCCTATAAAGGGGATCAGAGCTGTGCTTGGAGTCTCCAGCCATCAGTATCATCTCCTGTGCCATCCAGACCATGCAGAGGGAGAGCCAGACTGCAGGTGGATCTGGAATTACAGGGCACTCCAGTGTCTGTCCTGAAGGAGAGGGAGAGGCAGGGGGTCCAGCTGCCACAGGGAGGACTTAGCAGAAGTGCAAGAGCTGCAGGACGAGAAGGACCAAGAACATAGCTGATGAACTCCCCTGCAAAGATGGAACTAAACCACTGCCATGGCCACCTGGAAGCTGGTGATTGCACAGCTTTCTCTGCTCCACTACCGAACATTCATGACTGCAAAGTGAAAGCCAGCAGAGCTGTTGGCCCTCTCTTCCCACAGATGATAGACACATGGGTTGTCAAAGTGTTCCTCGTTGCATTGGCTTTCCAGCTGCACCAAGAGATGGGATCTAAAGGCTGGACATGGGGTTTAGATGAGAAGAAAGTGTTGTTACTGTATTATTCATTAGCTGACCTCTCCTATCCATGTTCTGGACAAAGGCCCTTAGGTTTTCCACTGAGGCACTCGCTGAAGCCTGGCTGTGCTCCACACTTGTGGTGGCTTTCTCTGCCAAGTCTGATTTTGCACGTTCACTCCGTGGAGTCTTCTCTCAACTCTGCAGCCCTGGTTTTGTTCCCAGGGTTTCTCTAGAGCCTGTAGGACCAGCTGTGTCCTTGAGTTGTTTGCCTTTGGCTGCAGATGCCAAGATGCTTCAAACAAGAAAAATTACCAAATGGCACGTTCCAAGCAAATCAAAAAGCAGCTCTGTTTCACACAATGAATAGTTAGACTCATTTTCCTTTCGATAGTGTGGCAATGCACATCAGTCAAAAAGCAAGAGTATATTCATGAAATAATCCAGTCAAGGACTATTAATCACAAAGGGCCTGCCACTTGTTCCAAGGATCTCTCATCCAGTGTAGGTAGAAGGAGAAAGTTGTTTTCTTCTTACTCCTGGGAGCAGAGAATTTTTGACAGCCTCTGTGAAAGACGAATGCATCATGACCAGCTTCCAAAATACAAGACAGCAAGGAGAAAGAGCTTAAACTGACTTTTTGGTGATGACTCTGACCATTTGAAGGCATCACACAGACCAGAGGATGTGACTTGGACCCATGCTATTCTAGGCTGACAAATGAGCATCTTGGCTCATGCCAAGCATATCCTTAATCTGTGATTGCGTACTGTGCCTGCAGTACATTAAACCATAGAGAAGAGTTCTGGGCAGGTTTTTCTGGAAAAGCTTGCTGTGCTGGAAATCTCTTTTGTTATCTCAAGTTCAAGTTTGATTTTTATAAATCCTGAAGCATTAGATGAAGTTCAGAGGAAGATCTGTAATTATGTATAGACTTTGCTGTGTAAAATTCCTGCTCCCACAAAATCAATATCATGTAATTCATAGCCATTAATCCTAGTGAGTAAGCCTGTAAGGAGAAAGTCCTTAGGCCATGTTTAGGCCCTGTTCCTGGGAAAAGAGGATTTTTGACAGCCTCTGTGAAAGATGAATGCATCAAGAGCAGCTTCCAAAATACAAGAGTGAGGAGATAGAGCTTAGGCTCACTTTTTGGTGATGGCTGGCCATTTGAAGGCAACACACAGACTGAAGGATGTGACTTGGATCCATGCTATTCTAGGCTGACAAATGTGCATCTTGGCTCATGCATCAAAGTTAAGCCACCCTCCTCATGAATCATCATGGTCCTGCACATAAGGGAGGGTAACCACATCCAAGGGACAGCCAGGTGGCTTTGGAAGGGTGGGAATGGAAGGGGAATAAGAAGGAATCCATGAGAAATCCATGGTTAGCTGAGGGAAGTCCAGTCATTTTTGTGCACACCCACAGCCTCTGATCTGGGCTAAAGTTACCATTTTAGAAATTTTGAACAGCCTTCACCTGGCAGAGGGACCTTATGTTGCATCAGTGCTTCACATCATGTGGTCAAAATTATTTTTAAATCTTGGATTATGTGTTTTAATCATTAGGCACACTTCCCTGCTGACAACAGCTTTGGTTTTTGTAACTTCTTCATAGTTCTTATCCAAAATGCTAGTGATGCTTCTCTTTTATTATGTTCAAGAACTTACCACTTTTAGTGAGGCATTCAAACACTTGAATTATTTGTACATGCCTTGCATCTTGATTATAGTTAAACCAAAGAATACATATTTAGCTCTTTTAATCTCTTTTTTTCACTTTGCTCCTTTTTGCTTCCATTGAAACTTATTTCTATTCATTATGGTCTTTCTGATGGCAAAGTGACCAGAATTAGAAGTAAAAACTGGCGGTGCTGTTGTTGCTGAGCTGTGCAGAGATGGAGATGACATGATACAGCTCCATTGGCCCTTTTTTTGATTACTGCACAGTCATGTAGCACATTCCTCTCTCACTCTCATCCCTCATTAGCCACACTGCCACTTTGGCTTTGTCTTTCCCACTCGTGGTCTGTGGCTTTGAATTTTGATTTTATCCCTATCTCTTCTGTATTTTATTTTCATCCTCTTGAACCACTTTTATTTCATGCTGTGGCCACTAGAAATTTTTACTAGTATGAAGTTCACATTTTCTCCAAGACCATCAACATTGATGCAAATTAGAGAAAAAATCCAGCAGGAGTATCCTGGAGTACTTTTCTTAACTCAATCTGATTATTTTACTGTTTATTTTAGCTTATGATCTGCTTAACAATCTTTTCCAGCAATGCATCTTTTCCCCCTTGAACATTAATTTTGAGTGCACAGATCTCAGTGGTAAAAGATGTAAATTGCACTGAATATTTGAGAAAATCTTGAGCAGTAAAATGCTGCTGCAATGCATAATTGTTGGAATTGTCCTCCTGACTCCACTGCGTTATTTTCCTTCTATTATATCACAACGGCATGAGCACATATATCAAAAAGCTGAAACGTGCAGGAATCATGACCGTCTACTCCTCCCCCATGTCCTGTCAGTTTCTTCATCCCAGATTAGTGTCTGTTGGCTTGGGAAGCAAAGAGGGAGCAGATGGACCACAAAATGAGATTCTGTAACCTTCTTACCCAATAGATCTGCTTTCTGCATGTATTCAGACATATTTACTTACTGTAGTGACAATTATCAGTTTTATTTCTTTTAAGAAAACCAAACAACTTCAGCTCAGTATGAAAGAGCAAACTAATTTGTCTTCTGGCACCATTACTGTCCATATAATTTCAAATCAATTAGGAGAAATGTGGCTGGATTCCTATCTGCACAATACCTGAATATGCCCATTAAATTCATAGACATGCTTAGGTATAAGGGGACAAACACAGCATGTACCTTCTCTGGACCTTTGGGTAACTTTTTCTTCTTCATAACACAGGTCACAAGAGCACAGTTGTTTTTTTTCTGGTATACTTTGTTTGAATTTATTATTTTTACAGCCAGATGAAGCACCTTTTTATTTGCGAATGAAGGTAGTTGGGTACAAACATAACCAAATAATAATAACTACAAAGGTTCAAAACCATTCTGTGATTCTATGAAAATACATCAAGTAAAGAATTCCCTTTATTCAGAAACTTGCATGTTTCCCGCGCCTCATTCAAGGTGTACCCATTGAGGGCACTAGATGTATTTTAAATGAGAAGAAGTTAAAAATGTTTGGTTAGGGTGTAGCTGTTAATGAAAGCTGCCCTCAGCCATGCAGCACGTCAGTACAACCATACATCGAGCTCAGATCCACTGCTAGTGTAATATCCTTATAGCAGCAGAGGTCTCTACCTCTGCCTTTCATGTTAGTAAAATACTGTGTGTCTCAGCCCAGAAAACACTGAGGTGAAATTCAGCCTGACTGTTGTAGCTCCTTAGGAAGAAGGTGCTTCAGCTGTGGGATCTGGGTGCCTCCAAAGAACAATAATCTCAATGCTGCAGGCAGCCACTCTAGAAGATAAATCTCCTTGCAGATATACTGACCTCTGTAACAAAACCTCTAGAAGAAACCTTAGAGCAGACACCAAACTTGAAGATGACTCAGGCTGGATGCAAGGAATCCAAGTGTATTGTGACAACGCATTTGGCCAAATACAATGCGGCAAGCTCCTGTAATGAAAAAAGTGCCTTCACTCTCACGCTGAGCCAGTGGGATTTGTCCAACAAGTATATGGCACACATATGGCCTTGCACTGGAAGCACTGGGTATCTTCCTTAGGAGGAAAAAGGAATGTGTGTTAAACCTAGATTAGAACCCAGAGTTTTAGGATGTTTAGGAACTGGGGAAAATAAAATCAGGAGGTAGAGACTCCGAGTGCAAGAATTGCCTGGCTGCCTTAGACACACGAGTGCATTGCCAAGAGCTGCAGGTGTTCAATCAGGCTGCTTTTATTTGAGGTGCCTAACGTGGATTTTGAAACCACCATGTAGGCAACCCGGCTTGAAAATTGACCTTAATTTCTTCTAATTGCATGTCTTATTCTTCATTATTTTTCTTGTTAGCGACAGAATTTTGAAAGGCGATTCACTAGTGCAGCTATTTTTGACTCATCGCTGCCTGTCTTACTTTGTGTTATTTAATGGGTTCCAGTGGCCATATGCTGCAGAGAATCCTGGAACAAAGTGAGTAAACTGGGAGGCATTGCTCAGAAGGATAAATTTCACAGTTGGAAACACACTTAATGCTAAGCCTTCTAACCAGTTTTTCCAGAAATCGCAAGCTTGATTGCCATGATATCTGAACATGGCATTAGCTACTCTAATGAGGAAAATAATTGATATGCTATGGAAATTAGGTCTAATTAGATCTTGTTAAGATAAATATCTCAGTTCAGCTGAAAACTTGAAGAGATACATTTTCCAGCATTCCAGATTATAAATATGACCCTTGTTCTTCACCCCCCTCTGCGTCTTGGGTTACTACTGGTAGAAATGGATGTGAAAAGCCTCCTTATCACAATCACTACATTCTAGCCCACTTGACATGGAATAAGTGACAAAGATGCTGGATAGTTTAAACTTTACATAGCCTAAAACCCATTTATTTTTTACATTGGCTTCAGACAAAGAGCCAGGTTTCAGAACTGTGCATCAAAATGTATACTGCCTATTCATTTTCTTACATTAAACAAATATATTAATGCTTATACATTTTGAGATCCATGGCAAACAATGTTCTTCAGTGGTCTTTACCACTCTTTTCAGTGACTTTAGAACAACATGCATGCCAAATTATATCAATACCATCTTAATGGAGGACAAATATTGAATGCAAACACTAAGAAAATCAAAGTTCCTTTTAAATTTAGAAGCAAAAAGAAGAAAGAAAGTTAAAAAATATGTGAGGTGGGCCATCCGAAAGGTGGCTAAATTTCATTAGTATTTAGACCAAGCAGATGACTTATACCTCCATGTATAATTTTCAAGGTACTACCAAGCAATGGGCCAAACTCATCTCCCCTCTTCATTGGTGGAGTTGCCACGGGACTCAGAGCAGATGAAACCTGGTGGGCAGTTGCTTTGTTTTCTTCCATCTTGCAAAAAAACACAGATTCAAAATATTTACTGTCCCAGTGGGTTTGAGTTTCCATCTTGCACACTGACACTTCCACAGTGCAAAAGAGATGGGAATCAGTGTTCTGCAATAATTTTGGTTTGATGTTTTTTCATTCTCACAGAATAAGCTATTTAAAGTGAATCCTTTAGAAGTCTGTCTTCAGATACTGTTTTTTCAGATCCGCTGAGCTAATGACCTACAAGTCCTAAAACAATTTATCACGTAACATCACAGGCCATTTTAAAAACATAACATATCAAAGAGTCAATCTCCCTTATTTAATGCAGTTCCTTTGCCATCAGCCTGGCAGAGCTGGCAGCCTTAGACAGCTGTTTATGTTCCCTGCAGTCACCAGCTTGCCTTCTGGGGAGCAGGACGCGCTGGGGCAGAGCCCCCTCTGCCCCCTCTGCAGAGCCCCGGGGACACAGCCTTGGTGCACCAGTGCCACTGGGAGCCAAGGGCATGGGGAAAGCACAGGGGACCAGTCTGGGCTGGGGATTTCTCCATGAGGACCACCACTCCAGGAGGCAGATCCACAAAGCGGTCCCTGCAATGATGAGGGTCTGATGGCTGAAAGCACAAAGGCTTTTTCTAGGCAAATCCACTCCCTCTGAAAAAAAAAAAAAAAAAAAAAAAAAAAAACCCATCTGTATGTCCTCTTCGTGGCAAGTCTTGAGCAAGGGGAAAGGTGAATGATCTGATGCTTGCAGTCATGGTTCCTGACAGCTTTTCAATGTCCCTGTGTCTTGATAAATACATACTTCTGTCCATTGACCTTTTTTCTTATAAGTGTGGGGGAAACTGGCTCGCAGGGCATCTACTGTGTCATTTTCCTGGATGAAGGAGAATAATAAGTGAGTAAAACAAGATGACTCTTCCTATGACCTTTAAATATTAATAAATTAAATATCTATTTGCATCACTCATTTTCTATTATTAATGTATTTATCTTCTGTTTTTCTTGGTCTGCCTGGTCATTACCACCAGAAGATTCTGCATCTTCCATTTCTGAAAGTACTTTCAAGAATTAAAAAGATTCCCAAAGATTCCCTCCATGTAAATATGTACATATATAGTCACTGGATGAGATACCATGCAGACCAGCAGCAGATGTATGCAGATTTCTACTGTGGCAGTCTGTGGCAATGATTTCACTATTTAAGTCACACAGCACTAAGGCAGCAGTTGGGATTTTTAAAAAATCTATTTACTCTTTTTGTTACAAACCTAATGATTGCAGAAATGAGAAATCAGCCTGCAAACAGTCCAAATTTAAATAAAATCACCCCCACACTAGACTATAACAGTGGCAGATGGACAGAGGAAGAAAGTGTATATAGTCATATTTTTTGCCATTATAGTATAGACCCTTTCAGATTGCAGCAAGCAACTTGCCATCTGCAAATCTGAGTCTTTCCTTTTCTGCTGAGGCACTGATTCAAAAATCATGATTTGTGAAGTTTGAGTTAAAGTATTAAGAGGCTTATCTCTCATTTTAAAGGCATACTGATCTCCTGATTTTACTTCAAACACATGGGAAAAGCATCCTGAAAATTTCCCTCAGCTTCTTCTTAGGACAAAACCCAAAGCCACTGGCTCACTCTTAGGTATGTGGTGAGGTAATGGGTTCTGCACATGAATAGCTTTTTGTCAAATAGTCTCTTATTGCTGTTGTTCTCTGGCTTTTGTTTGGTTTACTCTTTGAGGAAGAGATTTGCTCTATGCCTATAGGATATGTAGATCACACTGGGCACCTTCCTTACAGCAGCACACATACTGACAGCAGCAATGAGCATTTGGGTTTAAGGCTGACCCGCTGAAGAGAGAGGAATCTGATCTCTGCATAAATGTCATTGATTTTTTAGGGCCAGATCTTCATTTAAATGGCCGCTGATTTAGTGGGTGTGTCAATTTAATACAGATTTGCAAACAAAATCTGGGCACATTTTAAAAACGTTTCAGTGTGTCTACCCACCTCTGTTTTCCACAGTTTTATCTTACCTTAAGTAAGGATGTACAAAGGATGTGGCCATGACAGAGATCAGACAAACATACACAATTTGCAGCCTACTGGGGTTTCTGATGCTTTCACGCTATGGGCAAGGAGTTACTTCATCTAAGGGTCAGGACTCTTACACAGGTTTAACTTACCAATAACCAAAAAATTGCCTCTAGGTATGAAAGCCTATTTTGAGCTTGTTTAAGAAGAGGAAGACACAATTAAATTCTGGCAATTCCCTTTCAAGAGGTGCTGCAGTATGCTTTGCATTGCAGTATTTCTAATTTTCACCAGGTCAGGGTTGCTCTCTGTGAAGCAAAAAAAGAAAAGGTTTATTTTCCTAATCATACATGCAAAAGCCATGTACAAAATAAAATATTAAATACAGTAATTACAGTAATTTTTGTTAAAATGTTTTTACACAATAAATCTTTGGCTTTGAAAGCTCTACCAGAAGCAAAAGAAAAACAAACTGCAATGAAAAAACTGAAATCAGAGGCCACTAATAACACTAAAGAGAGCCCAGAAGCCAAATTAATGTTTCTACAAATAAATACTTTTCTACACCAGGCAAATTCCTGGTAAGACCTTTACCTGGGTCTTTATAGACAGGATTCAGATTTCATTTTGAAGTATGTTTTTTACAAACTGTTTAGTGTTCATATGTCATTACCACTGTTGGGCCAGATTGCACCTGGCATCGATATAAACAAAGCTTTGGCAAGAATTCTTTCCTTTGGGATGGAGACATCTGATTTTCAAGCTGAAAACATGTCAGTGTTGCAAGACACTCCAAATAGCCTGTTTTACCAGTGCAGTAAATTAACCCGCCTGGTGTAGTGTTAAATGCTTTACAAACATCACTGAAGGTGAGGGAGGGAAACACCAAAAAACAAACAAAAACATTTCAATAACTTGTTTGACTACGAGCAGTGAAAAAAAAAGTACGAGGAAAGCTTGAAGGGAGGGGGGCATGCCTAGGAGACAGGACAGCACAAAAAATGCATTTTCAGAATTTTGTCCTGTATGTAACCTAGAGACTGTGTGCCATGGTGTGGGAAAACACAGAAGGAGCAGAACAAGTTATATAGATCATAGAAAAAGCACCTTCATTTGAAAAGCAGATCAGGATAACAGCAAACAGTGACTCTAACTCATCATTGCCTTGTCTAGAGGAGGAAGGCTTTTTGATAGCTATCGCATGAAAGAGGTTCACCTTTAATGCCACAGAACACTGGTGGACAAAGACTACGTAGGCAAAACAGAGGATGAAATATTAGGCTATCCCCCTTGCTTCCCCATTGTTCAGGATGAAAAAGCTGAGCTGAACTTCTGGGCACGCAGAATCGGCTGTGTGAAAGCTCTCTCGTCGCTAGATCGTGCATTTGTGCTGGGCTTGAATGCTCTGCAGGACAATGGGGTTCATCCTGCCTGTGGCTCTGCAGTGATTCTGCAGTATAGATGTGAAACAAGAATAGCTGGAAAGTAGGTCCACATGCGTACGGAGGGGAACAACAGCCTGTCCTGAGAAACACAGGCAGAAGTGGTATTCTTAAATATATATTTATTTATATATCTGTTAGACTGAAGCCATTTTGCTACTCATCTTGCTATTTTAATTGTCCTAATAGCTGTCTATTTACAAACATGCATGTAAGTGGGCTAGAATAATTAATTAATATTCATAAGCATTCATAAAATGTGACAAAGTTTATGTTAGGGCAGATGTTAATTCCCAAGGGGATTACATTTCTATTAAGTGTAAATTTATATTAGTAAGATCCAGCATGTCTGATTCTCGCTTGGCCAGCAATAGAGGACTTAGCATCCATACTGGCAGAGATTATATCTGGTCAACAGGAAAGGAAAACTGGCCAAGAAACTGCCAACACAGAATCTGAAGCTGTGAAACCTGGTCAAGAAGAAATAAAGCCAAATAAGCAACAGATGAAAAATTATCTTAAAGCAAAGATCAAATCACACAGTTGGAAACGAGAATTGTATTGGAAAAGGTGATGCTGAGAGCATGAAGGGACATGAGAATTTTAAAAACAACAATATTAATAAATAAAATGGAGTGCAGATTGCTAGTAATTTTTTTAAGTGGACCTTAACATTAAAAAAAAAGTAGACAGTTTTAATATGCTCAAAGATGTCTGACAAAGAGCAGAGAGGACTTCTAAACTTTGCAAATCATGTTCAGGGGAATGCCAGAGGTATCAGTACTCAAAAGCCATGGACATACTGGAGAAGCCTCAGGAATGGGCTCCAAAAAAGTTAAAGGAACTGGAATATCTCTCCTCTGAGGAGAGGCTTATAGATCTGGGACTGTTCAGCTCAGGGGGATCCCATCAATGTGTATAAATACCTGCAGGGAGGGTGCAGAGAGGACAGAGCCAGGCGCTGCTCAGGGGTGCCCAGTGACAGGGCTGGAGGCAACAGGCACAACCTGAACCACAGGAAGTTCTCGCTGAACATCAGAACGCTTTTTCAGCTGAGGTTTCCCAGCAGCTGTGAGTCTCCATCCTTGGGGATATTCAAAAGCTATCTGGACAGAGTCCCAGGTGTGCAGCTCTGGGTGTCCCTGCTGCATCAGGGGATTGGACAAGTGACCCCCAGAGGTCCCTTCCAACTTCAGCAGTCCTGTGATTCTTTGACTTCATCTGAAGCCGAGGGGAAGGTGATAGAAATGAAAGAACTAGGAAAGAAGGAGACTTTGGTAAGATACAAATTTTACAATAGTTTTCTGGTACTGTTGTACCTTGCACCCTCAGATACTGGAGTGGTCTAGTGGGTTCAAGAAGGATTTGTTTCTGCACCCATGCTGCAGAAACCTGCTGCCCCTAAAGAGGGACTTCCTAGGAATTTTATAGACAATTGCTTGCCAAATCAAAGAATGAGGAGAGAAATGGGTAGAGAACTTGCCAGCAGACAAAGGCAAAGAGCATTAATGCCACTGTGTGTTTTGTCCTCAGAAGAGAAGTGAAGTGCTCTGTATGTAGGGTAACCATAGCACCACTTTGGACTGTGCCAGCTCCAGCCCACCCTAAGCAAAAGCAAAGACCTTAACCAGGGAAGGGCACCAAGAACCTTCTGTATCCAGCAGCATCAGCACACACCAGCACAAGCACTGCTAACACACTGCCAGGGACAGTGCCTCTGGCCAGCTGGAGCAAGGAAATGGAGCCAGGGATCTCCCGGAGGTTGAGGAGTGACTGCCAAACAGTCACCATGCTTGGTGGCAGGCTGGCAGCACAGGGAGAAGCCACTGCCAAGAAAAGGGAGGGGACCATCACCTGAGTCCCACCAGGGTTAACCTGCACCTGATGCAGGTGATGGGAGTGGGGATTTTGGCTTGAGAAAATGTCTCTGAGCATTTTGGGGGGAAAACTGCCTTCTGTTCTCAATACAAAACACATTATTACTGGGGCAATCAAAAATTTAAACAGGTTAGCAAGTAAAGAAGAAACAGTTTCCCAAAAAGAGATTATTTAGGTAAGTAGAACACATTTTCACATTTTTCTTATGGCAGTCCTTCATTCAGAACAAGAATGATATCATATCAAGTCAAAAGGACCAAAAAAAAATGCTAACTGCATACTTTGTTCAGACAGTTACACAACAATAAAGCAAGTTGGGCAAAAATATTAGAGGAAAAGAAAGTGAGAAAAAAGGCAGTTTAATGGGTGTCAAACTTGTAAACACTGAATTCTATTTTATCACTGTTGGTTTAAAATTAATATAAGATAAACAAAGCAGCAGTACTGTATTAATGCAGTTATATTGCTGTAAAATCCTGTTTGTCCATGAATTTTATTCACATAGGAGAATAAATTATATTGCTAGTAGCATTTTAGCAAATAGTTTCATGCCAGAGCATTGCATCAACTTAATGTTATTGGTGTCAAATAAATCCGAAGTAGTTAAATCAGTACAAAGTCCAGGCTGACCTCAGCATTTATTGTATGTTTATAGAAATGGTTCAAAGCTGAACCCATTTTCTTATTAGTCTTTTACTTACACTACATTTGGCAGAGTCATTGTCCAGAAAGTGAGAGAAAATACCTGATAAGCCATGTGTAAAGAATTTAAACTCAAACCCTGGCAGTCTGCTTGAAGCGAATGAAATTCATGTCAGATTTGGACAGATGCAAGAGTAGCTAACAAAAGCACAGGTAGAAGGAGCCCTGCATATTCAGGTCTGGAAAAATGTTATGAAGGGAACCACATAAATGAAGGCAAATGTTGTGTTAGTCAAGTAATCAATAGTTTAACAAGGTGCTCTGCTTCCAGATGCCCTGTTGGTTATGCTGAGGTAATTTTATGGGGAAATGTATATGGATGCAAGAATGGGGGCTTGTAGTGAGGGTTGTTAAGGGATGCAGACATTTGCTTGAGTCCTACCTACTACTCTCCTCATGGGCACAAACTAGGTGCAACAGTGCTGCAACTGGGTGCTCAGCTGGCTGGGCTGTGATGGAAAGAAAAACAAAAACAGCTCAAGAAGTTCCTTTTTCCATGTTGCCTTTCCTAGCTGCTTGTTGTCTTTCTTTGCCATGCCCTTGCTTGCAGTGATGCAATTGTTTGTTTGGCCAGGCTGTAAAGAGGACTGATTAAACAGGCTGGGGTAAAAAACAAAATCCTACTCTCCCACACAGAAAAGCCTGAAAAACCCATTTCTCTAATGGGATTGCTTCAGTGATCCAGTTTGCATCTCAGCTTGAGAAAAAGTTGATTGGAAAAGCTTGCATAAGGAAAAAGCAGGGCATGGAATGGGAATAAGCAGAAGAGGGTAGGAACTGCTTAAATGTTGCAGAAATAAACATATATTGGTTTATTTTATCATTTTATTGGGAAATATGCACCAACTTAACTTTAAACTGCATAGATATTCCAGAAGCCCCACAGAGGAGCACCTTCTCAGTCAACCTAGCATTTAAAAATAGTTTATTACATCAGGGAAGTAAGTTGAAGAAAAGCTTAGGGAAGAAAATGTCATAAGTTCTGATAACTTGTTCCACTGCCATCAGAAATATCTAAATGAGGAACTTAATCATGTTTTGAAGAATACAAGTAAGCAGTTCTCATCATGTCTATAAATGTGTGTATTGTATTGTACCAGGACAATACATCTACCAGTGATGTACAAATACCACCCTACAATCTTGAAGTATTAGCAGAGATCTGACCTAGAAAACAACCACTTTCTCAGGTCCCACTTTCAAACTGGAGAAAAATCTCAGTTCCTTTGACACCAATCACAGGTCTAGGCAGGGGAAAATTCACATTGTCAGGTTTTGTTTAGACCACAGAAAGCAAGTGGATTAATTTCTAAAAGGTTCATACTCCTTGCCGTGAATACATGAGTCATGGAGTTTATTTTTAACAATTTTATTTTGTATCAGGGATCACTCTCTGCCTCAGCTAGTCACTGCCAATACGGGGACACATGGGACGTGATGTTCTGGTGCTGTTTCCCCTCTACCACTTCTGGGCTGTGGGGGCGGAAAGAAGGGAGGGCAACTGCTTTTATACCACTGTCCCTCCTTCAGGGACTCTGCCAGAAGGTGTAGTGGGCTTTGCCTCATCATATGGATCATCTGAGCAAATGTTGCCTGCAGGACAAAAAACCTGCATTTGGGGTGACAGTTGTTGGATTCCTTGACTCACCCCAGTCATCCATGCAAGTGGGATTTCTATCAAAAGCAAGCCCTTCTTCTGGCAGAGAAAGAAGAAGGATCTCTGGCAAAATCCAGCTTAGTGAGGTGGATCTTTGTTGAAGTGAGCACTGGCTGAGAAATACAATTATAAAACAAGTTTGCTTTGCAGGAAGGCAAGAGTTGTGTCAATTCAGTGCAAAGCTCCTTAGATCAAAGCTTCCTGTGTTGCACATCTTCCAACATTATTCTCCCACTGAAGTAATTACTGCAATTCCAGGCTACTTCTACAATGCTAAATGTGTGAGATCCAAGGAGAGATCCCTGCTGCCCTCACCTAGTGTGGCAGAGTGCCATGTGTGCCCACATGGCATAGGGGCAAATCTCTAGAGCAGACTAAGTACAGTGAAGCATCAGTAGCACACAGGTGCCCTGTGTCTCCTCATGGGGTTTTGATAGAGTAGTGAGGTTTGTAATATGGTTGGTTTTTGGGTGGCATGATGCCTGAAGAGATCTATCCCTGAAACCACACCTGTATTGTGGTTTGGAGGAAATAGATTATTCAGTCCCCCAGAGGAGAGTCTGGATGTACACGGGCAGTTGTGCCTTGTGGGCAGCTGAGACTCAAAACCTTTGGGTGAAGCTGGGAACTAAATTGATCCAGAGGTATAGATTTTCTCAGAGAGTCTGTACATGGAAATTGATATGAATGGCATGATCTCACAAGGGCATATGCAGTATACATGAGGTAATTTCTGCTTTTACAAAATGCCTGTGGCATGAGAAGGTTTCAGAAGTCCTCTTCTAGGTGGCTCAAGAACCCATCTGGCAGGAGAACTTCTGGGAGTGCCTTTTCCAGTGTAAGACACCTGAGTGACCAGCTCTGGTCTTGAATCCCCACTGCATGGAAAGACATGCATCTACAAGGTGACACCACTTAACTTTAAAATGAAAGTTGAAAATGAAGAGTTGAGAGCTTTTTTGTACCACTACAGTTTTACTGTGAACACTTGGACTTAGGGCATTCTGTGAGGCTTTGATCACATTACAGAATATTAATTTGCTAATTTACCAATGCAGATAAGGCACTTTATGAAAACTGAGATAAGGGCTGTTAATCACTGTTTGCACTCCACCAGAAACACAACTGTTGTTTCCAGCCTTCTCTTTGAAACACACAGTTTTATTGAGACTGTAGGTATGCTGGGAAAAGTTTATTCCAGAGAAGAGGAAGGATAAAAGATGCCATGGCACACCTAATCTGATTTCTGTTAATGCCTTCCTCATTCCTAGGAGCTATTAAGCAACTTGGGGCAGACACTTGTCCCTCCAGTACAAGTAGACATAACGTTCTGGCCAGTTGGGATTTTTTCAGAAAACTTCTGTTTACCTCTCTTGGCTTTAAGTATTTTTTCCAATCAATTTATTAAATAATTGAGGCAATAATTCGCCAATCTTTAAAACATTTGATCTATATTTCACTTACAATCATCTGAAATCAGCTGCTGAAGAGGGATTGATAATTTGCTAAACCATATGTACTTTTGACAGACAGCAGTGCATTTCATTATCAGCATTAACAAAAAGACACACTTGTAAAAATAAAAAATAGATGTCTAAACATACACATTTTCCATAGCTATCTATTACATACTGCCAAGTAAATACAGCTAAAACTGTAATATTTTAAAGTAAAAGTTAACGTACTGTTCAGATGAAAGAAAAGTATAATCCTTTTCTTAACTGATGTATTAGATTGTATATTTTGTGGCCTTATTTCATCATTCAGTAGCTCATTTGGACTGTCCAGGAAGACTAATTAACACTAATGCTTCTAAAGAATTTTCATTTGTGATGCTAATCTGTCACAAAACAAAAAGTATCTTCAGAAAGCCAGGGGGAAAAGGTAAAGAGACTACTTCTTGCAGCCAGCTTAAATTAGTGCTAGCTTGATTTGTGTTAATTGAAAGGTTGTTTACATCTCTTTTGTAAGTGTTTATAAAAGTTGGCAGACAGAAGAATAGCTGCCTACCTGCATGAACAAAACTTTGATTTATTTAAGCTGCTGTATATATTACTGTCATTAAAAACCTCTTGGAGCATTTCTGTACACATAATCTTAAGGTATAAGCCTGTCTCTATGTTTATGTACACACAGACACACATATACCATGCTGTATCATTTTTGCAACTGAGACATTTGTACTCAGTCCTCATATTATGTGAATATTTCTATGTGCCAGTTCATTCTAGCAGCCTACTGGCCTCTGTTTAAATTTCTCTGAGATATGTGCAAGTCAGAAAAATGCCTTGATGACAACTTGTGGAAATGTCTTGCTGTTGCATTCATATCCACATCCTTGGACAGTTAGGCTCAGCAAAAATTTAGTACTGACATAGCTGAGCACCCCTAAAGCTTCATTGGGATTCCTGAACCCTGGCTCCTGGCTGCTGGCTGAGACAACTTCAGGTCTTGTTAACTGGTTCTCCACTTTTACAGCATCTCAGGACAGGCCACCTGACCACCATATGTGGAAATTGCCCAACTCTGATGGTGCTGGATAGACCCCCACCTAATATCTTCAGGATCCACACTGTCCACACTGATAGAGGGAGGGAGAGGTTTCCTAGGCTGACATGGCAGCAAGCACTCCCAGCTGTTCCTGGACAGCTTTTAGAGATCTTTTATTTTAAAAATACAGGGTAGCTATTGATGATAGGTGCATTGATGTGTTCCCAGACCTTAAATGGAACTTCTAGAGAAATAGCAAAGAAGCATAATTAAATTGCTGCTTAGTTCACAATGCTGACTGCTCCTGACGTTTGCATCATTTTAGTGTTGCTAGACCATGTACTGCATGTTAGGACAATTAGCAGAGCAGAGAGAAAAGCAGCAGATGCTAGAAGTGCACAGAGTTAGATGACTCATTTTGATGTCATGAAGAATCTTTTTCAGACAAGTGGAAAGGTTGGTATTAAACAAAAAAAAAAAAAACCAAATAATTATTAAAGATATAATATGAAGATTTCAGGAAACAGTAGCAGCACAATCAGTGTCTTGCAGTACGCTAAAACATATGTTTACCTGAAATACAGAGGAGAGACAGCAACATACATGATGGAGACTCTATTCTCCCTGCTCCTCCTCACTCCTGCCCCTTTTTTCCTTTAGGTTAGGACTGGTTACATGGTGGGTTTGGTGTGTTCCATGTTGAACCAAAAGAAAATGTGTTCTAAAATTTTTTAAATCTTTAAAAACTTGTTAACTGATTTTCTGCTCAGTGGTAAAAATAAGAAAATATTTAATGATCACTTCCTGAAGGATTTTGTATTTTTTACAGCAGAGTTTTTCAGTCTAACAAGACTAACTAGAAAGATGATGTTGCGGTGTGATCGCAACAGAAAGATGTACTTTCCATTTCAAAGATTTATTCTCATGAGTACCTGATACATGTAAGGTAGAAAGCAAGTCTCATGAGACAAGTACCTGCTGCTCTCAGAAGCACTCTGCTCCCCATTTATGGTTCTCTTTGTTTCCTTAAAAACAAATGCAATTTGTCTTTTCTCCTGCCAATCCCATGTGTGAATTTGAAACTAAATGGCATTTGTATGCTATCGCTCTGTACGGCATCACTTCATTGATGGAGAGTTATGCATGGAGAAAGTGTCAGACTTTCCCATTGCAGAAACTCTATTATGCACAAAAGTTACTATAGGTATATAATGTGTATGTGCTCTTCTGCAAAATCTTATTTGAGATGTGCATTTGTATGGCATGCACTAATACAAGTGACAAAAGATTCAGCAATGTCAAGTTCTGTAAACAAACCACTCCAAGGAATTAACATTAACACATAATTGTATATTTTTACCATGTCAGACATGTCAGGAAAAAAGAACTTGAATTGTGATTATAGTAATTAATTTTTCCTCTCTTATTTGAAACATGCCAGCTTATTATGGCATTGAGGATGATAGATTCTGGCCTGCCATTTTAGTGCATCATAAATTTACATTTCCACATGAAGAACCGTTACCAAAAGATGGTAACAGGATGGGATCTATATACAAACATATATTTAAGTATGATCACTATCTTTACACTAAGACCTGGAGATCTTTAGAAAAAAGGGGGGAAGACTAGACAAGAAAAATAAAGCAGAACAGAGATTTTGTCCTCAAAATCAGGAAGGTCTAGAAATCTAGAAAAAAGTGCTAAAAAGCAGGATTGTAGGGAATTGTACCAGTTAGAAAATAAAGAAGAAAATATAAATTTTCCATCTGCTGTTAATCTGACCGTCTTTTGCTGTATTAACAGTGTATCCAAGGTGAGTGGGTGGCTGAACTTCCAGCCCTATGGCATTCTTTCTTCTGTAGTTTTTCTGTCCTGAAGTGGAAATTTCTATGTTTTGACATATAACATACAGGGGAAAAAAAGGTGAGAAAAAGAAAAAAAGAAGAAATGGAATGGTACTGATTCAGATGATGGGAAACTGTTTCCAAATACTGTTACCAAAAGCACACATTCAGGTGCACTACTACAGTGTGGTTTTATCAAGAAGCCCAAGGGGCTCCCTTTTTGTCGCCACCCCCTTCCCCGAGTCTTGCGCTCTGCCTGCCTGATCCCATCCGACAGTAGAGCTGATACCGCACTAATCCCCGCAAGTTTGGGACTAATGAACTAACTGCTGGGCTGCCGCCACGGAGCTTGGTCCCAAACTATACTGTACTTCACACTCGATTTATTCTCCAGATGGCGAGACTGCGCAGCCCTGCCGCGAGGGACCACCTCTTCCACTGGAGTGTAAAAGTGGACGGATGTTGTTTTCTTTGCAGATTTGATAATTCAGAGCTAGAAACTCATGAGGATGGTTTGTTATTAGGTGTAATGGGTGCCAGTGGAGCCGGCAATGTGCATATTCCCATTTTTAATTTCAGTGTGTGTGTGTGTGTGTTTGGGTAGCAATGGATTTGTCAGCAATGCTGCGTCACTGAAACCTTTATCTTCACCAGTTGGCGTAGCTGCACATGATAATGAACCTCTTCCTGTGTCCTCCTCAGAGTCAAACAGAAGGGATGCTAAAGTAGCCACCTTGACCAACCATTTTTTTTCCTCAGTGAGCTTTCCAGCACAAATTTAAAGTATTTTAATAGCATCACTACTTACCATGAAGCTCTCTGTTGTCTTTCTCTCTTGTTCAGTTTGATAAAGAACCCAGCTCACATGGGACCCAAGGAAGATACCACCATCCCAAGCTACTTGAGCATGAAATATTTTACTTAATGATTGGGTTTATTTCTTTATCAGCTATTCTTTCATGACAAAGCATTATCTGACATTGTTGCTCTCATGTGAAGAACAGGGCAATATTTTTCTCACCATTCCTTAAAAATCCTAGTTTTCCCATTCTTGGCAGTAAGGATATTACTGTATCAAGGACTAGCTTTTTCTTTGTTACAATTTTGGAGTAATTCATCTAAGTTAGGATTTTAGCTGTTGCACGAATTCTGCAATATGAATAGCCTCTACATTTCCCTGCCTAATGAGGCAGAAAGGGCTCTCCCTTTTCTCCATGTTTTTAGTACGTTTGGTCAAAGGTTTTAGTATATAATTTTTTTATTTACCCATGAAATGTTTTATTGGAAACCTTTATGGGAACCTGATACTCCCCACTAACATCAGTCAGATTTCCTCCATTGTAGGAAGGGTAGGCACAGAGTCAGCCCCCTCACAAGCTCTGGCTTTGGCAGCCAGGTCCCATCAGTTTGTTCCACAATTAAAAACATAAATTGATTCTTGCTGTGGAAATTATAGTGACTAGAAGTATTATATAGTGGAAAGGAAGCATTTCCATTCCTGGGGTATCTAGGCAGACAGATCTAATACATAGCGGTTCTAAGAAAACGCATCAATTCTCAACCCAACAGATGGCATGGGTGTGTTAACTAACATAGCAACATATTTTCTATTAAAATATGGGAAAAAACATCAACCCCCTCCCCATGTTTGTTGGTTGGTATAAATTCAGTGAAGTTGTTGGTTATTTTTGGGATACGTACCAGAGGGCTGCACATTTAGTTTATGTAAATTGATAACAGCAACAGCCTGTTAATAAGTGTTTTGTATGGAAATATACCTAGAAAGGCACGATCTGTCTTTTTTGGGAAGGGAGTTTGCAGACTGAGGAGAAAAACAGATATGAGATGGACTAGTGCTCATTATTATATTCTGAAAAAAAATTATAACAAATTAGGCTGCAAGTTTGCTGGAGATGTGCCTTCAGCTGGAATTGAGTGCTGCCTTAGAGGATACTTTGGGAAAATCTCTCTTTTGCAAATTGCATCGATGTGTGCTGAAACGGTGATAATCTGACTTTAATTAAAAGCATAAATTGGTTTGGAGTGTGATTTTAAGCTACCCTTCTGCATCATGTCCAGAAGCTTTCAGCTCAGCCCTAGAAACCCGTTACCCTGAGTCAGAGAAGGAAAACATAGGGGATTTGTATTTCCCAGTATTGGCATCGTACAGTTGGGTTTACCAAATATGGAAGAGCCGTTTCAGACAGCCACAGGCTGGAGCTGTCTTCCAGCTGGATGTGTTTGTACTAAACTGTGTGAATGTTTATGTGGCTTTCCTAATGGCTCCAGACAGAGTCCATTCACAGCAGCTCACGTGTTTTGGGTTGCATTTTCCAGAGATTCCCTCTGAAGATGCCCCTTGATGGCAGCCCAGGGATGCATACATGGGTGCCTTGTTCCCGTCTGTCCCATTAACATGCATATGCTCCCAGCCTTTGGAGGAGCACGGCTAGTAGCCCCAAGCTGAAGGCTGTTTGCTTCAGATTTCATTAACTTTCTGCTTCATTATTCCTTCCTTTTAACCAGTTAGAGCCACCAATTGCTTTTCTCTAAACTTACCCTAATAATCAGGGATCCCAGCCCTGTAAATCAGTACACTACAGAGCTGTCTTAAACTGGCCTGGGAGACCCTGTTCTCATCGGTCCTGACAACTGTAAGCTACTGTTGCCTCACACTGTTTAACTCAGACCACATTGGGAAACCACCTCTGCCCCTCTTGCCGGCAGAGGTCTGCATCCGTCTGGTTTAAATCTACTGTCATGTGCTCTCTTGCTGATTTGTATTAGCCTGGATATTAACTTTGATGATTTCTTTTTGTTGTTTTTTTTTCCCTTGAGTTTGCCTTTTTTCTTGAAAAGCATCTCTATTCAGCAACTGCATATTGTTAAAGTCATTCCTGAGCCTCCATGAGTCAGGAGCTTTAAAGTTTTATTAGCCCCATAAAAACTCTTCACAAATGAAATTATAAATGTGCATTTTGACAATGCAAATTTGTTAGGGGCTGTTGGTGAGTGGAAAGAATTTGGGGTTGAAACTTCAGTTGGCAGGAAGCAAGGAGCCTAGCACCTTCCTTCGACCCCTACCCCCTTCTCCAGGCCAAGAAATGCATTTCATTTCAGAAAAGCATGCCAGTATTCTTCATGCAAATCAACTGTTAAAGAGATTTGTAAATTTACTTTCACAAAAATAGCAAACGACCAGGGGGAGTGTGTGTCTTTGGAGATTTTATTTTGTGCCAACAGAATGCCCTTTCATGTGGTCTAAGAAAAACCTTGGAGTTATTTCAGTGTTGTTTTTATATGCAAGTTGTGAATTCTATTACTGCCTTTAATGCTCTTTGAATACATGGAGTAAAAGAAAACCAAAGAGGTATATATACATCTGTACTTTTTGACATTCAGGCAAAATTACAGAGCTAAATTACAAAAATTAATTTTTTTGATGCAAATTTAAGAATATGCCATTTTTGAGAGAGCAGTCTGTTAGTGCAACACATTATGTTAGCATAAAGATTTGTGTTTGTTACACATGTTCAGCACTAGCAGACACAAAAGTCTTGTTTTCTGCAAGTGATAGAAACCCCCTGCATTGAATTTACCATTTATAAAGAAACAGTAAAGAGGAAGGTAAAATTGTGAGGTTCTGGTGATGACTGCTTCAATAAAGTCCAAGAGTGACAGACATTTTGGGGAAAACACTATATTGGCTGTCTAGCTTTTCCCCCATGTCATTTCAACAAGTTTCTCAGTGCGTTTTTCTGTCAATAGAAAATATGCTTTCTTTTTCTTTTCTTGTGCATCTGAACTCGTATATACTGTAGAGAGAAGCAAGACTGAACATTGTGAAAACCCTTGAAGAGTTTGACTTAGGCCATGGTGAAAAGTGTGTCAGGATAAACTCTGTGTCCAGCGGCCTTGCAGAAGACGACTTAGAGGTGCTTTTGCAGTCCAAGACCCTGCCTTCAAGCATGATGCTGCCAAAGGTTGAAAATGTTGAGGAAATAAGATGGGTGAGTACAAACACACAGTAGCTTTTGACTGAAGCTGTTGGGCCAAGTTCACCCAGGCACGGAGATGAATGACTGTGGGTTAAGAGGAAGGCTGCAAATGCCCTATGATGTTGTTGCTTGGCTGAGGTAATTGGGCAGTGCATCCACTTAAAGTGTGTGTGTGTGTGTGATGTGCTGTATAAAAACATATATGGAACACGTTTATAAAGAAAACCAGGTGTATTTCTCGCACGGCTGACAAAGAACCAATATTGCTGTCAGAATATATTATCAAAAGTAGAAGGGTAAGTGCCTGACTCTTCTCAGACTACCCTAACAAGCAAAATTATTGTCTGTCCAAGAGCCTTAGTTAGATGCATTGGAAGCAGGAGATGGGAAACCATGTTAGCAACATATGAAAAAATGGGTTGGGGGGAAGGTCACTCCTTGGGGCAACTAGAGGAACAAACAGGAAGCTTTTAACTAGTGTTTTTAATTAGCACAGATATTATTTCCTGAACAGTTCTCTGCTTCTTCCTTTTTAATTGCTGACAGGTGTGTTTGTGTTTCACAACTGACTTTTCAGCCAATAAAAAGCTGAAATGTAAATGGTTGGCATGTCAAATTACTTAAGAAAACTTTGAAATAGGCCTAATTATGCTATAATTGTTTTAATTGTCAAAAAAGAGGGATGCTTGTTTGGATATACCATTATTGCTGTAACACATCAGTAAAGGAATAATGCTTAATTGTTCACTTCATATTTTTTGCAAACCACTAGCTGAGCAACTAGCACGCGTGCAAGCTGTGATGAAAGGCAGGCAGGCGTGTTAGGGTCTATTTTAACCTCAGCACCTAACCTTGATCAGGCCATGGAGATGGGTCTGAGCACACCACAGAGCTCAGCCCCGTACGCCGGGCGTGGGACAGGCCCCGTCCGCGCTGCCCCTTCGGCCTCCACCACTCGCCATGGAAGGTTTTCCATCCCCTTCCACCAACGGGTAATTAAATTAACCAGAGTGCACCTCTCAGGGTTTACAGCCATGTAAGTGTTAGACAGAACTTGTCAGTGATGAATATTCATGATACCAAAATGGCAGAGCCCTTGCTGCCACCAACTAGGTTTTGCAGGGAGATGGGATGCCAGGGCTTTTTGTCACCTCATCCTCTTCCGCCTTCCCTCTCCCTAACTTTTATTTCCATCATGGAAAACAAGCCAATCCCAGAAGCTTCTGCATCTCTGTCCTTCTTTTGCTTCACTCTCCCTTTGCCCAACCTTTGCACACAAAGAACATACTCTACCTAACGCCACTGCCTTCTTTTCCCAATCCTCAAAAAATTCACTCCAGCATGATTTTTCAGCCTCCCAGAAGCTGTTTCTTTCCCCCCACACACCCGCTCCCCCCCTTCATTTTTATTTATGTGCAGCAGAAAACCTGGAGGCTGATGCACAACTAAAAGATGGGCTTACTTGTTTTCTTTTGTGTGAGAATCTCTTGCTTTCCTTTTGTCCCTAGTGTGGGTACTTGTTTGACTGGCATGGCTTATTGGACTATAACAAGCGTAACTCTCCCTCCTTTGTGGCGGGACAATTCTCCCACAAATCCCGACCAGTGTGCATTCTTCCCGACACACTATTGGGTGTGCACTGGAATTGAAAGAATTGCTGAGGCCTTGCTACTTCATCCCCTCCCCAAGCTTTGTGGTTTTTTTTTTCCTCCGCCTTCTTCTTTTTTTTTTCCCTTTCTCCCTGAAATGAACACTTTACCGGGCCGGAAACATTTAATCGTCTCCTTTTGAAAAAAAAAAAAATTAATTGAAACTTCTCCACTCGTTACCTTTTGTATTGGTGCTTATTGCAAATCTTTTACAAGGGAGAGGAAGGGAGGCAATATTTAATTAAATGTGCTCTTTTTTTTTTGCTTTACCTTCAAAACAAAAGATAGCAAAAATTCCAGGAGTGTGACTTTTAAAATATTTTAAAATAAAACAAGAACTCTGCTCTTTAACTTGCACCTAAAATATACACACAGTAGCATTTTTTTTTCTTCTTAAAAAAATTAAAACCAGGTAAGAGTCTTAAGAAGATATACTGATACCATTATATTACCTCATTTTCTGCATTTGCCTGGGTGAACTTTACTGTTTTCTGTCACTGTAGTAACCTGCCGTACTGTACAGAGTGAATTGATCTTTTTTTCTCCTTGCACATTTTTGAGTGGAATTCTCTTCACTAAAGAAAAGTTATCAAGAGGGCCATGGTGATGATGCAGAGCAGAGATGGGAGGGCAGAATTCTTCATCGTAGAAAGCTGTGATTTATTTTGGCCTAATTGTAAAGTTACTGCAAATTGCTGGAAAGCTTTTTTTTTCAAGATCTGGGTGATTAGATTTTCCTTCTTTTGGGGAGGGGTGGTGGGGGGAAGCTAAAAGGGGAAATAACACCTCTAATCCAGCTTCTGGTAAATAGGCTGCCAGCTTTTAAAATGAGTTTCCTTTCTATTAGTCAGAATATTATGCTAAGCCTTAAGCATTAGTTTTTTATGTTGCCATAGCAGCCTTATTCCTGCAGGGTTGTGACCTGCGATGATTACAGTACAAAGCTTATAGGGTCTTGAAACCCCCTTTGAAGATGAAAAGTCTTTGATGGTTTATATTTATGCAAATCTCTTAGATATGATTTACCCAACTGAGACTGAATGGAGAGATGATTAAAATTCCCTTTCCTTTGATATCCATTAATAGTTGAATATTCCTTAAATTTAAAATATATGCATATGTGATTTTTGTCTTTATTTACTAACATTTTTGCAGTACCTGCAATATGTTTATCTTGACGCAAATTACTCGATCTGGACAGACATAAGACATTTACAATATAGGGCTGAAGGTTTCCCCCCCTCCTTTTTTTTTTTTTTTTTCCCTTTTGAAAGGGGAAAAATCTGTGCAAGAGCTTTTGTATGTTTCCAGATGATAGATTTTGGAATTTGGGCTACCCCACTGGCAGCTCAGAGCTAGCTGTGAACTGGTCTCATGGAAAAAATTGGCAAGCTTTGGTCTTCAAAGAATTAAACTTCCTTTTTAAGGCCTTCCTAGGTAAGCTAAAAAATTATGAAGAAAAGCCTATTGAACAAAAGGGTAACGGTGCCGTAATGAATAATACGGATGCCACTTAGAAGGCTGGGGAGCGCTTCCAGTGATGGCAGTGCTGGACCTGAAACAAAACTGGACCTCAGGTACAGCAGCACTTCATTGTTTTCCACAGCCCACAGATTTGCATTTCACTAAGCCAGGGTGAGAGGTGCTAAGCTTGGATTTTTTTTTATTTTTTTTTTCCTTGCAAACCAGCCTCCAAATTTAGAAATGTATGGGAATGCTGCTGTTTCAGATCACAGGCCTTGTTATTAGCTGTTCTAATTTTTTAGTTATCAGGTTTTGGGATGGGGAGGGGTGTTTGTTACAGTCAGGTGAATATTTGCCATGTTGTGTATACATGTAGACTGTTCTTTTTTTGCCTCTGATAGCTCATTCTGTCTAGTTTTAGTTTTCAGACAAATTCTTACATCACCTAAAAGGCCGAACACTTGTAGAACCAATGAATTTTATCCCCTTTGTGGAAACTGCAATGGGCTTGCTCAATTTTAAGGTAAGAAAGTCTTGAAGTGTTCATATTTTGCCATCTCAACAAACTAGGATAAGCAGAATACTCCTCAGTCTCTCCTTGATTTCACCAAGGAAAAGAGGTTAAAAAATACAAAACTTATTGTTCAATCCCCAAAAACATTTGCACGTTGAACTCTGATGTTTGTATTGTAAAGGCCTTCATAAATTCAAAGTATTCCAGTGATAGAACAGTTCCAGACAGTCCACAACAAATATCAAAACCTCTCTTCATTCCTGTTACTGTTTTGAACACACTTGGAGTGGAAAAAGGCCTCTCCAAAGATTTGGAATACCCAGTGTTGCAGGCTATTTAGTAGCTGTCAGACACAACTTTTGTGTAACACTTAGTTTGAAATAATAATTAATTATCATCTCACTATTGCTAAACTTGCTTCTTTATAATGGTTCCTACTAATAATGTTACAACCAAATTCCATGTTATCATTTCTTTGTCTGTATGATGGAGTGTTTAATGCTAAGATTCGACACAGAATTAACTTTGAAAATACCTGAAGAATATGCTCATTTTTAGGGTAATTTTAAATCAAATCTAATTTATTAATTTCATTTGAATACAAATCCCTCCCCAGCCCTTCCTATTGAGTCCAGGTTTTTCAGAATGGCAAGGCAACGTGGTAATGAAACAGAAGAGCTCGTGCATGCACAAGGAACTTTGCATTCCCCTCCCAAGCTCTAAGGGAAAAGTTTCAGACCAGCTGAGGACACACAGATCAGAAGTCCCTCCAGAAGTACCTCACAGGCAGCCTGATCGTTTGATACAGCCATTTATCTTACAGCACACACTCACCTATCTGTGAGAATGATAAAGCCATAACCAAATGGACATGCTCCTGTCCAGTGTGCAAACACAGAATTAGATCAAATATTAAACCATTGAGGTTTTTCTTCACCTACAATATTTTATAGTGGAGGTTTAATGTTGCAGTTGCTGATGCTGGCAGCAGAGTTCCCTTTTAAAGCACACTCTGTTACAGAATAATTCTGTGTCTCACCAGCTGCCACAGAAGAACGCCCGTTAGTAGAGCTGGTAATTACATGGCTCTCTCCATGTACCTTAGCCTTAAAAGATACTAATATTATCCAAATAGCAATATAAAATAGCAATACTACTCTCCTCATGAAAAAAGCTACAGCAGAAAATTGTTTTACTTTATTTTAATGCTTTTCTGCAGCACTTGTTGCATTTTTAATTTCCTTAACTTATTTTTAATTATATGTAGATGGAGACTTTAAAGTGGCAATCCTTCTGTCTTGTAAGGAACTTAAAATAATTGCAAACCATTAATATTATTTATTTCATAAAAGAGTTTCTGATCTTTATTTCAGTTTCTCATGCAGATATATTGCTTGTCAAACGAATCAAAATTAATACTTTTTTTTGTTGCTCAGCAATATTTGCCAAATGTTTTGTTTCATATTGCTACATAAATGTCTGAAGTAGTGGTCACAGTAACACCTGGGGTATAATGTAAACCAGAAAGGGGTGAACCTGTTATTGTTGTCCAGTATTTGCTATCTTGGTGCTTAGGGAAAGCAAAATACTTTTTTCTTTTGCTGAGTCATTTTAAAGCACTGTGCATTGTCGAGCACCTACAGTGGCTTTGCTTCATAGGAGCAATATTCTCAGAAGCATTTTGGTAATGCTGGGTTGCTGTAACAGCCTCTGTAGTCTCTCTGCATCCTGCACTTCTGTAGACATTAATGCTCTGTTCTCATTTGAAGGCTGTCTGTGAAGAAGCACTGAGAACAGGATCCCAGGCTGGCTTTCATTTGGATGCAGTTGTCTTTGGAGGAGAGGATTTCCGTGCCAGCATAGGTTGTTACTTGCCTCTTTACTATAAATGTTTATGTATGGCATTTGCTTTGGAGAAGCCTGTGAAATTTCTGACAGCAATAATTAAAGTAACGACACTTGAGTTTGCATTTTATGTTTTCATTTTACTCAATTTCTTTTCAGTGCAGAATGTACCACTGGCAATTTAAAACATGGTCCTTGTGTTACAGGGCACTGAGACTTTCTTGTGCTTTTTGCCAGTCAGTACCAAAAGTTAATTAAAAAAAAAAACACACTAAAAAACCCCCCAAACAGACAAACAAACCCTCACCCTGCTGAGTCACTGAAATAATTTTAAAATATTGTATGTATGAGCAACGTTCACATGCTTTTTAGAACAGCATTTGAAAGTCCTAAAATTCTGGTGTCCGCTTCACCACTTCTTTACATACAACTGTCACTCAGGCTTTTGACATCAAGCACAAACATTCTCCTGGTACATTTTGCTTTCATAAATTTATTTTAAAGATGTCACATGTCAATACAGCCACATATTCACATGGAAACACTATTAGTCTTCCTAAAAAATAAAAAGTGCTTCACTATTTCTTTTATAAGAGGGCACTTAACTTCTGATTTAATTTAAAGATAAAAGCACAGAGCTATGAACTTCAACATTAAAAATAAGTATGTTAATATAAAAATCAGCATTGCTTTACTAAAATATTCCTTACAGACTGAAAATCTCTATCCAAATAGTAACCTTATGGTTATTATTGTTATTATTTTTTTCCCACTAGCCTTCACGTGAGTACATTGCTTAGCTGGTAGCCTGTGAGCATATGAAGTCTCATGAATACTTTTGCTTCTTCTCAGAAGTCATCTACCATCAATTTTTCATTCAAATACTAAAGCTTAAATATTCAGCTTAGGACATCAGTTGTGACAAGAATCAGAACCAAGGAAAGTGCAATTCTGTTCTCAGTGTGAATTTTTTAACCATTTAGTTGGACCCAGTATATCAATTTGTGTAAAGCTTCTCTTGCTGTAATGCTTCTCACTGTACATGCAGTAAATAGCAAAATCTAATAATTACTTTCATTTTAGCCAAGTCAGCAGTCCTTACCAGACACAGCTCCACTGACTTCAGGCTTTCAACTTCTGATTTAAACTAAATCAAAATCAGAATTTATAAGCTAGTGTTTAGAGGGAAGTTATTTTTTATTTTTGCTAAAGCATCTTTTTTCCTTAGAAGAGTATCATTTTGACTCTACAGTATAGCTTTACATCCCTCTTCTGTTTTCTAAATCAGTTAAATATAATCTCAAAGTTTCCCCCTTTTTTTAAACGTAAGAAATATTTAAAACACAAAGGTTTAAAACACTCTTGTCAGCTTTTCTTTGTTCTCATTATTTTCTCAGGTGCAACAAGCAGTAAGGAAACTCACGATATTCTATATGCCAGGCAAAAAATCATAGTCACAGCAAAGGCATTTGGTCTTCAAGCAATAGACCTTGTTTACATTGATTTCCATGATGAAGATGGGCTCCGCAGGCAATCGAGGGAAGGCGCCTCAATGGGATTCACTGGTACGACTTTTGCCCATGCCTCAAAGAATGCAGACCTTGCTCATTTTAAATAGCTTGCCACGTTTACTGTCACCTAGACAAATAACTTGATTTTTGTTTCAGGACACCCATTGAAAAACTCATTGATATCAAGCTCTTCTATGTTTATTACTATCTTAAAAATTGTGGCTGTAAATTTTGCCTGAAAAGTCACAGGCTGCTTTTTGAAACCGTATGCCATGAAGCGTGTGACCAGTTTTAAAGAGAAGTTGGGGTAGAGGCTGTGCAGCAATTCCTCCCTTCCCAGAGCACGGGAAAGGCAATACTGTACTCTGCCATGGCTCCTCCACAACTGGAGCCCTTTCTCTTTGTTTGAACAGCAGCAGTTAAAAAATGCTTTTTAGGCAAAAAAAATTGAGAAGTAAATCTCATATGCTAGCTGCTGGAGGAAAGTTATTTTCTTATTGTTTTCTTTGGTTTGTTTGTCATCTCCTGGCTTTCCCCCTAGTAAGTGCTGGTGACACCTATGGGTATTGGCAGACAACAAGAGCAGCAGGCTCCTTGCCCCACAGTCCTGTAATACAGCCTGTCACCCTGTGATTGGTGTACCAGGTCACTCGGACACCTCCTTGGGACAGTGCAGCCACAAAAGATTGGGGGGCTGCAATAGAAAGCAGCCATTTGACACATGCATGAGAGAATTCTAACACACAGGACGAACACCACATTATTTTTCTCTGACAGCCATCCAGGATACACATATGAGAATATCCCTTAGGTTTCTGTTACCAAAAGCATGGGTCCTAGCAATGCCACCTAGCAAACTCTGATTTTACAGTTAGATGTATATAATACCTTAAAGCACCAAACAAAAAGATAAGTGCAATTTTAAGTGATGTTGGCATACCAGTAAAAGAATAGCAATCAATGCTTTTCAGCACAAACTCTGCTTTACTGTCTGTTGAGCTTTGACATTTGCAAGCCCAAGTCTAGTTTTGGAGGTGAAATGGTTAGCTCCTTACAGCTACATTATCCACGGCCGTGTGGACTTCCACCCTTCCCTCGGCTGCCTTTGAAGCTGGGAAAATAATAGAGCTGCTGAATGGTAGCACCTGCTGACGGCTACCTAGTCTCAACCAATATTTCCTAGCTTAAGGAAAGGCTTCATTTTGAAAAAACATAAACATCTGAACCTCCTGTTGACAGAAGATGGAGTTGCAGGTGCCTAGACCGTTTGAGAGCACTCTTTTTGAATGCTTAATGCACATTTAAATGCTTAACTGAGGCTGTCAGTTTAGGAAATTTAGAAATGTTCAGCATAACAAATGCTGATGGTGATTTGGACTCCAGTGACTTTCTGGTGGAAGTTGCCTGACCTTAGAACAGGGTCCAGACAGAAGACAAATAAAAAGGTCACACAGCAATTTAGGGTGTAAAATAACTTTCTGTCTTGGCTGTACATGTGTCATACTTGCCTTTCCATACAAGAAGTAAGGGTCTGTGAAAAGGACAGATTTTATTAAGGTGCTCTCACTGCACCTACCCCTTGCCTCCTGCCTTTCTGCAGCCATCATCGACACATTTCCAAAATTCAGCAAACAACCTGACAATCAGTCCAACTGTAATTAGAGATGGGTCAATACTGACTCTACTGATTTGGTGGGGGAAAAAAATTAAAATCTGTTTGAGCTAAAACAAAACAGCATTTTTCCTTTTCCTCTGAAAAAAGAAAAAAATATTTTAGATCAATCTAAAATGTTTCACTTGTTCTTTGGCTCTTTGCTCTCAGTTTATCTAATATTTTTATAATATTTTCTGCTTTATTTGACTGACATAAAATCTAATTTCAAAACTGATAGCAAAATCGTGTTTTTCCAAACCTATGCAAGTGTTTTTTCCAAATCTATATAAGTGAAACATTTTAACATTTCCAATTTCACATTCATCACAGAAAATTACAAATGGGCCTTAGCTTAATCCAAGACCTTGTATAAAGCAGAAGTATGTACACTGTATTTGCCACTGACAGTCCTCTGATAATGTAAAAGTACTGAAATGTCAACCTAACAACGAATTCAAAACATGCAATTCTTCTAATTTTTAAATATAAGATCCCTCCCAGTTACTTTTTAATAAAAAATCAAGATCATTGAAATCAATAGAACTGAAATTAACTGAGTCTTGCAAATTGCTCTCATAGATGGAGAACACTCATTAATTTGCACGAACAGGGCTGAATTCACCACCCTCAAAAGTAATGCAAATGCAAAATATTTCACTAAGTTGTATTTCCTTAGACGTCCCTATATTAGGCCAGTAAAATTGTCCTTAATTTAATCAAGATTAAACAGGCAAAATAATATAATGAAGAATTTACCATGTATTTAAACATTATTGCAAACCTCACTGCTTATTGCAGCCAAGTTTTCTTTTCCAATTATCTTAAAATTAGCCTGATTTTCCTTCCATGAGTGTATTAACATAAAATCAAATGTTTTCAAATGTAATCCAGCCAAATTAATAGTCCTTTCATATTTATATTTATTAAAAAAAATTATATATCCATAGACATCCATCAAGATGTTTTGCACTAGTGATACCTGTGGACTTTAAATCAGTGTGTTGCCTATATAAATGGGCATAGGTTTTAGGAATGTTTGTGTAAAAAATTAGGTAAACCTTGCCATAAGCTTTAACAGCTGACTTAATCATTATAAAAAGTCCTGTGCTACATGATGAGAGAGCAGATATAAATACGAAACAGTCTAGGTGTCCTCTCCTTTTCAGTCTTTTGTAGGAGACTAAAATGACACCATCATACAGTTACCTCAAAGACTTGACAAGTATTGATTTAAAACACAATATATCAAGTGGTACTGTAAAAAGGATTTCGTGGTCATAAATTTTAATGTCTTCCAATTTTGCACTCTCTCCCAGTAACTTGTCAATAACAACAATTCTGTTTAAAATATTTACTTCGTTCCTGCATAGCATTGTGTCTGTAATACAGTTATTTGGATAGTTAGTCTGTGTTGCCTGTTAGTTCAGGCAAAATCAACTGAGTGCTATAAATCAAAAGTTAGATTATATTGTCCCTAAATTGTTCAGTAGTGTTTTAATGATTAAAAGCATAGTTTACTAATATAAGTATCTTTATCAAAAGCAAATATTTTTACAGAAATGTTTTACACTTTTAAAAAGTCATATATGTGTATTTTTAATACAAGTTTTCATTTTGTTATGATTAGAGAATTACTTCAAATATAATTTAAAATATATTCGATATTTTTTTAAATAGTTAAGATCTTTAGGACTTTTAAAGAAATTGTTGTATGCACTTCAATTTTGGAATTAATGGTTTAGCTATGGAGAATTTGTTGTATTACAAATAAGGAACATCATCAGCTTACTAATTATAACATTTTATCAAAATTACTGAAAAACTTCTGAGTAGACTTAAGATAAAACACATTAGTTTAAAAAAATTGTGTAATTTCTTTCCAAAATTATGGTTCTTAATGGGGTTTAAATTTTTATCTATATTTATTTTAAAAATAGTTGTGATATTGAAATTTCAAACTAATATTTGCATGCCTGTAAAATCATACACTAAACACTGTTTAAGAAGAAATAAAATTGAGCTACTTATGGCATTTTAGCAAAGGAATGCAGCAACACTAGATCACTACTATTTCTTTGCTCATTTAATTAAGTAGAGTTTCTTTGTACTCCAGGTTATCACTCAGACCCACTGCAGCCTGATGAAAGTAATCCCAGGGATTTTTGCAGTGGTTATTTCATGGAAAATAGGTGCATTCCTGCGCTCAGGCGTGAGACTTCTCAGATCCAGTGATGGGCTGGTTCCTAAAGTACAGCTGGCTTAATGGCAGTAAGGACAGACCCCGTTGTGCAGGGAACTTCCTTGGGTCCTGACACTTCCAGCTTGTCCTGGCAAAGTGCAAAAATCTCGCTGGCACAAGAGGCTGCAGCGGCGGGGCTGTGGGAGCCTCGGTCTGCAGGGCACTGCTCACTTGCTGGCAGCTTTGCAGCATCAGGCTCACCCCTCTAACTAGTTTTGTTATCTGGCACCGAGGAGAGTCCTTTCCTCCGAAGGAAGCTGGGAGTTACGGTAGCCTCCCTTTATTAGGGCACCTTAAAAGCAAACCACGGAGATCCCACCGGTCTGTGAAATTCCCATAGAAATGAACTAATAATGCCAAACGCCGCACTTTTTAAAGTGTCAAACAAATTAGACATGTATTTGTTTTAAGGTAGCTAAATTCAATCACAGATTAAAATAGACAGCCACGGATTATGTGGCTGTCTATTCATGTTCGAAAATCTCTAGTGAAAAAGACAACATCTATTTTTTATTTTCTTAACTTATGTTTATACAAGAAAGGATTTTAAAAACTGTTTCATAAAGCCTCAGGGCACTGCTGGTGGTTGTTTGCTATACCAGTGACTAAATAAATATTGCAGCCTCCCTGCAACTACTAATAATTGCAGCAACAACAGTTTAAACAACATTCGGGATTATATGATTATAAGCCAATACTGAGAATTTAGGGAATGATCCTTAGGGTACTGGTAACTTTTCAGCCCTACAGATCTCTTGCCATCTTCTTCAGATCACATTTTCTGAACACACTTTAATATAACTTATATAAGAGTGGCCAGAGCTCTTATTTACATAGCCAAATTCAGAGATGCATTACACTTAATTGTTATTGATTGCCCAAGACAAGCAACTGCACCTGAAATAACTGAGGGAAGATGTATGCATCAAAATGGAGAGGGAGGAGAAAGAATTGTGGGTTCTTTCAAACTGTACTGAATGAAAGCACAGCACAAGCTATTCTTACTTTTTAAATAATCTGACAAAAAGCTATCTTCCAGCTGTTTTCCAGCTTTAAAAATAAAAATTTTCCAGTTTTAAAAATAAAATAAACCAAGTAAAATAATTAGTTAGAGACCAAGAAAATCTGCAAGGCATATGAGAGCCTCAAGTGGTTGGAACATTTTGCTTGAACATCTGTTTGTCGATGCATGATTCTGGTGTTATTAATCTTCTTTGTAGGTAAGCAGGTGATTCACCCCAACCAAATTGCTGTTGTCCAGGAACAGTTCTCTCCGAGCCCTGAAAAAATAAAGTGGGCACAAGAACTGATTTCTGCTTTTGAAGAACATCAGCGATTAGGCAAGGTAAATATTTTATTAATATGCCATAGTGGAACCAAATTTGAATAATATTTAAGATTCTATTAGAAAGGTCAGTGGTGGTTCTTTGCTTTTATCTTATGAAGTACTGTAACTGAGAGTATTGCTTGTGAACCTGTCTCTAGATAGTGTATATTATAAATGTATCACTTCCCAGTATATTTAGAAATAGAATGGCTTTTTCCTTCCTCCCCATTTTAACTTTAATTCTTTGATTATGCAGCCTTTTGAGTACCTGCAAGTATCTACAGCATAGGAGATTAAAACTGCTTCTCCATTATGCTGCATAATCACTGTGTTACTGTCAGAGGAAAATACTTGCAACCAAAAGTCAGGTAGCCTAGCAGAGGACTCAGACTGCTTGCACAGACATCATTTATGGAAAGAAATAAATGCATTAGGAAGCCTTTGGTTTCTAAAAAAAATCTCTGCATTGGTAGACCTGTTTCACTTTTGGGGGTTTGATCCCTCAAACATGCCCAGTAGTAATTGAATGTACTTTTGAGTGAAACTGCTTGCAGACAGTGGTTCTTAATCATTAAAAATGGGAATGTTTTATGTGCATTTGTACCAATTGCTGGACCTGGATTTTGGATAGAGGAGAAAGCAAATTAACACTAGAATATGATTGTTCCTAATTTAGTGCATCATTGAGTCTCACGTTTCCTGCTCTGTGGGTTTCTGCTATGTAAATATTGCGGTGGTGATGCACAATCTGTCTCCACTTTGTGCCAGTAATACTTAAATTAGGGGTCGCCTGAAGGAAGATTTTATGCTAGTTGCGGCATTGTCAGTTAATTATCTTAAAGGTTATTTGCTATAATCCAGTTTGCCTCTTTTTGAAAGAAAAAAAAAGTTGCAGCCAAACATGTTTATCTTAGTCTTAGCCAAGCCTGGGCTAGTTAAAAAGGAAAGTCGCAATGTCAGAATGGGGAGTGCAGATGAGTGGGAATGCTTCACACGTGCTTGTGTGGCATTGAAGTAGGAGACAAATCCTTTCGGTGGAGAAGTTCACCTATAAGACTGTGCATAAGGTCTCATTTCACTGGTGCCATATAAATGTTTTCTGCACATTTTTTCCACTTTCTAGTGGGTTAGAAAAAATTCAGATGTCTGTCTTCCCTGTTCCCCTGCATTTCTGGTGCTATGGATGTTGTGCATTAAAAATGCTCCAAAGGTCAAAACAAATATTATGCTTTCTTCTCAGAGTTAAAGTGTGACAAGGTATTTGCTATTGCTCTGCCCTTCTCCTTGCTGGGCTATTGCATCCCTTTTGTGGTATCTGGCTGTTTCCAGCACAGCCATGACTATGCTCTTTGGGTGCTGTCCAGAACAGTGATTTCAGGGTCCCTATTAGGATGCTGTATGCCTGGATCTCTTTGTTCTCTCCACCTCAATTTTGAAATGCAGCTCTCTTCGTGCAAGCAATATAGAAATAAAAAAATATGTGACTGGTATTGCCGATTATTGCGATTTACAGGGCTTGGCTCCCTCACAAAAGGCGTTGTTACAAACATACTGCTGGTGCAAATGTGTAGGCAGGTACATGCAGCAAGAAAAAAAGTCAAACTACTTACTCTGCCAAATATTTTTTATGATGTGCTTAATACTATTCATTCAGCTGAATTTAGTGTCAGAAACTCATCTAAGGAGCACCTCTGTCATATGAGCAGTTGACTAGGAGACTGGACGAAATTTAACTCTAGTCCCAGTATCACGCAATCATTAAGCCAAACATGTTAAATATTGAATAATTTAATGTTAGGCAAGCATTAGTCTTTAAATTTATTTTGAAACTGCTATTTTACTGACATAATGCTGAGGTTTTTTGTTTATATCAGCCATTCAGGGGGGATTTATTTGGGTTTGTGGATTATTTTTTTCTTCATTAATGCTTTTAAAATATGTTATGAGCTTCTGTAATCAGCTGCAAGAGCAAATTTGCTGAGGGTTTGTGGTGCAGGCTATTTTTTTAACCAACCAGGTTGCATGCTTCATATATTTTTTGCAAATAGCCATCTATCAATAAAAAAGGATTGGCAGGTTAATATGTGAAATTCTGGACCTCGTAGCACTGTCGTGTTACTGAATTTTATAACAAAATTGGAAAAATAGCTTTCCATGTAATGCTGGAAACCCATTAACTGAGTTTCTAATTTGCTGTTATGACTGTGTCAGTGAGAAGAGCTTGGACAGTCTGATTACTTAATTTTTTTCCAAAGCAAACATATCTCACAGAGGGATCCTCTCTCTCCACATCCTAACGACATGCTAAAATGTGAGTAATAACTCTTCCCCTACCACCTCCTGGCAAATGCTCCACACAGCAGTTTCAGTAATCCTCGTGTCCTAATGAAACACCTCTTCTGTTTTCCTTTCCCTTTTATTATATTAAAGTGTTCATGTCAGTAGGACTAAAAATATAGCTGTGGTTAATATGGTTGAGACTTGCATGGTTTTACCATGTTATTAATCAAAGTTGAAAGCCTGGAAAAAATAAATGTGAGGGATTTGTGCAGCTGTTTGTGTGGTAGATAAGTTACTGGTCTGCAGTCTCTGGGATCAGAGTTTGCTATTAATGTGGTTTAAAGTTTGATGCCTTTAGTTAACAATATTTTACATTAAAATACAGTAATAAGCTTTTATAATCTATTCTGATTTGAGACCTACTATTACCATAATAATCTTCTTTTGAAAGAAGGCTGAACCAGGCTACTTCATCCTGGACGCTGAAAAGCTTTGACATAGTATCCCCCAAATGTGAGTACTGAGGTCAGGAAAAATTAGGATCTCAGATGAGCACTGTGGAATTAGAAATGCTGTGGCAGTGTCCAAACAGAAGGAAATTAGAGACCTAACCAGCTAGCCAGGAGTATTTGGGCTTGCTTTATGGAGATAGTCCTGTTTGAGGAGTTGCTTTAGTTTGTTTTCTAGGTTGTTTTGCTTGTGGGGCTGTTTTTTACATTTCTAATCCAACTTAAAATTGGCACGTCCAGGAAATAAATCGTAATGTTATATTTTGGACAAGTAGAAACAGATTATGAAAAAGTACATTTTGTATTTTATTCAGCTGTTTATTAAGTGTTATCTTTTATCGAAAACTTTGAGATCTAAAACTGAAAAGTGCTTAAAAAGAAAAGTGTTATTTTCAGGTCATTTCAATATTTTTCGAGTAGAACTGAGTTACTAGGGGATATGATTATCAAAATTAAATTATTCAGCCTAAAGAAAGCAGGTATAGCTGTCAGAAAGTCTAAATATAAGATAGATGTCAGTGTGCTCAAAAATAAAAAAAGCAGGGTGATAAACATAATTCCAGTAGTCTAAAGGACAGTTTATGTTAGAAATTTCTAAAGCATTTGTACTACATTAAACAGGGAAATGATCTTATAAATAGAGATGAACTGAATCTGAGGGAGTAGAGTTAGTGGGAGAAGTTATTAGCCTGTTTTAAGAAAAAGATCTGATTTCTAACAACAAGGACATAATAGTCTTTACTATTTAGGTATCTCCTGAGTTTACATTACCAGTACACTTGATACAGGACTGTATCTCTTCTATAAGTAGTTAGTGTTTATATATGACAAAAATGTAAGACATTGAAATGCATTTTTAAGCCATTCAAAATGTAAATACATCAGGCACAATATCATTATTGAAATTGAATCTTCCCAAATTGCCTAACTTTTAAATAAAATTCAAATCTAAGGGAAAGCAGAAGAACAAAATAAAAGGTTGATTACACATTTATCTCACATACTAATTTACAAATGCTTTCAAAGCACCCACATATTAAACTAGGGAATAACTGAATGCTGCTGCTAAGGTCACTTGTCAGGTAAGGATCATTTAGAGTTAAGGTAAGTATATCGCAAATCCAAGTTGTAATATGGGTTGAATATTTAAATGCCATAGAGCAAATCAAAATCAATATTTGTACATACCACATATAAATGCACAGAGTGCTTCTAAGAAGACCTTTAGCATATGTTTCTTGCACTATATTCTGTGCCATTGTATATTGTGTTCCCAGGAGCTGAAGAATAATATATATGAACTCCAGTGATTTGGCAAACTATACAGTTTCATTTACAGCCCTTTCCAGGGTTATGAAAAATCTTAGGAATGCATTTATTTACACAGCATCAACCCAACAAAGGAATGGAAATTTCCAGCAGTGGCTCTCTTATAATGCTCTTTGTTTAGGAAAAGCTACCCCAAGCCACTGTATCTTAGAGACGATGCGCCCTCGTGCTTCAGCCAGCTCCAGCTCCCACTCCCTTACAGGGAGGTCTGCCCCGACTTTCTTCCCCCTCCTGGCTGTGCCATGGACCCCAGGAGGGCTCCCCAGCCAAGTGGGATCCACCCTTTCTCAATCCAGCCCGTGGCTGCCAGCAAAGTGGGACCATGTCCAAGGGATGCCTCTTGGAAGAGATGCACAGGAGCATCCCTCTGGCATGGGGCTGCATCAAACCCCATCAATCCACAGGGATTGTATTGCACCTTGCAGGGCATTATATCTTGGGGCTTTATGTAGAGCTGGGAGCGAGGGAGCAGCCCAGTCCCGCACGCCCCTTGCCCAGGACAGACTGCTGAGTTTTGAGGTGCCACCAACCAAGCTGGACCCCATCCCAGGGCAGCAGTGGCAGCACAGGTTACCTCTGTGTGTGCAGGGCTGCAGCACTGTCAGCCCTCCCTCAGAGAGCACAGGGCATGTGCTGTCCTCTATGTTAATTAGACAGTGTGTATTCCTTTCTCTGCAGAGTGGGGGATTCAGGAATCTGTGATAAATCGCCACCTGTAAGGAGCACCAGCCTTAAGAAGTCTAGGCTCAGGTGTATCTCCATGCAAAGATGAAGAGTGCTAGTGGGATTTAAGCATGGGCCATGGTTATGTTGTTTGTCTTTTTAAAAAGTGGCCAAATTAAATTTGAATGTCAAAACTGAGATCGAGAGAGCTCATATTAGTACTCAAAATATCCCTATACACTTTTAGTATTTGAAAAATGCTTTAAAATGTGTTTTGTGTCATGGTTGAAGGCTTTTCTCTTAGAAAGATCCATCTGGGGTGGATTTTGAACCTCTACAATGGAGCAGAAGGGGCTGTATTAGCTAATTGCTTGTGCTATACTGGTTCCTACATTGGTGCAATCAGTCCTGAGGGAGTTATGCCAGGTGGGGAGAAAAGGAGACAGATTTTACTACATGGGGCTGCAAAAGCTTCTAAGCAGGGCAGAAACTCATACAAAAACATTTTCTTGCCAGCTTCTGCCCTTTCCACTGCCCAGCAGGCATTCAGTGGCTCTTAATCTGTTTTCCTCCACTCATTAAAGACCTGTGTCCAAAACACAGAGGGAGAAGGGCTCGGATGGCACATTGCTGTTTCCCGCGGGGAGAAGCTTCTCCATGGGCCGGGAGCAGGATGGATCTGAGCCCCTCCACAGCCTTTCCACGCGGAGGTAGCCCCTGGAGGGGGCAGCTGCTCCTGTCCCGGGGGGGTGGCAGCTCCCTGGGCTCCTCCTCAGCAAGGCGCGACGCCCCATCCTTGCCGGCTCGAGGAGGTAAATGCAGGGGGAGCTGCTTTTGGAAGGGCCGTGCTGCGTCGGCACATTCCCAGTGCAGGCACTGCTTTGCTATGAGCATGGAGTGGGAAGACACCCAACACTGCAGACACCTGCCCACCATCGTGCCAAAACCTGCTCTGCACCAAGCAACACACCAAGGCAGCTACCCACCTCCAAAATCCCTGTTTAAAAAGCATTAACGAGTGCTCATGAGCCTCATTTCAATTTCCAAAGCAGGCTCTAACTAGAGAGGTAATGTTCTGACCAGATGGCTCTTTTTAAGCCTTACTGAGGGAATTCAGAAGCCTGTACGGCCAAAATATTGTTTCAGTTAATTTAAGTAGCAGCAGTCTTGCTGCCTTTTCACTCCTCTGTGTGCTAGCCAGCTTTTCCACGGACCTGGAGTGGCTGTCTGCAAAAGCTCTGTCGGCTGAAATAGAGAATCACAGTAAAAAATGGCTGTTCAATCCTATTCAGAACATGAATCTGAAAGTAGAAAAAACACAGAATACAAAAATATGGGCAATTCCATGCTTGTTGGCAGAACAAGCCTCACTATTCTTATTTTCCTCAACTCCATTGTATTTTACAGCTACCTTTCCCTTCAGTATCAAATGCTGTCTGTGTGCCCTGTAGTCATTTACTTTCAGATTGCATTTTCTAGTTTATATTTAACAAATTGCTTCCATGACTATAAACCTCAGGTTCATTCCAAATTACTAAATGAAGGTCATCTGAGGATCCTAAAGCCTTAGTATCAGTTACTTTTCACTTTTCCATATAATAACCATGATGCTCACTAGGGAGAAAAAATGCATGGTTGGATAGGCTGCTTGTCCAGGAAGCTGCTTTTGTGCTATAAAATAAAGATTTGCTTGGCAGCAGCAAGTGTGCTCTCTAGGATTCTTCCGTTCCCAATACTGTATGAGACAGAGAATGAAAACCAGTGGAGGGTATTCCTGATTTCTAGAACTTTCCTCCGCTTCTTTAGTTTTTTTCCTTCCTGCTCTAGAGGAGCACACAGGAAGGCAGCAGCCACAATAAGAAGGTAACTAAAGAAAATGCAAAGACAGCAATAAAAACCCTCCTATCTGCCTTTCATTCAGGGATGTTAAATAGATTTTTTGCTCAGGCAGAGGGAGAGACTTTGGTGGCCTGAGGAGTTTCTGGCGCTGGACCAAGCAGCATCCCCAGGCCCACCCCAGCTGAAAGGACTGTCCCTGGTGGTTCAGGGAGCTTGGGGGACTGTAAGATGGAAAAACAGCTTGTCTGGCTCACACAGCAGGACAAAACCCTTATATGTGGGCTGGAAACAGTACTGCCTGGTGGAGAAGAAATGAAGGACCTTGTAGGTCCTTGTTCTTCATCTTTCCTGCCCCACTGTGGACTTGAAGGATCACAAAGTCCTTTCTACCTGTTGAGCTTTAGAAAGGGTTTCTTCTGTCAGAGTTCTTGCACTGCTGCTCAGGAGTTATTTGAGGCAAAAATCAATCTCTATTTCATGTGGTTGTTGCTCTTTCTTTCTTGACCTTTGTGTCCTTCCATCTGCTCCTAGAGGCAGAAGCCTATCTCAAACAAACAGGCCTGCTTCTGGCTTTACAAACTGATTTATCCTCTGAACTCACTGACTACTTCTACTCCAGTGGAAGATTACACTGGCAAAAAGAAACAAATGGTAGTGATTTCTAATGTTTTCTACATATCGGCAAAAAGGCTACGGAAACTTAATGGTGATGATACTTTGCAGAATTCCCTCCCTATGCACACTTCAACAGATCAGAGACCCACTGAGCATCTCCTCTTGCCAAGAAGATATCTTTGACAAACCTTTTCAGGGATCACTTCTTTCCCCCAAAGATCTTGTGTACAAGTGTTTTTCCACCCATAATGTTGTTACAGAAAAGGGGTGAATGTGAAAAGGTCCAGACCCCAAAAAGCTTTGTCCATACAGCTCACTGCCTGTGAAGTCTTCCGTTTGTCATATGTGACTGCACTGGTTATTTGGGCATTTCTACCTACTGCAAAGACACTTAAAGAAAGCCAGAGTTACGTGTGACTGAAGGCAGGACAGGCCTGAGCAGAGAAGAGAGAGAGGCATTATCTTGTCACAGCCTGGAACATAATCTCAGTTGACCCAGATTTCACAGAACACCTCCTAGCAGCTCACTAACCTTTGGAAGTTCATTATGAGAAGGTAGAATCATGACCCAGCTCTTTATGACAGCTCTTTGGCTACAACTTGCAGAAGAAAAAAAAAATTAATTAAACCTGCATTCAGCACCATCACAGCTGTTAGCTCTCGACTTCCCCAAAAATATGGTCTCAACCTTCTGTTTCAAGAGAAATCATTCCTTTGTACTGAGGATAATCACTCCTCCCCCAGGCACAGACCCAACGCCATTTGCTGTGACCAGGCTCCTCTTCTCCTTTGTTCATTACCTGTAAGCAAGTCCAAGCGTTCTTTTTAAGCCCCAAAGCAAAGACTTCCAAATTTCCTCTGCAGGGATTCACTCAAACAACGTGTGTTTTCATTAATCCCAGGGGAATTATCTTCATGAATGCCATGCTTTTTAAGGGGGAGCCTTTGCCATCCACCTGCTCCCTTCCCTCCTCAGAAGACCAAATCTGCCCTGCTTGCAGAACACAAAACTCTTATTGCCTTATGACAGCTAATATTGTACAGGATTAGAGGCAATGTTCTCAGACCCAAGCAGATTTTAGTGCATTTATTCTTTGTAGTTTTGGGGTCTCCAAAAGGTCATAACTAGACCTTTGTGTTTCAGAAGTGGGTGAGACACTGAACTACCATGGAAAAAACTCGTGTCTGTCAGATAACTGTGGATCAAAGATTTCCTGTGTCTGTGGACTTGAGGCCGTTTGTCTGTATGGGTTAGGAGGTACACAAGGTTTGCCCTGGCCAGCTGGCATCACCCCTTCTGCTCATTTCCATTTAGCCTGGCACTGCCCACGAGTGCCGACACAGGTCACCGGGGCTGGAAGGGCACTTACATAATTACTCCTTTACACAAAGGCTGTATTCACACCAGCCTCTGGCCCGTGCTGCCAGAGCAGTGTGGGAGCTCTGTTTGACTCACGACGTCTCCTAATGATCAAGGGCATGGAGGAGAGAAGGGTGGCTGGCTGGTTGGTTCCCTTATGCCCATTTCTCCCATGTCCTAGGTGCACATCCCCTCCAAAGACAGCCCAGTAGGACAAGGGGATAACCAGGCTGCCCCACACTCTGCAGGGATGTGGTCTGCAAAGGAAAGTATTGCAAAAGTGTTGAGAAAAGTTGTTGGAAAAAACCCAGTGCCCCAGCCCCCAGTGGGGCACTGTTTCTAACTGTGTGACAGCAGAGTTCAGTCCGAGGACCTCCCCTGACTTGTGAGACTGTCATACAGTCAGTAGTCTCCTGAGTAGTGGAAGAGGGGTTTGGGGCCATTTCATAAGCATCACATAATCCCTATTTTAGACCCATACTTAATTCAAAATTCAGCATCAGGTGATTTCTTGTCCATATTGCTGTTTCCTGGCACATTATCTTGTCTTGCTTTTGCTTTTTTTCCACTGGCTTAATTACCCAGAATGTCCCCCATGCCAAAGCCTTACCTGCTCCCAGGACCCCCTAGCACCTTCAAGCCTGCCATCTAAGTACCCTGACTAGATTCCCAGAGTAAGCTGCCTTTGGAAGAGTCAGCTGTCTCTACACAGTGACCTAGGACAACCCATGTATGGACACACACAACAAATTAACCTAGCACTATTAGTTAAATTCCAAATTAACCCAGCACTATTACTTACATTCTGTCATCTGATGCAGGACAATTGGATTTTTCTCTCTGCAGTGGACCAACCATGATGTTAATGTAACCTATATAAATATCTTTGAGAAAATCCTGGCAACTGTCATATGGGAGCTGAAGTTGTTGGCTACATGTATGATGGGATCAAGGCATCAAATCAAAGGTTTATCAGCAAAGGCTGGACAATGATTGAGTAGAACCACAGCAGTGGTTCCAAAAGAGAGCATAGAGATGTCAAAACGGATGCTTGTGCTTGGAGTCCCATCTGCCAACAGACAGGGAGCCAGCAGACTTTTTGGAATTTATGGGAGTTATTTGATACTTCAAAATTTACATCCTTCCTTATTTTCCTACCTACTTTTGCATTCAATTTTCATATTCAGTACCAATGCAGGTGATTTATAGATTACAGTGGTCTAAGAACTGAGGGTCTGCAGTAACCCTCTTAGTGAGCTCATTGCAGTCATTGGGATGGATGTGGTTAGAGGCGCAGGCAATCACAGATAGAGCAAATGCTGAGGAAAAGGCTGCAAGCATTGGCAGGTGCAGGAGTATATCTAATTCTTCTGTATTGCCAGCCAAAGGGGACTAGCTTGTCTCATCACTGTCCCACATGTCCCAGAACAATTATTTTTTTACTTTAATTAACTCAAGTACTTCCATACACAACTCAGAGATAATTGTGTCACATTACTAAGAGGTGCCTTGAATGTTCTGTATCATGATAATTTTACTCTGCTTATTTCTCTCCTTAATCCAATAGTACATAAAGTAATAAAATATGGTGAGAGTAAAACCACATGTTACATTGTGTATCATAAAAAAGGTTTCGGTACAGATGAAGAAGTATAAAACTTTACATTCCCTGATCTTATGGAAAAACATAAGGGTACCTCACTTGCCATCCTGTCCATCCCCTGTGTAGTCAAAGTCAACACAGTTCCACATTTAACACCATTCCATTATACCCATGGTAAACACTAGCCACCTGTATCATTTCTTCCCCTCTCCTGGTTCCACCAGAGAATACTGATCCCCAGATAACACTGAAATAATGGACGCTGAATCCTGTCCATTTAAATTCTGGAAAGGTAAAAACCTTCTTGCCACTAAAAACCAGTATTCCTCTGGTTATGAAGTGGTCTTACAGATTTTCCAAGCTCTTAACTACTCCCAAAAGTTTCACAAAGTAAATGTTCCCGAATACAGGAGAGACACACACAAAAAGAGGAGGTCTTCATGTTCTAGGAAACACTGCATTAATGTGTTAATCTTTTGCCATGGCAAATGACAGAACAACACTGAGGCTCTTTCTGTGACTTGATACGTGTCATTTCTTATAGATAAAGGAAATCTTTAAGGATGGCATATAGATAACAAGATGACCTATAGATAACAAGAGCCATCTTCAACATTCATGGCAGCATGCAGCCGGGGCTGAATTCTAAGATGTCAAAGAACAGCCCCCAATTGCATGTTGAACTTTGCCAGGTCTGAACTGTGCTAGACTGGCTGCATTTATCTAAGAGGAAGTTCATATGACACAAGCATAAAATCTGCCAGGCTTGTGTGTTACAAAGTTTGGTTCTGCATCTCTTCAGTGTCTCCACAACCACCTGGAAATTTGTTGCATTTGTTGTTTTTATTGCACAATTGATTTGCCCTCCTTTATCACGAGCCTGTATCTTCATGTCCTGACCTGTGAAAATGACTGTTCTCTGTCAGCTGTGCCTCATGATTTCTCTTGCCTGTCGGCTGGATCCTTGCATTACTTGGCGCTGACCATTGTCAATTTCCATTTTCCCAAGATTATCATTTGCCATTACCTCTTAAGAAAAAAAAACCAAACCAAAACAACAACAAAAAAAAAAAAAAAAAACCACTAACAGCTGTCTGTAATTATAATTCACTTGCAGTTGTTTTCTGTATTTGCTAAATCTTCTTTTTCCCATCCTCACAGTACTTTAGGATATACTGACATTTCAAGTAGAGCTGTTAAGGCCTTACTCAGCCTGGCCTGCATCTTGCATAAATTGCTGTTATTTTTCAAAAATGTTATTACTGTCCTAATAGAGCATTAAATGTCACTGTGAATAATACTTCATACCAGAAGGAAAAACCTTGAGTCTTTCCTTGCTTGTCACTCAGCTGGGAAGGACTTTTAGATAGTCTTAATGATGACCCAAACAGGGAACGCTGCCCATTCACTTTCTTCCTTGATTCCTCCTTGGTAGTCTGCCCTGCCAGAGCTGTAGAGCCACCAGGCTGAGGGAGCACAGACATTTTGTATTTACAAACCCTTCTGCTGTGTGGTGCTGCCTTCACAGCTGTGCAGTGTGGACCAGCCAAAGTGTCCTTACAGCTCCCATACCCTGCAGACCAAAGTCACCCTATTTCTCCCAGGGCTTTGCCTTCAGCACATTCTCTGTGTGGCTGCGTGGAGGATGGCACTCAATAGGCACAGCAGAATCTGTGCTGTGTCACTTTAAACAGGGGCACACCAATCTGTCTTTGGTCCACAGGTCTGCCCATTCCTTGGTAGGGCTGCACTTCCAGACTGCTGTCTGGTGAGTGCCACGCTTGTCCTCCATTCCCCCACTTCTCATCCCAACTGAGTTATTTGCATCCAGGTATTGCCACCCAGAAGCTGTGCCCATCATCTGCAGCTCTGCCTCCTGCATGCTCCTCCTCCCCACTTCTCCATCAGCCTCTGCCTGGAGGGCCTGTCTCTTCCCGAGGCAGGTCTGACGCATTTGATTAGCCTGATGGCAGAGTCCCTTTACAGGTTGCTGAAAAGGCTCCCTCTGAATGATTTATATGATTGCACGGTGAGCAAGAGCCACATCCACCAAATGGGATGGATGCAAATCCCAGCCTTGCTTTACCCACCTGCCATTGTTCCTGTTCATGCTTCAAGCTTCCTTAAGAGCAGGCCCTTGGTCCCATAGCAGAACTACTGGAAATCTAAGTACAGACTGGAAGTGTGAGATTGTTGAGAAAATTAGCCAAAAACAAAATTTAGATCTATGGCTAAATTAATCCCCAGATTAATGCTATCAAAGCAAATGGTGTTTATAGAAAGTCTTGTTTTCTTTATACTCATGTGAGAGAAAATCAAAAGAATGCTAGAAGCAAATTTCGTCTAGCAGAATTGGAAAAGAGAGCATGGGGACAAAGCTGTAATTACTGGTATTTCCTATCTGTTGAAACCTGTGGGTGCAAAGAGAGTCAGTGAATAGGGTATATTCAATGGCATTAAAATTAGTTTCTTTTTCTGGACTTTAGCTCAACATTGAAAATTAGCAGGGGGAAAATAAGCCTCAGAGTGAACAGGCAGAGAAGCCAACTTCATGTTACCCTTTGCTGTTAGGGAAAAATAAAAGGCATTTTTTTCCTTCAAGAATTCAAATTCCTAGCAACCCAAAGTACAGCTGCACACTGACAAGCAGGAAATGTACTGTTTCTCACGTGGTTCAGTGTTTGTGTGTCCATGTACACACCATTAGCCTGTTTTCCTTTTAAACATATTACTTTAATGAAGAGAGGACAAGCATGCTATTTAATTAACTCTTGCTTTTTAAAGAAGACATTCTGGCCCAGATTCATCATGGTACAGCTTAGGTACCTGCAGGGGTATCTGACCTTAGATCATTCTGTATCCAGTCAGTGGAAGGGTTGAGCCATGATTTGGATCACCCCAGCCATGATTTGGACCACCAGAGATCAGAACTGACAATGCTAGGCACCCATCTTATTCTGCAAACCATTGCAGGTGCTTAGGATAGCTGTACTCCTAAATCAGCCCTTCACAGACCTAGGAAGGATGATTTGAGGCTTCAACATGTTTCTACTTCTGACTGTCATCCCATATGCAAATTCCTTCTGTAAGCAATAGCTGTTACTGAATTAGCTTTACTCTATTTTGTTACTGAATTAGCTGTTACTGAATAGGCATTACTGATGCCTACAGAAAAAAAAAAACAACAAGTAAAGGATGTTTTTCTTACAGTTAAAAAAATGTACCTTGCAGTTTGTGATCACTGCACAGACCTGAATTATTTCAAATAAGCCCTATGTCACAAAATGTTTACTTAGTTCCTAATTTTTTTCACAACACTTAATAAATTTAATAGTTTGAGACTGTGTTTTCTTTAAAGTTTTAAAAGTATAACTGAAAACTACAGATATGTAGCTATAATTAAAAGTAGTATATTATTAATGGTAGTAATAATATTGATGTTGGTGTTGGGGTACGGTAGGGTTGCTTGTTTGCTCAGTACACAAAAAAATTCAACTTGAAGCACCAACCCTTGAGTATCTGTCAGTACCATTCTCCAAACCTACCTGAAATACTGCAAATTATAGTAGGGAAATCTACTTTGAATAAAATAATTGTTTTTAATGTTATGTTTTCAATGGCTTTAATGCAGCCTGCTCTTACATGCAAGAATATTGATTTGTGTTAGATTACTATTTAAGGTGGATTTTTATCTCAATTATTCCAGAACATTATTTAGTATTTAATTAATACTGCTTCAGTTTAGCTAGATATGCCACTGGAGCGACACATTTCCTAAATATTTTTGTAAATGGGTTATATTTCACTTTACTTGCTGGAGTCCTCTATTTAATAATTATCAAGCCTCAAATGAAAACCAGAAAAAGGTTTGTTCTCCTGTGCATTTCTCTCATGCACAGACACATGTGCTACTATGGACTATACCTTGCTCTTGGTTAGCCTGGCTCTCTGTCAAACCCAAGGCCAGCCTGTGATCCCATTTCAGTTGCAGCAGGACATTAAAAGGGTGTGCAGTGCTTCTCAGAGCCACCCTATGCACTGCTGGGGCTCAGCTCTGAGCTCTTCAGGGAAGGGATTGCACCTTTCCACTTGGATTTTTGGGTTTGTTGTTTGGGTTTTTTTTTTTTTTAATGTGTCAAACTACTGTTAGAATTGCAAATAAGATTTTTTTTTGTCTGTTGAACTTCAGCATGTCTTAATGCAGTGTTTTATCTTCCAAATCCTACCTCAGAGACACATGGGGATTAAAGCATCTAAGGGAACAGGTCAGGTTTGGCACTATTTAAAGCATATGTCTTCTGTTTAAGATTTAACTATGATTCATAGTTAATTGTTTTAAACTCGTCACCATGGTACCAACAAAAAAATCCTTAGGAATACAAAGTGAATTTTGAAGCCTATCCTGACTCTCAGATCACCACTGCTGGGGCACACAGAGTAGCTCTACATCCATTTGGGGAATTTCCCCATGTGCGGTGCTCAGGTGGGCTTTACCTTGGCTCCAGAGGAGATTTGGGCAATATTATTGTGCCACCCACTTGGTTATTTCAGCTTTCATCCCAGTCCCTGGCTCTCAGCACAGGCCCAGCCTATCTTTAGCACCAGAGACCTAATGGAGAGGTGCAGCACAACCTCAGCAAACCCCCGAGTCAAGAAAACTTCCCTCCACCCGCACAAACACCCACTGCTGTTTGCTGACAAAGGGAACTTCTGGCTTTGCCCTCTGTCTGCAGGCAGTTCCCCACTGGCCCTGTGGCACAGCCCTGGCTGGATGCTGGATGGCGATGCCAGAGGTGGGGAACAGAGCTGCCTCCAGGTGAGGGGTCTGCCAGCCCCTCTCCCCAGCTGGCACACACGGCCTCACTGCTCTTGGCCCCCAGTGTTGCCAGCTAGAGAGGCTGAAACAGGCCAGCTGCACCCTGGGCTTCTCTTTTCTCTCTCTTTTTGCCTCCCCTTTGGAGAGCTTGTTGCTCTTCACATTTCTTTAAATGCACTTGCCCTGTCTTGATGAGCTTGTCTCCTAAAACTTCTTCAGGGTTCCTGAGGGAGATGATGTTTCTTGGTAAACAGAGGTGTTTGTAAAGAGCAAGAGAGCCAACTACAATTTCCAAAGGTGTCTCAGGAAGTTCATATTCTCTCTTTTCCAGGGAGCGTTTACTTTCCGTGGGAGCATGATCGACATGCCATTACTGAAGCAGGCACAGAACATTGTTACACTTGCCACAGCCATCAAGAAAAAATGAGCTGGTAAATGAAGCTCTCGCCATGGGGCCCCAGTAGCTGGTTTAAAAGATGACTATAATACTTTGGGGGGAGGGAAGGGGGGTGTAAAATTAAAGACGTCATGCTTAAACAGAAATTCATTTCCATTTTGCAGGTCTGTCATAGTTTGCTTGCTGGAATTGCTAATTACTAAAACTATTCCCAACTCAAACCCCTGCTCACTCCTGCATGGCCCATGTTCTACTCATAGCCTGCAATGAAGTTACATCATCAAATCTGTGACATCACAGTAATTACTGCAAATGTGGGAGTATGACTTCACTGAAGGAGAAAGGCAAAACTGAGCTCTGTTAAAAGAGCAGATGGAAACTAATTCAATTGTTTCCATTTATTTTTGTGCTTCTTCCTGCTCTGATGCAGAACTCCTGGCAGAAAGGAGAAAGCCTCAAATAATTATGCACCAGTTGAAATAACTGTGATGAAAATCTTTACCCTGTGTGAGCTTTGCTTTCCCCCCACACTGCCCTTCTGTAAGTGTGCAACAGCCATTAAAAATAATGCTCCAACAATGCAGGACTCTGGACTTTCTTCTCCTTTTTTTTTAAGCAGTCTCTATTCAGAGAGTTTCCTCCTGGAAGCGTCCAGCCCGGGAAGGGTTGGACGGCAATAAACTTGTAGTTTTTGGAGACACAATGCAGCAGAACTTGTGCATATGGTCTCGAGTCAGATTTACATCACATTAGGGATACGGCTACAGATCATGTGGGCTGTGTGGTTAACGGGCTTAGTAAAGCTGTTTTGAAGAGGTTAACCCAGCTTGTAGTAAGGGTAAATAAACATAACAACCAGGCATTGTCCTCTATTCAGCATGTACTCTTATATGGAGGGCTAAAGGGTATTGAAGCTGCAGAGGATCAACTTGTGGTTGCCAGAGGACTCCAATGAAGTTTGAAACACCAACAATCAGAGATTTTGTTTCTGTTCCTCATTAAATCATGAGCTTTTGTGCTCAGACTATGAACGACTGTTCTTTAAGAAATTAACAGAATGGGAAGTTTTAAACTATGCACCAACCTTTTCATGACCTACACAGCAGCAATGCTGCTGCACTTAGACAAACACCGCGGGGAAGGCTGTTCTGTTTATTTTAAATTGTAAATAGAAAACAGTTGTTTTTTAGTTTCATTTCTCACCGCCTCCATGGCCATTTCACGTATGGAGCCACAGTGCCTTATTCCTCCCGTTTCCCCGCTTAGTGTGTCTCCCCTCCGTCTCCGAGCAGCGCTTTCTCTTATTTGGGGTTATTTTCGGTTTAATTAAGGGGAGAGGAAAAGGGGGGAGGAAGAACCCCACCATCCGTTCCGCGTGGGAGCAGCGAGGGAAGGGAGCGCGGGGGCGGCGGGAGCGCCTCTCCGCGGCTCCCCCGGGAACGGCGGGGCCCGGCAGCGGGAGCGGGAGCGGGAGAGCCGCTCAGCCCCGTCCTGCTCCGCCGGGGCGGCCCCGGGAGAGCCCCCGCAGCCCCTGCGCGCAGCTCGGGATGAGCAGCCAGGGCCGACCCCCCTCTCCCCCTCCGCCACCCGGGTCCCGTCCCAGGCGCTGCCGGGGCATCCCTTACAGCGCGGGGACCTCCGGGCTAATCTGATTAATTAAAGACTACCTGCTTATATTGCGGCTCCCCCTCATCCCCGCGCCTTTCAGGACACCCTCCGTTATTAATTCCAGGCTGGCTAAATTATGGGCAGCACTATTAAAACATTATCAGAACTAATGAGAAACAATTACTTAGGAGATGAGCTGGGACGAGCCGTGGCCGGGCACGCGTGTCGCTCTCCCCGCAGATTGCGTTAATAAATCATCAGGTGCACGGCAAGGCGGCGGCGGGGCCTGGCGCGGGGCACGGAGAATAAGATATATGAGATGAGGGTTGTTGGGGTTGTTTTTTGGGGTTTTTTGTTGTGGCTTGGGATTTTTTCCTTTTGGGTGGGGGGGCATAATTTTTACATTAATCTCAATAGGACGCGTGTGGTGCGGATGGTTTTATTCCCTTAATACCGCGCAGGAAGAGGGATCAGTGGGGAGGGAGGAGTAGGATGAGGACGATTTCAAAAACGAATGTCTTCATTGTTTTACCGAAGTCTGAGTGGCCGGGCTGAGCAGCCGCGGGAGCTGCGCGGGGCGCGGCGGGGGCGCCCCGGACCCGCACCCGCGGCTCGCCCGCGCCCGGCGCCTCCTCCCCCCCGGCGAACAGAGGGAGGGACGGGGATACGGGAATACGGGGATACGGGAATACGGGGATACGGGGATACGGGGATACGGGAATACGGGAATACGGGAATACGCTCTCCCGAGGTGTTTACGCGCCCCCTCCCTCCTCCGCGGCTGACTGCTGGAGGAACTTCGTGACCCGTACGCGGAGAAACCGAATATGCAAATAAAATGCTGGATATATTCCGATTTTTCCTTAAACTTCCCTGACACCCACCCCTTCAGCGGAAAATCCCTCTTCCTTTTAACGGCCCTAACGATTTTTGCTTTATCAAAAATAAAATCCGATTTATTTGGCTTTTCCGTTTACTTTCCGAAGCTTTCCGTGATTTTCCGGCTTTATTCTTCTCCTCTTTCTTTCTTTTTCTTTCTCTCTTTTTCTTTCCCGCCTGGTGCTAGGCAAGCAATTGATGAAACAAAACAGATTATAAGATTAGCAGCAGGATTTTGTGCATATTAATGATAGGGAAGGGCACCGAATGGGTTTGTAATTGCAGATCTTGCGCTTGGGATTGGGAACTGTAGCCCTGCTACAGCAAAGACCCCCCTGTGAGGTTTTCACATTGGAACTTAGGGGAAAAGTGAAAAAGTAATTACCAGAGCACAACACTGAAATGTTAAAGCACTTATTCTTTCTTTCAGCGTTCTGTTTTAAAGGGGGAAAACGGGCAAAATGGAAAATAAATTGCTTTCAAATAAGTAGGTTAGCACCTGAATGCTGGTGCGCATTTTCCCGGCTTTTTTTTTTTTCCTTCTTCTTTTTTTTTTTTCCCCGAATTCTAGCAATTATATAGCCGGGCATTGCCGACCATCCAAGCAGCAGAAAAGGGGGAAGGGAGGGCAGGGAGACCTCAGGAACACAGGGGTACTGCGCCTGTGAGGTTTGAAGCAAATATCTCCAGGAAAACTCTTCAAAGCTGCGGTTGGAAATTTAGTAGGATTTTTCTGGGCCGTTGTTGTTTTGTTTTGTTTTGTTTTTTTTTTTTTTTTTCTTTGCTTGGTTTTGGTTTGGCGGGAGTTTTTTTTGTTTTGAAATCGGGACTTAAAAGGAAAAAAAGATTGTTTTGGTTTTCTCTTCCACACGAACATCAAACGGTATTTTAGCAAGGGATGCATTTCACAACCACAAATCCCTTACAGGAACGGCGTATTCCTCGCAATATCGACAAATAGCCTGACACTGAATTTTAACTCTTATTAATGGTTTTCCCCGTGTTTCTTAAGCTGCTTCAGCCGCCTCTGAGTACTCTTCCTAAACTCCGGATTTTTGCGTTTGAAACCCAGTGCTCCTGCACTGACTTTTCTAATCCTTCTCTCCCGTGATTAACGGCCAGAGATGGTTTAGCTTTAGTGGCACCTACTCGCGCTTATTGTTTTAATTCTGTTTTCAACGGAAAATCAATGTATCTGCTGGAAATTAGGCTTTGAAAACTTTTTTTTTTACGAGCCAATAAAACGGAGAATCTGCTCCTCGGGCAGTAACTCCTGATTTTGAATTGGAGGAGGAGGGGGGGTCGGGGGGGAGACCAACTTTGACTGCATTTCATCCATCCCATCCCTCCAAACCTCTTCTCCCACTTTCACCTCCCTCGGGTTCAGAGCACGGCGAAGTCCCGAGGCAGGGCTAGTTTATAACAACTGTTATAAAGGTTAAAAAGTGGGGAGAAGGGAATGAAAGCTCGTGCGGGCAGGTCCGCGATCTCTTTTCCCCCATCGCTGCGGCTCGGGAGTGCGCGCCCGGCGGAGGGAGCCCCGGGGAGCAGCGCCCGGCGGGACAGGGGCAGCGCTGCGGGCGGCCTTGGGGCGCTGGCACTGGCACCATGAGGTGTCCCGCAGACGGCAGGGGTGTCCTGCCCCCCCGGAGCTGAGGAGCGGTGCCCGGGCGGCAGCGGGAAACCCCCGGAGCGCTCCGCACTGCCGCGGGACCGCCGGGCTGCGGCCGCGGGACAGAGCGCGGGACGGACGGACGGACGGACGGACGGACGGACGGACGGATGGATGGATGGATGGATGGATGGATGGATGGATGGATGGATGGATGGATGGATGGATGGATGGATGGATGGATGGATGGATGGATGGATGGATGGATGGATGGATGGATGGATGGATGGATGGATGGATGGATGGATGGATGGATGGATGGATGGATGGATGGATAAATGGATAGATGGATAAATGGATGGTCAGTCCGCAGGGACCAGAACTGTCCCGTGACTGCCTGGGCTGCTGTCAGGAGCCCTGGACACAGAGGAGAAAGGGAAGGGGAAGGACGGCAGAAGGAGGTGATTTAATCACATTCATTACTCTGCCAAAAAACCGGCCTCATCCAGCCACACACACTCTCACACACACCCACACGCACTCACACACACTCACACACACACACATGCACTCACACACTCACACACACACACACTCACACACACTCACAGACACACACACTCACACACACACACTCACACACACTCACACTCACACGCACTCACACATACGCACTCACACACTCATACTCACACACTCACACACACTCTCACACACTCACAGACACACACACTCACTCACACACACTCACACACACACACACACACTCGCACACTCGCACACACACACACTCACACACACTCACACACACTCACACACACTCACACACACTCACACACACACACTCACACACACTCACACTCACACGCACTCACACATACGCACTCACACACTCATACTCACACACTCACACACACTCTCACACACTCACAGACGCACACACTCAGACACACACACACACACACTCGCACACACACACACTCGCACAGAACAGAATGGGGGCTTTCCTGCTCACCCTGGGGCGCAGGGAATGGGATGCACAGTGGAAATGTCCTGTGTATGCCCACATTTCAAGCAGGGGAGAGATCAGACAGCCTCACTGTGTTTAGGGTTATTGCTTCCTAATTCATCCTGGAGCTCCCAAAATGTGATATCAAAGCCAGTTCCATCAGGTGATGCTCAGAATGGTGTCTTCAGAAGTACAAGAGGCCCTGTTTCTAAACCTGTTGTAGGTGCCCACTGCCTGCTGGCATCATTTGAAACTGATCATCCTGATGAGAATGAGGAGTAATGAATGCCTATGCTACCTTCTTGGGCTTCTTTAATTTAAAGTGTGACTCCATGTAGCTTTGAATCTTGTCTTTAGAATTTTGTTCCTACTTCTTCTAGTGCTGCTAATGTTATTAAAGCTGTGCTGGCAAGCACAAACACCAGGTAAGGATTTTCTGAGCTGAAGCTTGCTGAAGGTAAAAGCCTTGTGTCTGTGTGACACATGCCTGCAATAACCTAGAATTTATGGCAGATGTTCGTGCTGCTGGGAAAACCTAGCCTAGGCTTCCAGATACCTGACCTCCCTCCTGGCCTGCTTTTGCAGTAGTCCCTAATGCATTAAATAGTGTTTGTGCTTGTCTGTTTCTCTATGGGATGCCACTGGAAGTGCTTTAACTCTCCATGTCCTGCTCTCCTTTGAAATGTAGCTTAGATACAGTCAGTAGTGCATGCATCTCTGCAAATCTGACCATCACTGACAGCCCTGCCTCCAGATTTGTCACCAAGAGGCCCCTGCTCGTGCAATACAGGATGAAATACTTGCAAAATGAGAGGGAAACCAGTGACAGTGGATGTGAACAGGCTGTCTGGTTACAGGCCAGGGGAAAAATCACTTCCACCCTCCTCAATCATCAGCACCTGGGTCACCAGGGAAGAGTTTGTGTTTTACTGTGACCCACTGGAGGAAGGTTCCCCAGCTCTGTGGTACTTGGTGGGAGTGCAGGGAAGAGCCTTGGTCTCAGCCCATGAGATGCCTCAAGGGGAGCTCACCCTGCAGAGGCTGCCCATCCCTGCCTGCCCTGTGTGGCTTCTGAGGCACTGGTGAAAGCTTCCTGCTCATTTCAAAGCATTCAGGCACTTTCAGCTCCACATCATGACTCTGCTCAGAGACCACTTATAACATGTAGCAGGGAGAGAGATCTGTTGCTTTCTTTTCAATCAGTTTTCAAAAAACAGCTCCTCCTGAAAGAAAAGGCCAGTCCTGTGCTAATGGCAAATCCTCTATCGGTGCACTTCTAAGGTTTTGCAAAGAGTTGCAAAATGGTGAGGCAAGCTGTGTTAACTTTCTTCACCATATGGACTAGCTGGTGTCTAACATTTTGCTGAATATTAAGAATATGCCATAACTTACAGAAAAAGGCACACAGTAAGTTCAGTAACAAAATGTAAATGTCTCTACGTTGTGGCTATATTAGGAATTCTTTGTTTAATGTTTAACAAGCATTTTTTAAAGTGGGTATGTGAGGCCAATGTGTACAGAACACATTTACTGACAAAGCCTAAGGAAATAAGTGTTTCTTTGTGCCTAGGTTTTCGTAAAGCATGCACGTTCCTGAGTATAGGCAGACAGAGAAAACTGGAAGGCTGTCCCATTCCATGTGGAGGGAAGATGTAAAGACATGTGCTTGGTTCCTGGCCTTGCTCCCCCATCACTGACATCAGTTTGTGTCAAGTTTACCAAAAAACCCTGCTGCTGTAACACTCCATTTGAGAGGCAGGGGGGAAAAGGATAATAAACTTTTTTTTTTTAATTGCTTCCCTGGCTATAAATTAGCATGCATTGGGCTAATTTTTTTCCGTGAACAAAAGCACAATTGACTACAATTGCCTAAGGAAGGCTTAGGCAAAGGTAGGAAGGGAGTTCTGAGCCTCAAGGCTCCCCTGTGTGTTGAACCTGAGCAGGGGGAGGTCTTGTCTGTGCCCAGAAGTTGAAGGGCACCGAGAGCTACAACAAAACAATAGGGATTTTTATGTTTCACTGACTGTTTTTGCAGCTGCATCTTCCCCCCTCCTCCTCTCCCCCCATTATTTCATATGAGAACCAAGTATGGAAATAGAAGCCATGGCTTTCCCTCTGGATACAGTCAATGTGCATAAAACCAGGGCAGACATCAGCAGAGAGCTAAGGTTGGTTATAACTCAGCATTATGAGCTAAAGCAGAAATTGTTTTTTGCTTCTACACCATATTTCATGTCTGCCACCACAGAAGTAAACACAGGGCTGAAGCCCAACTGCATTGTGAGTTCAATGTGCTCCTCTTTGCATCACTGAGGATCCTGATGGCATTTGAAGAGAAGCTGGCAGACCCCACTGAGTTCTGCCTTTACAGGTCCCCTTCCATGCTTGCCTCCCATTCAGTCCTGGAATATCTGGCAAACCACCTTTTCCCATGGCAAAAGCTCATCTGAGGGGATTTTTGTCCAGAGCTGCTTCTCCTCTGGTGCATCCAGTTAGCAGCCTGAACAAAAACCAACTCCAAGTAAAAGTAGATGGGCATGTAAAACAGCTTGCAAAGCAGATGCTAACAGAGATGTGGCCAAAGAGGTGGGGGAATTACTGCTAGAGAGTGGCTGAGAAAGGGCTGAGGAATGGGGGTGGAGAGGACAGATGCATGCCTATTCCCTCATACCCTGCAGTGGAGCCATCCCTTGTTCCAGCATCTGTGAGCATCTTCACTATTTGGAAAACCAGAAGGAATCCAATTGAAGACCAGTTGCCTAATGAGATGAGTTACTAAAGAAAAGGGATGAAGTTTCTCTAGAAAAGGCAGGTAAGGTAAGCATTTGCCACAGGGCCTTCATGAGGGGGTAGACCAGGTGTCTACCTGAGGTCTTTACTAGGAATTTTTTATACTGTAACAAATCTTTGATGCTATAAAATGTACAGGGATGGAACGAAAACAAGAGGATAAAGAGGACTCTTAAAAATGAACAAGGGAGGAATAGAAAATTTACTTTCTTACCCCTATATTTTTTCAAGATGATCTTGCATCTTAGTTTGCTGCCTAGATAGATACACTAATGAACAGCTTCTCCCTTTGAAAAAAATCTTTCTTTCTTTCTTTCTTTCTTTCTTTCTTTCTTTCTTTCTTTCTTTCTTTCTTTCTTTCTTTCTTTCTTTCTTTCTTTCTTTCTTTCTTTCTTTCTTTCTTTCTTTCTTTCTTTCTTTCTTTCTTTCTTTCTTTCTTTCTTTCTTTCTTTCTTTCTTTCTTTCTTTCTTTCTTTCTTTCTTTCTTTCTTTCTTTCTTTCTTTCTTTCTTTCTTTCTTTCTTTCTTTCTTTCTTTCTTTCTTTCTTTCTTTCTTTCTTTCTTTCTTTCTTTCTTTCTTTCTTTCTTCCCTTCCGCCACTTCCTTCCGCCACTTCCTTCCCTCCTTCCGCCACTTCCTTCCTTCCTTCCTTCCGCCCTTCCTTCCTTCCTTCCTTCCTTCCTTCGCCACTTCCTTCCTTCCAACTTCCTCCTATTTAGAGACTATTTAGAATAAAAGTCCCTGTATTATTGCATGGGCCTTCCCTGATTTATTCTATGTTCTTCCTAACTCAGAGCACCTTTGTCTCAGGGCAAAGTGGTGGTGGGCTGGAAAACCCAGCTTACGGTCTTCTGAAGGGCAGGTACCCTGCCTCATTCACTACACATTCACTTGCAGAGATATCTGTCTCCTGAGGTACCTTCCCATTTCATTTATTAAGGGGCCATATGTGAAGGCCCCTCTCCCATGAGTGTGTCAAGCCTCCCCCATCCAGAAATCTGAGTAGATGCTGAAGGTGTGACCAGACACTTGTTACTTCCAGGGTTTTCTATCAGGTACTGACTGCATTTCATGTATCAGTGACATAGCAGGGACTCCAGAGCACCAAATCATTCAAGTTAAAGCACATTACTACTGCTGATCAGGTTCTGAAGATGTCTATATTCTTTAAAATGTGAGATGTTTTAGTTTGCATCTTATTTTAAAATGAATTTACCCCAGAGGTAAATAATTCTCTTCTTATTGTGTTATAGAACGGAACATTTGCGAAAGTCATTACAACCCTCATATTTGAATCAATTTCAGACTAATGTCCTGTTATCCAAAGTTGCCAGTTTTTTTTTTTGGCATTGTTTTGGGTGATTTTAAAGTTGGTGTGTTCTTCTGTTGCCATTAGAATTATATAAAGCATATTGTTTACAGAGCCATGAAAATGCTTTAAAAGCAGCAATCATCCAAATTAAAATTTATTTCATCCAAAAAATGTCCTGAACATCCGGGTGGTAATAAACATTTTTCAACTGCACACAAACTGTGAATTGTATTTGAAATTAAATCCCCACATTAAAATCTGCATTGCTGAACCTCCCACTGGCAGCCACTGTTCTTCTGAAAAGTGACATCTTCCCTGGCGCTGGTGGGGCCGGAGCTCTCACACAGATGTTGCTGAATGGCTGCTTATCACTCTTCCCATACTGGGACTTTACAGCCACACATGCCAAAAAAGTACAAAGGATGCAAGGTGTGTGAGGAATAAGGGGGGGGCACCTCAGATTTAGTAGCTATAGATGTTTTTGTCCTAACGCACAAGGGTGGGAACCGCTTTATAAACCCCTATTAAAGGAGCATATTGCTGATGTCACAAATTATGTCATTTTTCAGCAAGCTGTTAGGTAGCAGCAGGATACTTAGAGGTCCCAATCTGAGTGCACAGCTTGAAGCCTCATCATCCATTGAAGTCAAGGAAATACTCCAGTCCCCTGGCCCTCTGTTTACAAATAATATATCAAGAATCAGGATGCCCACAAATGAACTTTCAAGCACTGAGCTAAAGGAAATATATTTGTGAATGTGTATCTCTAGACATATATACGTCCATACTATGTATTAGTCTATTTGTGTATGTGCATGTGTGTATTTGTGAGTAATGCAAGTGAAGTCTGCAGTCTGACATGAGATTTTCTTTAAACCATCAGTTTTCTTTATTCCTTGATATATAGAGTGGATTCTTCATGACCAATTTTGCACACAAAATCCCCACCAAAGTTAGAGATAATCCACATCAAAAAGTGGTATACCAAATACTCTCATTTTTTCTCCTCTTTAAAACAATGACAGTATAAAAGGCCTCTGATTTAACAAAAACTACACAGGAAGAGATTTATCTATAATGGAGTTGTGCAAAATAAAATAACAGAAATGTCTATACATTTACCCATTAGTACAGCAGAACAGCTTGTTGGAGGCTCTCCTTATCTCTTGGATAAACCATATTTACTCAAATACATGGTTTTCCCCCACCAGAGTGGAATACATGGTTGTGTTTTTCCAACAATTCACATGCACTTAAAAGACAACAGCCTCCATTAGAAGACATGAAATACATAGCATGTGGCCTGAGGTTGCAAAATAGATGAGGAGAAGGAATTAAATCCAGAGCTAGCTGTACCAAACCCATCAGTGGGGCTTTAACCCCCCTCCCCATGCATTAGTGGGAGCTAAAGATGCAGTGTCAAGGCACAGCTTTGAATTGCCTGGTTTTTGCCAGCGTGCTAACATCACTGCCCTGGCAGAATGAGGGTCCTGACAGGGAGATGGATTAGATGGCCAAACATGGCATTTTAATCCCCACATCCTCTCCCTACACTGATTCCAGTATTTTGCTACTTGTTTACTGACGTAGTTGGCAGTAACTTCCTCTACTGGAAATATTACAGGGTTGGATTAGCTTTTCCTCTGCAGCTATCCCTGATTTAATTACCACTGCAGCTATCCCCCACTATCTGCACCATAAATAGTGTTGCTTACAGAAACATGATTACAGGATTAGAGTTATTGGGCCCCCGCCCAGACGAATGCAGTGACACAGCATAGCACTGGCACCTCTGAAAGCTGCACTGACCTCAGGCATCTCTACATCAAAGGCCACGGCCACAATCTGAGCTTCATTAGCTTTCAAGGCTGAAGTTACAGGAGCACTACTTCCTCAGCCACTAATGGGAAACATTCTCCTCCATTTGCTGTTGAGGTGTTAAAAGTTTCTCTTAACATAGTTACTGAGCTACAGCTTCACTGGTATCCCAGTAAAATAAAAATGAGTTGTGGAGTGGGAGCTGAGCTCAAATTGAAAAGTTATGTTGGACATCCCTTGCTCAAGGAAAGGGCAGTCACCAGTGCAGGGATGCTGCGTGAGGGACTACAGGGGGAGGTGCACCCCAAATCCTAGACTGGGAGCCACAGGGAAATTCCCACAGCTCCTGGAGGGTTTCATGTGGTTGTAACCAACTGTTTAATGATGGTGGTATGTGAAAGATGCTCTGGTTTTCATTTGTAGGATGTGATGAGGGTGATTATGCAGCTAGCTGCAGCTCAGAGCATCATCAGGTCCGTATCCACCACGAGAAATCTGTGATCTGTGGTGATAACTCCTCCAGCCCCCTCAGGTGGATCTCAACCTGCAAAGAGCAAACCTGGGAGGTAACATTTAATCCCAGAGGGAAAAGCTGCTCAGAGAGAGAACCACAAGGTCATAAAGCACTAAGTTGGACCTAACTAAATTTTTTCTTCTAGCATACATTCCCTATGTGGAAATTTTTCTGAAATTTCAGTATACATCAGTTCCTCTTTGCACAGCTGGAACATTTGTGTTTCCTTTGTCTTGTCTATTTAGATGATACATTCTGGCATACAGGTCACCCCTTACTGTGTTTGCACAGCTCTAGCAAAGTAGTTTGGGGCTTGCAGTCGTCTTTGCCATAATTGAAGAAACCAGGTAAGTGTCTAGGTGATGTGACAGAAACCCTAAGGTTTCATTACTCCATCCAGAAGGGGGACAAAATATTTGTTCCATGAAAATATTTGAGAATGGTAGGACATGGTCCACCACAGTGAGCACAGAAAAGCCAGAACTGGCTTTGTATGAGAATTAAGAGGCTGAAATACATAATTTGCATTAAAAGACCTCAATAATAATTTTTTTTAATTAAAAAAAAAAAGAGAAGGAAAAAGAGGAGAGTAAAATAACGCTAGAGGGTTTACACTGACGGGCCTGCTTTTCTTTGTTCAGTCCAGCTAGCCTTCTCTGGTGCTTTGCCTATGGGATTATAATTTCTACTTTTTGAGCTGGTGCTGGATAAAGTGGCTTGCCCATGAGCCTCCCTGCTGGGCCAGCTGGATAAGGTGGGCTGGTCAGGTGCTGCCAGGGATAAGGCTATGGAATTACAGGCTGGCCTCTGGAGCTAAGCTGCTCCTTCTCCTCAGGAGGCAGGAAACTTTCCCAGGTCTGAGGAGCTCCTTGCGGCTGGAAGATTTCATGGAAGATATTAGCAGGCTCACATGCCACCTTCAGAGTTTTCTCCAGCTTGTATGTTTGATAAAGCTTAGAAGCTTTCTTCAGCTGGCAAATTTAACTTAATCTCTTGGGTTTGTTCTGCCCTAAGCATTCTGTTCATGTTATCAGAGCTCATTTCTGTTTCCCAGGCTTAGGGCTGGGTTAGGAACTGAGGCATGTTTAGAAACTAGAGTAAGAAGAATTCTGCTGATTTTCAGCTAAGTACATTTTCACCACAGAGATTTACAAAAAGGCATTTATTTCCTAGGAAGTTGTCACTGGATTTCTTCTTAAATTAAATTACTATCATTCAAAGAAATAGGAAATTCCTTCTTATGTGTACATTTTTCATGAATTACTGATTCTTTCCAGGCTTCCCCTTTTCAGGGCTGTGACCCCCAGCTCAAACACTGCAACAGCTCTCTGACCAGTGATGGCTTAACTATTGCAGCAGCAGCCACTGCTGTTACAGCAGAAACTCAAGCCCTTTGCTTTGCAAACCTGGCAAGTATGTGATGTTAATTAGAAGCACTCACTCCCTTTCCTGAGTAAGATCAGGGGTGGTGTGAAGGCATAGGTTGACCCAGGGAGGGTAAAGAGGGCTCTTCTCCCTGTCACCACCAGGACTTGCAGCCCTTACTCTCATTGCACATGACACACATACAGCTCTACAGTCATTTTCATTTCCATTATTTCAATTGCCTTCATTCATATAATTTTCATAATTTCCATTATTTTCTCACTTTGGACAAGGCAGAGTGTGGAGCATGGTACAGTTAAATGAAAACAAAAAGGCTGAACAGTGGTAATGGGGTCCAGGTGAGAGAGTGGCTCTTTAGAGCTGGCACGTTCTTTAGAGGTGATGTATACCAGTTTCTGGTGTGTCACTAATGATTCTTGCTGTAATGATTTTAAGGTGCTCAAGGCTCCATTGAAGGGTCTAATTCAAAGCCTAGAAATGTGGACAGGAATTTTGTATTGAGAGGAGCCAAAAAAAGCAACGTTTTAAAGATCTGGAAAAAAATATTCCTAAGATTGTCCTTATACAAGAAAATAAAATGGGGGAAGAAAACAGTTTCTCTCTTCCTCTGGCTTGCCAGCATGCTTTGATGGAAAACAGGGAGGTGATTTCAAGAACACTTGCTCCAGCCTCCTGTTCATAAGTAGCAGGAAGGCCTGTCAAACCTGTCAAACTCCTTGAGCTCCTGGGGTTTACAGACTTCTCTAAGCTACCCCAAGCTAAACCACAATCCCATAAAGAAGCCTTTTCAGTAAAACCTTCTGCCATTTGCCTGAAGCCAACATATCCCTCATTAAAAAAAAAAAAAAAAATTCTCATTTGGAAACATCCCTTCCCCCTGTGCTCGCTCTCTCCTGGTGAAGCCCCGAGCAATGGCCTTGCACCATCAGGTTTTTTGCAGAAACCTGCCACCACAGGGTATGTCAGTGCCCAGAATCTGCAGTCCATACAGAAACCAAAGCCTTGCTGGTCCAAGGAGAGTCTGGTTTGGGTAAGGACTGCAGAAATGACCTGGCTTCAATCAGAGCTCAAGGTCAGTGTTGGATGGCTTGCATTCATTTCTGTGCATTGCCTCTTGGTAGACTTCTCCAAGCTCCTTGACTCCAGCTAGCTGCCAAGGTGCATGGCCTACACTCTTTGCTAGAGATCTAGGAGAGACCTCCTGGCCTTTGCCCTTTCTTTCACTCCCTACTTGGCCTCATGCTTTCCCTGAGATTTGTTGTGAAAACAAAAGCTCTCAGATAATCGCCACCAGTACCAGCCTTCATCTTCATGCTGCTTTCTCCAAACTGCCCTCTGTGCCTGGTCTGCTGGAGTATGGAAACCTTCAGTGCCACAGATCCAAGATTCCAGCTGGCCATGGAACAAATCTCTGCAATTCTCAGGACCACTGCTCTGTTATGGTGTCTAATCCAGTGACAGAAATAAATAGTAGCCCCAAAAGAAGAGGGCAGACGTGAAGCAATACTCATTTTGGAGGCATTTCTGGATTTGTTTGAATGGAATTACAGGAGCACATTCTGCCCTGCTTGACCATGGGTTTGTCAGCTATTTCCCAAAATTATTTTGGGCTTGTTCCAACTGGCATATGTGTTTGGCAATTATCTGACTAGTTATATGTCAAATAATTTTCTTTGATTTATAGGTGGCAGATCAGAGGACAAGACACCGTATTTTTTTTAATGTACTTGCTGAGGGCAAGTACAGAATCACACTCAAAGTCCATAATGGCAGAACCATAGCAACACCATAATGAATAAAACAGTGATTCCTCAATGGCAGCAAAATGTGGCTACTTCAAGCTGCAATTTATTCACAATATGGGAGGTACACTCTGGCAAGAGTTAAACACTCATCAGTACATGTATCATAAGGGCAGAGGTAGAGCAGAAGTAAACCTGTTGACAAAGCAGTAAACAATTATACCATTAAAACTAAAGCAAAACTTAAAACATACCCCAAAACACAGGTTTTGAAACCTGGCACTTAGTCTGTGCTATGAGCTGAACTCTTCTTTTATTTTACATCTGCTCTTATTTAGCAAACAGCTAAAAACTCTTCAGCAGAGACTGCAATGTTCACACACTGTGTGAAAAAGGATCAGTACATGGACAATATTATAATTGTTGTTGTCCAGAATGCAAAATATGAAAACAAAGTTAAAAGGAGAGAGAACCAGCCTAACATACTTCCTTAGGACTTAGAGCTACTGACTCCATAATTAAGCCCTTAATAGACACAACCAGACATGTGACAGAAAACATGAATTAATCTCCAGTTCATTACCCAAGTTCCCATGGACTGGGACTTCTCCATGGCAAAGGAACACACACATGTTTCAAGGTAATACTCATGGACAACCATGGATTTTATCCAGAAGTGGTGCATAGCCCTATTTATTAACAAACACACACAAATACTATAGTTGTTGATTTTATAAATGTACTTGCAGTAAAGAATACAAATGTAGCAAGAACAATGGACAGAAAAACTGAGGACTGTCACACCAGTGGGTTAGGGGGGGAGAGAACAGATCCCAGGATGTTCACTTTGTCTGGGAAAGAGTTGACAGGATACACAAAACCAATGCATGCTTGAGGCAGCCATGTTGGCTTCTGCTCCACTGTAAAAAAAAATGTTTGCCGCATGGAATCAGAAAATATTGGCAGGAAAATAACTTTAATTTCCAAACCTGAAAAAGAGTGTTGCAAGCACTAAAAAAAAATTTAAAAAGAAAATAAAAATTAAAAAAAATTTAAAAAGCAGGAAAGGAGAGGAATAGCATTGACCTGGACTCTCTGATTTAATCTTCAGACTCTGACCCTATGATGGGCATGTTTGAAAGAAATGAGCTTGTGAAAGGATCTGAACGGTGACTTCTGAAGGTAAGATGGGGAAAAGCATGTGCACCCATCACCTGTGGGCTGGGACAAGAAGAACAAATACTTTTTGGAGGAAGGCAATGCAGCTCTCCCATCCCAGTTACCAGCACAGAGACGTGGCTGGCATTACAGATGTGTACATGTGTTATATACACATGTATTGGAAAAGAATAGAAGTCCCAGCTGTAACTTGCACTCTGCAAACATCCAATCTTCTACACTTGTCATTATTTCCACCTTGAGTCAGCTTAGGACTCAGAAGAAAGACAAAAAGGCATATTTATTTCTAGCCAGTGTCATCAGAGAGTGGCAAAAACCTTATGAGGCATTTTGTCTCATCTACAGCCTCCCATGCCTGTTGTCATTTGCCTCCTGAGCCTAATGGAAACCTGCTCTGGATGGTCTGTTCTTTGTTATTCTTTCAATTTCCTTGTCTTTTATTTATTTCCCTTGCCTCTCAAGAGCCATTCAGAGGTCCCATTACTTCCTGCTGGCCAGGGAAGGCTATGAGAACAAATAGTTACATTGGATTAAAATACACACACTGTCACAAGAAAAACAGAGGGAAGGGGGCAAGGGACTTGCTTAGCAAAGGGTGGTGGAAGTCGTGGGACAGAGAGCTGCCAGAAATATTAAAGCAGGGTTTTATGTCAAGTCTTGTTTTAGCCATGACCTCTGCAAGGAACAGAGCATCTGAATTCTTACTGTGGCAGTGCTGCAATTTGAACCTGCATATATTGAATTAGTTCAATGTTTCCTTTGGATTTTAAATGAAAGTGTGTTTGAAATAATGCAAATTACAGGTTTTGGCAGTGTGGATTCTCCTGGTAGTGGAGGGGCCAGTGACTGCTAGAGCAGGAAGAGGAGAGCTCATGCACAGTGTGCTTCCCCTCTGCAGCAAAGAATTCACAGAATTCACAGAAAGGTGCCACACTGACCATGATCCTGGGGGAACACAACACAATTGCCAGAACCATGGACATCATTAGCCCCCCATCTCCAGGGCAAATGAACCTTGTGGTCCATACTTGACCCAGACAACAGCAGATTGTATCTGTTGCATTTGGAAATTTTCCTTTCTATCATCTGTTAAAAAAAATTATTAGCAGGTGCTGAAAATTGGGGCCTCCAACCTAGAGACCGAGAGCCAAAATACCAGAGGGGAAAAGTCACTTCTTGACAACCACCTGACTCCAGGGCTGGATGAGCCAGAGAGACAATCTGCTGCTATGGGAGATGCCACATCAAAGGAGGGAAGTGGTAGCACCTGCAATTAGTTTGGGGTTTGGGGTTTTTTGTTGCTTTTTTTAAGCTACAAGTGGCAAGGGCCAATTCCCTGCCTCTGTGAAGTTGTAAGCCTGGTGATCCTTTCTGGTACTCTAAAAGAGTTAGACCAGCTTGCATCTGATAAAAGAAGGTTAGGCTACCTGTGCACCACTCAGAATAACAAACTAGTCATCTGATGTTACTTGTGTAAATGGAACACTGCTATGTATGCGTATCTCAGTGGACACAGGAGAATAAATTCTTATGTGCAATGTAATCACACACACACTGGTAAAAAAATGGGCTGATATAAAATAAATATGCATATAGCTAAGCCTTTGCCTATTCCAGCCTCCAGGTTATAGCATTGCCAATGTGTTGACATAAAAATGCGGTTTTATGGATCACATCTAAATAGGAATGTGTGAAAAGGGATTTTGTTTTGGCTACAGCTCAGTCTCTTAATATAATTATAATTACAATTTTTACTACTACTACCACTACCACAGTGAATTGGGAGCCCCCTTGGTTCTATGTATGGTACAAATAACAAGAGCAAGCCTGACCTAAAAGACAGGACCACTGAAAGAGGGACAGACACACAGCACAATTATCTCCAGGATGGAGTGACAGGACAGGAGCTGGATGTAGGATTCAGCTCTCTTAAATTCCAGTCCCTGGTGTGACCTGGGTCCTCTCTGCCGCAACTTCATTCATGGCTTTCTCAAGGAAGAAAAGGGGGGAAAATTTCTTTATTGGTGCAATGGGGGGAATGGCTTTTGTTACAGCTGGTGCGACTTTGCTGGGGGTTCCCAGGGTTTTTGCAGCAGAGATGGAGTTATCAGTGCTGAGGTTGTACTGGTTGTCCAGGGCTGGTGGCTGGTGGCCTTGGCTGCACCTGGCCAGTTTCCCTGTGACACTGTGGCCACCACGGCGGTGGCTGAGCCACAGAGGTAGCAGCTTGCTCAGGTCACAGGCATACTGACAAATATGTGGGGGCAAGAGCCAAGCAAGCATTTCTTTCCTCCTATTTTCTTTTTTCACCTGCCTGCCTTTATTAGGGCCATAGTGAGAGTCATTGTGCTTTGTTTCAGCCTGAAAATCAGAAATATCTCTCCTTGACAGTTTGTCAATATAGAAGAGTTTTTAAAAAAAACCGCCAAGGACAAAAAAATTTGCTCTGAGTGCCATTTTGGCATTTAGCAGATCTCTTGTTGCTCCATGCTGGGTTCTGCTGGGTGCTTTATGAAAAACCCTCTTAAAGTGCTGCTTTCTTTCTGACAGTGATCTTAATCACAGGCACAGAGCCCGTGCAGCCAGGAAGCATCCCCACCACAGCCATTGCTCTGCACCAGCCACGCTTGTTCTAAGGTAGCAGTCTCCTGCCAGCTCTGGGGCTCAAAAAAAATGAAATAAAAGAGAATAACAGCACGCCCGCCCCAAAAGGAACATTTTGAAAGAAAGGGGCAGAAAATGCAACATGAGCCTCTCCAGTAAACGGCAGTGGGCTCACGAGGCCCAGGAAAGCTGTCTGCCAGAAGGCCAAATGGTTTGCCTGCAGCTCCAGAAAAAAGAGACATTATTTTTGTTGAAATCGTTTAAAGAAAACAAAGGATGACTGCTACATGGCTGCCCATGATCGTCTGGAGCACTGTGCTGTTGTGGGGTATTTCTGCCAACCAAATGGCAGCAAAATGCCAGTGTGTGGAGCAGGGCTGCACACAGGCACACCTGCAGGACCAGCCCTGGGAAGGGAGGGTGTCCTGCTCATTATCTCCATTTTACAGGTGTTGCAAGGGAGGCTGGGGAGATTTGCCACCAAGGGGGTCTGTCAGAGCTGGGATTAGGGGCTCTGAGTCCCAGCTCCCAGCCCCCTGTGCACAGACCACGCCTCCTGGAGCAGATTTGGGGGAAGATTTTTATTTCTCTCACACAAGAGAGAAAAGAAACACCTTCCAGTTTCCACTAAGGGAATTCTTTCTGCCTGCCAGTGCTGTGTTGATTTGTCTTAAGGGCAATGTTAGTATTAGCAGAGTTAGAAATCCATATTGTCAATTAAAACTTTACATCATCCCAGAGAGACCCTAAAGAAGATAGGCTTTCAGAAGCAAGAATAACCAAGTCTGCATAATGAGGATCAGCAACAAGAACTGTCATTTAGGAAAACTTGTGAATGATCCTGCTCTACTAGCTGTCCATACAGTCACAAATATCAAATTATTTGCATGTATGCTGCTAAAAAAAAACAACTATACTACTCCAAAATACTTCTCCTGTTTTGGACTTCCTCTTTCCAACCATCCAGCATCAATCCTGCTCTGAAATCCTTCAATGCCAAAAGGAGTGTGAAGATTTCCTACCTCATTACTGCCTTTCAAAGGCAGCCACAACCACAAAAAATAGACCTCAGGGAAGGGGGAGAAAATCTCTGCATGCTCAAACAGAGCCCCACCTGCCAGTTATCCCCTCTCCTTTGTGCTTTGAAGAAGTATCTCACCTCTTACGAGGGAAACAAGTTTGTCACGGAGGGAGATGTAGTTAGCAATTCTGTCTGTGCTTCCCTCACCCCTGAGCTGATGGTGCCGTGGGCCCAGCACTCCCTCCCGTGCTGCAAACAGAAAGAGTCAGTCTTGAACTAGACTGATTCCCTGGCACCCGTGGTTCCTCCCAAGTCATGTATCTCCCAAACTGTCCTTTAAAAATGCCGTGCTGGTAGCTGAAGAGATGGTTAGCTAGCAGCAACTGGACCATGACAGAAATGTGAGTTTATAACCTGGCAGCACAATTTTGGCTCTGAAATGTAATTGATCCCATTATGATCTCTGCACTCAAAGACTTGAGTTTTAAATAATCTTTCATTGAAAAACAATGTCCTGAGTGTATTTCAGCTTTAGTGAAGTTTAGTTTATTATCTGTTCCTGGCCCTTCTCAGCTATCAGTGATATTTTCCCAATGCCTCTCTTGCTGCTTTAATGCTGCCTCTGTTAATAATACCTGCTGGAGAGGCAGCAGCATCTCTTGGCAAACTAAATGTGCACAGTCTCAGGAGTCAAAATCTGAATATGTATAGAGCACGTAAGTAATCATTAATGCATAGCACGTCCCCTCTGGTCATTGAAATAAATTATTGACATCGACATCAACAAGAAATAAACCAGGTACCACCCCAATGGTTGAGACCCCATAGGTAAGCATAAATTATCAGACTGCTTCAAAATTTCTAAACCTTCTGAAAATGAAAGAATAGTCAGGCAGTGCTGATTGTAAAGATATGTCTGTGCCCGTACATGTATGTCTGTGTTTGTGTGTGAGCATGTGTCACACCTTAATGCGTGCCCTCTGTCATCTTGCAGCCTTAATCACTTTTCTAAATGGCTGGTGAGGGATCTCTATAGCATCTATATGTGCACAGCCAAGATTCACACTTGCCATGCCAATTCTTACTGCCACACAATCTACAAATTTCTTCTGGAAAAGTGTAATCCTTATTTTACCTCTACATTTTAAAAATCATTTCCCCATGTATTATCTCTTCACGGTTCTGCACATTTATGCTTTTACTCTCCAAATTCCTTGACTAGAATGCTATATCCCTGAACATAAATATATTCACCCCTGCTATTTTTCTGCAGGAGCCTAGTTCATTCAGAAACAAGGAAAAAAATAGGAATGATTGTTTTTAAATTCCCCAACATGCGGAGCTCAGACAAGCCACAGATGCAAATGCAGAAAGCAAATGTAGTGCTGGCATTAGGAAATGGCTGGGTTCACTGCACTCGTAAGAAAGCACCTTTATTATTTAGGCATGGTTGTAAGCTGCCATTTTGATATAATCCCTGGGTTTCTGGACTGGGTACACAGAAGCTGGCACGACGCATCTACTGTAGCCCCACAATACCCAGCCATCAATCAAGCACCTTCTGCCAGGATTGAGCTGCACTCATTCCCAGAGCTGGCAGCCACAGACAAGCCTGCACATCCATGTCACCAGCAACTCATGTATTGTCACACCGCTCCCTTTTATCACTGGGGAGCACCAGGGCCTGTGCTAGCACAGCAAATGGTGCTGCTGCCCTCCGTGAGTCACAAGCCCAGTGTTGCCATGGGGAATCCTGAGCTGGAAGGTGTCCTGCCATGTCAGAGCACGGCACTGCCCCAGCAAGGGTAGAGGTGGGGTCCTTCCCTCGGGAGCTGAAGGATGTCCTCCTCAAAGCAGCAGGCAGAGGCAGCAGACAAGATGTGCACAGCCCTCTCCCCTGGGGACCAGCTTGGGCTGTCTGCACACTCATTTCAGCATTACCCTTCCCAGCCCCGTATCTGGGCTGCCCAGCTGCCCAGCCAGAGGATGGGATACATGTTCCTCCCCATCCCTGTCCTTGCTGGCTCATCAGACCCCCAGGGTCTCTGGGGAGAGGGGAAGATGCAAGTGATGCTTCTGGTAGGGCAGCAGGTAAGATGGACTTGACGATGATTTGGCCCCATGTTTTCTGGCAGTCAGAATAATTTTTTTAAATAAAATCCTCCACCTTGACATTTTTAATTTGCTTTAGACACAATAAATGGGTTTTGTAAAATTCTTAGCTCTTCAACAGATGGGCAGCTGAGAAAGGGAGAGAGCAATGCCATAATCCTTAGTAAAGATGGGACTGCTTCTTAAGTGGTAAAGTAATAAAAATACAGAAAACACTACAAAACATTAAATAAGGCCACATCTGCCATCAAAGGGGACATTGCTGTCACTCTATGCCCCATGCTCTGTGCAGTGGCAAGGTGTTGGTGTGTTCTTGGAGAGCTCAGGGGAGAAGGCAAGTGGATGCCAGCAGCATCGTCTTCCTTTCAAGGTTGGGGTTTTTTTTTTCCCTTATATTCTGGGAAAATCCCTGTGGAATTTATTCTTCTAACGAACATGATCTGAGGGTATCTGGATGAGACTGGTGCCTGTGTGGAAGGGCAGGTGTAGGTACATGCATGTGTTATGTGTGACTAGAGGGGTTTTAGCTGCAATTGCAGACATTGGCTCTTTTTGGGTAAAACATAAAGCAGAACTGGAGCAGCCAAGAGACAGAAGGACTTATGCTTTATGGTACCTTACAAAACACTGAATGTAGCTCCATTTACATGGCTATAAAATGTTGCTAAATACTTATCTTGCCAGCTAATTACCATCTTGGACAATCAGGACTGTTGACCTCCCTGCTTCTCTACTCCACTGGAAGAGCTCAATGCCCACAGTTCATTTTTATTTGGGCTTATGTTCTCCCCATTTTCTCTACTTTTTATTTAAGAGCCACCTGATGCAGAGTTGCATGTACCCAGCTCAAAGTTCCCTCTCCAAGGACTGCCTGGCAGGTTCATACCCCTGAAAAGATCCCAGGTGCCAGCTGCAAGCATCAAACCCCACAGATATGCTCCCAGGTTAATCTCATTCCTGGGTTGTATTTCTCTAACCCTTGCAGGATGCACTAAAAGGCAACTGCATCTGGCGGATGAACATTGCCAACTAGAGAATAGAAATCTAAGTACTGATGAAGTAAATGTTGATAACATCCTGGGCAGACTGCCCTGGGTCGGGTGATGGCATAAAGTAAATCAAGGTTTTCAGGCATTGCATGATGAACAGTTTCAAGGGAGGGTTTTGGGGTTTTTTCTGTGCTAGAGAACAGGGGGAGAGAATCCAAGGGCTGTCCCCAGCAGTTAGGCACACTTGGGCACTTGGGCACGGCTGCCGAAGCCAGCGCCTGGTGCTGCCCTGGCTCACCACCAGCAAACTTGGAACCTAAAAATCTGCTCTGGGCCAAGCCTGCTTCCCTGTCCTGCGAGAAATGAGAACAAAAAATAAAAGGAGGCCTCCCATGATGAGGGTATCTGAGCTGGGGTAGAATCAAAGCAGCAGGCTCCCGTCTTTGGCCTGCCCTGGCCCTTGGCCCGTGGCATCACGACCCCTGTGCCTCACCTTGGTCTGAGCTGGGCCGGTTTGTATTTGGCTACAGTTTTAAAAGCAGTCTTATGTCACTGTGGAGAGTCTGCGTATTTGTGGAATTCAATTATTCCTTAATTAGATGTTGTCTTTTAGTAGAATGAAAGAAGGGGTTTTATTTCACTTTACTTTGCCATTTTAATTTACTCCCATTTGTCTTTAATAACTGGGTAGGAGAACAATAAACACCTGCTGTAAAATATTTGGTAGCATGGCCCCAACTTTCAGACATGATCTGCCATCCAGGCTGGTGATGGTGGGTGTCTGGGAAGCTGCTTCCAGGTTTGGGACAGGGGAGAGCCGACTGGACTTGTCCTGTTGACCCTTCTCTCCTCACCCATTTCCCACAGGACACAACTTCCCTCCTCCTTGGTGCAGATGAAAAGCATGTACCCTGCAAGAGAATAGAGCCCCCAACAAATGTCCAAGAGCTCCTGCCAGTGATGAACAGCACTGGGGGCAGAGGATGAAGGGTTGCTGGTCCAGGGAATGCTGGTTGGGCAGGCAGGGACAGGCCAAGCAAGACAGGCAGGGAGGGTGGCACGGGCAGGACACGAGTGGGATGGGCAGGCACGAGCAGGAGCACTCGTGGCCAGGCAGGACAGGCCGTGGGGCACAAGGGACTGGAGCCAGAGGCCAGGGAGGGCTGGGCTGCCCACGACTCCCCGAGGCTCCACCCGGGACATCCCCCTGCCGTGGGGCCTCGGGACAGCACAGCGGCAGCGCCGCCCCCCACCCAAATGGGCTTTAGCCTATAGAACACGTCCGGGCTGGGAACGTGCTCCCACTTCCATAAAACTCAGGGGCAAGGGCAGCACCCGCTCCCGGTCAGGACAGGTGTCCCTGCCGCAGGCCGCCCCCGCGGCGGCTGCCCGGCGCACGGAGGGGCTGGACGGGGAGCGTGGATGGCCTGGGGCCCTGCTTTCCTCCTCCCGCCTCCCACGAGCAACTCGCCTCACCCACGGCTGACGCACCCTGACTCGTCCGGCTGCAGCCAGCGCTACCTTCCCCACCTGCAGCTCTCTAGCTCTGCAAAGCCTGGGGTTATCCCTCCATTTCCAGCCCCATGCCCTAAAAACAGCACCCTACAACACGGGCCGGTTCCCGCGAATCTGCGTGAGCACTTCCCGCGGAGTAAATTGCGGGATTTGTAGGTTTGGGAGGAGGAGGAGGAGAGGATGGCACTGGTTTTCTCCCCCACGGGAAACACTATTTTGCTTTTCAACGTTCAGGGTTTGGGCTCTGTCCCGGGCTCGGTCTCTGCCCGGCAAGAAGAGAGCTCGCCACGCTGGGGCCGCTCTCGGCCGCCGCGCAACCTCCGCGTCCGCGCAGCCTCCCTCGCCGCCTCCCCGCTGCCATCGCGGGGAGCTCCCATTTATCCCAACCCCGGCGACAAACGCGCCCCGCTCCGCTTCTCGGACGGTCGTTTTCGGACAGAAGAGATTGGATATGTTCGATGTTTAAGTGATTTAATATTAAAAATACGTGGCAATTAAAATCAAGTCTCGTCCCGGCTGCTCCACGCAAATAAAGCACCTCTCTCCTCTCCGGCTCCCAGATTATATTTACGGGGTTTTTCCCTGCTATTTGCTTGAATTTGGGAACTTGGCCCTTGCACTAATGCCAAGTGGTGTTTTCGGGGCCGAGGGGAGAGAGGGTTCGCCCTCACCCCCGCCCCCCCCCGGCGTGTTTTATCACCCGTGTGCCGCCACGGCAGCCCTGCCTGCGCGGGGACCTGCGCCCTGCCAGCACCCACAGCCCCCGCTTGGGTCCCTGCAGCTGGGGGCTCGGGGACTCGCTCCCCCAGGCCCAGCACGATAGACGAGGTGACCGACGGCACGGCGAGGGGCGGCTCCATCGCGGGTGACATCTGCACCCTGCCCTGCACTTGTCTTGCCCCGCACCCGGGCTCTCGCCACGTCGAGGATGGAAATTCAGACGAGATGGAAATCACTATCCATCCCCTCAGCCGGTAGGAGCCGACCCAGGCAAGTACCGGCGGGGCCGCTCGTCCCGTTCACCTCGACGGTTTCCGTGGGGAAGGACGGGGCCGGCAGCGGGGCGAGAGAGCCCCTCTGCAGGTGATCTGCCGAAATGTGGGCAGCGCCCGAGTGCCAAGAGTGGGGGTGTTGTCAGAGCCGAGCGCGGTACTGCTCCCGTACGGGGCACACGCAGCCCGACCCGCCCCCTTGTTCTTTTCCCTCGGGTCGCTGCCTCGGTGCCGACCCGCGACTGGCACGCGTGGGGTGCAGAAGCCCAGGAGCCTGCGGGTGTGCTGCAGCCTGCAATGGGATATCGGCTGCCCTCCTTCCCTCGGGCTGACAGGGAGTGAGGGAAGTGACGGGGCGGCAGACAGACACCCCAAAACAGCCCCCACTCCCCAAGCCCCTGCCTGCCTGCCTGCCTGGAGAGCGTCTGTGTGGGAGCCAGCACAGCCCGAGGAGGGAGGGGCCGCACAGCCCTCCTCCCCGGCCCGGCCCGGGATCCCGGCCCGGCACAGGGCCCAGCCGGGGTGCGCAGAGACGCGGCCGCGGCAGCTCCTGCGACGGGAGAGAGGGGCTGGGGCTGTCGCCTGGGGGCAGCCGTGGGGCGGCCCACGCGTGGAGCCGCCTCCCCGAGGGGAGCCGCGATGGCAAGGCGCTGGCTGCGGAGAGAAGCGGAGTAGGCCTGGCTGGGTACGTGGGGGAGTTTTTGCTCTTCTCCTCCCGCCCCCAACACAGTCACGTCCACCCCACGTCCGATGCGGCCCCTACCCGTCCCCTTTCCTGCCCCGAAGCCCCCCAGACGAAAGCCTTCTTGCTGCGCCCCCAGCGCTGAGCCCCGCTGGTTTCCCCCCTGCACGCACGCCCAGGCAGCCGATTCGCACCCCTTCTTCGTGCCCTTCAAGGCACCGAGCCGCTCTCTTTTGTCCTGGCTGCGGATGACCCATTTCCTCCCTTTCCCCCCCTTCGGCCCCGGCGTCCGTCCCACCCCTCCGGTCCCTCCGCCCTCCTCCCGCCGCACGGCCCGGGAGCCGCACCGCGCCCGGCCCGAGCAGGGGGGCACACGGACACGGGGAACCGGTGCCTCGTCCGCGCCGTGTTTGTTTTCCTTTCCTCCCTGAACGCTAGATTAAGACGTGAAGATTACACTTTTATTGTGGCGGCCGAATAATACCACGAGTCAACACACACAGCAAACAAAAGTGCTTGTAGTACATGGCCAACCCCGCTGGGAACCGGGCTGCGGGCTGCTGCAAAAATCAAGCTCTTCAGTGCTAATTACAAATAAATGATGATGTGCTCACTAAGTAATTGATTTAATGAAGTTCCTATGAAACTATTAAAACCGGGTAGAGGTCAGGCTGGAGACGCCCCAGAGCGCCCATTGTGGGATGTTTAACTCCGCCAATCTCCTCGGAAAGACATCGGGGCTAATAGGTGAAGTCACAGCTGGGTCGGGCTGACTTTTGCAGCACCGGCACTGGCCTCCCCAATTTCGCCTGGCGGCCCGCACCGCAAGTTCGGGGAAGCGAGTCCCACCGGCACACCCCCGGCCCGCTATTCCCACCCTCATCCTCATCCTCCCCTCCCACATCTCTCTCCGGGAGGCCGCTGCTCGCCCGTTCCCCGCTGAGCGCGGAGCCCCCGGCGCGGCTCCCCGGTGCCCGTCCCGGTCCCGCCGGGGCTGCGCTGGGTACTCACTCGCTCGGCCCGGCCGCCTCGCTCGCACCTCAACCAGGCGCCTCCGCGGCTCTCCCCAGCCTAATTAGAGAGGGGAGAAGTGGAGCTCTGAACTTGTGTCTACCACTACAGGACGGCTGTAATTCCACCCCCCCTCGGCCCCGAACCCCCCCACCCCCCCGCACACTCAGACACACACATACTTCTTGAAGAAACTTAAGCTAGGATGCCAGGTAGGGTGCTTGGGAGATTTTGGCAAGGTGCCTGGAAGGGGATGTGTGCCCATTTTTCCTTGAAGGGTTTTCTTGTTTGAAAGGCCATTTGGAGCGCTTTAGACGGGCTTGCCGAGTGAAAGGAAGAGGAGGAGGAGAGGGGGAACATAGAGATCGAAAAAAAAAAATTAAGTAGAAGAAGACGAACAGAATCTGGCTATTGGGTTTCCTTGGCTTTCCCCTCCTCACCACTCGGGCAGGACAGAACTGAAGTGAACCATTCTTCCCCCCCCGCCCCATCCAATTAAGGGGTTCCCTAACCCGACCTCAGCTCTGAGCGCACTTTGGGGCAGAGGGTCCCCGCTGACCCCGGGGGGAACGGGGGCACACACCCCCCACACTGCAAAGGATCCCCCTGCGCCCCCTTGCTTTCAACACCCGATGCCTTCGGCAGGTTGAAAAGGAGCCGTACAGAAAGGAGGAGCCGCCCCCCAATTTGCACCCCCGCTGTTGGCATTTGCTGAGCGCGGACTCGATGCCCCCCACGGGCAAAGCCCCTCTCGGCCTCCAGCGCCTTCAGGGGGGGAGGGAGGGAGGGACGAGGCGCCCCATGAGGGTAAGAGGAGCCCCCACGACCGGGGCGGGGGGCTCAGGGATGGGGCTCGGGAAAGGCTTCTCCCCGAAATGCGGGGTGCCTCTCTGCTCCCCGCGGAGGGGAGAGCGGCGAGTCCCTAAATACGAGAGGGTAAATGCAGGGCGAGGCGTCCCGCCGGGTGTCCCCAGGACTGTGTGTGCCCCTGCCCCGGTGGTGCCCTCGCCCTCCCCGCTGCCCGGGGCTGCCCTGCGCCGAGGGTCGGCCTCGCTGGCCGGGCCGGCCAAGGGCAGCGCCAGCGGCTCCAGCATCGGCCGGGGCACAGCCGGAGCGGGGCCCAGGCACACGCCGCGGCTCCCCACGCAGCCACGCGCGGGCTCCCGCACGGGGCTGCCGCGGGACCTGAGGCTGTTCCTCCTGCTCCCTTGCAGGGTTTTATGGGGGGCTGCTTGACACGTGGAGTTGTGGTTTTTTTTTTTTTCCCTTTCTTTCTTTTTCTCGTGGAAAACGATTAATTTGAAGCAAATTAAGCTCGCCAGCCTCTTGTTTGCCAAACAGGCTGTTGGCAATGTGCAAACAGGCTTTCACCCCGGCGCCGTGCCCCCGCTCCGCTCCCTGCTGCCCTGCTCCAGCCTTGGCCGCGCACCCTCCGCCTCCTCCTCCTCCTCCTGTCGCTGCCCCACCGCTCCACCCCCCACACCCCCCCCAACCCTACAACACCGCTTGATTACTATCTCCCTGTTGCCCTTAATGCACGATCCGGGTTTCTCTTCAGCCTCAAAATAAGAAGTGACACATGCACCACTAAACCAACTTGTGGGGAAAGCCCGCGGTTGAGAGGGGCTATTGATGGGAGCGCTGCAAAGAGACAAAGCTGGGGGCTAGTGGAATCAGATGCAGCCCTTAATTAACACCATCTTAAATAGTCCAACAGGCACTGAAGACAAAGTTGAAGAAAGACTTTAAGGCTGAGTGCCCCTCGACAAGTTCTTTTTTTTTCCTCGTGTCATTCAATATTTAATGCACTGTGCTTGTAATGCTACTACTGGTGCTCCTTTCTCAGCAAGTACATTATTTTTTCACGGTGCCCATGGCCAGGGAAAACCCTTTAGGCAAAGAAAATCAAAATGTTTGTTGTTTTGGATGACTTATAACTCTTGTTTAACACAAGCACTTTCAAGAAAGTATAACAGGCGCAGCCTCTAAAGCAAACAACGAAATCCTTGTGACAGAGTCGGACACAAAAAGCACATTGTGTTATGGACTATCCCTTTTCTCTCCTGCTAGATGGGTGCCTGTCTGAGGCTGAACACCACGATGCCATTTTACTTTTGAACTATTGTTTTTGAGTTATGCCATGTGGTCAAAAGGAGAAGAAGGGAGGTTGTTTCCAAGCTCATAAGACAAACGAGTTGCCTTTCATTGAACTACCCCAGAGCTCCTTTAAAACGAGGTTTAAATGTCACCTCCATGTTTTTAATGGACACAGGGCTTCAGGGGCGACCCTTCAAAGCGCCTTCGTAATAAACGACCCTTATTAAATATGTCTCTGCCTGGGAAAATCACTTGGCAGAAGAGGAAAAAAAGGGGGAGCGGGGGTGGGGGAAGGAGGGACACGGCGCTGCCGGAGGAGCTCCGCCACCCCCCTGCTCGCCCCGGGCCGGGCTGGAGCGGAGGCCGGTCCCGCTCGGGGTCCCTGCGGCCGAGCGGGGCGGCCCGGGGGGCGGGCGCTGGGGGTGCTGCCACACGGATACACTCGCCTCCCCCCCGTCCCAAACCCTCTTTTCTCCCTCCGCCCCCCTCACCCCCCAAAATAAGAGGCTGAATGAAAGGTTGGGGTGTTTTCCTCCTGACTTCTTTTTGTCCTTAGAAGAGCGGCGTCTGCGAGTCTGAGCTGCGAAGTTACTGATTTGCAGGCTGCATGTTAAGGCAGCCCATGTAAGTAATTTCTGCGGGCATCCCGGCAAAGGAGAACAAATCGTTGACAAAGGCGAGCCCTTTCAATTCAGCAGCGTCGTTAGGGAAACCAAAAAGTATTCTTCCTATAATAAGTTCCACTTCAAAGGATTTCTCATTCAACGGTGACTGCTTCGCACTTTTATTAAGTCCGGGCTTTTTCACTTGGCGGAATCATCTGTTTGGTTATTTTTCATCGTGTTTATTTTTCACCATTCACACAGTGCTTGTATTAAATAAACAAAGAACAATCGCTCTGCAAATAAAAGTACTTAGGTGGGAAAAAAAAAAAAAAAGAGGGAGGCAGAAGACGAGAAGAGCTGGAGATGGAGCTTCTTCCTCACTTATTTGTTTATCCGCTGAAGTTGGGGGGGTCCTAAAAAAGAAAAGGGGAGGGGGAGGGTCGTTGGGAGAGAGGCCAAAAAATATGAGACGTTCTGATGAAGTGAAAATTGACTGCGCTAACACGGCATGAAACTAAAGGTCAATGCAACTGTATCTTAATAGAGTGTCTCGAATCGAGGTGGACTATTTTAAATGCAGCTTGCTTTTGCTGCGCTCATTGCCATAGCAATCCTAACGCTCCATGTTGATGTACCATAAAAGCAGTAGTTTGAATTTCAAAGAACCTGCCTTTGAACTTCTCCCTGCCTGATTAGGCACTTGCGTGGTGTGTGTGTGAATGCGGGAGCGTGGTTGTGTGTGCCGGGGGTACGCGGGATGCGGGGGGAGCGCTGGCAGCGCCCCGCCGCCGCTCGGGTGTCCGAGCCGGGGGGAGCGTGTGTGCCGGCGTGCGGGCGTGAGGGCGCGTCCCGCACACTCCCGGCCCCTCCTGCTCGCCTCTACCTGGGAATATTTTTCCGGGGTGATGGCGGGGGAAGGGGCGGGGGGGGTGGGGGAAGTGTGTGACGGTCCGTCCTCGCCAGCGCTTCACAACTCCCTGGCGACATCGCTAGAAGCACGAAACACGCGGAGAAAACCCCCGAAAACCCTCGGTTCTCCCCACCACCCATGCTTTGACAAACAAAGCAGCAGCCTATCCCCGCTGCCCCGCGTCCCATACCCTGCCCGTGGCGGGGGCGTCGGGGGGCGCAGCCCCGAGACTCTCCGCCGAGAACTCCCCGCTCATCCACATCCACAGCCCCCCTCCCCGCAATGCCATTTCCCACACTCCCGAAATTTCTTAGTCCCTTCAAACTTCGCTACCGCCGCTGTCGCCTTTAAAGGGCCGAGCGCCAGCAATAGTGTGTGGCGAGATGTCTCCCAGCCGCGACTACAAAGGTAGATGATTTAAACAGTGTTTGCTAGGACCACGTTTCGCCTAGGAAAAGATGAAGTCTTTGATGATGGCCAACTCGGTGTCAATAAGTGGCTTTCTTTGAGCCATATTCAGATGGGAACGTCTTGCTTGCCAATTGCCATAGAAATCCTAACACACCATGAAGATTGTCCAAGCGCCAAGCCTTCCGTTCTGGGCTAAATTACTTTGAAGTGGGGCAGGACGTGCACTGGTCAATGTTAACTCTATAGGGCGGGCAGGGAACACTAGGAGAGGGAGGTTGGAGGGGGGGGAAGCAGAAAATAAGAAGGGGAAACTTGTTTTAGACACTCTATACAAGGTTCTGCTCATTGTCAGATATCTTTTATCTTTTATATTTCCCATGAATGATTCATGTCTCGGTGGCTTTGTGTCGCCCTCCTTTTCACAAGAAACTTCATTAGGGAGCTATAAGTTTTCCCATTGATTGGAGCCCTCATTTATGAGTGTTTTTCTGCTTCGTATGTTGGTTATTGTCATTCTGCTTGAAACAACTCTTTGCAACCTGTTTCACCTTTACCACATTTAACAAAACTGACTTAAAAAACACTCTAACCTTTTGGTGAAACTGTTCTTGACATTTTGACCAGTCATTTTCGAGCACTGGTAAATTACGGGGCGGGGGCGCAATCACTCCGGACCAGTTTTATTTAATTTATTTTATTTAAATAGAAAATTAAAAGAGGAAATAATCCTGGAGGATGCCGACACACCATTCTGCCCGGATTTTTTTTTTTTTCCACGGGTTTTACTCAGTTTTCCTCTCTCGAAACGACAAACCCGTCCTCACTCAGCTTCTGAAAACTTCGGGGTTTTTCCTCTCCTTCATTCCGGTGATTTCCTGGCGTTATTTCTTGTCTGACCTCACCCTGAGTTTCAGAATCATCTTCTGGCATACGGTTTCGCTTATATGGCTACTACCGAAGAGTAGTGCTGTTTAACTCACGAGTATCCTCAAGAGAACGCTGCCAGGAAAATCTCCCTTTTTTGTTGTTGCTTCGTTGTTGTTGTTGTTCCGGTTTGTTTTTTCCCCAACAGAAATAAACATGTTAATTGATTACATTTTATATTCCGATTAGCTGTCCTCGAGAGAGATGGAGAATGTCGTGCGCGTAACTGTCTGACGTGTGCCTGTGTCGTACCTCTGTCTGTCTGTCCGTCCGTCCCTCCCTGCGTTCCCTCTGTGCCCGGGATGCCAGCAGCAGGGCACCCAGCTGCTCCACCGCGAGCGGGCACCCCAAAATCCTCATCCCGCGCCCCGCCCTCAGCCCCAGAGCAAGGCCCGCGGCCTCGGGGGAGCAGGGCTGCCTCTGCCCGAGCATCCCCCTCTGCCCGGCTGCAGAGCAGAGGCCAGCCCGCAGGAGAGCCCTGTTTACTCACAGGTTTCTCTGGGCAAAGCCGGAGCATCTCGGCCGGCCCCAACACCTCACGGTGCCGCTCCTGCCGAGCTGTGGGGCTGTGGCTGGCTCTGGGTCTACCTGCTGCCCCTCGGGGGGAAAAGGGGGTGTTCTGGTCTGTCTCTGCCCCTTGTCTGTCAGTAAGGCACATGCAATACGTAGGAATAATATTTTTATTCATTTGCATGATTTTTTTTTTTGGTTGATTTTTATAGGGTTTACAGAGAGGAAAAGTTTTAAATTAGCATTTTTATTATTATTTAGGAGGTATCATGTGTCATAAAACTGTTGGGCAAGTGTGTGACCTAGGTGTAGCAAATACACAAAAATAGTGATATATCCCCCCGAGCCATAGTTTATAAACCCTGCCATGTTGTAATGTAGTGCAATCTGTTCTTGAAAAAATGCATAAATTAAAAAGTTCGTTTATAAATCAGCACCAATATATCTCTAATAAGATTACGTTACATAAATTATTTTTTAAAAAGTTCATACCTCACTTTATTATTTTCTATTTATTCAAATGGGCTTTGAAAAACGAATAAAAAGCAAATTGAATGAGCTTTAAAAAATTATTTTCTATTCAAGTTTTCTGTTTGTTTTCAAAGTAACGCCTGCTTCTTTAGATCCAACACAACAATATGAAGACAACGTTTAAAGGCTTCCAGAGTGACAGCACCATGCACTGTACTAATAATATAATATCTCTATGAACTATACATAAATTTATATATTATCAGCACCAACACACCGCACGGAGGACATGCAGGAAGAGTCTGTTTCACATTACATCGTTCATTCAAGTAAGCTGAAAAATATAATGATTTCTTTTTTGTACAAACCACATCATCATAAACAACAATCTATCACCAAAATTAATAAGATAATTCTTTGGTGTGCTCTGTACTGTTACAGGGGAGTCAAAAAAAAAAAAAGAAAAGAAAAAAGGGTGATGTCAGAAAATAAATTAATTTGACTGTACAAAATAATCGCGTTCACATACACGTTATTAACAATGACAAGACGACATCCACCATTCACGGCACACAAAACACATTTCCACAAGCCCTGGGGGAGGGGAGGGAGGCTGCCGCTTCTTCTCTCAGGGTCTCTGAGGAGGAATTAGTGCTCTTTACTTCACTTGCGCCCCGCTCCCGGCTCAGGGGCTCTGGGCTGGGGTGTCCCCGGCTGCAGGGCTGGGCTCTGGGCAGGTCTGGGGAGGCTGGCACCCCGGGCCCAGCCTGTGTCCCCACCCCTGGCTTCCGTCCAGCAGCTCTGGTCCCCACCTCCCAGGTGACTCTGCCCGGCCACTTCAGGGGGATGGTGAAAAGCGCGCAGGCATCAGCTCGGTCGGAGAGATGAAATAATATACATAAAAATAATAATAAAAAGATAATCCCTCTGTGCCTGCCCCCTACTCCGGGACTCGTCAGGCCCGGGGGGCTGCTCCCCCTCCCAACCCCCCAGAGGGCCGGAGGGAGCATGAGGCAAAGTCTTCATCCGAGAGATGAACTTTGAAAATATAATAATAATAATAATCAGAATAATAATAACACCAACCCCAAGGAAAGTAAAATTCGCAGAGTTTTCGTGTGGGTTTTTAGGGAAAAAAATCAAAAATGTATCACAGTATCGCAGTTGTCAAATAGCAGCGTGTTTCTTTTATTCTCTGGCTACATTCTAGGAGCCATGCAAGTACAAACCGTGGAGGAGTGAAAAAGGAGTCCTGCATCTTTTGTCTTTCCTTTCGTAAATCGTTTGCACAATGTTACAGCTAAAGGTGAAAGAAAGGCTGGAGAGAAAATGCCGGGTGCAGGTGGGACCCCCCGACTCGGGAGAGAAACCCTCAATCACAAAGGAGCTGAACTGCAAGAGGGGTGGGGAAATGCTTTTATTTTATTTTATTTTAAGGGATGTGCAACCTGTCCCTGACTAGCCGGAGCTTTAGCAGGTGCTGCTTTACAGTCAAGAGGCTGCTGCTGACCTGGGGCTTTACCCAGGCCAGAGAGGAGGCGCTGGGGTGGCAGCTAAGGTACTTAAGAGCCATTCCAGAGATCGGCTGGGTTCTGCCTGTGTGCAGCCTTCGCCAGCTTCATCTTGTTAAGAGCAATGGCCATGGGCAGAGTGGAAGATGGGCATCTCCATTGACACCGTCCCCTGCAAAATTGTGCGGCTCGGGTGACTGGGACGGCCCAGCCTGGCGTTATTAATGCTTTCATTTCCAAAAAAAAAAAAAAAAAAAAAAAAAAAAAGTCCGAGTCTCTTTAATTAAATTAGTTACCATACAAACACCATAGGGTTTCGTACATGGAATAAATAGCGCGAGTCAAACCTGATGGCACTTCCACGGCAGCCCCCCGTGCCAGGTGGCTGCCTCTGCGGCCCGGGCCAGTGCGGTGGGGCCGGGGCCACGGGCAGCTTGGCACGGCTCGGCACGGCCCTAGGGAGCAGTTCTGCCCCCCGAGGTCCTGTGGGGCTCATCCTCCTCGGATGCCGGGGAGGTGCCGCGGCTGGAGGGGGTGCGGGGCCGGCGGGGAGCGGCCCCGGCCTGGCAGACGTACCACTCGCTGAGGTCGGTGACCGGCGGGGAGAGCGCGGCGCGGCGGCCGCGGGGCGGCTCGGCGGCCGGGTCTGCCTCGGGGGGCAGCGGGCCGTCGGGGGGCCCCGCCGCCGCGTAGCCCTGGGAGCCCGGCGGCGGGGAGGGCGGCGGGGACTTGCAGTGGATCTTCATGTGCTTCCGCAGGGAGCTGGGGTGCGTGTAGGACTTGTCGCAGCCGCGGATCTTGCAGTAGTAGGGCTTGTCCGAGGTGTGGACGTGGGAATGCTTCTTGCGGTCGCTGCTGTTGGCGAACTTCCTCTCGCAGCCGTCGAACTCGCACTTGAAGGGCTTCTCCCCTGCGGGGACACAGGGGACACACGGCACCGTCACCGGCCCTGCCCGCAGCCCCTCCGCAGCGCGGCCTGCGGGGCGAGCGGCGAGCGCAAACATCCCCCTTCCCTCCTTTTCCTTCCCTCGCCCTTTCCCCCTCCCCCTTCGCGACAGTCGTGACATGCCCGAGGTTTCCGACTTCTCCCCCGTGTTTTGCTGCCTGTCGCACGTCGCTGGCAGCCCTCGGGCCCCGGGTCCCGGGCTGGCGGCGGCAGGGCCCCCCCGGCCTTGTTTGCCCTCTGCGGCGCTCCCCTCGCACACGAGAAACCTTCATTACCGCTCTAATGACCGAGCCCAAACAAAACCTCTCAATGCCTTTGCCTGCGAGGGCTGGCGTTCGCCGGCAGCCTGGCTCGCCTGGCACATCTCCTGCGTAATCCTTTCCCAATGGGCACTGCGCTGGAGGAATAATTAGTTCGGGGAAAATAAAAGTAACACCTGTTTAAGCATCCCGACACAAAGGAGGGAGCACCCCGCAGCCCGGACTGGGAACCTGCAGGTTAGGGGGACCAAGCCGGACATCGGAGATGAGGGCAGCCGTAGCTGCTCACCCTGGGCAAATTTGGGTCTAAACGTGTGCGGATGATGTACTTTGAAGAGTTTTTACACATTGCTTAACAGTTGGAGGGGTTGTGAAAATCAGCCCGGGGCGGTTAGCCTGGCGTAGCTTTCTCACACACGCCGTAGCACTCGCTGGAACACAGATGTTCTGCTACTCATAGCCACGTCCTTCCCCATAGCTCCCGAGCCGACCCTTGCTCACAGATCCCGAATGGGGCTGGGTAAATGTCTCTTGCTGAGACACCAGAGGAAAAATTAAAAAGGGCCAGATCCCTGCACCGAAGCTTCTTACAGCGAGGTTTTTCTCACTCTGCCGTGCTACACGGGAGTCCAGCACAGACAGACCTGCGCTGATAATCTTTGTCATTGCTATCGCGACTCTTGAGTCCCTTTAGACATGGCTGATGTGTATTTTCAGATGTGATTTGCTCTGAGGGCTCAGAAATAACAACCCAGCAGCTCTCTCGGTGGACATTTTCTCCTTACTAGCAAGCGATTTTTACTGCTCCTCCCCTTGGTAAGATCGTATCGCCTTTATTATTTATTAAAATAATAATGGAAATAAGAAAACTATTTTTATTTTTAGAAGCAATTTCTTGGCTGTTACTATAGAAACATACACCTCCACAGCTTATTTATGCATCAATTTGTTCAATTAAAATCGGCTCACCTACCACCAATGTGGTAGCGCTAGAAAGTGCAAGATTTATTAAAAAAAAAAAAAAAGGTAGAAAAAAAATTTAATAATTGTTGTGCCTCGTGGGTTTTTAAGTGCATGAAAACCTCTGCACACCCCTGAGACAAGCTTCCAGTCACTTCGTTTGTTCATTAATTACTATTAATTTTTCTGGGAAGACAAAGCAAATCTCCCAGAGGTTTTGGGCATTTTCTAACTGTGTTTCCCCAAGGCTGAAGGCTCACACATTCTGCTGCTGGCCGTGACCGGCAGAGCCCGAAGTCCCCTGAGAAATGCTCCAACCAGCTGGACCAAACCGTGCCCACTCCCTCAGGGTTTTAGGGAAGTGTCTTTCCACTCGGGTTCACGCGTGGGCACTCTCCCCAGACTCCAGATCGCGACGACCAAATTCCCCGTAAGTCCAGGACTGGCGAAGGTCCCGGTGTGTCCCCGTTACGCTGACGAGGGCACCACGTCAGAGTTTAACCATTTGTAGGTGGTTTCAACCCACGGAAGGGGGCGAGATGCCGGGCGCCGTCCCCTCACTCCTCCTGGCAGCAGCAGTGCGGGTGGCGGGGAGGGGCACAGATGGGGCTTGGGATCACTTTTTTGGAAGGTCTGGGAATCGCTGGAAGGAAGCCTGACTATCCTGAGCATCGTCCTTGGCGAGGGGAAAGCAAAATTGCGGAAGGGACTTGGTCCCGATTCCCGCTAGAGTGCACTGGGTTTGGGAATAGTGATTTGTCCCCAAAATAGGGCAGTAGCTGCAGAGCTTGCCATGCAGGCCCCCGGAGGATGCTTCTGAGGAAAAAGGAAAAAAAAAAAAAAAAAAAAAAGAGGAGAAAAAGAAAGGTCCCAAACAACAAACGTTTCCTGAATTACTGAAATACTTCTTCTTCCTCAAGAATTACCAGAAACATGCAAAATCGCCTAATGATACGATTATGGTGTTATTATCACCCCCCGGCGCGCCAAACACCCATAATATACGAATAGTTTGTAAATCTCTCCTGCTCCCAGGCTGCACATGACTAAGTTAAAGCCGAAGTGGCGAAATGACAGTAATTAATCTGATAGGAACGGGCAGGAAGTTTAGGATCCCTTGTCCACTTGAAGGCGTGGGGAGAAATACCATGGGCAGAGCTGTCATTCGGGGTGGGCTATTGCCCCCCGCCCCGGGGCTGCTTTGGTGCAACGACCCCTTCTGCGTGGACAGAGCCTTTCTCCGTGGGCTCACGCACAGACATCCTCCCGGGGACTGCGGGTAGCCCCAAGCTGAAAACTTCCCCAAATTTTCATTGCAAGAAGCCACGTCCCACGCATTGCCTCGGGGCAATGCTCGACCTCATCTAAGAGCTGCGAACTGCGCCTGATACGCATTCGGATTTTGGTGGGGGGCTCTTTTTCCCGGCTGAACCTCTCTGCCTCCACGAAAGCCTCTCCCGGACTTCTTCCCCCCTCCCTCCCGCCTGCCCCTTGGAGCTGAGATGGGTAAGGAGTTGAGGAGCCCAGAAAAGTCCGTGGTGAAGTTTAGTTTTTCGAATAGATGGCAAAACCGCGGGCCTCCAGCTAACTCATTCCGCGGTGTCGTTAGCACAACAACAACAAGAAGTGTCAGACCTTACCCCCTCCTCTCCCCCAGAGAAATCTCCCCTCACACAGCATCCCCGGCTCGGGGTGCAGAGCGCTAGGCACCCTCAGGGCTCCGCTGCTACACATGGGCTCGTGCCTGACATATTCTGGAGATAAAAATCTATAATCCTTTCAGCCATGGGCCATTTGGTTTTACATCGGAACAACACGTTGTACGGTCGCCGCTTTTCTCTTCCCGAGCAGCAAACAATAAATCAAGAAAGCAATTACGGCAACTCCACTTCCTTAAGTATCCTCCAAGGAATAATATTTGTCTGCCGCTATAAATCCCGGCTTCGTTCGTTTTCGGCAGTATTTTACACCCAGATGGAAATGCGTATTTCGGGAGTGGCGAGGAACGAGGAAAAAGTGGGAAAAAAAAACCAAACCAAAAAAAAAAAAAAAAAACACCAAAACCAAACCCAGAAAAATAAAACTCGAAAAGGCTCAAAGACACCCCAAGCCCTTCCAGGGGCCCCCGCCTGTCCCCCGAGGCATTCTCCGGGGGTGCCGCTCCCTCCTCCCGTACCCCGCCGAGCAGTCGGGGCGACTTTGAAGTTTGCTTCTCAGATCCACAAAGGGAGGGAAGCGTCCTCCGGTGAGAGCCTTCCCCCGCCTCGCTCCCTGCTTCCCGACTCCGCGGGCACTGCCGCAGGCGGGAGCAGCCCAGGCAGCGCCCGGAGCCGCGGGACCGGCGTCACTCCGGTATCCCGGCGGCACGGGCAGTCCCGGCAGGGCAGTGCCCTCGGCATCCCCCGTAGTTCCGCAACATCGGTAGCCCAGGCCGGGGGGCACGCCCGGCAGCATCGCTGGTCCCGCCAGCAGGGACAGTCCCGGAGCGGGGGAGCCCCAGGAGCGCTGGTCACAGGCCAGTCCGGGAGCGCCGGTAGCACCGGCAGCCCCGAGCCCCGGCACCGCCGCCCGCAGCGCAGGGGAACTGCGCCCCCAAGAGCCCCCGCGGCCCCATCTCCGTCGGGCCAAGCGTCTCCCGCCCGGCTCCGTCCCCGCCGACAGAAGCGGCAGGAAGGGCAGAACCGCCGTCCTCCGGCGTGCCGGGGGGAAGGGGCAGAGCGCAGCGCTTCCCAGACGCGGGGTGAGCCCCCCGGCGTGCCCCGGACAAGGGCGGCGGGAGCAGGGAAGGGCGAGCGCTCATCCTCTCCTCGCTCTTCCGCAGGGGCTGCTGCTCATCCTCCCCCGGCTCCGCGTTATTTATTAATCGGTGTAGTTTATCCGGTGCTGCCGGGATGCGGGAGGTGGGTAGCGTTGGGGGTGGGGGTGGGGAGGGAGCTGCCCAAGGTGAAGGGGGGGCTGGAGGGGGGGACGCGACACGTGTGTGCAGGGCAGAGGGGCCGGGTGCGTGTACGTAGCTGTGTGTGCGTGGCCCGTGTGCTGCCGAATTACTTATTCATGAAAAAGTCACATGTTCGGCGGTGCGTAGGAGAGGAGGCAAAGAGGAGGAAAGGGGAGAAAAAAAAAAAAAAAAGGAAGGAAACCCTTGCGGGGAGGGGGGGTGGGGGTGTGAAGAACAACCCACCTGTATGAGTCCGCTTGTGGATCTTGAGGTTTTCGGAGCGAGCGAAGACCTTCCCGCAGCCGGGGAAGGGGCAAGGGAAGGGTTTCTCTCCCGTGTGTACTCGGATGTGGTTGATGAGTTTGTATTTCGCTTTGAAGGGCTTGCCTTCGCGGGGACACTCCTCCCAGTAGCACACGTGGCTGCTCTGCTCGGGCCCACCGACGTGCTCCACGGTGACATGGCTCACCAGCTCCTGCATCGTGCTGAAAGTTTTGGAGCAAGGCTTCCTAGCGCCCGGTGGCGGCGGCGGAGGTGGAGGAGGCGGCTCCCGGTCGATCCACTTGCAGATCAGCTCTTGCTTGATGGGCTGTCGCATGTACCGCAGGAAGGCCCCGGCCGCTGCCGCCGCCGCCGCGGCCCCGACGTGGGCATGGTGGTGGTGGTGGTGATGGTGGTGGTGGTGGGGATGGGGGTGGTGCGGATGCCCGTGCCCGGCCGCCGCCAGGTTGAGGTTGACGGAGCCGTAGCCTTGCAGCGCCGAGGAGGAGGAGGCGGCGGCGGCGGCGGCCCCGTAGTGCGCCTCGGCGCGCCCGTAGAGCTCCCCGGCGGCGGCGGCCGCCAGCCCCAGACGCATCTGCCCGTTGAGCGGCGGGTGGCGGCCGGCGGGCGCGCCCTGCTCGCCGGGCGGCGGCGGCGGGAAGGCGGCGTGCGCCCCGTCGGTCGCGCCGTAGGTGCCGGCGGCCGAGATGAAGACGCCGTGCGGTGGCGGGTGCGGAAGGTGGGGGGAGCCGGCGGGCGGGTGCTGCTCGCCCAGCGCCCCGTGCACGGCGGCGGCGGCGGCGGCGGGCAGCTCCCGCCGCAGGAGAAAGTCCCGGCCCGCCGCCTCCCCCGACGGGTATCCCGGGAGGGCGGCGGCGGGCGGCGCGTAGGCGGCGGCGGTGGTGGCGGCGGCGGCGGCGGTGGCGGCGGCGGCGGTGGTGGTGGCGGCGGGCGCGGCGAAGGCGGCGGCGGTGAGCGCCTCGGGCGTGAGCTTGAGGGCGGCGGGCTGCGCCATGTGCTCGGGTCCGAGCGGCGTGAGGGCGCCGCCGGGGTCGCCGCCCGCGTCCCCGGGGTGGAGGTGGGCCGCGTGGTGGGGGTGGACGTGGTGGTTCCCCAGCCCCGGGAAGCCTGTCATGTTCTGGTGAGGATGGGGCTGAGCCGCTGCCAAATCCGCTAATCTCAGTGTCGGGTTCCTCTTGCTCAAAGGGGGCTCCATAACGACACAGCCAAGCCCATCTACGCTCGCTGTTGTTATTTTTTTCCCTTTACCCGCCTTCAAAAACATGTATGTATTAAGCGGCTCTTTAACTTCTTTTGTCTGCGCTCCGAGCCCCGCGCATCCCTGGCCCCGCTCTGCCCGCCCGCGATTGGCAGAGCCCTCACCACACTTCGCCGGCGCGCTGGGGAATACGGCTCGGACACCGCGCCGGAGGGATTGGACGGATGGCGATGATTGGCAGCGGCCGGGGCCCCGCGATTGGCTCCCTTTCAGGCCGCCGGCGCAGCGGGGATCCGCCCCCGCCGCCCCCCGGGCCCCCCCGCGCCGCCCCCCGAAGTTGCACTCGCAAAACTTCGCGCGGGGCCCGACGGGGCGCACCCGGCGCCTCCCCCGCCGCCCCCCGCCGGCAGCGCCGGGCAGCAGCAGCTGCCTCTGCTCCCCAAGCGCCGGACGGGGCGCCCTGCTCAGGTGCTCCGCCGTGTTTACGTCTGCGGGGCCGTGGGGTTTCTCTCCTCGCCTGGCGGCGCGGCTGCTGCCCAGCTCTGTGCTCAGCTTCCTTATCTTTTCTAGTTTTTTTTTTTTTTTGGAGGGCCACGTTCATTCATGGATGAGGCGGGAACGCGCTCCCTCCTGCAACAATGTGCGCAACCCCACGCCCACGCGAGGCCGAGCCTGCGCGTACTCATGCCCAAGACACCACTAGGAGAAGGCGGCCAAAGTTTCCCTGAAAAGAAGACGGCGGGGGTTGGGATTCCTTTCCTTTAGAAAATAAACGAGTAAGCGCGGAGGGGAGGAGGAGGGGGGCAAGTGGCACATGTTAGAGCCAAGTTTTGGGAGCCTGCGCTCGCTGCCGCTTTGGGGCTCCCTCCTCCCGCAGCGGCTTCCCGGGGCATCCCGTGGGGAGAGCCACCCCACGCCCCTCGGCGGTCCCACAGCCGTAGCCCCGGCAGCTGCGTCCCCTTCAGCCCTCATTCAGCAGCGGCGAAATAGAGATGAAACCCCCAGCGATAGCGGCCCCGAGCATAAATGCTCCTCGACTCTTTCGGATGTCGGAAGGGCAGGGTGGGAAACTGGGGAGTCTCCGGCTGGTGTTTGTCGGCCCTGAGCTGCTGCCCCAGACGAAAAGGCAGGAAAAGTGGGAGCTCTCTTGAAAGGGGGCAGAGGTAGAGGACGGGCGGGGACAGCGACGGCACCGCCCCTGGGGTGCGGGGTGTGCAGGTCCTCGAAAGCGAAGCTCTTTGTGGAGCGCCGAAACCGGCCCTTCGTACAAAGGATGCTGCCCTTTGAGGGGGTTGGCTAGGCAAGGCCGGGATTTCCCTGCGAGCCAAAAGGGGAAAGGAGCATTGCCGTGACTTTTCTGTGGGAGGAGAAGTAGCTTTTACTGATATGTCATCTGCTTTCTTTAGGCTGTTGGTGCCCCTGGGAATGCCTTGAGCTCCCGCGCTGCTGGAAAGTGCAGGCAAGCTGGCTGCCCTTCCCTGCCTGCGGGGCAGCCAGGGACTCTTCTCCGCCTCTCCAGGAGAGGAAAAGGGGCAGGGGACGCCAGCGGACCCGCACGCACCTCCGGCTCTCCCCGGCCCCCGAATCCCCTTGACGAAACTACATCTGTGCGTCTTGGCCGCTTCTCTGTGCCAAGCCACGCTCAAAGGAAGCCCCGTGCTGGTCCGGCATTTCCTGGGCCAGGCTCCAGGCTCCCCCTCCTCTGCCGCAAAGCTCGCAGGATTTGGCCCACGGCTGCCAAAAGGGGGGTGAGAGGCTCTAGGGGGAGCTCCAGGGGGAGAGAGACCCGCCGGTTCCCCCGCTTCTCTCTCCCCACCGGAGACGAGCCAATGCTCCCGGCTCGCGTGGCCGCCGTGGGGGTTTCGGTGATGCTGCAAGGCAAGGAATGGGAATAAATGATCCCCGGGTTTTAAAAGCGGCTGCTCGATGGTTTTATTGCGCAGTAAAAACTTCACGCAAAGTAGCCATACGTCTGTACGGGTATTTATATACATGTATTTTTCACACGTCCATCCAAATAGTGCCCTCCTTCCTCCCCAAATTCTGGGTGCCTTGCTGGAGCAAGGATCAGAGATGGAATGGTTTGGTGGGAGATTCCGTGGAGGTGAACAACAAGTATCACAGCTCTGTGGGAGCTTCTGCACGCCTCCTTGTCCCTCTCCTGTTAAACGCAGGTGATGTGTATCTGTCATCGATTTAATATGTCTTAATTCAAATATATACCCCGATCAATTTCTTTTTATGAGAGGCCATAAAAAAATGGAATTATTTTATAGCTGGCTAATAGGCAGCTGACCCGTGACTGTGGGGAGGGAGGGGTTGATGGAGACTCACGTGGAAATTCGCTCAGTTTTAGGACTGGCTGCAAACGCTGGGCAGAGAAGGTGGCTGCCCGCGCAGGGACAATT